>CM024605.1:5000-605000 GCA_014182555.1 Eucalyptus erythrocorys | reverse complement strand
GCCTGCAGAGGGCATTGTATTGGCATATTGAAGCTCGTGTTGTCTTGGACCTTCAGGAGTTTGCCAATTCAGTGAGTGCCCTCAAATTGCCTTTTTTTTTTTTCTTTTTCTTTTTTTTTTTTTTTTCTGTTTGTTTTAGTGTGCATTTTAGTGCTTTGTGATTAAGTAGATCAAGAAAAGAAGATATCTATGAATCAAGCTGAAACCCTGATATGACAAGTGCTACACAGATGAAGATTCAACATCGAGCCAGTTGAGATAAGATGCTTCCTCGTTCTACCTTGTCGACGTTGTCGTATGTGTGCATCTGCCAAGAAAGCCTTCACACATATACGCATTTTTTACCCCTGAATGTTCTGTGGAGCTCCCACAGAACATGTTATTATTAAAGGGCAGTGGCAAAGGGATTGGTTTGTTTTATCTCATTGAACTTCCTTTATGTATGTTGAACTTTAAATAAGCTGGCAGGCATTTTAACTTCATCACTGTCTAATTTGTTTGTTTTATTATATAACATATGCCTCAGGCTCCAATGCATGACTTACGTGAAATGATATTAGAATATATGCCTCCTGATCAAATGAACGATCGGATATATTTTGAAGATATTAACATAAGTCCTCTTCTCTGCAAGAATTAGTCCAGAACACATGGAAATCAACTTAATGTTTGCATTCTTTACTTTGGTATTGCTTAATGTTTGCATTCTTTACTTTGGTATTGCTTTTCTTTTTTAACCTCCGTGATAATATTAATAGAGGATTCAGTCTCTCTTTTTAGCTTCCATTAAATCTTCTGAACAACTAAGAAACTGGAACATGCGTGTGTGGCTGTTGGACTCAATTTTCTGTGTTGCATTGATGTTATATTTGCAATACATAGGTGGAGCTTCATCAATTACTGAACTATAAATTCGAAACAACCATGTGGCGCAGGATAATGAGCGCGAACTTCACTTTTCCATGGTTGATGGAGACTTTAAGAAGTTTGAAGGCAAATGGTCTTTAAAATCAGGGCCTAGGTGAGATTCTGTGTGCTCGTGTGCAAACCATGTTTAGGTATCTTCGTTCTTGCTTTATACTTTTACATCTGGAAAGCATCAGCCATCAAGGTTCTTTCTTCTTTAATAGGTAAGTCAACTTCAAAAGTGGGAGTTGATTAGACCCACTACAAGCCAATTGTACTACTGTAAACTGACAAACCAGCCGCTTTAGCAGCAAATACATGATTGAACAGTACGACATTGCGACAATCTGCAACTAATCATAATGAATGCACCAATGAGCTCATATTAATGGAACTCCATTGGGTCTTGTGTCCAAGTCCTATCTTCTCCTCCCTGAGTTATCCATTAAAATAGTGCATCCACTAATCATCCTGTTTAGATAGATTTCAAATTTACAGGTTGTCAGTGATGAGAGTTCTTGTTTGTTTAATTGGAAAAATCTAATAAGAGGATAAAAAAAAGAGGTACTTGTGTCGCCAATATAATTGCTGTCATTATGCAATGTCTTGGCCAGTCAATCCTTTCTATAGTTGCTCTATAATCTCTTTCATTGTCTGACTTCGATCCAGATGATCAAGAAGTTACTTCTGTCCTATCATGTGCATATCCTGTCTGGATAAATGAAGGATCAAGGAGTCTACATTGCATGTGTTACATGATTTCAAGACTCACTATAATGAAATTTGGGGGTTAAATGATATTATGCCGCAAATAGGGATTCATTTATCTACTAGTAAACAGAGAAGAATGCTCTAACTAAATTCTGTGCAATGTCTCTGCAAATAATCCTGTTGTGACTTTCCTAATTTTCTCTTTTGATCTCTCTGCTATTCAGATCATCAACAATTTTGTCATATGAGGTAAATGTGATACCACGTTTCAACTTCCCAGCTATTTTCCTAGAAAGGATCATCAGGTCAGATCTCCCAGTAAATCTTCAAGCCTTGGCATTCAGAGCTGAAAGAAATTTTGAGGGAAATCAGAAGTTGGCATCGACCACAAGTTTTAGGGACAGAGCAATCAATGGTGCCGTCACTTCCATTGGCCCTGACCTGGACAATAAGGTGCAGCCTAGAGACATCACCAGTACTAATGCTGGTCAACTGCCTGCATCATCAACTGAGCTGACTAGTAATTGGGGTGTGTTCGGCAAAGTTTGCAAACTCAATCGGCCTTGTGTGGTGGATGAAGTTCATCTCCGTAGACTTGATGGCTTATTGGTAACTGAATGACAGTTAATATTAAAATATTCTTTATTGGCTTTTGTTTAGGGAGACTAATTTTGTTTAGGTGAATTCTGATAGAATGCTGTTTTGGGCTGAAGGAAAATGGAGGCGTCCACCGATGTGTCATTGCTAGCATAACAGTAAAAGCTCCTGTTCGTGAAGTCTGGAATGTCTTGACTACTTATGAAAGCCTTCCTGAGTACATATCTCTTATTCATGTTTCTTATTACTTTAGTTGGATAAGGAATTTGGGTTTTTCTCTCTCATTTCTGATAATACTTGTACTGTATCAGTGTCTTTGCATTGCTTGAGCATTTAATGCAGGATCTTTTGTCCATCTGATTTTCATACTTAAAAGTTTGTGAGGGAATAATATTGTAGGTAGTTATCTTTGAGACCCAAGTGAAAACCTAGAAATCCTTTGTCCCATAAACCATTAGCAAATGAACATTCTAATGTTGAAACTCTTTAACAAGTGGAGTGGACATGCATATATGACTGTCTTCGACTGGAAATTAAATATGCATGAAAAAATCTTTTGGCGAGTTCAGTTATCATTTTACTTAGTTGCTTTTGTAATCAGTATTCTAGGTACAAATTCTGGCCTGACTATTGTGTAGTTCATATCAAACTTATTATTTGTAGTTTGCTGTCATTTAATTATCGATTTGTTGTTCAACTGTCCAGGCAAAGAGAGAAAAAGAATCATATGTAAGTAGCAATATGACAGTCAATGAATTAACTACATGAATGATCACAAATGAAGATCCAGTAACAGTAAGAGAGAAGATGATTACAAGAGAGAAATACTAGTGTATATATAGGACCGATAAGAAAACTAAAAGAAAATGGTAGAGAATTAAATGGAATATATTTTATACAGCTATATACTTCTTTGTGCTCTAAGTACCCTGTCAACACAACATCAGCCTAAATTGTTTCCCTGCACTCTACTTCATCACAGGATAGTTCCAAATTTGGCCATCAGCAAGATTTTATCACGAGAAAACAACAAAGTTCGCATTCTTCAGGTACATAGAAGAACTTTTTTAGTCTATTTGGTTCAATAGATAGAAAGTTGCTTTGGAACCATAATCAACATTTCAAATGATGTATCATCTGCCCCAGTTTGTAGTTCTTTCATGTTCAAACTACTTAATATTATCTTTAATAATGTATTAATATGACCAATGCTATCTGTCGAGTCCCTATAGAACTTAGCGTTTCCAAGCTGAATGTCTTTCTAATGAAAAATCATAATCACAGGCAAACTTTTTGAGCTGAAGCTGTTACTGGTTAAATATATGTCTTCGATTGGTAGTAGACATTAAAAATTAGCAGCCAAGATATGTCATATGGGGTATTATACGTGCAGTGTGTTTCAAAAACAAACATGGAAAACAGTTCATGTAAACTGGGACAGAAATAATGTATCATCTGCCTCATTTGTCTTTTTCTCATTCATTCATCATATAAAATAAAAATGAATACAAGGTTGTATCATCAAGCACCATAAAGAAACACAGCGTGAGAAAGTAAAACTATACGATACCTACTAACAAATGAGACACCGCAAAGTCTTAACTGGGTGACACTTTTGATATAGAAGTCTTTGATAGATACCTGTCCAATGAGAATGCCGTGACATGTTTGATACCTATAGATTCAGTTATGGCTTCCGTGTCATCTGATTGGACTTACATGGTTTTCCGCTGAGCTCAACTTTGCCTGTAAATGAATGCAGGAAGGATGCAAAGGTCTGCTGTATATGGTGCTCCATGCCCGAGTTGTTCTTGATTTGTGTGAACATCTGGAACGAGAGATTAGTTTTCAGCAGGTCGAAGGGGACTTCAACTCCTTTCAGGGAAAATGGATTTTTGAGCAACTAGGAAATCAACATACGTTACTGAAGTATACTGTAGAGTCAAAAATGCACAAGGATTCATTTCTTTCTGAAGCTATTATGGAAGAGGTTTGATTTTACTTCAGATATTTCATGCGTAGATGTTCTTTTCATTTTTTTTTTCTTTTGGCCAATATTGCATATATGGTCCAAAGCTACTGGTATTGTTTAAAAGTCTTACAACTATGACATCATCTGTTCTCAAAAATAGGGAAAACAAGTTCATGGTGTTTGGTATGTCATGTTCATTTTAAAGGAACGAACAAACTTCATATCTAAAAGTGGCTTCCCCTTCTTTCTGTCAAAGATTCAAGGATGTGATTATAATGCAACAACAGAAGAAACTGAGGCTGGAATAGCCTTTTCTAGTTAAATAAATTTAGCAGTTATCATAATCCGCACAAACTTACCTTCAAAGAGAAAAAAGTTATTTTATTTCTATCTAACGAGAAGTTCTGTTGTAGACTCATCACCAGTTTAAGTGTTGTATGTCTATCGATACCATTTTCCTCCTCAGAAGATGTGAAATGAACTAACATACTGGTTTTCCGACTCACTAGGTTATTTATGAAGATCTCCCTTCAAACCTATGCGCAATTCGGGATTACATTGAGAAGAGGGGTGCAACAGCAGCTGACTCAGAAACAATCAGTGAAAGTGGTCTCTCCAGTGAGCAAACTGCTTCACCTAGCATGGATGAAAGCACTTGTGTCAGTGCTACAACTGAGGACATCTCCAACGATGATGATGACTTATCATCAGAAAGACCGAGAGTTCCGGGCCTGCAGAGAGACATTGAAGTCCTGAAAGCTGAAGTCGTGAAATTCATTTCGGAGCATGGGCAAGAAGGATTTATGCCTATGAGGAAGCAACTCCGTTTGCATGGTAGGGTCGATATTGAGAAAGCAATCACACGCATGGGCGGATTCAGAAGAATTGCATCGTTGATGGATCTTTCCCTCGCTTACAAACGTCGCAAACCGAAGGGGTACTGGGACAACCTTGAAAATTTGGAAGAAGAGGTGGGTTAAGCTTGTAATATATTCCATTAGTGGACTGCATTTCTTTCATTTGAGGTTAGGATTTCCATTGTTGTCAAAGATGAACATTTGTGAACAACCAACTCTTTGCTTCCTAGGATAGGGAAGATGGTTTTACTCACTTGTTAAC
Organism: Eucalyptus erythrocorys; assembly: GCA_014182555.1. Taxonomy (NCBI): domain Eukaryota; kingdom Viridiplantae; phylum Streptophyta; class Magnoliopsida; order Myrtales; family Myrtaceae; genus Eucalyptus; species Eucalyptus erythrocorys. The sequence continues at coordinate 599,695 of CM024605.1, read as the reverse complement.
TTGGAGATCATACTACTACGTGATTCATTGACTAGAATCGTTTTTACTTGCTTGCAGATTCGTCGATTCCAGAGAAGCTGGGGAATGGATCTCTCATACATGCCTAGTAGAAAATCTTTTGAGCGTGCAGGTATTGGCCCCAAAATGACTCATCTCTTGATTTTATTGCTGCATTTACCAGAGATGCCACTGTACAAGCAATCTTATAGATGCCATTGTCTCTGTCTCCTTAAGCTTTCCTCATTAACCAAGTGAATTGAAAATATATTCTGTTCTTTAAAGCTTAAGGGCCTATTCAAAAATTCTTAAGTCAGATCAGATGTAGTTCCTCTCCTTATTCCATACTTTAGGACTTCCAGTTTTTCTCTTTAATGATAATGCATTTCCAGTTTCACCCATGACTTTCACCATGGGGAGGCTTGAACAATAACATGAAGATGACTGATAGCTAATAAATGTGCATTCAAGGAAGTTTCTGGTTAATGTTAGATAGGCCTATGTATGTGAAGTGTAACTATTCCGGTGAGGGAGTAGGTGGATCCTACATGGTCCATTTATGGGTCCTCAACTATTCAAAATAAGAAACAAGAATCAACTGGTTGACGTCATAATCTGGTGAATACAGAAGAGCCATTCTTCCAGTCGCTAGTGGAAAAGTGGTAAATAAGACATGTTAAGTCATTTCACTCCTAGGATTACACCATAGGCCATGCTTATCTAGTGCACAACTCTAATTGCGCTATTTGATCCCATAAAAGCAGCATTTGTTTGGAATGGCTAAATAAAAACCGAGCAGGAAAAAATTCACACTAAGTTGGCTGTGGCTATCATCTATGACAATTTAACCTCATCTTTAGTTTCAAAATGAAAAATCATCTTTGAGTAATGTGGCTTCTCCAGCTTGCAAAAGATGAATTGTCAACATGGTAAACCATGAGCAAGTATAGCTCTATACCTTGATAAACCATGAGCAAGTATAGCTCTATACCTTGACTCATTGTTGTGAATTTCTATTATGTGGTGGCATGACTCTATAGTATATTTACATGCTAAATAAACTTAGATTAAATCCTTCTTCCATCCTAATATGTTACAGATGTTCTACAGGGAGATACGACATTGCGCGCGCTCTAGAAAAATGGGGAGGCCTTCATGAAGTATCTCGCCTTTTGTCCCTGAAAGTTAGGCACCCAAATAGACAACCGGGACTTGCCAAGGACAAGAGAGCAGATCCTGTAGCAGTTACTGATGTAGAGGTCGAGGATAGGTCGACATCTAAACCCTACATATCGCAAGATACTCAGAAATGGCTTTCTCAACTTAAACATTTGGACATTAACTGGGTTGAATGATGAGTGATTTTGGGGCGGTGATATCCTTCCTTTCCTTCTCCCAGCCGCACCCCCAGTAAAAAGGGGAAAAAAAAAAAGTTCTTGAAGCTGCGGCAAGTTGCCCTATGGTGTTTCGATTTTTGTTGTTCATCTTTCAACTTCTCGAAATTGGTTGCACTGTGCCCCCGTCCTTGGCTCTGGCCAGAGCTTCGCCAGAGTTGCGACCACCCGGGTACGTGTGACTACTCATGGATGACGTAACTATGACAAGTTATATACGAAAAGAATATACTACAAAGTGATTATATTCTTATGTACTTTTGTCAGTGAACTTGTTCAGATTCCTATGTCTTTCTTCGTACTTCTTCGCACAAGCCCTCTCTTGCTGTAATTAATCCGCTTGTACCTTGTCCTTTTTCATCACTTAGCGCGAGAATGGTTTTAGACAGCCCCATATTTTCTCTCATCATTTGACCTTCACCTTGTTTGCCTCCCAATGTTGCGGTCTCGTGCCATTCCAATCGACGCATGTACGCTTTCTTCCTCGAAGCACTGAGGGTTGAATGCTCGCACGAGCACTTGATTCAACAGGATTTGTCACGTGAAATCGTAAACAGAAAAGACAACTCATTCAACAGGATTTGGCTTTTGGTGGCAAAGTCAAAAATGCTTTTACCAATTTGCAATCACCCTCATTGATTACATTGATTCTGGGATTTCTTTAAAAACCATTGGGATTCGCTCCAGTGGCCACTCTTCCAACATGGAAGGGGGAGGTGAGGGATTCAAACCTCCACCTTCTCGGGAGGGATGGGTGGGACGCGCAAGTTTCGGAGGTGGGTTTCGATGCCCATGCCGGCAAGAGGCAGGGTAAAAGTCTGAGAGTGAGTGTAAAGTAAGTATAGAGTAGGACTAATAAAAAAAAATTATTAAATGAATGCGTGATTTAATATTCATATTTAATCTAGTCTTTTTTACCTGGCACTAGGTGTGGATATATTTAATTGGGGAGATAAATAAGAGTGTCCTTACTTTAATATCATATGAGATTTTATAAAGTCACTCTCAACTATTTTAAAAGTATAATATATTAAATGAATGCGTGGTTTAATAATTAAATTATTTTAAAAGCTGTGCCTTATAATGCACTTATGATTCCCCTCCCCTTAGAAAGCCTCTTATCGATTGACACGTCACTGGACTCATTCCTCGACAAGGAAAAAAATTCAGTCTCACACGCTCCAGAGTTTATGCAAATTGAAGTGGCAACACAGCCTGTAGTTGACCCAATGGCAAGGGGCGTTCCCATGCTTTTGGCTTAGGGATGGAGGCTTGTAGGCGCATCCTACCGTAATTAGGGAACTCATATTGAAGTGGGGTTTTGCCGATAGATTGTTGTGTTAGTTTTCCTCTAGATAATCGGCCAATTACGCTTGCACTCTTGGTTATTAAAGAACTCAAGATTGGGCGCAATTGGATAAAGCATAGGGGGATTTCTATTTCATGAATTACAGATCACCTGTTTGAATCTTATAAATCATACATGTTTGGCGTCAAGGCCACATGCATAAGCTAAATGATTATACTTAACCAATTTGGGCCTCTAGGGCTCCGCATGAAAACGTTTTTCATCCTTCGAATTTCTATTCTTTTGTTCCCGAAACAAAAAAAAAAAAAAAAAAAAAAAAAAAAAAAAAGAAATCCGTTTAGTAACACCAAATTATTTTTTTGTTCTCCGGAACAAAAAGTTAGCTCATAATGATTTTGGAATAGAAACGAGAAGCAAAAAAAAAAAAAAATTGCTTCTTGCTCCTAAAAATAACTTTTAGAAATAAGTGAATTTTTTTTTTTTTTTTCTTCTCTCTTCTTGCTACGGCCACCGATGATTGCCGCCGACCGCCAGCCATCGACCTTCACCACCAACCACCACCGCACAGCCCACCGGCCGGTTGCCACCGCCCGGCGTTAGCCGATCGGCGGTGACGGCGGCGGCGAATCCATAAGCAAGAATAAAAACGAATAAATACAAAAAAAAAAACTATTTTTATCAAACGCATTTCTATTCTTTTTCTATTTCTGAAGTAGAAATTTTGTATAGTTACCAAATGCCTTATTTTACTTAGAAATTGTTCCACGGAATAGAAATTAAAAAAAAAAAAATTTCTGAAAAAAAAAAAAAAAAAAATTCCCGGCCAAGAATCATTACCATTCGCACCCTAGATAGCCGCATTCTAATGTCTATTTTCCTAATTTTTTTTAAAAAAGTCATAATTTATCGCCCTAATTAATCATTTTGAAATAGTTAAATTACCTTGGTTATTCCATACAAAAATTGGCATCTTACTAACAAGTTATCTAACAAATAATTCATTGATTACATTTTATTGCCGATGATAATGGAAACTTACCAACAGTACTAAAGTTAGGTGACAAGAAAAGAATTTCCTTTTTTTTTTTTTAACACAACTGAAAAATTTTGCTAAGATATCTAGTGCTAATGTAGTTGAATATTAATGCAAGCTTTATTACTGTTATTGTTATTGCTATTGCTTATTGCTATTGCTATTGTTATTGCTATTGTTATTCCTATTGCTATTGATATTCCTATTTTATTAATTATTATTGTTATTGTTATTGCTATTCCTATTGCTATTGCTATTGTTATTGTTATTATTATTATTATTATTATTATTATTATTATTATTATTATTATTATTATTATTATTATTATTATTGCAATAAGGGGTACTTAAATTTTTCGACTAGACTAATCCCCGAGCATTCATACAAATTGCCCTATCCACGAACATAAGATAAAACTCCACTCACAAGGTAGGCGGCTAGCATGGTCTTCTCCAAGATTACTTTGAATTGAAGACATGTTTAAAACGAAATCCTATCACATCAAAATCAAGTAGTTAGGTGAGTAGTTCTAGGTTTTGCTTGGAATCTAAAACCTACCATCATACACAAATTCCTCATTTTTTGAACTTGGAGCCTATCCTATTACAAGTTCCAAGGTCAATTCCAAGGCGCAACAAGTTCCCTTTTCTTTTTGTTTCATTTTTAGTTAAGCAAAATGAAGATGAACGCAACAATGAAAATGAACAAGGATTTATTATCAATTACCTAAGAACAAGTGTTTATATGCACTTCTTGAATATTATTAAGGAAATTTTATGATTTCCAATGCACTAATTGATCTTGTATTATATTGAATCACTATCTTCAAACATTTTCAAAGAAAATGGGAGTATTTCAAGAATACTACAATTTCACATGTTCCCATAGCTGAGCATGCTACTACCCAGCAATTATTAGCATAGAAAAGCTAGATGAATACAAGCTTGAGTGAACCTTTTCAATCACAAAACTTGAGACTAAACTACTAGAGCTTGATTTATCACCTAGAGGGGGTGAATAAATGACAATGTGGAATTAAAACAAAATTAACATAATACTGCAATAGGATGATGTTTGTTGATAGATTGTATAGTGTTCAAATCTTACCAATATGCAGTAATCTATCACAAACTATAAATAGGAGTTTAAGGGATAGAAAAATTGCACAGAACAAAATTTATAGTGATTTGGTTTTGGCAAGTCTGTGTCCATTCTCTTACGATGAACGACCTATTAACTACATTTTTACTATGATCAATCAATTAGAGGTTACAAAGATTGAGTATTCACCACTCAAGTTTTGTGAAAAATTATCTGATTTCACACTCACGACATTTAAGAAATTACAATGAATAGCTCACAAAAGACGAAAGTATTTAAAATAAGACTATTTTTTTTTTTTTTTTGGTCGAAAAGATAAGACTTTGTTGAACTTTGGAATTTAGAACTTTTGTGTTCTCTCATTTAATCCTTCAACACTACGACTTCCTTTAATATTCCTCATTCTCTAAGCTAACCATTGGCCTTGAAACTGAAGGAAGATTTGATTGCTTCTGGATTGCCAAGAATGAAGTTCCTTGAAAGATTTACCGCCCATACAACAAATGGAGTTTCCATAAGTTGAGTCCTTCCTTTGGATAACATTCCATCTTCAACCGAATAAATAAGATTGTTTTCGATAGTTTCCTTTTAGACAATCAGTGTACATAAGGTAGGAAATCCACGCCAATCTTCAAGCCATTAACACAATGATTATGGTCGGATCAATATCCTTATTCCTTTGATATTGAATATTAAGTTTAAGATCTTCAATACATCCTTGAGTTTGATAAGAAACGTCTAATGATACATATCAGAGTTTCTACCTGAAAAAGCTTACTATGATAATCAAAAGACAATTAAGAAGAGTTTTGTCAATCTTCAAAATTAATTAGAAAATATTTCTAAACAAAAACTGATAAAGAAAATTATGGTTTAAACGAGTTGTATAGGTCATTTTACAAAACTACGATTGTTTAATCTATTTATATTTTTATCATTACGCGCTAATAGTCATTTCATTTGAAGTAAATTCAATGTTTTGGATCAAATCACACGTAATTTCTTCATATGAATTTCTAAAGGTTCCTTTTGATGAAAGGATGACATTGGCAAGTTAAACTTTATCATTTATTTATGATTTGATTGTTCAGGCATTATGTTAATTATATAAAGTCGAAACAAAATTAATATGTCTAGTTTGAGTTGAAATGTAGTCCCAACAATAGGCACGCCTTACACAATTGAACACGGAGTGACCCTTTTAAATGGGACGATGGTCAAAATAACTAAGACAAAGGAAGAATAGTGACAATAAAATTGTCAACCTAAATAAATAGGGGTTTTGATTTTTATTTTTTTATTTTTTTTTTATCCCCTTCATTATATCATTTAGATGAATATAAGCACACCAAGTGTACTGTTAGAATATTTCATTTTAAACATGTTACTTGCTCTATGTATTCATGTATGTATGCATTTGTCTTTATACATATATGTATAGAGAGAGAGGCATGTAGGCATCTGTTTAAGATCATCACATCTTGCATACTGGTCCATAGAGAGTATAAATGTGTGCCTTAGGTGAAATTAATTTATTATCTTCAGGACTTTCATACAAATATTGATGATTCAATTCAAGCATTCTTAAAGCAAATAAGCTACAACCTAAATTGGCAGTCTCTAAATCATCAAACATAAAACACATATGGACACAAATAATAATGTGCCATGATGGACGTAGAAATCTAATTCGTAAGGTGAGATAAAGATTTGTTCAAATGCATTTCTAAAGGGAATAAAGTCATTGTGACTTCATGGAATAAATTATCACCTCAATCATGGACACTGTTGCCCCGCTTAATTTGGCCAACCTTTTGTAGGAGGATTCTTTGAATTTGTTAGTGAAGTAGGCGTCCAATCAAGGGCAAGAAAAGAATCACCCGGACCTTATAGTATTCAGTAAGGAAATCGAGAGCAAGTGCGGGGAAATCCTATGGTGGTGAAGACTTTAGGAAGCTTGTTTTGTTAAAAAAAACAACGGTGATTGAGAATATGTAAGAATTAGTGAGATGTGGGAAGTCGACCTCGCCCACCTTCACAAAACCGTAGCATCGTATTCATCTAGCATGTCCTCGGCATCATAACAGAAGTCTTTAAATTTCGACAGCCAAAGCCTCACAATTCCTCTTTTTTGTTTGCTTCTGCTCAGCATCGGCGAGCACCTTCTGGATCATCTTTAGCATCCTCTTGAGCTTCTCTTGGTCATCCTTGACGCCTCATGTTATTTGAATTTCTTCGACAGCCAATAAAGCTAGTTTCTACACAAGAGATTTGAGGATGCTAGAGAGCAAGTTCTCTTATTGGCTTTAAAGAAGATGAAGGTGGCCAAAACGATAATATCACCCACTGTTGGAGTACCAACTCATGTTTAAGTTAATTGCTAACGTTGATATGGTTTTTGTTGTTAATTTGCCAACATTTTCTTATCATTTACAAGTTTTTATTTGCATTTCTTAGCAACAACTTGGATTACCATTCGTTTAGAAGTCACCAACCTTAATTACAATGATTTGTCAGTTTTTCTCTGATTAAGTCACACCACTGATCTTGGATTACCATTTCTCATTTGATTCACTTACCAAGAATATTTTTCTTTTAATCATCACTTTCCTTATATTTTAACAACTTTTATTTCCCTTTCTTAACTATGTCTTAAACTTATCGAATATTATATAAAATACTAACCTTAATTTAAGTGATATATCAATACATATTTGAGTTAGTGATCAACGTTTGTTTGGTTGGTTATTAGTATTAGGTTATTTAATCAGGAAAAAAGTTAAGTCACTCGTGAGAATGTTAGTAACTCCATACAAAAGTTGGTGCATTTGGTATAAGAAAAAAAAAGTTAGTAAAAGATCAGAAAATTTAGGTCAGTGATATGAGAAGTTGGTAATTGAGAATAAAGCAAATAAACATTAATCACTAACTTAGTGACCTTAATATAGTAGGTGACTCATCAGAGAAATGGCTGATAAGCAAGGCATAAAGTTGGTAAACAATAACAAAACTTGATTAGCTAAACAAACAAACAAACCTTGTTAAGCAACATAAATGAGAATTGGTAATTCAAAACTAATTGTTAATTTAATTTAAAAAATATTGGCCAGTCATTTAATAAATAGTAAATTCACATAAGAACCGGTATGTTTCAAGGCGCCAATTAAAAAGGTAAATAAAGATGGATAAAAGATAAAAAGAAAAAGTTGGTAATTTGAGAACTGTCAAAATAAAGTTGGTAATGTTATTAAAGTGTCAGTAAGGGTACGTTCGTTTCGCGGAAAATGGGCTATCTCAGGAAAATATTTTCCCGAAGTCATTTTCCAGGAAAATGACAATATTTTCTGGTGTTCGGCTAAAATGAAAGTGTTTCGGAAAATGTTTTCCGATGTTCGGTAAGGAAAATATTTTTCGCTCACCAAATTGACAAGCGTGAGTGCCAAGCTCGAGACTTGCCGGATTGACGAGCGCGAGTTTAAGATCAATGAGTTTGAAATTCACCCGATTCGACGACTAGCCAAGAAAGAAGAAGATAGAAAACAAATAAAAGAAAAAGAAAAAGAAATAAAAAATAAAAGAAAAAAGGAAAAGAAAAAAAAAGAAAAGAAAAGAAAAGAAAAAGGAAATTAAAAATGATTCAAATTAAAAAAGACGAAGAAAACTAAAAAATAATTCGAATAAAAAAAGAAGGAAAAAGAAATGAGAGGAGAAAGTGAAGATTTGTATAGGTGTGAGGTAAGAGAGATCAAGTAAAGAAAATGTTTTCCACTTTTCAAAAGTGGAAAACATTTTCCTTACTTTAGAAGACTTTTTTTCCTTGGATGGAAAACATTTTCCCCAAGGAATTCATTTTCCATGAAACGAACACCGGAAAATCCGGAAAACATTTTCCCGGAAATTATTTTCCGCAAAACGAACGGAGCCTAAGTTGTCCACAAATTTGCGTTGATCAGATGACCGAATATTTCCACACTAACTAACTCTTTTAGTAATCTACCAACACGAGAAGAAAACCTATTTTAAGACGAAACAACAGAATCGTCCATCGCAGTTTTAATTTTACTTCATACTCTGACAACGGCAAAATATCAAATCTTAACATCACCACACCGTTTCAGCCGTGCCTTGTGCCTTTCTCTTCCCAATCTTGCATCCATTCATGAGCTTTTCCTCGTGGTAAAGCATGAGGCTGCTAGGAGTATTAGTGTAACTTGTACCATCATCTCCTCAAGCGAAGAGTAAACTATACCTTCATGAAGGCTCTTCTTATTTTGTGAAAAATTAATAATTTATACAATGTTTTCTTAAATATGATCGCTTATATTGCTTTATATAATTAACGATGAAAAAATATATATTATTGACAACAATTTACATCTAAACATTCAAACTCATTCATAGTCAAGTTTTGCCATCTCTCCAACTTCAACCTTGCAACTCTAGGAAGGAAGAATTCTTAAAGATTCCATTCATTCTGCGCAATCTGCTGGAAGAGCACATGCAGCTTACATGCAGTGTCGAAATTTTTAGCCAATGAGTCGTTGATCATCAAGTGGAGCAAGTGTATTCTTCGAAGAATCTAACATGTATCAGGTGTATCAGAGCAAACCCTAATACTCGAAGAAGAATCTAAACACATGTAAGAAAGCAGTCTCGTATGTTCATTCTTCGGTCATTGCTTTCCAATCAGTGCCATTTACAAACATAATGTAACAATGAAATGCCAAGTGCAAAACATTATTCGAGAGATTAGATGTGGCAAGCTTCTGTTTGAAGGAGGGAGCTCTATAAGGCCAAAAGCTTTGTTTTCATACCCCACCCAACAGCTATCAGGTAGAGCACGACACAACCTCCAACTGTGCCGATGAGAGTTTCCCAAAATTTTATGTAAGGAGCACTGAAGAGGTCAATTTCTATGTTCATGCCGAATAATCCAACCACCACGATGCCCGCATTTATGATCATTGTTGCAGCAGAAAGCATCACCCCCATCTGCAGTAGCTGATTCTGCTTATCGTCCAACATTATATTGATACAATCCTCAGTATCATCCACATAATCATTCATCTACACGAAAAGAAATAAATCTTGTTAGACATTGCATGTCCAGCAGATGTGAAACATACAAAAGATGTGAGGAAATTATATGCAAAATCAGAAGTTAATGCAGTGAAAAGATGATCTTTCCCATTCTCTGTCCTTCATTTCCATAACAATTCGATGAGAGACACAATAAATATTGTGTATATTTGACAGACTACATGGAAGGACCTGGACTGTCGATCCAACTTCATTGTCTTAGAGAAAAGGGCAGGTACAGTATGGGCAATATTACGAAAGCTACCCATGCTTTTAAAGTATGACTGAAAAGTAAATTCATCACAAAGCCTACACAAGTTGCATAATTGATCAAACCTATCATGGAACTTGAATAAAAAGTTATATGCTTCCTACGTTAATTAATGGTAGAACAATCAAACTGATCAGAGTTAAATATGTTTTGCCCACTCAGGTATGAGCACAAAATTATGAATTTATGATCCAAACAGATAAAGGGTAATTCCCGGATGCTATTTCACAGTCAAGGTACCTTTGTCCGGAGGTAGCCTTGAGATCATCACACAAGCACATCACAACAGATTCATTAATTAATTTGCAACGAGACTGATGTAAAAGTAACTTTCAGATGAAAAAGCTTGAAGAGGACTTTTATGGCAATGTATATGGAAATGCATTAAGAAAACTAAGGGAGTTCCATCGCTTAGCTCATCTAATGGTTTAATGGAGGATTTAGCCTTCTAGTGAGTTATATTTTGGATGGGAGATGCACATTATATTGTACATGGATAGATAAAACAAGGAAAACACATTTTCCCTAATGATGTTTTTTGCTTAGGAGGATTGAGCATTCACTTTTGGATCCGATTGCAAGGTGGGATGAAGGAAATGCCCATTCCACCAATAGATAGAATTGTGATTTCTCTCCAAGTTTCAGCTGATGGAATCGCTATTCCTCCACCTTTTGTTCACATATTTCAAAGAATGTCCTCTCTTTTCTCCTTCCTGTAGTTTATTCTAAAGAAAATATTGACATTTCGTTATTCTTTCAATTCTATTCCCATGTTATTTCTCCTCCACAACAAAAGGAATTTGGATGCTCATTCTATTCCATGCCATTCCTACTCCCATTCCATTCCTTCCTTTCTCTCACTTCATCACATCAAATATAATTTATGTAGATTTGAAATTATAAACAAAATGAGAAAACATTTCCTCAAATTTTTAATTGGTCGTATGCATAGAATTTATCTTAAGACAGAAAATCTTAAAATTTTCAAAGTGAATTATCTTATTCAGCTAACTATGATAGTCAGTGGTCTAGGACACAATCATATATGGACAGTTATAACATACTAGTGAGCTGATAAAAATAAACCACTGAATTCAGCAATGCATGTAGGGAAAGCATGTAGATACGTACATCCGATAATTTTTGCAGTGTGCCATCAATTTGGACAAAATATGCTTCTAAAAGCATCTCAAGCTCCTCAATGTTAGGCTTGTAGCTGTTCAAAACTACAGTATCTAATTCGTCTTCTTCATTATAATCTTCAGCCCTGTCATGACATATCATTGCAGAGTACCAAAGCATCACATTATGCAAGACAAGCTATAGATGAAAAATAAACTCAGGAGTTGTAAAATGACACAGCACATGTAAACCGATATACTGTTGCAAGTGTGTAAAGATCGAAGGGGCCAGACAGTATAAATTGGTAGGCTTGTAGATTTAAATTAATGTACTTTAAGTTTGGACCTATGAGAATAGGTACTTCCTCTCTGTCCCTCATATTAATGGGTACAGCAGTGTTCTCTATTTATTTAGCCTTCTATTATGCATGCTTCCACTTCAACATTGCATCACACTGCAAAACTTCATTCTCACTTTATTTCTAAATAGCAAGATAGCTTCAACTACAATCAAATTAAAGTACCAGCGGACCAACATTCCCCTCCATAGGTATGTAGAACTATTTAAGCCATCAGTCACCTTTCATCATCTATTTCAGGAGCAGCATTGTCTACTTCCTCTCTGATTGAAGCATTATCCACTGAGTGAGTGAGAAGCTTTTCTGTCAAATACATCTCAGCCATATCATTATCGTCATCCAGCAAATGTTCAAGCTCATCTCTCACCTATGTTTAAGAAAACATGCAAATATTATGTAACAATCAGGTAGAATCCATTGTTAAAGAAAGCACATCATTAAAACACTAGACAAATGAGATTTAACAAGCACAATTTTAAACATCAGATTAATGAAGGAGAGTTCTTCTTAAGGGTCTTCAAAAATTTGAAATGAAAAATGCAAGCCTCTTCTTAATTTTCGTTGCACCTTTCACTGTCACATGTAAAAAAAAAATGTGAGGAGAAAGGGCAGACTCAATTAGTTATCTCCTAAATTTTAAATGGAAAAGATACATGTAGGACATGAGAACAGAAGGGTTGAAGTTATCTGGAAAAATAATAGCAGGATCAGTTCAAGAAGACTTGGAGGCGTGGAAAGGTGTTTCCTCTAGTACAGAGATTAAAATTTTCAGCCTCAATCTATTTTACTGTCTTAAGGATGAATAGCTTTGGCTAATGAGTTTGTGAATTTTTTAAGCCTGGGTGCAGTCCCTCTGCCTTCCGCTCAAGAGAAGAGTTGTACCATTGTGTCAATTACCTTCTGTACTCGGCCAGAGATGGCAACTAGACGACTCTTTATTTGTCTAACACGGTCGAGGTTAAGTGTGCTGATTTTGGAAGTTAGTTCATCCAAAGCTGGATATGCCTCATCCTCCAGGGTCTTGGTCTGAAAATGTCAGAAAGGAAAACATTTCAGTTACCGTCCAACAGTGGAAAAAGTTAGAAGCTAAAAAGTCAAATGAGATTAGGAGAAATTTCAGTGATGCAGTTTCTAATGATTGAACACAAAGAATCAATCTTTTATTTTCTGGTTCTATATGATAACAACCCATGTTTAGATATAAAGTAACCTGAGAAGGTACAACATCCTTAAGAATTGTTATATTTTCCAATTCACGAGATTGAAGTGTGTCATGTATACCTCTGATTCAAGGCACCGGCAAGCAGATTCAAGACAAGATTCCAGTGCTCTGAATTCAAATGGCAGTGTCTTGTGAACCCCACTAGCAGGCAAGGTCTTGCCGTCAACTTCCTTTGCAAGCAAAAATGTAACTATTAATCACGACAGGGCGACCAAATGCCAGGACAACTTGAGCAATTTTCTGTTTGTTAGAGCTACACAAATAAAATTCAATCACAACTACTACCCAAGGCCAATTAAGGATTAAACCAGCGAATGAAAGTTAATGTGATTTCATAAACAAACTGCGCTAATCAAGCGTCGTGACAGACAAATCAAATGCTGGGACAACTTCTTTCAGTAGGCAGTTAGACATTAGGTAAAAAGACAATATAATTCCCTTAACACTACTGGCAGAGGCCAAATAAAGAGCAAACTGGCAAATAACAGTAAACCGCAATTGACTCTGTAAACAAGCTGCACTTAACACAACATGATGAACCACACAATTCCGAACATACTTCGAAACCTCAAACAACGGACGGTCGATCAATACTACTTGTAGAATTTTAGCAAATATCTCTCACAACCTACAAAACGTCATGCGGATTTCTCATATGTCCTTCTCTTCCGCCCCCTACCTAAAGGTTTCTGCATAAGCCGCCAACGACAACACGGAATCCGAAACATCTCACCTCGGCCTAAAGCCTCACCTGTTGAGTCGCGGAATTGGAGCTAGAAACCCGGCGCTGGAGGTCCTGGACGAACTGGTAAACCAGAGGACTGTTGGTGTTGACCATCAGGACCTCCTTGGCGGTGATCACGGCCTTGATGTGCTCCAGGTTCACGACCACCGCCCGCTCCCGGCCGAGGATCGAGGACGGGTACGACAGCACCGGGTCGAGCACCCGGAGGTCGCGCGCGGGAAGGCCGGTGCGGCGCATGATGGAGTGCTTCCCGATCTCCTCGACGCGCGACTGGCCGGACTCCGACACGATCAGCCAGGCCCGCGTCCCGATCCCCTTCCGCCGCGGCTGCTGCGCCTGGAGCATCGCCGCCCTGCCGATCTCCTCCTCCCCCGTCCGGTCCGCCGGCGGCGGCGGCGGCGGCGTCGGCGGGGGCGCCATCGATGCGAGGGGCTCCGTCGAGAGAGATCGCATTCGGGAGCGGCGCCGTCACCGGAGAAATCTGGAGAAGAAAGGACGAATATCTTTTGAGGGGAATCGGGTAGAAAAGGAAGGTGCAGCGTTCCCGCCAGAATCGGAAGGAGGAGATGACGTGGCTGCCCCCGACCGGTATTTGCTTATGTTTTTTCTAAAAAATGCTAAAATGCCCAAAAAAATCCACAAATTATGCAAATTATCTGCGCATTCATCTTAAACTTTTTTTTTTTGTGACGTGCAAATCCTACTCGTGTGACATATTTACCTAAGCTTAATTTTTTCACAAAAAATCCAAACCTTTTTTAATACAAAAAATTAAAATTGTTTACAAGTGGAATTTTGATGGAAGAGAAATATGTTATATGAGTATTGATTTGGACATACAATGTCACAATAAAAATTTTAGGATAAATGTGTCATGGTTAATATAGTTTAGGTTTTTTTTTCGAGTTTTTTTTGTCAAATTTGTGATTTAATATATGCTGATTTGCAGAATCTGTAGGGAAAATCGCAAATTCGATAGTATGTGGAATTTGCCCTTGAATAATGAAGATATTTTTCTATTTACTGCATGAACTTTTATAATTCAAACACGAGGGCATTAATCCAATTTGGGATCTCATGTCCAAATTTGTATTGATCTTTCGCAATTAGTCAAAATTGCATTGATTCATTCCCATGTGCTAGTGTCGCCCCGAAAACATATTTTCTAAAGGTGTGTATTCATTTGAGGTAAAATGTTTGCCCAGAATTAGTTTTTCGAATTTTTTCCTATTTAGTTGACCAAAAATAGTTAGTAAGCTAAAAACACATTTCAATCGAGAAAAATATTCATGTATAAAATTAGGAAACTAAATTTATAAATCGAATGAGGTAAAAATACATTTCGAAATTGCTCATTTTAAATTTTTTAATATTTATTTTTTAAAAAAATTCTTCTTTCTTTTTTTCTTTTTATTTCCTTCCTTCTCCTTTGCCAGTTGTCGGGTCTCGACAATCAGCCATGGGAGCAGGTCAACCTTAGGGAAGGCTTGAGCTTGTTGGCTTGAGCTCATCAACATCTAGCAAGCTCAACCTCACCCGAGGCCAACCAAGTTAGCCCTTATCGAGCCTCGTAGACAGCACCAGTGCCCATTGAGCCATTGCACAGGCAGAATGGAGCAAGGAAAGAAAAATATAAAAATATTTTTTAAAAAATGATTTTTTTACATTAAATTGAAATCATTTTTCAAATAAAATTCAAATACTAGAAAACATTTTTTATCATATATTACTAAATAAAGGAAAATTAACCATTTTCCTAAAAAAACAAATCAGAAAATATTTTCTTTTTTCATGAAATTTTGCCCTAAATAAAGGAATCCTAAGTATTACATGTATTTCACATGGTCAACAGTCAACAACGAGAGGCAGATACAAGAAAACTTTATTGCGCTATGATCCAGCTGTATCCATCACGTTCCACCTAAGTGCAGACCTTCGACATTTACAATCCGGTAGTAAGGTCATTTTCAGCACCACCCATGCATTCAAAATCTACAACTACACATAAAGGAAACAAATATTCAATGCGAATTATCCCTAAACTTAAAATCTCATCACGCTAGAATCGATCGATCACATAATCAAATATCCAAATCGAATAGACTTTGATTGAGCAATTACCTAATTTAATCAACGAACTCCACCAAGGCCGGCGAAGAAGCGATTCTCGGCTACTGATGGGCAAGCCAAAGACAGCAAGGAAACCTCGCAACGGAGACTTGCAGGCTCGGTAAGGTTGGTTTAACTGGCCTGCAGACAAGAAGGACCACCGGTGGTTACTAAGACAGGCAGCAGCTGGGGCAACCGGAAGCCTCGCCTGGAACCAGGAAACCTCTATAGGAATTGTTGGTTTCCTTCAAAAGTTCGAAGGGAGGTGCGAGGAGGTGCAGCGGAGCTGTGGCGGCGCAGCCAGGCCAGGAGGTGGAGGTGTGGCGTCTGTCCGGAGACTCACGGCGGCGGTGGCGTGAGGTTCACGGTGCGGAGAGGAGAGCACGCGGATTTGCAACTGCAAGGAGAGTCTCCCTCCTGTATCTCCTCTCGTCTCTGTATTGTCTTTATCCTTGACTTCGTAATTTTCTTCGAGCGTGCGATGTGGACCACCTTTTCTTGTGCTGTTAGTACAAGTATCAGATGACGAGAGCATGGAGAAAATTGATAGATTTCGAAGGGAACGAATGCGTTGACTTCCCTTTTGGGGAGTGGGGGAAAAATGGTGTGCACGTGCGTTACTTCTTTGCTCTGATTATTCTCTTTGGCCTTAGATTATGCGGCTGACCGACTTGGGATTTGTTTATATTATTTCAAAATGCACTTCCATTAGAAGGGAGAAAATGAACGTGAAAATTCTGATGACACGTAGTTTGTCCCTGAAATAAAGGAGAGATTTTTCTCTAGTTGTGGCATGGGCTTTCAATAGTTCGACCACAAACGAGTCTCAATCCAATATGAGAATCTTATGTCCGAATTTGTATTGATTTTTCCCAAGTAATCTAATAATTTATCTTTCTTTTTCTTTTGCTTTTTTTAAAGTACTACACGTATTCATGTGTTTGACGGTCAACAACTAGAGTAGAGCAAAAAGACTTTATTGCAAAATCATCCTTTCTTTTAATAAAATTTGCAACTTACATATGATTTTTTTACTTACATTTATCGACTTGCATGTTTATAACCCTGCTTATTTACAAAAATTGTCATCTACCTTCCTAAACTGTTCTTCCAAAAAAAAAAAAAAAAAGTATAAAACCACCACGAACCCAAGTATGCATGTTTTTGTTTTCTACCATCTTTCTGCCCATCATCAGCTGGCGGCTGATGATGGGCAGAACTTGCGACTTTCATTTGATTTTTTCACTTACATATATCAACTTGCATGCTTATAACCCTGCTTTTTTACAAAAATTGTCGTCTATCTTTCCAAACTGTTCTTCAAAAAAAAAAAAAAAAAAAAAAACTACGAACCCAAGTATGCGGGAAAAGAACCAAAATAATCCTAATTTTTTTACATTGATACGAATTCAATTCTAAACTCTTCAATCAGACCAATTTAGTCCTAAATCTTTTTACATTAATACTAATTCAATCCATCCGGCTAATTTAAGCTAGAAATTACTAACGTGGCCACGACAGTCTTATGTGGAGCCATGTGGACAAATTTTATGTTATATATATATTTTCAGACTTTTTAAATTATTTTTTCTTTTTTTTTTTTTATTTTTCTTTTTCTTTTCCAACCTACCATCATTGACCATAGGCTGGTAGGGGCGAGGCCCGCCACACCCTCGACAGCCAAAGGTGAGGGGCATCGGCCCTTGCCCGAATCCAAGCGAGGGCCTCTGTGCCCTCATCGACCATAGGCGATGATACGGCAACCCTCGCCAACCAAGGGCGAGGGCCTTCATGCCCTTGTCAACCACAGGTGATGGTGCAAGGGCCCACGCTCATGGCGGTCGAGAGCCACTACGCCTCAGGCGAGGCCATCGTGGCCCTTGCTTGGATTTGGGCGAGGGCCACCACACCCTCGCCTAGATCTAGGCAAGGTTGCCGCACCCTCACCTATGGTTGACAAGGGTGCACAGGCCTCGCCGCCAATGGGCAAGGATTTCGATTCTTGCCTGGATTTGGGTGAGGGTTGCCACACCCTCGCCTGCCACGAGCGAGGGCAGCCTTGCCCTCGCATGTGGCCAACAAGGGTGCAGAGGCCCTCGCTGGCCAATGGGCGAGGGTTTCAACCCTTGCCTGGATCTAGGCAAGGGCCGACGCCCCTTGCCAGGTGATCTATTAAACGAAGTAATAACTTTTATAGATTATGTAGATCAAGTTTGTCTCCACTGTTGATCATGTGAATCCTAACATAAGTCCCAATGATTATGATTAAGATGATAATATTTTACTTGGCCACATGATAATAACTTTTCAAGGCTACTAGTTTATCTGAAAAGTTAATGTGAGAAGTGGCTATCATGATCACAAGTGATTTTCCCAAAAGAAAAAAAAAATGAAGAGCCAATTTTTTTTCCGGGGGATAGATCTTGCCACCATTAAACTTCGCTTATGTGGATTCGATCTATCAAACGAAGGATGACGTGACCAACGGTGACTTCCGCATCATCGATGTAGTTTAAACTTTGGTTAACTTAAACAGGATGGTGCCCTCCATTTTAATTATTTAAAAAAAAAAAAAAAAGACGCTCTTTGAGCTAAGGCTTCACAAAATCAAATTGAGATTTCTCCCCAAGTCTGATTTTGCTCGAGAACCCTAGTCCTAATTTTGCTCGCTTGAGCGCCCTTCTCTCTCCCCTCTACTTTCTCTGATTGATGGAATCGGGACCCAAATTGAAGTCTTTTAACATTCACTCTCCCCTTCACAAATTGATTTTTGACTTTCAAGATCCTAAATCCTAAAGCCGCAAATCTCTAACCACTGAGATTCACCCCAGTGGCCACCCTTCCAACATGGAAGGGGGAGGTGTGGGGTTCAAACCTCCACCTTTTCAGGGAGGGATGTGGTGGGGACGCGCAAGTTTCAGGAGTGAGTTTCGACGTCCACGCCATGCAAGAGGCAGGGCAAAAGTCTGAGAGTAAGTGTAGAATAGGTATAGAGTAGAACTGACCAAAAAAAAAAAAAAGTTCGCAAATCTCCCTCTCTCCTCTCCCCTAAAAAAAAAGAAAAAAAAAACAAAGAAAATGACAATTTATTTGTTTGCAACTTTCAGCATATTGATCGACATGGCATTCGTCATTGCCCGATCAATGGCATCACATTAGTAGAGCCTAGCAACATATCTAACCTTGGCCAAATTATCCCTAAGACACGGATAAATTTGTTTCCCGGTTGAAAGTTGTGGGATCTTAATTGGGCAAACGTTCTTGATCATAACTTTCTTTTTTCTTAATGTTCCGATTTAACGGAGAGAGAGAGAGAGAGAGGGAGAGGGAGAGGGAGAGAGATGCTTTAATTGTTGTTAGTTAAATCCGACGTCCCACGAGCAAGTTTCAGGAGTTGGTTTCGACGCTCACGCCCTGCAAGAGGCAGGATAAAAGTCTGAAAGTAAGTGTAGAATAGGTATAGAGTAAGACTGACAAAAAAAAAAAATCCGACATCCCGATGGAGAGAGAGACGGATTTAACTAACAACAATTAAGAGACGACAAGAATCTCTCTCCATGGGGATGTTGGATTTAACTAACAACAATTAAAGCATCTCTCTCCCTCGCCATCGGGATAACGGATTTAACTAACAACAATTAAAGCATCTCTCTCCAGAATCCCCACGCATCCCCACGCGCCCCGCCCCCTCGGTAGGGAAGGGAATCTCCGACAGGCGGACGGCTTATCAATGTCCGACCGTCGTGTACCCTTCTTCAACCTGTTGAAGATGCCTCCCCAATTTCTAAAACCACCTATGCCCCGACGGCGATCCTTACTATCCGAGGAAGTCCTTTACCTTTTCCTTCCCTTCCCACAAAGATTACGATTTCGCTTGTCGTGTCTTCTCCGCTTCCAGTTCCAATTTGGGTCGGATTCCTCCCTCGCCCGCCCTCTCGAGCATCTCCCGTGGAGACGAGAGCCCCCCAAATTCGGAGATGGAAACAGCATTAGACTCGGTGGTCAAGATTTTCACGGTCTCCAGCAGCCCCGACTACGTACTTCCCTGGCAGAACAAGCCCCCTCGCGAGGCTTCGGGTTCCGGTGGGTACACCCTTCCTCTTGTTCCTGTTTGACCCTTGTTTTCTTTCACCCCTGCAATCTAATCTATTTCCCTGCTGCCTGAACCCAAGGATTTGCCTTTCCTGGGAAAAGAATTATCACCAGCGCTCATGTAGTTGCAGACCAAGCGTTCGTTCAAGTTCGAAAGCCTGGGTCGGCTACCAAGTATAAGGCCCGTGTCCTTTCTGCTGCTCATGAATGTGACTTGGCCATTCTAAAGGTGGACAGCCAACAATTCTGGGCGGGCATGCGTCCCTTGGAGCTTGGAGGCATTCCATTCCTACAAGATGAAATAGCTGTGGTTGGGTATCCTGAAGGTACTCGCTGCTCAATTCCCGACCTATATTACACCATTAGTGAGTAACGAGTTAGCTCTTACCTCGCTGTAGGTGGGGACAATATTTCCATGACCAAAGGCCTTGTCTCCAGAGTTGAGCCTACTCGATATGTGCATGGTGCGACTCAACTTCTTGCAATCCAAATTGACGCAGCTGTAAACCCGGGATATAGTGGGGGCCCTGCTCTCATCGGTGTTAAAGTTGTTGGTGTAGCTTTCCAGCGTTCTGAGAATATTGGGTGCGTTCTCCTCTTCTTTTTATGATGAGAACATTGGTCACGCTCTACATACTAGACATATATTGAACTGACCTTGCTTTATTCCCCCCTTTTCTCATGTGGGCATTTATTCCATTACAACTTCCTCATACACTTAGAGCTTAAAAATTATGCTAAACCTTTTTATCTTGTTGAATTCCAATCGACTCACTTTGGTGTTCTGTGTAGAGCTATCGTACATGAATAATTTCTTTTTGGACTTTCCCCTAGATACTGTCAATCTAAGTTGAGTAGAATCAGCTGTTTGCTTATCGATGGATGTGTTTACTCAAACTGTTCATTCCTATTTGTCCGATTTGATCGTTATCTAGCATGCATCGAGAATCCTAGTCAAAATGTGCTTGAGTTGTTGATTCATGCTATATTCTATCTTCACACGATCATGTGCATATCTGTCCTGTTTCATGGATGGAGAAAGCTATCACCTCAACAGCAAATCATCGACCTTCTTGTATCTTGCCACTGTTCCTGTGGCCTCTGTTCTGCCCAAAAAGCCCCTTCTCGGACTTCATTTAAGCAAAAAGTTCAGTTGCAATATTAAGGATAGTGCAACTTCTTAGCATGAGCTTCTTATCATATACCAGGACTGTTTGGATCTGCCTTATAGAGTTGCCTTTGCTGTTGCACTCCTTCTAGCTTCAAATGCATGGTTGTATACCTAGAAAGGTATAATGTGGATACTTAATGAATTCCTTTTCTTTTAATTGCCGTCACAGAACTATATCACTATGAGTACTTCATACAGATCATCATCATTATATGCCATAGAATAAGTACGTATAATTAAAGATCACATTATTATATACTGAACATGTGAGTGTTTAAAAGATAGCTCTTTCTATCTTGGATTGGTTTTGAAGTTACCATCCTTCTAGTAGCCAAAATAGTGAATATAGGTGGTTGGAATTGCTAAGAAGTTGTGATTCCGAGGTATTTTTTCTCGTAACTCTCATAAATTATTTCTTAGTTCTCCACTAATTTTTTAACTGTGGTTTGTAGATACATAGTTCCGGTTCCAGTAATCAAATGCTTCATATCTGGTGTTGATGAAAGGGGAGGATACACAGGATTTTGCTCCCTTGGCTTGTCATGCCAGCAAATTGAAAATCCTCCACTGAGAAGATACTTCGGGATGGATTCAGAAATGACTGGAGTTCGTGTAAGCAGCATCAACCTTCTTTCAGGTGCTTATGGGTCGCTCGAGAAGGATGATATAATCCTTGAATTTGATGGCAAGCCTGTAGCAAATGACGGAACAGGTATGTTCATACAATTGTAGCATTCAGCCGTAGTTTACCATCAGAGCAATAGCAATGAATATCTTTGTGTTAATATAATTCGTGCTAGTCAAAATACATGGATGGTACTAATTTCATAACCACGCTGGCTTTGCTCATATCCACCCTCAATGGGCCATGCATTTTTTTCCCCTTTGGCATCTCGCTGATTTCAATCTCTGAGTTTGTACTAGTGAGACGCATGTACCTGGCTTTTCGTCTTTGTGACACTGGGCTTTTCTAACGGCTTTGCTTTTGAGTTTTTTTTTTTTTTTTTTTTTTTTTTTTTGGGCATGTGTTTTTAAAATAGTGTTCCTTTTATGTGATGCATATTGCAGTTACTTTCCAGCACAGAGAGCGCATTAAATTTGATCATTTGGCATCCATGAAGAAGCCCAATGAAGCGGTCTTAATCAAAGTTCTGCGGAAGAAAAGTGAGTGTAAAGTCAAGATAACCCTCCAACCAGTAAGTCATTCTGACCTTTTTTCTTCTTTCAGATTAATGTCTCAGTTATGTTTGCATGATACCATATATTTGTGAGCATGTACTGTTCATGAATGGCAAAGAAAGTTTAATATATACTAACATGTAAAGCCAAATAATAAGAGTTAAAAGTTTGTTCACCTTAGACAATTCTACAGTGAGAAAATAGCAGGCGGATTGATGATCCCCTAATTCATCTTGTGGATTGGTGATTCTATGTTGAGGATGGAGACTTGTCAAAGGGTGGATCAGGTTCGATTCGGGCCAGGTCATAAATAGTCCAACCCAAATTGACCCATTTAATTCATTTGTGACCCATTTATCATAGTGCAAATTTCATAAAAGAAAACCACTTTCTCATCCTATCCTTTGTGGATGGTGTGTGTTCAAAATGATCAGTCAGCATATGAAGCTATGCTTTGGTGGATTCGTGGAGAATCAAATTAGCGTGCCTTCCACTTTCTTTGCTTCTTTGAAGATACAATAGTCTAGTGGACATTATCAGGCTGTCTTGAGTTGGTAGATAGAGTCACACAAAGAAGATTGAATCAAGACCAAATCATCTGATCTTGCGGTAGGCCAGTCCATTGCACTTTCAATCCTCTCAACTTGTCATCAGTACCAGTTCAAAGAAAGGAATTACAGCGCCTTTCTATTGTTTCGATGACCTTTTTCGGTCATAATAAAGATAACACGCCAATAAGAGACAATGCTACATAGGACTGAGCTTACGAGTTGTAACCTGCCAGCAAAAGACAGCCTCCTAGCAGTCCAGCTTCTTTAACCAACTCAAAAGTCTTTCAATTAAGGCTTTGCAATCAGCTTCAGACAGCTTCCCCGATATCAAAGGAAGCCCTAAATACTTAACAGGTGGAGAAGCTCTTTTAAAACCACTCAGCTGGACCATCTCCCCCAGATTAGCTTCAGAGACTCCAGAAGTGTACATCGCAGTTTTCATTGTGTTCAACTTTAACCTTGAAAGGTTATAGAAGCGCTGAAATGTTTCCAATGTCTCCTTTGGAGCATCAACACACCCATTAGTTAGTGTCAAAATGTCATCAGCAAAACAAAGATGAGTGATCTTGATTTTTAGCACAAAGGATGAAACTTCAGCTTTCCTCGCATAGCAGTCTTACATAACACTTCAATCACCTTAAGAAAACTCTAGGTTGCCTTGCCCTGAGATCCTTACCACCTTGAAAATAACCCTCAAGGCCACCACTAAAGAGTCACAGAGAGGCATGCAGAAGTAATGTAAAATTTTTAGGGAAAACCATTGCAGCCATGACATTGAAATAAAAAGGCCAATGCATTTAAGCAAAGACCTTCTTAAGATCTGCCTTTATAACACTTCTATAAGACAACTTCTTTCTCATGATAGGGCTTAACATCTTCAGGAGCAAGCAAGATATTCTCAACGATTTTCCTACCCTCGATGAAAGCTCGTTAATTCTTATTAACATAGGATTTTAATTATGCATTTGTAGACAACATCCAGCAGGAGACAGGCTTATAATCAGCCATTCTAGAGGCATTGTGGACTTTAGGGACCAAAGTGATACCAGTAAACTTAGCTGCTTTCACCTGTTGATTACCCTGAAAGAAGCTAAGTATAACAGCCCTAAAATCCCTACCATTGATAGGCCAAGAATCTTTAGAGAAATGAGAGGGAAACCCATTCAGGGCCAGACCAAAGAGGCTAGGATTTCCTCACCTGTAATAGAAGCACCCATGAGATCCTTAGATCGTCAGAAAGGTTAGAGTTGAGCAATTTCTTAAGCTAAAAGATAATTCCACTGGAGCAATTAACATCTGGAGCACCCGGTAAGTCTTACTAAAAGCCCACAGGTTCTGCCACAATTTCATCATGCTTCTAATACGATACTTCCATGACTGGCCACTGGAGATCTAATTGCACTCCCCAAAGTTCTCTCTTTCACCAACTAATGAGAAAAGCTGGTATTTGGATCACCAAGCTTTAGCCAGGTAATTCTAGATTTTCGTTTATAGAAAGCATCCTCAGCTTGCTGCAGATGCCCCAATTCAGGTCTGATTTTCTGCTCTTCCTCAGTTAGACTCTCAGAGGATTACTCCTCAGAGCATGCTGGAGAGCAGCAAGCTCAAGTTTTTTTATTTCCGCTTTCTCAGGCAAAGCACCAGAAGAACCTCTTTTTTAATGAGCAATGAGCAATACATTGGATATTCAGTCACCACTTTATTCCAATCAGAATGCAAAATTCCCTTATACTCCTCATGATATGTCCGGAAGTACTTGAGACCTCTTGGATTTAACTTCATCGAATTTAATATTGCAAAAGGACGTTGTCTGGTAATGAGATGTGCAGTGGTCAGATCTTACCAATGTGCAATAATCTATCACAAGAAATAAATAAGAGTTTAAGGGATAGAAAAATGCATACAACAATTATAATGGTTTGGCTTGTGATAAGTGTACATCACTATCCCGCGCTGACAATCTATCGGCTGGATTTCACTATAGAACTGATCAGAGATTACAACAATCGAGTCTTCTCGACTTGAGTAAGCGTGATCAAATCTTCTGATCTCACACTCCAACAACCTTTAAGTGATTATAGTTTTAAGCTCAAAGAGATGAATGTGTAAGGACGAAGCTCTCTTGAAACTATGGAATTTTAGACTTTGAAAAATCTCTCTTATTTTCCTTCAACATCACGACCTCCTTTAATACTCCTCAGTGTCCAAGCTGATTGTTGGACAGAACCTCTGAGGATCATTCATCCAATCAATCCATTGGACTAGAATGACACTAGAAGATCCAATTGCCTCAAGAATGCCCCCTACAACAGATTGGCTTCACATAAGTGGAGTTCTTTGTTAAGAAAGAACGTTTCATCTCCAATTGATTGATCCAAGATTCTCGATGCTTCATGTTTAGAAAGATTATATTTGCTATTCTTTCCTTCTAGATAATCAATAGATATAGTAAGAAATCCATGCCAATTTACTAGCCTGCTCGACGGTTTTAGATCTCCTCAATGTGTCTGATCATAATCCTTATCACGTTGATTCTAATTATCAAAAACATGATAAATAGATCTTCAATGCGACTTTGAATCCTGATAAAGTCTGATAATTTATTCCAGAAATACCACTTGGAAAAAATTGTGATCAGGATCATAAATTAATTAAGAAAAGTTTTGTCAATTTTCAAAATCATCTCGGAGAGTTTCCACAACAGGATGTACTCAGTAGCCCCTACACCTACAGTTACCACCTGTTTGTGTCCTAAGTATATGTTGATTGATTTTTGTATATGTGTGTTGAGTGTGTCTTGAATTCTGTTTCAGGTATTCAACCCAAATTGAGTTTTAATACATGAATTGAAAGTTGTGGTGAACCGACTTGAGAAAAAATAAATGGAGGTTCACCCAAGCCCTCTGCTACCAACACTGGAGCAGTATAAATATTGTTTTTCTCAAATGATTGGGTTTAGAAGTAGAGACAGCAAGAGTCTCTAGGTTTTTGAGCCATCTTTTGTAATTCTTGAATTTTCTATAGCGGATTTTGCTTCTCATTTCCCGTGATTTTTCCAGCAAGGGTTTTCCATGTAAATTTGTGTGTTCTTTTATTTTTCTTAGTTTCAATTTCACTGTAGTTTCCACATTGGTCATAACAATGTGCTTGCCTCATCAGCAAAGAGAGAATTTAGGAAGACTGTTACAGTTGTTAACATTTGAAAAATAATGGATTTCGCAGTTGCAACCTTTAGTTCCAGTACATCAGTTTGACAAGCGTCCAAGCTATTACATTTTTGGGGGTCTGATATTCACTCTACTCACCCAACCCTACCTTCGCGAATATGCTGATCAGTATAGCGTGTGGCCTTGGCGGTTGTGTCAACTTGCACTGGAGAAACTTCCAAGATATGCTGGCCAAGAAATCGTTATTATTTCAATGGTTTGTATTCTTCCACATTCTACTAGAGGCTATTGACTTCTTTTATCAGCAGTAAGTTTTTGTTAGATAGGATGATCGAGAACCTGTGTTTGATTAAAAGCTAGGAGGGATTTATATGCTGAACTTAATGAATGATGTAAGTGATACGAGAAGCCTTTCTTTCAGTCTGATACTTGGTCATTGTGACTGCAAGATGTGATATCAATCGGTAACCATGCTCCTTTTCATCAAGCGCAAGAGGTGGCAGTGGGGGGAATAGCCAGATATCTCAAACTATTTTAATGTCCTAAAACTCAATCTATTGAAACTATTATAGGACGTGAAAGAAGACTGGAGAGGTAAATCTAAAGTCTATATTTGAATTACTAACAAATGCTCACTGCTACAGGTCCTGATGGATGACATCAACCAGGGGTATGGAGATTTTGCAGCAGTACAGGTATCTGCATCCTAGGTGGACGGATTTCATTATTGAACTTGTGTTTCAATAAATGGAGGAAATTTCCTGGGTCACTTCAAGAAATTGGAAGGGTAGAATTCAACGGTTATGATTTCTTTGTAACGCGTACAATCAATCTCGCCATTTTAATAGTACCGACCATTTGGAAAAAATGAAGGTAGAAAAGAAAGTCAAAACAAGCATTATGAAGAAAATCAATGCTGTCAATTTTTAGTCTGGCCAACTTACAAATTGCTTCTGGGCATCTATTTTAAGCCAATATGCATCTGATCATAGTAGGTTATGGCCGCTGTTTTCTTTTTTCTTTTTTCTCCACCAGGAAGTTGTCCTGTTTTTTTGTGAAACTTGAGTAATTAACTACTACTCTCATTTTGTGATTGGCAGGTGAGGAAGGTCAATGGGATTGAAATTCGAAATTTGAGGCATTTGTACAAGCTTGTGGAGCACTGCACTACCCAAAACATACGATTTGATTTGGACGAGGAAATGGTAATTGTATTCGAGTATAGTGAGGCGAAAACTGCCACCTCCACAATTCTGACGCGTTATAATATACCCTCCAATGCGTCGGCTGATCTCATTGCGTCGGCTGATATCACTGATAAAAAAGCAAGGAAGACTAGACCAAAGGCTAAAGCCAGAATTGGTGTATCATAAGAACTTTGCCTTTTCTATGGATTCTGATTCACTTATTGTTCTACTGGATGTGTGATGAGTTAGTCAATAATTATTAAAGTGGAAACTGTTCTAGCGAAGGACGTCAGCAGAGGGGGAGGAGGAATTGTGGTTTTGCGACCGGCCGGAGAGGAGAGTGTCGAATTATTGGAATTGGTGGACGGAGAGTGAAGGTGGATCTTTCCATTGAAACCGAAGGTAAACGTGACTAGTTATGGATGACATACAAAGTGATTATATTCTTATATACTTTTGGCAGTGAACTTGTGATGGGAGAACGATAACAATTCGAATAATATCGAATCAACGTAGGAAAATAAAATTATCTCCCTCTTGTGTAAACCTAATAGGAATCGATATAGTAGAATAAAATAAATACCAAGCACGCGAACGCAAGACGATTTTTTTACGTGGAAAACCTCCTCGATGTGAGGAGATAAAAAATCACGGGATCGGAGTCCACCCAAAATTCTTCACTATCAACAAAATTGTTCTTCTCTAGCAAATACTAAAGGTACATAGCAGCAAAGACCTCAAGAACATAATTCTTGGCAGTACACATAAACTTCACAAGAGATCAAGGATAAATCTGACCAAAAACCGTAGGTTTTGATCAATCCACAAAAAACCTGATGTAGGCAGTTTCAAACGAAAATCAAACCGTTCAGATTCGAGAAGATTGCGCCACGAACATGTTGACAAAATTTCAGCTCAATCGGACCACGAATCGACCTCCGACACCAGCTTGATGTAAATCGGATATTGCCTCAACCCCTAGATTTTTGCTTTTCTCTTTTCTCTTATTGTTTATTTCCTTTTTGCGGCTATCACTTTATATATATAGTGAGAAACCCTATTTCCTCATATAACTTATTATATGAGCTCAAGCCTTTTTTGGGCTTACAACTCATTGGGTCTCCTCCACATAGGAGTGAACCTAGCTAACAAATCTCCCCCTCATGACAATGTGGAGGGATTCACCATCCCTGCTATCAATCGACAATGTTCAAGCTTCTCTCTTGGTAGAGTCTTCGTCATCATATCAGAGCCATTATAATTTGTATGAATTTTCTCAAGTTCCAACAACTTTTCATCTAGAACATCCCTTATCCAATGATATCTAACATCAATATGTTTCGATCTCGAATGAAAAGATGAATTCTTACCAAGATGAATTGCGCTTTGATTATCACAAAATAGCACATACCTCTTTTGCTTGAACCCAAGTTCTTCTAAGAACTTCTTCATTCATAGCATCTCTTTACTAGCTTCAGTCGCTGCAATAAATTCAGCTTTAGTTGTAGAAAGTGCAACACACTTCTGCAATCTTGACTTCCAAGACACAGCTCCACTCGCAAGAGAAATCAAATAACCATAAGTAAATTTACTAGTATCAATATCTCCTGCCAAGTCGAATACGTGTATCCAACTAACTCAAGTTTCCCGATCCCAAAACTGAGTTTCAAATTTGAAATTCCCCGAAGATACCTCATAATCCACTTCACTGCATTCCAGTGATCTCTGCCTGGATTTGACAAATAGCGACTAACAATGCCAACTACGTGCACCAAGTCTGGGCGTGTACATACCATCGCATACATTAAGCTTCCTACAGCTGAGGTATATGGAACACTTTCCATATCTTTCTTCTCTTTATCAGTCGTAGGACTTTGCTTCATATTTAACTTAAAGTGGGCAGCAAGAGGAGTACTAATCACTTTAGCCTTGTCCATGTAAAATTTCTGAAGGATATTCTCGATATATTTATCTTGCGACAAAAACAACTTCTTAACATCTCTGTCTCGCGTAATTTTAATGCCAAGAATCCGCTTCGCCAAGCCCAAGTATTTCATGGCAAAAGACTTGCTCATCTGTTTCTTCAATAACTCAATTCTTGAAGCATTCCTGACAATAATCAATATATCATCAACATAAAACAAGAGAATAATAAAGTCATCATCACAAAATTTTTGGACAAATACACAGTTATCCGAGGAAGTCTTCTTATAGCCTTGCTCTGTCATAACTGACGCAAACTTTTTATACCACTGTCTCGGTGCTTGTTTTAGGCCATAGAGACTTTTCTTCAATTTGCATACATAATCCTCTTTCCCTTTTACTTTAAAATCCTCAGGTTGTTCCATATATATCTCTTCCTCCAAGTCACCATGTAGGAAGGCTGTTTTGACATCCATTTGCTCAATCTCCAAATCTAGGGAAGCTGCCAAGCCTAGTACCACACCGATAGAAGACATTTTCACCACCGGAGAAAATATATCATCAAAATCAATACCCTTTCTCTGACCGAATCCCTTAACAACCAATCTAGCTTTGTACTGTAGTTGTGAAGAATGTTCATTTTGCTTCAACCTATATACCCACTTGTTCTTCAAAGCTCTTTTACCTTTAGGTAACTTCACCAATTCAAAAGTATGATTATCATAAAGTGACTGCATCTCATCTCGCATAGTATCAAATCAGTTGCTTTTGTACTCATCTTCTATTGCTTCTGCATAGCACTATGGTTCACCTACATCGAGTCAATAATACATACTCATCTTGAGAATACCTGGTGGAAGGTCGTCGGTCTCTAACGGATCTCGGTTTGGAACATCTAGCGGAACATCTAATTGAGCCTCGATTCGGGAATATTTTTATCCATTTCAACATGTTCGGGAACATGTGCGTTATTTGGAACATTGACTTCCTGCTGCTCTTCATCAACCTGTGTAAGAATATTTGTAAGAGGAACCGAATCCAAATCAACCAAATTATCACTAACCTGTGGTGCTGAAGTCATCTCTGTTTTCTCAATATCCTCTATTGTTTGATCTTCCATAAACACAACGTCTCTACTTCTTACAATTTTCTTTTCAACTAGATCATAAAATTTGTAGCCAAGCATATCCTGTCCATAACCAATAAATATGCACTGTCGTGTTTTCACATCAAGTTTAGACCTCTCATCTTTGGGAATATGCACAAATGCTTTGCACCCAAAGACACGCAAATAATCATAAGAAACATCTTTGCCTGTCCAAACACTGTTAGGAACATCAAACTCTAAAGGAACGCATGGAGTAAGATTTAATACATGCACAACTGTACTTAAAGTCTCACCACAAAAGGATCCAGGTAGCTTTGACTATGAAAGTAAGCATCTTACCCTTTCAACCGGTGTTACGTTCATTCTCTCGGCTAAGCCATTTAAGCGAGGCGTCTTGGGAGGTGTCCTTTGATGTCGAATACCTTGTTGTCTGCAATATTCATCAAAAGGTCCAATATACTCTCCCCGTTATCGGTTCGGATGAATTTCAATTTCTTTCGGTCCGTCTCTCAACCGAAGCCTGAAATTGCCTAAAAGCATCTAACACTTGATCTTTAGTTTTCAAGGTATGAGTCCAAATTTTCCTTGAAAAATCATCAATGAAGGTAACAAAATAAAGAGATCCACCAAGTGATTTTGTTTTCATAGGACCGCAAACATCAGAATGTACTAAATCCAGTATACCTGACTTTCTTGAAGGAGGGGAGCTTTTAAATACAACTCTGTTTTGTTTTCCTGCTAAACAATTAGCACACTTCTTTAGCGCCGAACTTTTCAATCCTGAAAGGAGTTTTTTCTTGGCCAATATTGACAAACCCTTCTCACTGATGTGACTGAGCCTTTTATGCCACAACTCGGCCTGCATCTTCGTTTTCTACTTGCATTAATTTTGTCTATGGACAACTTTGCTTGCATAATGTACAACAAAGAATATTTTTCACCTCTAGCCACAACAAGAGAACCTTTGGTGAGTTTCCATCAACCATTACTAAAGGTGCTGCAATACCCCTCATCATCCAACTTGCCTGTAGAAATCAAATTCAAGCGGATATCAGGTATATGTTTAACATTATTTAATACTAACCTTGTGCCATTGCTGGTTTCTAGGCACACATCACCGATGCCTACAGCTTGAACTAGCCCATTATTTCCCATCTTCACAGATGCAAAATCACCTGACCTATATGATGTAAAGAAATCCCTACGAGACGTAGCATGAATGGATGCACCACTATCAATTATCCAACTGGTCTCATGAGATACAAAATTCACCATATTAGCATCAAAGATAATGAGAAAGTCTTTAAGTGCAGCAACATGATTGTCATCACTGTCATTATCACTTTTCTTCTCTTTACCTTTCTCCTTTTGTTTCTCCCTTTTAAGCGGCGACAAAATCTCTCGAATATGTCTCTTCGATGACAATAATGGCATTCAACATTAGCAAATTTATTATACTTACTTCTGCTTTTATCTCGACTTTTATCTCTATTTCTCGGACCTCGAGACTCACTTCTACCCATTTTCTCAACAACCAAGGCATCAGAATGTGAAGAGGACGATCCTTGTGTCTTCCTTCTCATCTCTTCATTCAAAATACTACTCTTGGCCAAATCCATGGTAATTGTACCATCAAGGGCAGAGTTAGACAAAGATGTTCGGAACGTCTCTCATGAGTCCAGCAAGGTACCAAGCAGCCATAGTGCTTGTATCTCATCATCAAAATTGATTCCCATCGCAACCAACTGATTTATAATTCCTTGAAAAGAATTTAAATGATCAGTCAAACGAGTATCATCTTGATATCTCAGAGCCATCATCTGTTTTATCAAAAATAACTTATTATTCCTAATCTTTCGAGCATATAACTGTTCGAGCTTATCCCATAAACTGCGTGCATGTGTTTCCTCAATAATATGGTTCAAAACATTATCATCCACCCCTTTGCCTAATATAACCACACACTTGACGATGAAATATAGACCATTCAGCATCAGTTTTATTCTCTGGTTTCTCCTCGGCAAATACGGGCAAATAAAAATCTTTCAAATATAAAAGGTCTTCCATCTTCCCTTTCCAAATATAATAATTTGAACCATTCAATGTAACCATTCTACTCGTATTCGTTTCCATGTTTAACACAAGACAGAAAAATTAAGCAATAACTAGAGGCTCTGATACCACTCTGATGGGAGAACGATAACAATTCGAATAATATCGAATCAACGCAGCGGAATAAAATTATCTCCCCTCTCGTGTAAACCTAATAGGAATCGATATAGTAGAATAAAATAAATACCAAACACGCGAACGCAAGACGGTTTTTTTATGTGGAAAACCTCCTCGATGTGAGGAGATAAAAAACCACGGGACCGGAGTCCACCCAAAATTCTTCCCTATCAACAAAATTATTTTTCTCTAGCAAATGCTAGAGGTACATAGCAGCAAAAACCTCAAGAACATAATTCTTGGCAGTACACATAAACTTCACAAGAGATCAAGGATAAATCTGACCAAAAACGCAGGTTTTGATCAATCCACGAAAAACCTGATGTAGGTAGTTTCAAACGAAAATCAAACCGTTCAGATTCGAGAAGATTGCGCCACGAACATGCTGACAAAATTTCAGCTCAATCGGACCACGAATCGACCTTCGACGCCAGCTTGATGTAAATCAAATATTGCCTCAACCCCTAGAATTTTCTGCTTTCTCTTTTTCTCTTGTTACTATTTCCTTTTGCGGCTATCACTTTATACCCTATTTCTTCATATAACTTATTATATGGGCTCAAGCCCTTTTTGGGCTTGCAACTCATTGGGTCTCCTCCATATAGGAGTGAACCCAGCTAACAACTTGTTCAGATTCCTATGTTTTTCTTCATGCTTCCTTTGCACAAGCTCTCTAGCTGTAATTAATCCGCTTATACCTTTTTTCATTGCTTAGCGCGAGAATGGTTTTGGACAGCGCCATATTTTCTCTCATTATCTGACCTTCACCTTGTTTTCCTCCCAATGTCGGTCTCATACCATTCCAATCGACGCATGTACGCTTTCTTCCTCGAAGCACTGATGGTTGAATGCACGCACAAGCACTTGATTCGACAGGATTTGTCATGCGAAATCTTTCCCTAAACAGAAAAGACAACTCATTTAACAGACCTTGGCTTTTGGTGGGAAAGTCAAAAATGCTTTTACCAATTTGCGACGAACTTGATTGAATTGTCTTTATGAGATTTTGCAGGGCTGTTTATCAACTACTTTAAAAATTAAAAGGATTCGTACTCACTACCTCCTATTCTGATATCACTTGAGATTTTGTAAGATTATTACTAATTGTTGTAATAACTTAGATAAATGTGTGATTTAATAATTAAATTATTCTAACAGTCATGCCTAATGATGCACTTGTAGAATCCCCTCTTCCTAGAAAGCCTCCTGTTCATTGTTGTGTCACGTCATTCGACTCATTCCTGGACATGGAAAAAATTTCATTCTCACCCGCTCCAAAGTTTACGCAAATGAAAGTGGCAATGGGCGTTTCCATGCTTTCGGCTTGGGAATTGAGGGTTATAGGCGCAGTTCCTACCGTAATTAGGGAACTCATATTTAAGTGGGCTGTTTATGTTGATCATTAGGACCTTGATCAGGGTCTTGATGTGCTCCAGATTCACGAGGACCGTCCGCTTCCGGCTGAGGATCGAGGACGGGTATGACAGCACCTGGTCGAGCACCAGGAGGTTGCGCGTGGAGAGGCTGGTCCAGCCCATGATGGAGTGCTTCTCGATCTCCTCGACGTGCGACTGCCCGGCCTCCGACACGACCAGCCAGGCCCCTGGTACCGATCCCCTTCCGCCACCACTGCTGCGCCTGGACCATCGCCACCCTGCCGATTTCCTCCTCCCCTGTCCGGCCGCCACTGCCGCCATCGATGCGAGGGGCTCCGTCGAGATAGATCACATTCGCGAGTGAGCGAGCGGGCGGCGCCATCACTGAAGAAAAATCTGGAGAAAAAGGATGAATCTTTTCTGAGGGAATCTGGTAGAAAGGAAAGCGAAGCGTTCCCGCCAGAATCGGAAAGAGGAGACGACGTGATTACCCCAGACCGGGATTTGTTTATTTTTTTTCAAATGTTAAAAAGCCCACCAAAAATGTCAAATTATGCAAATTGTTGACATATTTACCTAAACTTTTTTTGTGACGGGTTTACCTAAACTTATATTTGTGTTACACATTTATCTTGAACTAATTTTTATTTTTTTTTTTTTTGTGATGGCTTTTTATTGTGATACAAAAAATTGAAACTTGTATTCATGTGATATCTTTATTCAAAAAATATATATTTTCTATGATGCTAAAAATCCTAAATTTAGACTGGCCACACGTACATTTAACCTCTATCAAGATTTTTTTTTCCCTTTTGTCCTTCCTCCTTTGCCCTCACCACCATCATCTTTACTATTGGCATCGCCACGGTCCCCACAGTTGCCAAACTAATTAGGAAATTGAAAGAGGAAGGTAAATAAAGAAGGAATAAGAAAATGAGAAAAGAACATATAATGAGTTTACATATTTTTGCCATAGGAGCACTACATGGGCACTGTTTGCTTTCCATCATCCATATAGGCAACCGCGTAAGATCTTTAGCGGTGTTCATGAGTAAAATTTTGATAGAACGCAAACGCGAATACTAATTTGGGACAAATTTGTTAAATAGATATAAGTTTCGAGTTTTTGATATTACAAAAAAAAGTTTATAGTAAATATGTTACACAAATATAAACTTGACATATTAGCGTCACAATAAAAAAAAAATTAAGGTAAATGTGTCACTGTAAGCATAGCTTAATTTATTTATTTTTGTGATTTAAAAATGCAGATTTGTAACTTTTGTGGGATAAATCACAAATTCGATATTATGTTGAATCTGCCTTTGAATATGAAGATATTTTCTCTATTTATGGCATGAGCTTTTATAATTCAAACGTGAGGGAATTTATTTAATTTTGGATCTCATGTCCAAATTTGCATTGATTTTTGCAGTTAATCCTAATTGCTTCTATTCATTCCCATGAGCTAGTGTCACCCCAAAAACATATTTTCTAAAGGTGTGTTTGTTTAAGGAAAAGTGTTTGTCTGGAATTATTTTTCCCAACTCTTACTTGTTTAGTTCATCGAAAATGATTAGCTAATCAAAAACACTTTATGATCAAGAAAAATATATATGCACAAAATTAGACAAGTGAATTTATGTATCTAAGGAGGTGAAAATACTATCCAGAATTGCTCATCTTGAATTTTTAATATTTTATTTTTTTCTTTTATTTAAAAATGATTTTTAATTTTTTTCTTTTTTTTTATTTTTTCTTTCTCTTTCCTCCCTCTTCGTCTCAGGTTCTTGGGCCTTGGCAACCAACTATAAGCACATGCCAGCCTCAAGCTAGCCTTAAGCTTGCCAGCGTGAGCTAGTTCGGATTTGGTGAGCTCAACCTTGCTTGACTTTGTTGGGCCTCGGCGACAGTGCCGGTGACTTCTCGTAGTCGTTGCTAAGGCCCAACAACTGGGCAATGGAGAAGGAAGAAAGAAAAAGAGAAAAGAGAAAAGAAAAATATAAAAATATTTAAAAAATGATCTTTTTTTTCATGAAATTGAAATCATTTTTCAAATAAACTTCAAATACTAGAAAATGTTTTTACCACATATTGCCAAACAAAAAACAAATTAACTATTTTCTTGAAAAAATATTTTTCGAAAAATAATTTCTTTTTTCATGAAATTTTCCCCATAACAAAGGCAACAAGAAAACTTTATTGCGCTACGAATCGGTGATCACATTCTACCTAAGTGCAGACCTTCGACATGTACCATCCGGAAGTAGGTAATTTTAAGTAGCACCCTTGCATTTAAAATCTACAACTACACGTAAGGAAACAATATTCAATGCGGATTATGCCTGAACTCAAATTCCCATCGCCCTAGAATCGATCGATTACGTAATCAAATATTTAGATCAAATAAGACGTTGAGCTATTACCTAATTCAATCAATGAAGTCCACCGAGGTCGGCAAAGAAGCGATTCTTGGCTACCGACGGGGCAAGGCGAAGACGGCAAGAAAAGCTCAACGGAGACCTGCAGGCTCCGTAACTGGCCCACGGCAGAGGAGGACCACCGGTGGTACTACGATGGCAGAGGAGCCGCGGCAGCCGGAAGCCTCGCTTGGAACTGCGAAACCTCTCTCGGAATTGTGGGTTTCCTCCAAGGATTCGAAGGCAGGTGCGACAAGTCGTGTGATCTGTGGCGGCGTGGCGAGGGAGGAGGCGCGGTGGCTATCCGGATGCTCGCAGCGGTGGCGTGACGTTCACGGTGGGGAGAGGAGAGCACGCGGGTTTGCAGACCGCGAGGAGAGTCTCCTTTCCGTATCTTCTTTGTCTCTGTATGACTTTATTCTTGACCTTGTAATTTTCTTCGAGCGCGCGTTGTGGACCGCCTTTTCTTGAGCTGCTAGCATGAAGCAGTGGATGACGAAAGCATGGAGAAACGTAAGGATTTCGAAGGGAAACGAATGGGTTGACTCCCCTTTTGGGGAGTGGGGGAATAATGGTGTGCATCTGCACTACCCTTTGCTTTTATTATCCTTTGGCCTTGATTATGCGGCTGACCCCGACTTAGGATTTGTTTATATTATTTCAAAATGCACTTCCATTAGAAGAGAGGAAATGAACATGAAAATTCCGATGATACCTCGAGTTTGTCCCTGAAATAAAGGAGATATTTTTCTCTAGTTGTGGCATGAACGTTCAGTAGTTCGACCACAAACGAGATTCAATCCAATTTGAGATTCTCATGTTCGAATTTGTATTGATTTTTCCCAAGTAATCTAATAGTTTATCTTTCTTTTTCTTTTTCTTTTTTTAAAAGTACTACGCGTATTCATGTGATTGACGGTTAACAATTAGAGCAGAACAAAAAGACTTTATTGCAAAATCATCCTTTCTTTTAATTGAACTTGCAACTTACATCTGATTTTTTCACTTGCACATATCAACTTGCATGCTCATAACCCCGCTTATTTACAAAAATTGTCATCTACCTTACCAAACTGTTCTTCCAAAAAAAGAAAAAAACAACCACGAACCCAAGTATGCAAGTTTTTGTTTTCTACCATCTTTCTGCCCATCATCGGCTAGCGGTTCCCCACCCCCCCCCCCCCCGCCGGCCCAAAAAAAAAAAAAAAAAAAAAACCCGACCGTTGCTGACCTCGAACAAGCTTTGTCATTGAGGGGGCGGCGGGCGGCGGCATTAACGTTGGCAAGGGGTGGAGAAAGTGAGAGAGGATATACTTTGAGTGTGTGACCAAGTGAGAAGGAGGCGGAGAAAGAGAGGGAGACGGAAAAGAAATCGATGTATGGTTGGCGGTAGACGTGTTTTTTTTTTTTTTTTTTTTTTTTTTTTTTTTTTTTCCAGTTTGGAGGAGATGCAGATGTTTTCAAAAGTGATGATGGTAATTTATACATAAGTGTAAACTTATAAATTTATAATGGTTCGGTTTAGATTAAGCTTACGTCTACTCTTTCACATTAACAACATATTGACTAGATTTCACTATAATATCAATAAGGGATTACAACTTATGGGTGTAAATACTTAGTGGGAAATCTCACTAGGTCACTAAGACACTCTTTTTGTGTTTTCTTTCTTGATCGCACTTTGTAATGCTCACAAATGAAACAAGTAAAATAGGATTGCTTCAAACTTTGGAATTTCGAATTCACATCCCTTTTCTTCTTGACCAAATCACCTAGCCATTGTCATTCTCCAAAGAAATTTCTTTCAATCAAATCATTGGACCAACTCTTTCAAACGGATCTTTTGGTCGTTGAAGACAGGAATGGAATTTCTATTTGATTCTAGTCGCATATACAATTAGAATCTTGGTTTCCATAAATAATGCTTCTAAAAAAAACTTATCTTCCAAATTGATTTCATCAAGTTGCGATTGATTCAATCAATATTTTTTAATAAAGTAAGTAAAATCCTAGGCTAGAAGATAATCGTTGAAGAATTGTTTCCAAACAAAGGTTTGTTCTGGATTTTTGTTGCAACGTCATTGAGTCTGATTCTAGACTCTTCCACATTCTGGACATAATCTCGTATTGAACTCGTCAGAGTGAGATATGCTTCTAGAAAAATATTGAAGAGGTCTTCGAATACATCCTCAAAAGCAAAAACGTTAGAAGCAGAAAGTTTTGTCAACTTTAAAACTTAGTAAGAGTTTTCTCAACAGCTTGGAAACATGAAACTTCTCTTAGAATTGTGGGTTCCATTCAGGTATTCGAAGGAAGGCACAACGAGTTGTGTGAGCCGTGGCGGCGCAGCGAGGGTGGTGGCGTGGCAGCTGCCCGGATGCACACGGTGGCGGGGACGGCTTGAGGGTCACGGTGCGGAGAACACGCAGGTTTGCAACCGCAAGGAGAGTCTCCTGCTGCTGCTTCTTCTTCTTCCCTGTATCGACTTCATTCGACTTTGTAATTTTCTTCGAGCATGCAATGACGACCACCTTTTCTTGTGTTGCTAGCATGAAGCAGCAGATGACGAAAGCGTGGAGAAAAGCGTAAGAGATTTCGATGGGAACGAATAGGTTGACATCCCTTTTGGGGAGTGCGTGAAGAGTGGTGTGCCGTGCTTAACTTCTTTGCTTTGACTATTCTTTGGCCTTGATTATGTTTATATTATTACAAAGAGCGGTTCCATTAGAAAGAAATGAAGAATTCTGATGATACGTCGAATTTGTCCCCCGAAACGAGGGAAATATTTTTTTCTATACGTGTCATAAGCTTTTATAGTTCGAACACAAATGAGATTTAATCCAATTTGAGATTCTCATATCTAAATTTGTACTCTACCACCTCTTCTCTGTCCATCATCGGCTGGCGGCTGCCTCCCCCGGTCCCCGACAGTCGCTGACCTTGAACTCGAGTTCGATAACTATTGTTGCCTTTAATAGATTGGGGGACCCAATGTAAGACCAACGAGCTTTGTCACGGAGCTCTTCAGGCTTGCGTGAGCCCCATGGGCCAAGCCCGCAGCTCATTCAAGCCCATCACAGTCGAGCTCGTCGCTCGCGCAAGCTGGACCTCCCATGGCCACAAGCCGGGAGCCGCGAACTTTGTGAGAGAGAGGAGAGAGGGTGGGTCTTCGAGGCGACGGGATCGACAGCAAAGGGCACTGGAGGTGGCGTCCGGTGGCGGCGAAGGCGGTGGCCAGGGGTGGAGAGAGAGAGAGAGAGAGAGGATCTACTTTTTGTGCGTGACTGAGTGGGAAGAAGGTGGAGAAAGAGAGAGGAAGAGGGAAAAGAAAATGGGTGTAGGGTCGGGGTAGATTTTTTTTTTTTTTTTTCAATTTGGATGAGAGGCAAAATGTTTTTAAAAGTGATTATGGTTATTTAATATAGGATATAAGTGCAAACTTGAAGATACGTTTTGCCAATATCCCATAAATTTCTGCATCTTTTTTATGTTTGATTGTAATGCTTAGATTATAATTACTCATTTAGGCTTAAAAGTTGATCACCGAAGCTACCTAAACTTGAAAAGAATCAAGACAAGTTGGAGCATTTTGCAGTCAAACTCTAGTAATCTATGGCTAGCTTGCCTTGCACCCATATCACAAAAAAAATATGTACATGGACTAATTACTTTAATGTATTTTTTTTTTGGTAAGGTATAATTACTTTAATGTATTTTTTTATAATGTTTCCAATAAAAAAGTGAATAGCACAAAAAAATTTATTGCATGCTTTATAGATTATGTAAGTCGAATTTATATCTACTATTGATCATGTGAGCCCCAACATAAGTTCCCATCATTGTAATTAGGGTGATATTATTTTACATAACCATGCGATAATAACTTTTCAAGGCTACTAGTTTATCATAAAAGTTAATACTACATGTTGAGAAGTTGCTATCATGATCATAAGGAATTTTTCCCAAAAGGGAACACGGCAAACTTTCATTGGAGGGATAGATCTTGCCATCATTTAATTTTGCTTATATGGCGTTTGATCTATCAAATGAAGGATGACGTGACCAATGGTGACTACCGCATCATCAACATAGTTTAGACTTTGGTTAACTTAAATGGGATTGTGCCCTCCATTTTAATTTAAAAAAAAAAAAAAAAAACGACGCTCTTTGAGCTAAGGCTTCACAAAATCAAATTGAGATTTCTCCCCAAAGCTGATTTTGCTCGAAAACCCTAGTCCTAAATTTGCTTGCATGAGAGCCCTTCTCTCTCCCCTCCACTCTCTCTATGGATGGAATTGGACCCCAAATTGAAGTCGTTTAACATTCACTCTCCCTTTGACAAATTGATTTTTGACTTTCAAGATCTAAACCCTAAAGCCGCCAATCTCTCTCTCCTCTTCCCCACCCCCAACCCCCCCCACACCAGAAAAAATAAACAGAAAATGACATCATATTTATTTGCAACTTTCGGCACATTGATCGACATGACATTCGTCATTGTCCGATTAACGACATCACATCAGTAGTGCCGAGCAACATATCTGACAGTGGCCAAATTATTCCTAAGACACGGGTAAATTTGCTTCCCGGATAAAAGTTGTGGGATCTTAATTGGGCAAGCGTTCTTGATCATAACTCTCTCTTTTCTTAATGTTTAATTGTTGTTATTTAATTTCGGAATGAACCTTTTGGAAGGGGAATGTGAGAGGTTGCTCAAACCCCTACTTTCTCGGGAGGATGGGGTGGAGAGTTTCGGGAATGGGAGAGAGAGAAAAGATGCTTTGACTGAAAAAAAAAATTGTTGTTATTTAAATCTGATATCCCAATGGAAAAAGACAGATAAAAAGATCCCCTCAGGCCTCCGCCACGTTCCAGAATCTCCATGCGAAATCCCCAAAAAGGGGCGGCGAAGATCCCCGGGCGACGTCCGCATTGTGTGGGTAGCATGGTAATTTCAAGACACCCGCCCGGGGTGGGCGGGCAACGACTTGTCGTCCATGGGTCCCACCTTCGAGCCTTCCCTTCCAGGCAAGCCTCTTTCCATGAATCGCGCGCGCGCGCTCTCTCTGCCGCGGCACGCCTCAATGATGGAGGGAGAGTGGGACAGGAGGCGCCACGTGTCGCCCTACGGAATGGGACCCACCATCATGGTGAGAGGAACAAGCCCCCACCCTTCTTCGACTTTTGACAGGAGCTCGTCTTCCTCGGCTCGACTTCCGTCGATGTAAAAAGTCTTCAGCTTGCGCCCGGTCACCCTCCATCTTCAGCGCAGCTGGTATTCTCTGGGCCTGTTGGAGATGCGTCCCCAATTTCCAAAACCACCTATGCCCGACGGCGATCCTTACTGCCGGAGGGAGCCCTTACTTGGTCCTTCCCTTCCCAAACATTATGATATCGGCTTTCGTGTCGCCTCCGCTTCCGGTCCCCATTTGGGGCGGTTCCCTCCCTCGCCCGCCCTCTCGAGCATCTCCAGTGGAGACGAGAGCCCCCCAAATTCGGAGATAGAAACGGCATTAGACTCGGTGGTCAAGATTTTCACCGTCTCCAGCAGCCCCAGCTACTTGCTTCCTTGGCAGAACAAGGCTCCTCGCGAGGGTTGGGGCTCTGGTAGGTATCCTCCTCCTTGTTCCCGTTTGCCATCGTTTTCTTTCACCCCTGAAATCTAATCTATTTCCCTGCTGTCTGAACTGAAGGATTTGCCTTCTCTGGGAAAAGAATTATTACCAGCGCTCATGTAGTTGCAGAACATACCTTCATTCAAGTTAGAAAGCCTGGGTCGGCTACCAAGTATAAGGCCCGTGTCCTTTCTGCTGGTCATGACTGTGACTTGGCCATTCTAAAGGTGGACAACCAAGAATTCTGGGCGGGCATGCGTCCCTTGGAGCTTGGAGACACTCCATTCCTACAAGATGAAATAGCTGTGGTTGGGTATCCTCAAGGTACTGGCTGCTCAATTCCCGACCTATATTACACCATTAGTGAGTAACGAGTTAGCTCTTACCTCGCTGTAGGTGGAGACAATATTTCCATGACCAAAGGCGTTGTCTCCAGAGTTGAGCCTTCTCAATATGTGCATGGTGCGACTCGACTTCTTGCAATCCAAATCGAGGCAGCTATAAAGCAGGGATATAGTGGGGGCCCTGCTCTCATCGGTGATAAAGTTGTTGGTGTAGCTTTCCAGAGCCGAACCGGTCCTGAGAATATTGGGTGCGTTCTCCTGTTCTTTTTATGATGAGAGCATTGGTGACGCTCTACATACTAGACATATGTTGCGCTGACCTTGCTTTATTCCCCCTTTTCTCATGTAGGCATTTATTCTGTTAGAACTTCCTCATACACTTAGAGCTTAAAAATTATGCTAAACCCTTTTTATCTCGTTAAATTCCAATCGACTCACTTTGTGTTCTGTGTAGAGCTATCATACATGAATAATTTCTTTTTGGACTTTCCCCTAGATACTGTTGATCTAAGTTGAGTAGAATCAGCTGTTTGCTTATCGATGGATGTACTTACTCAAACTATTCATTCCTCTTTGTCCAATTTGATTGTTATCTAGCATGCATCGAGAATCCTAGTCAAAATGTGCTTGAGTTGTTGATTCATGCCATATTCTATCTTCACACGATCATGTGCATATCTGTCCTGTTTCATGAATGGAGAAAGCTATCACCTCAACAGCAAATCATCGACCTTCTTGTATCTTGCCAGTGTTCCTGTGGCTACTGTTCTTCCCAAAAAGCCCCTTCTCGGACTTCATTTAAGCAAAAAGTTCAGTTGCAATATTAAGGATAGTGCAACTTCTTAGCATGAGCTTCTTATCATATACCGGAGTGTTTGGATCTGCCTCATAGAGTTGCCTTTGCTGTTGCACTCCTTCTAGCTTCAAATGCACGGTTGTATACCTAGAAAGGTATAATGTGGATACTTAATGAATTCCTTTTCTTTTAATTGCCGTCACAGAACTATATCACTATGAGTACTTCATGCAGATCATCATCATTATATGCCATAGAATAAGTACGTATAATTAAAGATCACATTTTTATATACTGAACATGTGAGTGTTTAAAAGATAGCTCTTTCTATCTTGGATTGGTTTTGAAGTTACCATCCTTCTAGTAGCCGAATAGTGAATATAGGTGGTTGGTATTGCTAAGAAGTTGCGATCACTATTTTGGAGGTTTTTTTTCTTGGAACTCTCATAAATTATTTCTCTTAGTTCTCCACTAATTTTTTAACCGTGGTTTGTAGATACATAGTTCCGGTTCCAGTAATCAAACGCTTCATATCTGGTGTTGAAGAAAGTGGAGAATACACAGGATTTTGCTCCCTTGGCTTGTCATGCCAGCCAATTGAAAATTCTCAGCTGAGAGAGTACTTCAGGATGCTTCCAGAAATGACTGGAGTTCTTGTAAGCAGCATCAACCTTCTTTCAGATGCTTCTAGGGTCCTCAAGAAGGATGATATCATCCTTGAATTTGATCACGTGCCTGTGGCAAATGACGGAACAGGTATGTTCATACAGTTGTAGCATTCAGCCGTAGTTTACCATCAGAGCAATAGCAGTGAACATCTTTGTGTTAATATAATTCATGCTCGTCAAAATACATGGATAGTACTAATTTCACAACCACGCTGGCTTTACTCATATCCACCCTCAATGGGCCATGCATTTTTTCTTTTTCTTTTTTTTTTGCCTTTGGCATCTCACTGATTTCAATCTCTTTGAGTTTCTACTAGTGAGAAGCATGTACCTGGCTTTCCATCTTTGTGACACTGGGCTTTTCTAATGGCTTTGCTTTTGAGTTTTTTGTTTTTTTGTTTCTTTTGAGCATGTGTTTTTTTTTTTTTTTTTTAAGATAGTGTTCCTTTTATGCGATGCATATTGCAGTTCCTTTCCGGAACAGAGAGCGCATTAACTTTGATCATTTGGCATCCATGAAGAAGCCCAATGAAGCGGCCTTAATCAAAGTTCTTCGGGATGGAAAAGAGTGTAGTTTCAGCATAACCCTCCGACCAGTAAGTCATTCTGACTTTTTTTTTCCTTTCAGATTAATGTCTCAGTTATGCTTGCATGATACCATATATTTGTGAGCAGGTACTGTTCATGAATGGCAAAGAAAGTTTAATATATACTAACATGTGAAGCCAAATTAGAAGAGTTAAAAGTTTGTTCACCTTAGACGATTCTACAGTGAGAAAATAGCAGGTGGATTGATGATCCCCTAATTCATCTTGTGGATTGGTGATTCTGTGTTGAGGATGGAGATTTAGTTTCTTTGATTGGCTAAGAGTAGACCTGTCAAAGGGCGGATTGGGTTCGATTCAGGTCGGGTCATGAATAGTCCGACCCAAATTGACCCATATAACTCATTTATGACCCATTTATCATAATGCAAATTTCATAAAAGAAAACCATTTTCTCATCCTATCCTTTGTGGATGGTGTGTGTTCAAAATGATCAGTCAGCATATGAAGCTATGCTTTGGTGGATTCATGGAGAATCAAATTAGCGAGCCCTTTCTTTGCTTCTTTGAAGATACGATAGTCTAGTGGACATTATCAGGCTGTCTTGAGTTGGTAGA
This sequence comes from Eucalyptus erythrocorys, assembly GCA_014182555.1. Classification (NCBI taxonomy): domain Eukaryota; kingdom Viridiplantae; phylum Streptophyta; class Magnoliopsida; order Myrtales; family Myrtaceae; genus Eucalyptus; species Eucalyptus erythrocorys. The sequence goes on along the minus strand of CM024605.1, from coordinate 554,966 downwards.
TAGAGTCACACAAAGATGATTGAATCAAGACCAAATCATCTGATCTTGCGGTAGGCCAGTCCATCTGCACTTTCAATCCTCTCAACTTGTCATCAGTACCAGTTCAAAGAAAGGAATTACAGCACCTTTCTATTGCTTCGATGACCTTTTTTGGTCATAATAAAGATAACGCACCAATAAGAGACAATGCTACATAGGACTGAGCTTACGAGTTGTAACCTGCCGGCAAAAGACAGCCTCCTAGCAGTCCAGCTTCTTAACCAGCTCAAAAGTCTCTCAATTAAGGCTTTGCAATCAGCTTCAGATAGCTTCCCCCATATTAAAGGAAGCCCTAAATACTAAACAGTTGGAGAAGCTCTTTTAAAACTACTCAGCTTAAGACCACTCAGCTGGACCATCTTCCCCAGATTAGCTTCGGAGACTCCAGAAGTGTACATTGCAGTTTTCCTTGGATTCGACTTTAACCTTGAAAGGTTATAGAAGCACTGAAATGTTTCCAATGTCTCCTTTGGAGCCTCAACACGCACATTAGTTAGTGTCAGAATGTCATCAGCAAAACAAAGATGAGTGATCTCAATTTTTAGCACAAAGGACGAAACTTCAGCTTTCCTTGCATAGCAGCCTTACATAACACTTCAATCACCTTAAGAAAACTCTGGTCACCTTGCCTGAGATCCTTACCACCTTGGAAATAACCTTCAAGGCCACCACTAAAGAGTAACGGAGAAGCATGCAGAAGTGATGTAAAATTTTTAGGGAAAACCAATGCAGCCATGATGTTGAAATAAAAAGGCCAATGCACTTAAGCAAAGATCTTCTTAAGATCTGCCTTTATAACACTTCTAGAAGACAACTTCTTTCTTGTGATAGGGCTTAACATCTTCAGGAGCAAGCAAGATATTCTCAGCGATTTTCCTACCCTCGATGAAAGCTCGTTAATTCTTATTAACATAGGATTTTAGTTATGCATTTGTAGACAACATCCAGCAGGAGACACAGCAGGAGACAGGCTTATAATCAGCCATTCTAGAGGCATTGTGGACTTTAGGGACCAAAGTGATACCAGTAAACTTAGCTGCTTTCACCTGTTGATTACCCTGAAAGAAGCTAAGTATAACAGCCCTAAAATCCCCACCATTGATAGGCCAAGAATCTTTGGAGAAATGAGAGGGAAACCCATTCAGGACCAGACCAAAGAGAGGCTTGGAGTCCCTCACCTGTAATAGAAGCACCCATGAGATCCTTAGATCATCAGAAAGGTTAGAGTCGAGCAATTTCTTCAGCTAAGAGATAATTCCACTGGAGCAATTAACATCTGGAGCACCCGGTAAGTCTTAATAAAAGCCCACAGGTTCTGCCACAATTTCATCATGCTTCTAATACAATACTTCCATGACTGGCCATTGGAGATCTAATTGCACTCCCCAAAGTTCTCTCTTTCACCAACTAATGAGAAAAGCCGGTATTTGGATCACCAAGCTTTAGCCAGGTAATTCTAGATTTTCGTTTATAGAAAGCATCCTCAGCTTGCTGCAGATGCCCCAATTCAGGTCTGATTTTCTGCTCTTCCTCAGTTAAACTCTCAGAGGGATTACTCCTAAGAGCATGCTGGAGAGCAGCAAGCTCAAGTTTTTTTATTTCCTCTTTCTCAGGCAAAGCACCAGAAGAACCTCTTTTTTGATGAGCAATGAGCAATACATTGGATATTCAGTCACCACTTTATTCCAATCAGAATGCAAAATTCCCTTATACTCCTCATGATATGTCAGGAAGTACTTGAAAGACTTCTTGGATTTGACTTCATCGATCTCTAACTAAAGTAGAGCATAAGAATGATCAAAATAACTTGCTACCATCCAAGGCTTGCCCTGATGGGATAATTCTGTCATTCTTTGCATTTTACATGAGCCCATTCTAGCTGCATGGCTTGGGGTAATGATGGATGTGTTAGGGCTAGAACTATCACCTAGAGAGGGTGAATAGGTAAATATGTGGAATTTAAAAGATAATCGAATTTAATATTGCAAAAGGACGTCGTCTGGTAACAAGATGTGCAGTGGTCAGATCTTAGCAATGTGCAATAATCTTTCACAAGAAATATATAAGAGTTTAAGGGATAGAAAAATGCATACAACAATTATAATGGTTTGGCTTGGCTTGTGATAAGTGTACATCCACTTTCTCGCGCTAAGAGTCTATCGGCTGGATTATACTAAAAGAACCAATTAGAGATTACAACAATTGAGTCTTTGCGACTTGAGTAAGTGTGATCAAATCTTCTGATCTCACACTCCAACAACCTTTAAGTGATTATAGATTTAAGCTCACAAAGATGAATGTGTAAGGATGAAGCTCTCTTGAAACTATGGAATTTTAGACTACGAAAAATCTCTCATATTTTCCTTCAACATCATGACCTCCTTTAATGCTCCTCGGTGTCCAAGCTGATTGTTGGACAGAACCTCCGAGGATCATTCATCCAATCAATCCATTGGACTAAAATGACACTGGAAGATCCAATTGCCTCAAGAATGCCAAGAATGCAGTCTCCCATTGACTCTGCTGCCCGTACAACAGATTGGCTTTACATAAGTTGAGTTCTTTGTTAAGAAAGAACGTTTCATCTCCAATTGATTGATCCAAGATTCTCGATGCTTCATGTTTAGAAAGATTATATTTGCTATTCTTTCCTTCTAGATAATCAATAGATATGGTAAGAAATCCATGCCAGTTTACTAGCCGTTGCTCGACGGTTTTAGATCTCCTCGATGTGTCTGATCATAATCCTTATCACGTTGATTCTAATTGTCAGAAATATGATAAATGGATCTTCAATGCGACTATGAATCCTGATAAAGTCTGATAATTTATTCCAGAAATACCACATGGAAAAACTTGTGATCAGGATCATAAGTTAATTAAGAAAAGTTTTGTCAATTTTCAAAATCATCTCTTTCCACAACAGGATGTATTCAGTAGCCCCTACAGTTAGCACCTGTTTGTGTCCTAAGTATATGTTGATTGATCTTTGTATATACGTGTGTTGAGTGTGTCTTCATTTCTGTTTCAGGTATTCAACCCAGTTGAGTTTTAATGCCTGAATTGAAAGTTGTGGTGAACCAACTTGAGAAAAAATAAATGGAGGTTCACCCAAGCCCTGTGCTACCAACACTGGAGCAGTATAAATATTATTTTTCTCAAATGATTGGGTTTAGAAGTAGAGAGAGGAAGAGTCTTGAGGTTTTTGAGCCATCTTTTGTAATTCTTGAATTTTCTATAGCGGATTTTGCTTCTCATTTACCGTGATTTTTCCGGCAAGGGTTTTCCTCGTAAATTTGTGTGTTCTCTTATTTTTCTTAGTTTCAATTTCGTTGTAGTTTCCACATTGGTCATAACAATGTGCTTGCCTCGTCAGCAAAGAGAGAATTTAGGAAGACTGTTACAGTTCTTAACATTTGAAAATTAATGGATTTTGCAGTTGCAACCTTTAGTTCCAGTACATCAGTTTGACAAGCATCCAAGTTATTACATTTTTGGGGGGTCTGATATTCACTCCACTCACCCAACCCTACCTTCACGAATATGCTGACCGGTGTGGCATGTGGCCTCGGCGGTTGTGTCAACTTGCACTGGAGGAACTTCAAAGAAATGCTGGCCAAGAAATCGTTATTATTTCAATGGTTTGTATTCTTCCACATTCTACTAGAGGCTGTTGACTTCTTTTATCAGCAGTAAGTTTTTGTTCGATAGGATGATCGAGAACCTGTGTTTGATTGAAAGTTAGGAGGGATGTATATGCTGAACTTAATGAATGATGCAAGTGATATGAGAAGCCTTTCTTTCAGTCTGATACTTGGACATTGTGACTGCAAGATGTGATATTGGTTGGCAGTGGGGGGAACAGCCAGATATCTCAAACTATTTTAATGTCCTAAAAACTCAATCTGTTGAAACTATAATAGGACGTGAAAGAAGACTGGAAAGGTAAATCTAAAGTCTATATTTGAATTACTAACAAATGCTGACTGCTACAGGTCCTGATGGATGACATCAATGCGGGGTATGAACGTCTTGCAGAATTACAGGTACCCGCATCCTAGGTGGATGGATTTCATTATTGAACTTGTGCTTCAAAAAAAAGAGGAAATTTCCTTGGGTCACTTCAAGAAATTGGAAGGGTAGAATTCAACGGTTATGATTTCTTTATAACGTGTACAATCAATCTTGCCATTTTAATAGTAGACCGACCAATTGGAAAAAATGAAGGTAGAAAAGAAAATCAAAACAAGCATTATGAAGAAAATCAATGCTGTCAATTTTTAGTCTGGCCAACTTACAAATTGCTTCCGGGTATCTATTTTAAGCCAATATGCATCTGATCATAGCAGGTTATGGCTGCCGTTTTTTTTTTATCTCCACTAGGAAGTTGTCCTGTTTTTTTGTGAAACTTGAGTAATTAACTACTACTCTCATTTTGTGATTCGCAGGTGAGGAAGGTCAATGGAATTGAAATTCAAAATTTGAGGCATTTGTACTGGCTTGTGGAGCACTGCACTACCCAAAACATACGATTTGATTTGGACGATGAAAGGGTAATTGTATTCAACTATCGTAGGGCAAAAACTGCCACCTCTACAATTCTGACGCGCCATAGGATACCCTATGTTGGGTCGGCTGATCTCATTGATAAAAGCAAGAAAGACTAGACTGAAGCATAAAGCCGGATTTGGTGTATCATAAGAGCTTTGCCTTTTCTATGGATTCTGATTCACTTATTGTTCTACTTGATGTGTGACGAGTTAGTCAATAATTAATAAAGCGGAAACTGTTGTAGCGAAGGATGTTGGCTGAGGGGGAGGAGGAATTGTGGTTTTGCGACCGGCCGGAGAGGAGAGTGTCAAATTGTTGGACATGGTGGAGGACGGAGGAGCGAAGGTGGATCTTTACATTGAAACCAAAGGTACACGTGACTGGTTATGGATGACATATAGAGTGACTATGTTCTTATATAATTTTGGCAGTGAACTTGTTCAGATTCCTGTGTCTTTCTTCATACTTCCTTCGCACAAGCTCTCTCTAGTTGTAATTAATCTGCTTATACCTTGTCCTTTTTCATCTCTCTAGTTGTAATTTGACCTTCACCTTGTTTTCTTCCCAATGTCGCGGTCTCATACCATTCAAATCGATGCATGTACGCTTTCTTCCTCGAAGCACTGATGGTTGAATGCACGCACCAGCAACAGGATTTTTCATGTGAAATCTTTACGTAAACAGAAAAGACAACTCATTGAACAGAATTTGGCTTTTGGTGGGAAAGTCAAAAATGCTTTTAACTAATTTGCAATGACCCTTGTTGATTGCATTGTTCTTGTGAGATTTTGTGGAATTTCTATCTAACTATTCTAAAAATTTAAAAAGATTTGTACTCAGGGTTTCTTGTATTGATACCATTTGAGATTTTGTAAGATAACTACTAACTCTTCTAAAAACTTGAGCGATTAGATGAAGTGTGATCTAATAATTAAATTATTCTAACAGTTGTGCTTTATGATGCAGTTATAGATTCCCCTCTCCCTAGAAAGCCTTCGACTCATTCCTCGACACGGAAAAAATTTCAGTCTCACACGCTCCAAAGTTCATGCAAATGAAAGTGGCGATGGGCGTTTCCATGCTTTTGGCATAGGAATTGAGGGTTATAGGCGCAGTTCCTACCGTAATTAGGGAACTTACATGTGAGCGGGCTGTTGGTGTTGATCATCAGGACCTCCTTCGCGGTGATCACGGCCTTGATGTGCTCCAGGTTAATGCCGACCGCCTGCTCCCGGCCGAGGATGGAGGACGGGTATGACAGCACCAGGTCGAGCACCAGGAGGTTGCGCGCAGGGCGGCCGGTCCAGCCCATGATGGAGTGCTTCTCGATCTCCTCGACGTGCAACTGCCCGGACCCTGACACGATCAGTCAGGCCCTGGTCCCGATCCCCCTCCACCCCGGCTGCTGCGCCTGGACCATCGCTACCCTGCCAATTTCCTCCTCCCCCGTCTGGCCGCCGCCGCGCCGCTGCCATCGATGCGAGGGGCTCCATCGAGATAGATCACATTTGCGAGTGAGCGAGCGGGCGGTGCCATCGCCGAAGAAAAATCTGGAGAAGAATGAATCTTTTCTGAGGGAATCTGGTAGAAAGGAAGGTGAAGCGTTCCCGCCAGAATCGGAAAGAGGAGACGACGTGACTAACCCCGACCGGGGGATTTTTTTTTTTTTTAAATGTTAAAAAGGCCCATAAAAAATCTGGAATTATGTGAATTGTTAACACATTTACCTTAAATTTTATTTGTGACGTGTTTACCCGAATTTATGTTTGTGTCACATATTTATCTCGAGTTATATTTTTCTGTGATGGCTTTTTATTGTAATACAAAAAATTTATATTTATATTCATGTGATATCTTTATTCATAATATATATTTTCTATGACGATAAAAATCCTAAATTTAGACTAGGTTTAACCTCTATCAAGATTTTTCTCTTCTTTTCTTTTATTTTTGTCCTTCCTCCTTTGCCCTCACCACCATCGTCTTTACTATCGGTCGCAACGGTCCCCACAGTTGCCAAACTAATTAAGAAATTGAAGGAAGAAGGTCAAAAAAGCAGGAATAAGAAAATGAGAAAATAACATATAATGAGTTGACATATTGCCACATGAGCACCACATCAATACTGTTTGCTTTCTATCATCCATGTAGGCAACCACGTAAGATTTTTAGCCGCTTTCGTAAGTAAAAATTTGATATAAGGTAAACGTGAATACTAATTTGGGATAAATTTGTTAGATAGATATAAGTTTAGAGTTTTTAATATTACAAAAAAAATTTATAATAAATATGTCACATGGATATAAACTTGACATATTAGTATCACAATAAAAAAAAAAAAAAAAAAAAGGTAAGTATGTCATTGTAAGTATAGTTTATTATTTTATTTTTTTGTGGTTTAAAAATGCATATTTGCAACTTATGTGGGATAAATCACAAATTCGATATTATGTCGAATCTGCCTTTGAATACGAAGATATTCTCTCTATTTATGGCATAAGCTTTTATAATTCAAATGCCAGGTAATTTATTTAATATTGGATCTCATGTCCAAATTTGCATTGATTTTTTGCAGTTAATTTGAATTGCTTCTATTCATTCCCATGTGCTAGTGTCACCCCAAAAACATATTTTCTAAAAGTGTGTTTGTTTAAGGAAGAGTGTTTGGCTGGAATTATTTTTCCCCACTCTCACTCGTTTAGTTCATTGAAAATGATTAATCAATCAAAAACACTTTCCGATCAAGAAAAATATATATACAAAAAAAATTAGACAAGTGAATTTCTACATCTAAAGAGATGAAAATACTTTCCGGAATTGCTCATCTTGAATGTTTTAATATTTTACTTTTTCCTTTTATTTAAAAACGATTTTTAATTTTTTTTTCTTCTCTTTTCTTTTTTCTTTTTCTTGCCTCCCTCCTTGGTCGCCAATTGCCCGGCCTTGGCAACCAATTATAAGCACATGCCGGCCTCACGTTGCTTGTACCAAAAAATTAGCTAATTACACCCAATGAAATGGGGTTTCACGCGCGCATTGAAATGAAGGAGCACCCCAAGTTATGATCCGTCAGAATTTGATAAATTTCGCATTTGTATTCAATCTCCATCGATGGAGAAGACTTTTGGTGTAGAGAATATACCGATTCCTGCGCATGCGAGAAATGAAGATAATGACTTTAAAGAAAGGGGGAGAAATGACGTAAGACATATAAATCTCGGGGAAATCTGCTCTTTTTGGTCCAAGCCACACTATAGCCCACTTCGTTCATCGTTCCTCCAAGATTTAACTCTCTGCTTGGTCTCCTCTCCCATCTGGTTCTAAGCTTTTTCCCAGTCGTTCCTTGGTTCACCGGTGAGGTCTTCCCCTCCTTATAATAGCTCGCTCTCTCTCTCTCTCTCTCTCTCTCTCTACGCTTCGATGCATCCTTTTTCCCTTTCTTGACTAAGCCTCGCGCGTGCAGGGAATCTGGAGCGATGGACTTTTTCTGTCAAGACCTATAGACCGGCGGCGTCGTGTGAGAGAGAGTGAATCAAAAGTCCATCTTCGTCGTTCTTTGGAGGAGGGAGAGAGAGACAGAGCGAAATTTGAGATGAAGGAAGAGAGAGAGAGAGAGAGAACGCATAGGTCTTCACCTTCGAGCCAGGATCACGTCGTCCCACTCTCTCCTCTTTAATTTAAAGGTATTTATATTTTCCTAAAAAAAATTTTCAAAAGTAGGTCCCAAACCTAAACCCACCCAAAGTATTTCGTGGGTGAGAAAATATTGGCTGGGTTCGACCCTCCACGTAGGCGGTGGGTATCACCATTCAGGAGGCGACACGTGGCGCCACGTGGGCGAGGACGTCAGGCGTTCAAATTCGCGCGCGGGCCGCGTGTGGGGCCCACCAGTCTGACGCTTCCTTTGCTCTACGACGCTGCACCTGTCGAATCGGAGTAAATATCGTCCTCTCTCTCCTCTCTCTCTCCCCGTTCTCCGTTCCGTTCCATTCCGTTGCGGGGGAGAACAAAAGTCACACCTTCAAGCCTTCTCTTCCCCCTCCTCTGCTCTGTCTCTCCATTCTCGCCGACGACTCTCTCTCCATTCTCGCCGAAGCCCCTCCGCACGACGCCGACGCTGACGACGCTGCCTCCGCCTCCGCCTCCGCCCCCGACGCCCTCTCGCGACTCCGACGCCCCTCAAGCCGGTTGCCTCCGACGCCGACGCCGACGACGCCGCCTCCGCCTCCGCCTCCGACCCCGATGCCCTCTCGCGACTCCGACGCCTCTCAAGCCGGTTGCCTCCGACGCCAACGACGCCGCCTCCGCCCCTCAAGGTCGTGTTGTGGGTCTGCCGGTTGCCTCCGTCACCCCCGACTCCGACGCCGACGACGCCACCTCCGCCTCCGCCTCCGCCCCTCAAGGTCGTGTTGTGGGTCCGCCGGTTGCCTCCGTCGCCCCTGACGCCGCCGCCTCCGCCTCCGCCCCCGACGCCCTCTCGCGACCTCTGCTCCGCTCTCTCCCTCTTTCCTCTGCGCCGACGCCCTTTCGTAATTTTTTTTTTTTTGGATGCTTCTTTCATGAGTCTTAAGAGTTTATTCGGTAAGTCACACGACCGTTCCAATCCTATTGGTGGAAATGCAGGTGAAGGTTGTGTTGCGGGTTTGCCGGTTGCCTCCATCGCCCCTGACTCCGACGCCGACGCCCACCTCCGCCTCTGCCTCCGCTGACACCCTTTCCACCTCCACTGAAGCCTCGACCGATCGTTCGGTTGGGGACTCTGCTCATATCTCACAGCGTCCTCCTCAGGTACCGCAAGTATTTTTCTTCTTCTCTTTTTTTTTTTTTTTTTTTTTTTTTTTTTTTTTTTTTTAACGCAATGAGTTAGAATGAAGAGAGAACTTGAAAACAGCGATGGGATGACTCCACCTTGGTGTAGGAGTATAGAGAATAGACCTTGCAACAAATGTAGCTGACAGAATGTCGAGTTGAGGGAAATATTAGTGTGCCTGTATTTGTGGAGCTAATTTGCTTTGTCACCATATGGGCCTCACAACTTCTGGCTGGATAGGTGCAAAGACTGCTTTCACATTGGAGGAAAGTGTAGTTCGTGTACAAGCTATTGCAAATGCTGCGCATAGGATCAATTCCCATGCTATCGATCAATTCCCATGCTATCGTCTTATGCCATGGAGGTATATCATGAAAGCATCTTTTACGATGTTTCTACTATATTCCTTTGTCACCTCTGATTGCATCTCTCTGGATTATGATTACGAGTGGCTTTTTTTTACTCTGCTAATGCCCAACTTGTTGTGGTTGAACCATTATCCAAATCATTCCGGCACCTCAGAGTAATTTTTGTGCAGCATGACTGGAGAGATGCGTGCTATTAGTCAGTTCTCTTTTCTAGACGTTCTTAATTCCTTGTGCATTGTCTTTGTTTCTTCCTTTGAGTTTTTTGGTTCTTCCACTTGTTTTGCTTGAGTCCTTTTTCAGCTCCATTTTTTCTTTGTCATATATTGTAAAACATCAAATGCTATTCGCTGTTCATGCTTCGGCCTTCGAACACTCTGTCCAACTTTACTTATTTTGCCTCAAATAGTTTATGTTCTGATCTACACCTTGGGTGAGTAGTCATAATGGTGGTTCTGTTGTTGCTGATCATCCAATAGTTCTGGACATCTTGGAAAAGTGAATGAATTTTTTTGTGAATGTGCAGGTCCTATATCTGGTCCGAAAAGGCAGAATTTATACTAAAGAACACTGAGGGAGTTCATGGGTTTTATGGTGCATCAAGCATGGAGAGGCTCCCCGTTGAGCAAGCAATTAAAAACACAGTCCAAGAATACAAATTGGTATCCTTGAAGTGAGGTTCAGTGCATCACTCTGTACACTAAGATGTTAGTTACAAGTTTGTACTTATCTACATCCGAGTACTATAACAATAAATTAGTTGTCAAATTTGTTGTGGCTGAATAATTAATAATATCCCTCTCTATCACGATTGGGAGCTTTTTGAAAATAAGTATGCCGACTGCTACTTTATATTTGTCATTAATAACTGAAGGCTGGTGAGCGATTCTATATTTTCTTCCATTCCGATTGAAAATGAAAATTACTCTTAGCTTCTTTGTTTTCCTGCTTTCCTGAAGTTTCTTTCTCTTTGAAATTGTTAAAATGGAGGAAACACTTTTAGCGGGACTGGTGTCCTGTTATCACCCCACTTAGGAATTCCTGAAGTTTCAGTACGTTGATCATCAGATTAAATCTTTCATGCCAAGGGAAAATTGCTTGGAAGATTCTATATGGTTTTCATCACATTAAAGCGTCTCTTTCTCGAGGGGAAGTTGTGTTTTATCAGTTTACATACATTTTTATTCTACATGTCATAACGATGCAGTGCTTTTCTTCTCTTTCTTGATCGCTGGGCGTTTCTCAATTGTTAACTTCATTCTCACTTTGCTTGTCATTCATTTTGTGTCCCTTTTCTGTCACACTTCGCTAATTGACTGTTCAATCTTTTGAAGCATAATGCTCCTCTCTTCATGCGATAATCAGATCTGAATATTATAAAAGCTTGTGTATTTGCCAAGACTGATGATCAAGAGAACTGCCTATTTCAGGTCATATAACACAACTGTCTTCATTGGGCAGCCACCAAAGCCTTACTTTCTTGATCCCGACACTGGTAGTGACCTCACATCGCTCCAATGTGATGCCCCTTGTGTACGATGCACCCAGGTAGATTTTATTAGTTTTCAGATGTCATATGATTTGTTTCTCAAATCTATGAATTTTTGTTGATAATCTTAAAACTTTGCCCAGATGTTTGTTTCGAATGGTCTCATGATGTTATGCAGGGTGATAAGTGCTAATAACTTCTCATCATTTTCTTATTGCAGACGCCACATTTGCTTTATCGACCCAACAAGGACCTAGTAATCTGCAGGGACCCAATTTGCGCGTCCCTGCATTCAGGCGACTACAAATGTGACCACCCAGAGCAATGTGACTATGAGGTGGAGTATGCAGATGGCGGCTCTTCTCTTGGGGTACTTTTAAAGGGTGTCGTTCATCCCAAGGATATAAACTCCTTTCTCTTTTGCAGGTGTAGAAGGTTCTAAAATTCCACCAATGGAGAAGTCTCAAAATGCTTTAACTGTTGGTCCATCATTACGACTTCAACGATTGTTAGTACCCTTCTTCTCTTTCAAATGACCATCCCTTGGTCAAGAGAATCAAGTTACCTCCATACCTTCACTAAGATATCTCACACATTTTATGCTTTTTAAATTGCTTATCAAAAAAGAAAACATTCAGATTTTTGGCCACTGTATGTGGTATTACTGATTTCAGTTTTTTTTTTTTTTTTTTTTTTTAATGTGTTGCAGCTCTTTTAATTTTGTAGTTTTCTTTGTGGATTTTTTTAAAATTTGTTTGTAAAGCTTTTTCAGTAGAACATTCGACATAATGTTGCTCATGTTCATTCATCTTCCTCAGAAACGATGTTGGTCTACATGGAAAAGGCACTGCTATTGTCTCTGTTTCTGGATCATCAGACAGGTAAATATGTTGTATTGCATTCTATTTTAGTGTCTGTTGGAGTGTCTTTTTGCTTCTTCTTTTTTCCCTTTAAGGCAATCGGTCGCATAATTTGACTTTTCTTCGATAGGAAAGACCTTAAATCTAAAAGAACATTTTTTATATTTATATTTTTTGGTTTAAACACACAAAACCTTGAATAGAAGAGGTTAAGGTCTACATGTGTTGGCAATTCTTCCTTTTGGTAGTTAAGAGATCACATTTGTGTAATTTAGCAAGTTTTTGATTTTTAAATTGTTTGATTCTATGAATTACTATCTGTCGAGCCTAAAGAAATTTACTCTTCATGAGTTGCTGGTCAGTAATCGTGCTCTGAAACTAATCTGCATCTAGACTAGTTGTTTTACATCACCTATCGTTGGACCCATAGCCGGTGTAGTGTCTGTTACATGCATCAGTTGCTCATGCTTTGTAATTATTCAGAGGCATCGACAAACTAGGGCAAATACCTATGTATCCTATATTTTTGGTCAAAATAGGACTTTTATATTACTGTTACTTTTTTAATATGTTGACATGCATCTATTTGCACAATCCACTGAAGTAACATCCAATCATCTCTTAATGGTTTCTGAAAAGCTGTTTCATGGATTCTCATAATTCGACTCATGCATTCAAGGGTCCCCGAGTCATCTTAAGTTCTGCTCTAAGGTATTTAATCTGCTTTGACCTCATTCTCTCACTCTGTTTTTAGGAATTTGTCTACCTCAGCCATTATGGAAAGAATTCCAAGTAGGTGGCCACGTCCTGTGTGGCATCCTCCATGGAAGAACTACAGGGTGAGAATTGTGGTCTAATTTTTCTGGCAGCTAGAAGAAAGTTCTTGTTTTGTTTCAGTAATAGTTATGGTGTCATGTGATAATTATACATTTGAATTTATCATACAGCTGTGTATTGTCCATGTTATCGTGTCTGCAGTTATTTGCTCGCTTACTTGGATTGCTATGTGTTTCGTTTTCTCTTTTTTGTATGTGCAAGGTCATAAGTGGGCATTTGGGATGGGTGAGATCTATCGCATTTGATCCTAGCAATCAATGATTCTGCACTGGCTCTGCAAATCGGACAACTAAGGTATTAAGCTTTTACAATTGTGCTTTTTGATGATCCCTGGTCTTCTTTTGTTCGTAAAATTTGCTGATCATAGATGCGCACTTTTTAGTTCTTTGGTTGCTACCATTTTCTAATTTAAATTTCTATGTATAGTTCTTTTGGTTAGTTCAACGAGATGATTTGGTTAGTTGAATGGGATGATTGTTACAATCATTGAGTCACCAGAAAGTTGATCACTCTTTTCTATGGCAGCATTTTGTTCTAAAACTTTTTTGAAGTGTTATCCTTAATTTTAATGTTATTTCGAATTGCATGATCTCTGTGATTTAATTGTATAAAGTACAATTTGAGATGGAAATTGCTATTAAAAGTTTTGAAATAGATGAGCGTTGACGTTGCAGAGATGAATTCGAAATGCCCTCAACTGCAATGCATGAGCTTAAAGCTTTGAGTCATAATTATTAAGCATTTTGTTATAGGTCAAAGTTCTCAACAAACTTGCTTCCGCTCGAGCTTCAGGAGCAGGTAGCGGCAGCAGAGTCTTGACAGATTTGGTAAAGGGTCTAGAAGAAGCAGCTGTTGCTGTAGAATTGAGGTTGAAGATCAACCAGAGTCATCCGGACTTAAAGGGAGGGTACGTGGTTTCTTGGTTTCTAGCAATGTCGTTTTCTTTTTCCTTCTCTAAGATCCTGATAGTGTAGAGGTTACAGATCTTTCCGAGACTATGGAGAGGCAGTGTTGAAGCACTTGGAGAACTCTATTGATTTAGACCCAAAGCTTCAGAAAGCTCCAGTAAATTATGAAGGAGTAAGTTTTGAATCGATGAAGTTATTCTTAATAGATTGGACCTCATCATTTCAGTAGCTATTTATATTGTGTATTATCGTGTTCATATGCTGAGGAGACAAGTTAATGCTCTAATTCTCAATTAAAGTACATACGTTCTGAATGCTCCTGGGGATGGGAGCAAGAAGGAGAGTTAAACGTCGCAATGGAGTCCATGTTGGTTCTTGATTTGTATCTACATAAGGAGTCAAAATTATAGTCCACAATGAGTTGAGCAAAATGCTGTGTGCTTACCAAAATAATATCTGAACTAGTGACCTCGGAGGAGTATTTTACTATGAAGTAAATGCAGGTCCATCATGCTATTTAGTTCATTCTTCTCTTCTTTTCTCCCTGAATAGCGCAAGACACTAGGTGAGCTTTGCATTTTGCATGTCATGCTGATCTCTAGTCTGATTGCTGCTTAAACTGGTCCGGGTATCTGGGTTTGGAGGATGGTTCCTTCTGAGGCTCTCACTTCATGATCCTGTTCTTCCTCTTAACATTGAGGTAGAGGAATCTCTTACACAAGGATGCTGGGTTCCCAAGACTGCATTGATTTTACAAAAAGCTTCTATTGAATCTCTGGTTAAAGGTTATCGCCTTGATGTGTGGGGTAGAGATTACGCCCTTCTTATGTTCAGCAAGAAGCGTGTGGTTCATAACTCAGAGCTACCTGTTAAGAAAATACTTGCTGATGCCATTAAAAAGTTCCCAATTGTCTTCGCCACTGAAAGGTCTTCCTTAGGCGATTGGAAATTTAAGCAGGAAATTGACGTTTCATTTATGAAAATCTTAGATGGGGCTGCTCTTCCATTCCATTTGTTTGGAAAATCTTAATAAGCAAAGTTTTCAAATTTTGTTGAAAAAAGTAAAGCCGAGTTGTATTCCTTTTCTATGGGCCATGTGTTTTAAGTACCCAAAGGCGTCCTCATCATCTATATCAGTGTGGATATACTGTAAAGGTGTTACCATCTCATCTAGAATAGGTGGGAAGCCAATATTTTATGATCTGGCTGCTACACTCTGTAAGAAGGGGACAACCTGCCATTTATTTTTATACCATTGAAGGAATCCTTGCTTATGAGTTAATGGCATGCATTAGGTGAGCAAGGATAGTTATATATCATGTTGTATTGTTAACTCAACAGATTGCAAAGAAATGTTGCTTCTGGACATCATGTTGTATCCCATGATGTCCTTTGTAATTTCAGTTCAACTTTGGTAAGAGTCCAACTCATTACAAGAATCCATGTTGTTTATATTCCTTTGCCTATGTAACAATCTTCATGTAACATTTGCTCTGATGTTCTTCTTGTAACCATACATACACCTGCAATTTTAACGCCTTTCCCTCATTTCTCTCAGAATGAAGACCGTGGAGGCCAAGTTCAGATGCATCTGGATTGAGTACTCCCATTAACCACACAGATGATAAGAATATTCTTTGGAGGATGCGATCATCCAGAAGTTGTCGAAAGTTCCATTCAGGTTTGTCCAGCTCGGATGCTGAGATTGAGTACGGGAGAGGAAGAAGCTTAAGAGAAGGAAGACGAGATTTTGCATGGTGTCATTGATGAGTGAGCTTGAAGATACCTGCTGCCCATGGTTAACTAGTTTCAAGATTTTAGGCCTCTTGTGTTACTTGATACTCTTTGGGATTATTTTCATATTGGTAGGTGGAATGCTTCGACCTCTTCGTCCCTTGTGCTTGATCATATTTTTGTACTCGCGCTCTGTATGATTCGCTAGTTTATCTTCTGGACAAGTTACATAGGAATGCATCGGATGATACATATTTTGTCAGGTTGTGTTGTAAGTGTACAAAAGCATTTAATTTGCATTTCTTGGCTCAAATCTTAGTGATAGTCGGCCGAGAGCAAAGATCATCTGCTCGAATAACCATTTCTTTCTTTATTTGTGCCTCTCAGATCCTGTAATCAATCTCTTTTTACTATATCTCGCATTTGGCTATCTGAAATTACTCATCATAATCAATCTCTTTTTACTATATCTCGCATTTGGCTATCTGAAAGCACTCCTATGATGAGTAATTGTTTCTTCTGTTTTTCGGGGGCTTTGTGACAAAAAGTCCCACGATACGAGTATCGGGAAAATATGTACTCTTCTGGATGAGCCCTTGAGTTATTGGTTACTGCCCCTTTTTTATCTCAACATAAAGTACTGTTTTTTGTGTTTCTATTCACGGGAACATGTAGGCTGTCATCATGATCAACTGGCTCGATCCTGAGTTTTTGTGCCGAAACCTCCACAGGCTCTGGCTCCAATGTCCCTAGCATTGAACATGCTGGGCATGTGCAATTAGACTATCAACATTAGGGTTCATTTGTTTAACAAAAAGATTGATGCTACTAGAAAACTGAGCTTTTCTTCTTCTACAAACCAACCCATCTCCAAGCATCAAGGCCTAGATGCCTGCTCAGGGGCCGGGTGTGCCGTCGGGGTAATGAGTGTGGTCATTGAGGTCTTTGTTTCGTCTACCACTTTCCAATGGCTCAACCTACATGTGCGAAACCATATGACATGATGGAGCTAGTTGAACTAAGAATAGCAGCATTCTCCTTGGAAAGGGCGAGACGTGAGGATTGCAAGTGAGAAAACTCACATTAAGTACACGAACGATACGCCATAAGAGCCGGACATGATCTTCATTCTCCAAAAGACATAGAAAGGAAAAAAGAATTACATTGCTCAGCCAGAACAATCTTCCTATTGTTTATAAATTATACATCGTCTGACAAAATCAAATATGAGCCTTTTTTATATAACTGCTAAGAATGGTGAGGTACCAACATGATTGAAGAAAACTAGAAATACTAATCTAAATCCACCTTAGTGCATGTTGCTTTACACTTCAAACTCAGCCACGTCCAGATGGGGAGTACAGGTGAGCTTTTATGAACACTAGCGAGGGGCAAAATTTTGGCTATTGCGCCTTCTTATTAACCCACCTTAATATCATCTTCTCTTCCTCCTGGCAGCTGTGCTCATCTGTGAGGGAAGAGGTATATTATTAAGACAGTAACTTGTATAAATGATTATACAAGAATGCTAACATGTCCCCAAATCTGTGTGTGCATGTGTAAAGGAACATTTTAAAGTAGTCGCAATAAAAGGTAATTACAAGTCGGACGACCCAAGAATAGGTCAAAAGGCTAATTCAAGTAGTAAGTACGACATATTTACAAGAAATGAGCAAAAAACCTACCGTGGAGCATTGAAAATGAAAAAAAAAAAAAAAAAAAAAAAAGCAATATTTAATTTTGCATTGTAGTAAATCTCCAAGGAAGAAAAATGAAAAAAACTACTCATTGCGGTTTGGATCAAGAACAGTTTCTCTAGAATGATCAAATTTGCCAATTAATTTGAAGTTTTGCGAGCACAACCAAACTTTTTATCGAGATATATCCAAAATATGGAGTCGCAAAGTCATACTTAAAATGTGTGCCAAAGAGAAGGTATAAATCATTTCCCAAGCGCTTTACAACCGGTCAATTTCATTCGGGGATTGGAATAAATTCAATGCAACCTATGTCTTTACCAACCACCTCACGTAAGCGCCGAGGTGAGGAAGGTTTGCTGTATTTAATACACACCTGCTCCCTTGAAAAGTTGCCAACACGACCTCCCCGCTCAAAGTCTGCACACCCACAATGACTGCTCCTCTTGAATCAGAACTTTCAACTGCTCTTCCACCACCAACAATGAGTTGCATCACACCTCCTCGTGATCCACTTTGCGAAATCTGTATCCAAGTGAGGAAGTGAGTATAACAGGTAAAACCCAGCAGGATTGTGTTTGGCAGAGATGATAGTTGATCATAGCATACCCATTAGAGAGATTTCAGAATTATGAATGAAAAGTCAAGGGGGTACGATTATATGTAGGAGGAAAACTCCAAGTGTTCTACCACAAGTCTAATTTTGTGCACCACTAATCTTTTATCATATCTTTCAACCATTACAAGAGGTACTAGAAGAAAATGAACTGAGAAAATTTGGTTTTGAAGTTAGAAATAATAAAACAGAAATATGAACACCACATTTTTCAAGAATTCATGGGACAGAGGAAATGTAACCACAATAACCCCAAGGAACCAAGTTTACCTTGTAATTTATACTAATACCATTTGAAAGACGGCCTTTGGGTGATCCCGGTTTCTTTGTCATGAATTTTCAAAATGCTGCTAGTGGAGTTAAAGGAGCAAAGGATGGCTTTCTCTGCCCCTTCAACTCCTGCAACTGGGATGAAGAAATAAGTTCTTTTGGTACCTCAAGTTACAACAAATAAGATCAAGTAAGGGATATAATACATCATAAATCAACCAACATTTGAAAGACACAAAGAAGAAAAGTTCTCGATAATAGATACCTCTGGTTCGGGCTCAATAGGTTGCTCCGGACCAGTTTTCATAGCATCAATAATCTCACTTGGTGATATTCTGAATTCGGTTTCACCAACTCCGTCTATGTGCACTTTCTTGGGGACACATGCAACAATTGCCGCGAGTTTAGGTGCATAGGCTTTCCAAAATCAGCAATATACTCTAGCACCTTTGCACCCACATCATTGACCTACATCCCACAATTTTATGAAAGAAACATATTGACAAAAATGAGAAACTAATGTAGATTAAAATTTCATTTTGCTGATTGACATGCACAATGCATACATGGAGATACTCAAAAAAGCGAGTGCTTAGGATGAGTGGGTGGTAATTTATAATCAACATGACTACATGCGGTGAACTGTCGGTCTACATGTCATTCAAATCGAGATGAGCTATTCGGGCGGAAAAAGGTCCACTATTGATAGAAAGCCAGTGCATTGTCAATTGTGCACATCTTGCAGAGGAAAGGAGAACAATTCTTCTGTCCATAAAAGCACCCAATACATCAGCTCATAAGATAAGCATTATCAAAACACCACTTCCAATGTTTAGCACAGACAAAGTGTAACCATCAAATTGATCCAACAAATATGTGTCGC
Organism: Eucalyptus erythrocorys; assembly: GCA_014182555.1. Taxonomy (NCBI): domain Eukaryota; kingdom Viridiplantae; phylum Streptophyta; class Magnoliopsida; order Myrtales; family Myrtaceae; genus Eucalyptus; species Eucalyptus erythrocorys. The sequence goes on along the minus strand of CM024605.1, from coordinate 535,907 downwards.
CTTAAAGTGGCTGATAAAAGAATCTCTGTTGTGTGTACAACACTCGGTCGATGGCCTTGTAGAAGGGACACTTTGCAAAATATCATAAGTTCCTACATTGTGAAATATTATAAGTCCCTATATCCTCACTGCACCGAAAAATTTCAGACCAACTTTCTTTCTAGTAGACCAAAAATTCACATCTTAAAGCATGAGAATAGTAGTTGATGTTACGAGATAGATCCGAAAGAAATTACCTCTTAAAGCGTAAGCTGTCGGCAGCAAGCGGCAACAAGACTCTCATGCCCTTGCCTCGATCCATTACGGTATGGCCCAATGCATCACTCTCCATGATGAAATCCAAATTGTCTACCGATGACACATTATCAATCATTGCTGCCAGCTGTTCACTATCTTTCAATAGTGCATCCATATATCGAGTTAGTTCACCTTTCGTGACACCAAATTCCTTCAACCGTCGAACCTAAACCAAAAAAGTTATATCACATACTACAGCCGGGAAAGGCGAGAGGAGAGAAAATGCGGTAAAAACATTGTCATGATCAAAAGGGGTTATTATCATCGCCATCAAGAGAGTATTAAAGTTCGTCTTCACAAAAGCTTTGAGGTAATGCACGACCAAAAGAAGAATCATGTAAAAGCATTAGAATGTCAAATCATGTCATCAAACCAAAAGAATGGTAATTTCTATTGCAAATTCCTAGAATCCTGGTCAATACCACGGTAAACAGTTTGAGAATGACATAATAACAAACCTCTTGAATAGCAACTTTAGTGGCACTCGCCAATTCTTGGGTTCTGCGAGTCCACGGTAAGAGTGGTGACTATGCATCCTTCTCTCCCAGAATCACTTTGTGATCCAGTTCAGGCGACGTGAAGGGTGGATTAGAACTCGAAGAAAAAAATAAGAGTCGAGTTAAAGAATTTTTCAGTGCATAAAGTTTCTAGAAACATGCTGCAAGTATACATAGTGTAGCTATTATAAGATCTACCATCAAGTGTTCTAATCCAAGAAGCTAGGAGGAAAAAATTGTAAACTAAAAGGAAAAGAATGTCCATTGGCAAAACAGCTTTAATCAAAAGCTGCACATTGACCTTAGAATGCCAACTGTTCGGTAAAAAGCAAAGTATCAAAACAAATTCATTTGGTGAAAAACAAAACATACAAAGATATAGGTCCTCAATGCAGCTAAAGATTCAATATATTTTACATCATAAAATCCGGAGATCCTCTACTTGATAAATTGAAGGAAAGAGCAAAAGCAAAACTGTAGTGTATATATAACTCTATACCAAACTGAAATGGTAAAGGATAAAATAGAAGAAGACAACCTTGTATCTAGTGTTAATCCGAAAATGAAGCGTAGATAGAAATATCCTTTTCATCAAAACATTTCGCAGGTCGTCATATGTCTGAACTTTGCTCACAGGAATCTGCAGTAAATCATTAATAGAAGTGCTTAAAATGGGTAGCCGAGGTCCATCCGCCTAACCCAAAACTGCGATGGACACGGTAAGAGTTAAGTCCAAGAAGAAATTGATCAAGAAGAGACCAAGATATTATCTTTGCGATACATCAATTCTAAAGTGAATGTATTGGTCCATAACCAACAACGCAATTCTTTCATCTCCTCTAGTTAAGTAACTAGACCTCCTAGAATCAATGTCAGTACACTCAATAGGACAGTGTTCTCCCTTCATCGAAAAAGTTATAACGGGCGAGCGGCCCGACAAAATAAAATTGATGACGAAATCATGCACCCGGCCCGGGCCCAAGACATCCCATTAGATTTTACCAAAAATGAATCAAAATCTAGCAACGAGAGAGAATGTGCTTTGTTGAGAAAAAGGAGATATGTTGAAATTATGCTGGATGCAAGATGATTAGGCGCCGGGTACATGATAGAATTCCAAACCTTACGAACATGTTAATTGAAAAATTTTGGAGCAGCTCATGCTGAAATATCTCGCGGAGCCTTCATATCGATAAGGTTTCTGGAAGTGACCAATTGTGCTCCTTTGGAGGACGAATCGCATGCCTTTCCTTTTTAGTGACCTTAGCCTGCTCTAAAGTACTCGGTTTATCATGAGATGAACTTCCGGAGAGACCAACCGGGAGCTTCGGTACAAGAAAACTAGCCATTGCACCAAACGCGAGTTGAAAATGGAATGCTTATATTGTATGTGAGACATGGCACAATCATCTAGTCACGAGTTAGATATCTTTCACTAATGAATGATTCAGTAATGTTCGTAAATAATAGAAAACACGACAATGATGTTTACCACAATAAGCTAGCGAAGCCAAGTGAAATAAACTCGACGTATCTGCTCATTAGTGACAACGGTTACGCTTCTTGATGGGAAAAGGCAATTGGCAGGCACTACTTAGTTCGTTAAGCAAGAACCCACTAATATAATTACACTTTTTATAAAGGATTATGTCAACGGGCACCCATGAGCACTTTGGTTAAGTGGCGATTACAAAAATTATACACCAACCGTTATGTGGAATTAGTATTTGGAGATTGAACTATTCCTTATTGAATATGCTTAACAAGTGACCATTTCATTAAGATATCTTTTCCAGTTGCTTCAACAGCTAATAATCCATTACAATTTCAAAATCTTCATGAGCATCCGGACTAATGTTCTAACCTTTTCAAAGCAAAGCATCCAGATCCTGCTCCTTATTGTAATTGAAGGCCTCATCAAATCCACACTTGCTTTTCAGCAAATCAACCTGTCAAAAAAGAAAACATGAGCATAAGGAGAGATATCTCCGAACTTGCTTGTACTTAGTCTTCTTAACTTGTAAAATCAACGCACTCAATCCTCCAAATTAAAGTGAATGCCAGGAAATTCCATGACACTATAGGTGATGTCAGATGCTTGGGTCCGGTGAATCTTCAGGAATCTTGTGCCATGAATTTCATGAGTAAACTAGAGCACATCTGAAGTTACGAAGTTAAACTAAATACAAAGTGCCGTAATGAGGGGAGAATGGAACAAGATGGAAGTATAATGGAAGTTTGGCAACAACTTCAAATATCGATGACTAGTAGCCCATCAATCTCTCGAAGAGTTCGACCAAAAAAAAAAAAAAAAATCTCTGAAGAGCAGTTTCAAGAATGATCAAGGATAACGTTAAATTTCTCGTTTTATCAATTAATAATTTCACATAAAAGTAAGTCTATACGCACAATGGAAAGTAAGTTTATACGCACAATGGACTTTCTTAAGAGTATGATCAATGTTCTAAACAAAGTTCACATAGAGGCACATATAATTAGCCAAATGGACATACCTTTTCATCACTACCAGCACTACCAACAACGTAGCAGCCCTTCGGTTTTGCAAGTTGACCTATAATGTGTCCTCGCACGAGATGCCGCTGAAATGAAGACATATTCACCCTCCTTCAGCGAACATATCTCGTGCAAACCAACATAGGCGGTCAAGCCGGGTGTACCTACGAAACAAGGCATTTCGGCGGGGAATCGAAACTCAAGTCATAGAGAAAAGCGAGAACTTGCTAAGCTCTGTCCTATTTGCCAAATTATGAGAGAAACAACAAATTACACCATGCACATGTCGATAGCACTTTGGACAAAAAAGTATCGGTATTCCTTATGCACCTGTGTTTCAGCTATCTTTCACAAATAGCAGACCCAAACGGATGAATTTAAACCGGACTACGGTGAAGTCAGGCGAATCTTTTGGAGGATGGAGGTTGACTATAGACAATACATGCATGTTAATGATGAAGATGCTCGAAGTAACCTTGCTGAGTAGTATTGTTAGTCAGACCGTTCTCTCAAAAACTTGAACTGCTAGAAAATGTTTTCATATAATGTACTTAAAGCATATTTCCGACACTCCCTACTTGAGTATGTGCTGGCCTTACGGTCAAAATTCGGGAAGCGAGACATAACCACACCGAGTAAATTAAAAAACAACGGGAAAACGAACGAAGAATACGCATTAACCAAACCATTTTTTCACAAAAGCTTAAATCGTTAGAAAACGGGTCAATAAAACGGTTATTGCATAAATTTTACTCAACGGGTATGATAAGCCAAAGGAGAGAGATGTGGACGAATTCATACCCAAGATTCCAAGGTAAAAGGAAGGCGGAATATCGGTGGTCTGTATCTTGTGGAGGGATTCGGGTCTTTGTGATGACACTGTACTCCTCCCACCCCGGTGATCCCCCTAACCAAGTCACCCTTCTTGTAGTTTGGATGACCAGAATCCACAACTCTCCCACTCCATTCCCCATCATAACCTGCACCAGTTTTCACCAAAACAAGCCATGCGATTCCCATTCAGAGTCAAATGGGTGAAAAGCCTGACAGAGAATTGCCATAGCAAAATGAGCATGGGTTCTAGAGGGGAAGTAACAAAATGAAAGATACCGATGCAAAGAAAGGAACAGAGAGGGCGTTGGGGGCAACCGGCTTGAGGGGCGTCGGAGTCGCGAGAGGGCGTCGGGGGCGGAGGCGGAGGCAGCGTCGTCGGCGTCGGCGTCGTGCGGAGGGGCTTCGGCGAGAATGGAGAGAGAGTCGTCGGCGAGAATGGAGAGACAGAGCAGAGGAGGGGGAAGAGAAGGCTTGAAGGTGTGACTTTTGTTCTCCCCCGCAACGGAACGGAAGGGAGAACGGGGAGAGAGAGAGGAGAGAGAGGATGATATTTACTCCGATTCGACAGGTGCAGCGTCGCAGAGCAGAGGAAGCGTCAGACTGGTGGGCCCCACACGCGGCCCACGCGCGAATTTGAACGCCTGACGTCCTCGCCCACGTGGCGCCACGTGTCGCCTCCTGAATGGTGATACCCACCGCCTACGTGGAGGGTCAAACCTACCTAATATTTTCTCGACTTGTAGTAGTCCATTGGGGTCCCACCTTCGAGCCCGACCTTCGTGAATTGCGCGCTCTATCTCTCCTCTCTCTTCCGCAGTACGCTCACTCTTTCATCTCAAATGAAAAGAGATTGGTTATTCTAAAAGTGCCACGCGCGATTTTTGCTCTGAACCATTAAAAGAGCACGATATATCTTTCCGGGTCAGGATCACGTCGTCCCACTCTCTCCTCTTCTCTTCCATAGTCCCTGCCCACCGCTCTGCAAACGTTCTGATGCTCTCTCTCCTCTGCTCTCCTTTGCAGACCGTCTCTCTCCTCTCTCTCCTCTCTGTCTCTCTCCCTGTTCTCCGTTCCGTTGCGGGGAGAACAAAATTGCGGAGAACAAAATTGCAGACCGTCTCTTGGGGAATTCTGGGCGGGCATGCGTTTCTTGGAGCTTGGAGGCATTCCGTTCCTACAAGATGAAATAGCTGTCGCTGGGTATCCTCAAGGTACTTGCTGCTCAATTCCCGACCTATATTACACCATTAGTGAGTAACAGGTTAGCTCTTACTTTGCTGTAGGTGGGGACAATATTTCCATAACCAAAGGCGTTGTCTCCAGAGTTGAGCCTACTGAATATGCGCATGGTGCGACTCAACTTCTTGCAATCCAAATGATGCAGCTATAAATCCGGGAAATAGTGAGGGCCCTACTCTCATCGGTGGTAAAGTTGTTGGTGTAGCTTTCCAGAACCTAACCGGTTCTGAGAAAATTGGGTGAGTTGTTCTGTTCCTATTATGATGAGAACATTGGTCATGCTCTTCATACTGGACATCTATTGCAATGGCCTTGCTTTATTCCCTCTTCTCTCACGTAAGCATTTATTCCGTTAGAGCATCCTCATACGCTTAGAACTTAAAAATCATGCTAAACCCGTTTATTTTGTTGAATTCCAATTGACTTGGTTTGTGTTCTGTGTAGAGCTTCTGTACATGAATAATTTCTTTTTCAACTTTCCCACAGGCACTTTGAATTTCATTTCAGTAGAATCGGCTGTTTGCTTATCGATGAGATGTACTTACTCAAACCTTTCATTCCTCTTTGTCCAATATGATTGTTATCTAGTATGCATCGAGAATCCTAGACAAAATGTGCTTGAGTTGTTGATTCATGCTCTGCTTCTGAGCAATTGTTCTTGGATATTTTCTATCTTCACACGATCATGTGGATATCTGCCCTGTTTTGAGGATGGAGACAGCTATCACCTTAACAGCAAATCATCGACCTTCTTGCATCCCGCCAGGGTTCCTGCGGCTATAAACCCCATCTTGGACGTCACTTAAGCAAAAGGTTCCAGTACCGAGGCTTGGCTAGCGGATCACTCTTTGCAACATTAAGGATAGAGAAACTTCTTAGCATGAGCTTCTTATCAAATACCAGTGTTTGGATCTGCCTCATACCGTTGCCTTTGCTGTTGCACTCCTTCTAGCTTCAAATGCATGGTTGTGTACCTAGAAAGGTATCATGTGGATACTTAATGAAACCCTTTTCTTTTAATTGCGGTCAATATTTGAATTACTAACAAATGCTGACTGCTACAGGTCCTGATGGATGACATTTATGCGGGGTATGGACGTCTTGCAGAATTACAGGTACCTGCATCCTAGGTGGACGGATTTTATTATTGAACTTGTGTTCTAAAAAACAGAGGAAATTTCCTGGGGTCACTTCAAGAAATTGAAAGGGTAGAATTCAACGGTTATGGTTTCTTTGTAACGCGTACAATCAATCTCGCCATTTTAATAGTAGCACCGACCAATTGGAGAAAATGAAGGTAGAAAAGAAAATCAAAACAAGCATCATGAAGAAAATCAATGCTTTCAATTTTTAGTCTGGCCAACTTACAATTGCTTCCGGGTATCTATTTTAAGCCAATATGCATCTGATCATAGTGGGTTATGGCTTCTGTTTTTTTTTTTTTTTTTTGTTCTCCACTAGGAAGTTGTCCTGTTTTTTTGTGAAACTTAAGTAATTAACTACTACTATTATTTCGTGATTGGCAGGTGACGAAGGTCAATTAGAAAATTTGAGGCATTTGTACCGGCTTGTGGAGCAATGCACTACTGAAAGCATACGATTTAAATTGGACGATGAAAGGGTAATTGTATTCAACTATCGTACGGCGAAAACTGCCACCTCTACAATTCTGACGTGCCATTGGATACCCTTCGTTTAGTCGGCTGATCTCATTGGTGAACAGGACAGCAAGGAAGACTTGACTGAAGCATAAAGCCGGATTTGGTGTGTCATAAGAGCTTAGCCTTTTTTATGGATTCCGATTCACTTATTGTCCTACTTTATATGTGACGAGTTATTCAATAATTAATAAAGCGGAAACTGTTGTAGCGGAGGACGTCGGCTGAGGGGGACGTGGAATTGTGGTTCTGCGACTGGCCAGAGAGGAGAGCGTCGAATTATTGGAAATGGTGGAGGACGGAGGAGCGAAGGTGGATCTGTACAGTGAAACCAAAAGAAAAATGACACCGATAAGGGCAGTGCCTCCACTATTTCCCAGGTTTACAGCTGCATCAATTTGGATTGCAAGAAGTTGAGTCGCACCATGCGCACATTCAGTAGGCTCAACTCTGGAGACAACACCTTTGGTTATGGAAATATTATCCCAACCTACAGCGAAGTAAGAGCTAAGTTGTTATGCACTAATGGCGTAATATAGGTCGGGAATTGTGCGGAGGGTACCTTGAGGATACCCAACAACGGCTATTTCATCTTGTAGGAACGGAATGCCTCCAAACTCCAAGAAACTCATGCCCGCCCAGAATTCTTGACTGTCCACCTTTAAAATGGCCTAGTTACATTCATGGTCAATAGATATGACATGGGCCCTATACTTGTATGGTCTGCAACTACAAGAGCGTGGGTAATTATTATGTTACTTTGATTGAGTTATTTTTATTTTCTGGTTTTTATTCTTTTTTGCAACATGAGGGTATTATGGTCATATATAATTTAGATTCAATATAAAAACAATGAGTTTAGGGCTTCTGTTGCATAGAATCTAGAGCCCGCTCTTTGATTTTTACGTTCTCTTTCTTTTTTCTTTTACTCTATTTCTTCTCTTTTCCTTCTCTCTCTTGCTACTTGCCGTAGGTTCTCTACTCAGCTTTGTGAGATGGTATCATAGCAGATCTAACTACTTAATTCCTTGCTCCTATTGCTGGTTTGAGAGTCATCTAATAACCCTATTCCTTCCTTGGTGCGTAGCCACCAAAAGTTACAATGTTTACCTGTTCAAGTCTCGATACATATAATATCAGGAGAAATCAAATTCATCAGGTCAGTTTGTGACCGTAGATTAACACTTATTGATCGGCGGATTCATGAATCAGAGTACTCCGTTGATTATGATTGATTAGTCTTGTTGGATTCCCGTTGAAAATATAATTATTTGAATCGAGATTTCTAGTCAGATATTTTCTTCTATTTAGCGGCCAATATTTATGAGATTTCAGCATCCCTTTGGTTAATTGATGGAGCCAATTACATCTGATTATATGTCGATATTGCTGTTTTATTTCTTGCAATGAAGTTTCAGCCTTCTTGATTAGTGATGGATATATTTCTGTTGAGATTATCATCATGAGTAACACTAAGCCTTCTACAGACAATGTCAATGTTCAGATTGCCACTATTAAATTAAATGGATCATTCAATTATTTGTTATGGGCCCAAATTGTAAAAATCTATAATAATGCCAAAGGAAAACTCAATTATTTTATTACAAACCCTCTGCTGGAAACTCTAAAGATTATAGTTGAATGGATGAGAGAAAATGATATATTTTTGTTGTGGTTATCGAATAGCATAAACCATCCATCGTTGCTGATGTCATACCTCACATGATTACAAAGGGAGTGTGAGATGATCTTATGGAGAGTTACCCACGGGACAAAAATTTGTCTAGGGTCTATGAACTATATGATAAGATCTCTAATTTTAAATAGGGGAACAAGTCTCTTAGACAATATTATAGTGCTTTCAAAGGCATGTGGGAAGAACTCAATTTTTATTAACCCATCACTACTAATCTTGAGAGATTTAAGACACAATGAGCTAAATTTCAAGTGGCCAAGTATTTATCTAGCGTGAATGCTGACTTGTGGCCATGAAGAGTCAGCTTCTTGCTAGAAAGAGAATTCTTTCTAAGAATGAAGCATTTTGTTGGATTCAACGCATTGTCCCTCTGTCTTCTACATCATCTAATAACAATTCAGCATTTGTGGCTAGTAGTGGTGGTTGTGGTCATAGTGGATTTTCTAATAGAGGCTGTGGTTTAGGATCAAATTATCAAGTTATTATCTTTTTAATTTTCGTCAAATTTTAGCATCAAATTATCAAGTTAGATAAAATATAGTAGTTAACGGATATATTGATTTGGGGTTTTACTTTTTATTAGTTTTCATTAAATTTTACCTTCAAATTACCAAGTTAGATAATATATAGCAGTTGGCAGATGTATCGGTTAAAGATTTTACACTTTGTTAATTTTCATTAAATTTTACCATCAAATTATCAAGTTAGATAACATGTAGCAGTTAACGGATATAACAGTTTAAGGTTTTACCCTATGTTAGTTTTCCTTAAATTTTACCATCAATTACAAAGTTGAATAATATGTAATAGTTGACAAATGTACCAATTTAGGATTTTAGTATTCATTTGTCACAAGTATTAATCCAATTTAATGGAAAATAATAGAGAATTGCAGTAAATGACAAGTATACCAGTTTAAAGTTTTTGATGATTAAAAAATTAGTTTGAAATAAATTTATCATCAAATATTCAAATCGAATAGACTTTGATTGAGCAATTACCTTATTTAATCAATGAACTCCATCGAAGTCGGCGAAGAAGCGATTCTCGGCTACAAACAGGCAAGCCAAAGACGGCAAGAAAACCTCGCGATGAAGAGCCGCGGGCTCAATAAGGTTAGCTTAACCGGTCCGCGGCGGAGAAGGATCACCTATGGTCACTAAGATGGCAAAGGAGCCGCTACGGTCGGAAGCCTCGCTTGGAATCGCGAAACCTCTCTTGGAATCGTGGGTTCCCTTCAAGGATTCGAAGGAAGGCGCGACGAGTTGTGCGAGCAACGCAGCGACCGTTCGGATGCATGCGGCAGCGACAGTGATGATGGCGGCAACGGCGGCTTGAGGTTCACGGTGCGAAGAGCACGTGGGTTTGCAATCGCGAGGAGAGTCTCCTTTTGCTTCTTCTTTGTCTCTATATCGACTTTATTCTTGACTTTGTACTTGTTTCACTAGTCTTGAATCCCTCGACAAAATATCTTTCACCAGATGTTATATTTTAATTTTGATTGAAGGAGACTCAATTTTTATGCTAGTGTTGGATAAAAAGGGTTAAATGCGACGAGACTATACACTATATAATCTCGAATCTAAAGAAATTGTCGACTTAACGCGAGCTTAATATCAACGATAATCAATGTCGAAACTTAATCAATAGTGTCATATAAACTCACTTTAACATGATAATGAAAGCCCATTAAAATTAAAGTGATTAATACAATATAGAAGATGTTTCGACAATGCTGGATATTGACAAAACACCTAAAAAACATTGTTCTCTAATAAGTTTAAGGACGCAACGTCAGAATCTAATCGACAACGCCGAACGATGAAAATAGTAACTAGTAGGTTTTTAGATAGGTATGAGGACACAATATCGCAATCTAATCAATAAAGCTAGACAGTGGTAACAATACCTAGTGAACACTCTTCTTGGATGAATGTAAAAATACAATATTGGAATCTAATCAACAATGTTGAACAGTGGTAACGTCACTTAGCAAACACTGCTCCTAGATGCATCTAAGGACACAATGTCGGAATCTAATCAACGGCGCTAAACAGTAGGTTAGCTTTGAATCTAATCAATGGCATTATCCGGGATATAAACACTTGTTGAATTTGAATCTACGACGAGAATCTTAAACTATAGCTAAACTAGACTAATTGAGGATAAAGTAAAATAAAGTAATTTAGTGTGTTGTTCGGGAGTTCTTTGTTGGATTGCCCACGGTATTTATAGGCCAATTTGGTAACCGTCAATAATCAATTAGTTCCTCCTCAAGAGTCGTTCTGCGTTCTATGTTGAACCGCGTTATCTATATTTGATTTCTGACTTGTTCAACAACATTCTCATAACTTATCCAGTAAGGATTAAGTGCTCTTTTTGAGTTTGGTGCCATTTTAACTGTTCTCACCTAATTCCACTATTATTGTTGTGTCTTCATTAGTGATCATTGACTTCGATACATGACAACCAACTACTTCAAATTATCCGTCCGTGCTTGTATGTCCATCGAAATTTAGCCTAAGGATTCTTGAAATCCTTGACTATCCTTTATTTTCATAATTACTTATGGGCTGAAACGATGTAAATTATAATCTCCATACGGCGATGAAAGCGATTTTAGAATTTTCTATCCTTGGCACCAAAACGTGTTTGAGGGGGGTATTTTTGGGTGTCAATTCGAGCGTGCAACGGGGACCACCTTTTCTCGTGTTGCTAGCATGAAATATCATATGACGAGAGCGTGGAGAAAAGTAAGGATTTGGAAGGGAAACGAATGCGTTGACTTCATTTTTGGGGATCGCGTGAAGAATGGTGTGCATGCATCACCATTTTCCTTTGACCATTTTGATAATGCGGCTACCCCGGCTTGGGATTTGCTTATATTAATTTCAAAATGAGGTTCCATCAGAAGAAAATGAAAAAATCTGATGATACGTGGAATTTGTCCCTGAAAGGAAGGATATATTTTTCTCTACTTGTGACATGAGCTTTTAATAGTTCCAACGCAGATGGGATTGATCCAATTTGATTCTCACATCCGAATATTTATTGATTTATCCTGAGTAATCCAATAGTTTATCTTTTCTTTTCTTTTTTTAAAGGATTGCGTGTATTCGTGTGATGTCAACAACTAGATTAAAATTAAGATAATTCTATGGGAAAACCATCGTTTTTTTTTTTTTTTTTTTAAATTTACAAATTTACCTCTGATTTTTCCACTTTCATCCTCTCTACTCCACTTATTTACAAAAATTGGTGGAGGGTTGGGGGTAGCTATGTATTTTTTTTTTTTTCCAATTCGGAGGACACGCAAAAGATTTCAAAAGTGATGATGGTTATTTATATAGGATACAAGTGCAAAATTGAAGATACGTTTTGCAAATATCCCATAAATTTTTGCATCTTTGTTATATTTGATTGTAATATACAGATTATAATTACTCATTTAGGCTCGCCAGTTGTCCACTGAAACTACCTAAACTTGAAAAGAAAGAAGACAAGATGGAGCATTTTGCAGTCGAACTCTAGTAATCTGTGGCTAGCTTGCCTTGCACCCATATCACAAACAAGTATATGTATATGTACTCATTACTTAACTGTATTTGTTTAAGAATGTTTCCACTAGAAAAGTGAATAGCACAAAATAGTATATTTAGCATGCTTTATAAAATATGTAGACCGATTTTATCTTCACTGTCAATCATGTGATCCCCAACAAACATCCTCATTATTATTATTTAGATGATATTATTTTACTTGGCCATGCAACAATAACTTTTTGAGGCTACTAGTTTATCTGAAAAGTTAATGTCACATCTTGAGAAGTGGCTATCATGATTGCAAGTGATTTTCTCAAAAGGAAAAAAAATAAAAATAAAAGTTGAAGAGCCAACTTTTATCCGAGGGATGGATCTTGCCACCATTAACCTTGGTGGCATTTGATCTATCTAACGAATGATGACGCGACCAAAGGGAACTACCATGTCACCAATATAGTTTAGATTTCGATTACCTTAAATGAGGTCATGCCCCTCAATTTAATAACAATAAAAAGAAATATGTTCTTCGAGATAAGATTTCATGAAATTACATCAAGATTTCTCCCCAAATCTGATTTTGCCCAACAGCGCTAGTCCGAAATGTTGGTTGCAACTCATGCAACCCCAAGATCTCCATAACCAGAACATGAGAATAAGAGACTTGAGCACTATTTATAGAGTTTCCAGCCAGTCCCCCTCATTACGGGCCAAGCTCAACTCGGCCCACACTAGCCAGTCCCATATAAGACTAATTAAGAAACCTTCTATCTCACCTAAGACCAAATCCCGTAAAACGGTAAACGTTAAACGGTAAATTACAATAACAATGTCAAAATAATTTAGTCCATAAATCAGGAAAACTCTTACATTCTCCCACTTGGACTATCTTAATTGAAATTGTATTGTATGTGCGCACATTGTCCAGAGATAATTCTTAATAGTCAATCCTATCCCATAAAGCCTCCAACACCAAATCATGGCGGTAACTGCATGTATACACACAGAGCCTTCCATGGTCATAAGTGTTTTCAACTTTATTTTATATGGATTCAATATGGTAGTGTGGCAATGGCTAACATCTCTCATAGAGAGATCCATTTGTCGATCACCATTCTCTTACTTAGGCGACACAAAAGTTTGTGCCACAAGAGAATGAAATTATGGTTCTAATGAACCCACATATGTATTGTCCTTATGGTTAACTTTTTACAAGAACATATGCACAAGGCTAATAATGAATTGCCCCTAGCCTTCACTCAAGGTAATACCTTGAGAATGATAACAATATATATATATATATTCAACAAAATAACAAACCATTCAAAATATTGTATTGAATGCAAAAGTTGAAATATATATATCAAAACATTACTAAATTATAACAAATGCAGATATAAACTTTATTTAAGGAAAAATAAAATATAACTCCCACTAAATGACGGCATCCCAAGACGCTCCTAGGCCCATACTAAGGACATGTCGATCAAACACACATGGGCGTGGGCCTTTAGTTAGTGGATCTCGCAATCATATCATCTCGTAGAAACATAATCTACAAAGCAACGTCATCATTCTCGCACCGATTCCTTTATAGTCAAAAACTTGACCTCCATGTGTTTAGACCCCTTGAGACTTCGTTGTTGTTAATAAACAAAACAACACGCAGAATTATTGTCACAATATAGTTGTATGGGTCGATCCACAAAATCAAAAACCGATAACTCCCTAATGAGGTTCCGGAGCCAAATAGCCTCGAGTAGCTGCTGTAAAACATGCTATGAACTCCGCTTGCATAGTAGAAGAAGATATGGATTTCTGTTTCTCGCTCTTCCATGATACTGCACCTCCTGCCAACATAAATATGTATCCTGTGGTTGACTTTTTTGTCATCTTGACAACCAGCGAAATCTGCATCAGAATACCCTACTAGTTGCAAGTCAGGAACATGTCTGTAAATCAGCATATAATCCTTTGTTCTCTTTAAGTACCTTAAAACCTTCTTGGCAGCAACCTAGTGATCGTATCCTGGATTTGTCTAATATCTGCCTAGAAGTCCAACTACAAAAGCAATATCTGGCCTAGTGCAAACTTGAGCATACATAATACTTCCAAGCACACTAGCATAAGGTACATTCTTCATTTGAGCTTTCTCAAAATGAAACAGGACATTGTGAAAGACTCAATTTATCACCTTTAATAACGGGAGCAATTCCTGATTTGCAGTCTTGCATACTGAATCTTTCCAAAATACGATCAATATATGCCCTTTGAGATAAGCCCAATGAACGGCATGAACGATCCATATGAATCTCAATGCCAAGAACAAAAGACGCCTCACCAAGGTCTTTTATATCAAAATTTTTCGATAACATCTCGCTTTGTCTCATGCAAGTAAACCAATGTCACTACTTGCAAGCAAGATATCATCCACATAAAGTATGAGAAAAATATATTTTCTCCCCCGACCTTGGTGTATATGCACCGATCTACTTTGTTCTCAATAAATCCACATGAAGTGACAACACTATGAAATTTGAAATACCACTGTCTAGAAGCTTGTTTAAGGCCATAAATAGACTTCTTCAATCTACAAACAAGCTTACCTGAGTCATCAATTGTAAAGCCCTCAGGTTGCACCATATAAACCTCCTCATTGAGGTCTCCATTAAGAAATGCGGTCTTTACATCCATCTGGTGTAACTCCATATCAAAATGAGCTACCAATGCCAAGATCACTCTGAAGGAATCTTTAGAAGAAACTGGAGAAAATGTTGCTTCATAATCTATTCCTTCTCTTTGAGTGAAACCCTTAGCCACCAGTCTGACCTTAAACTTTTCAATCTTTCCTTTGGAATCCTTTTTAGTATTGAATACCCATTTGCAGCCAATAGGTTTGCAACCTTCAGGTAATTCAACAAGCTCCCAAACACCATTGTGTTTCATAGATTGCATCTCATCTTTTATCGCATCTAGCCACAAATCCGATTAAGGACATGAGATAGCATCCTTATAAGTGATTTGGATCAACAACACAGCCAATATCATAATCATGCTCTCCTAGGTAGACCACATAGTCCGGTGGAATAGCGAGAATGTCTTTCCCTAGCGGATCTTCCGAGTGGAGCTACTTCAACCTCATTCGAACTTAAGGAGCTTGAGGAATTGCATCGGGAACTATCTCAACAATGGGATCTTGAGCCACAACAGTTCATTTTGTGGCACAAGAGGATCCAAAATTGTCCGCACAGGATGAGATGAGGATCCAAAAGTAATCCCCACCATACTATCATCTTCGAAGTTTGTGAACAGCTACCCTTTTCAGCTATATCAAATTCAAGAAACTTTGCGACCGAGATTCCACAATTTTTGTACCCCATTGGGGTTGTAAAACCGATACCCCTTTGAATGATCTCGGGTAAGACACAAAATAACATCGTGTAGTTTTGGAATCCAAACTTACTCAATGTAGGATTATATAACTTCACCTCTACTTTGGACATCCCCAAACTCTAAGATGATTCAGACTAGGTTTACGTCCAGTCCACAACTCAAAGGGAGCCAATGGAACCGCTTTACTGGGAACACAATTGAGAATGTAGAGAGCTGTTTTCAAAGCTTCACCCCATAGAAAAGTAGGTAAATCGGTCCTACTAATCATACTTCTCATCATGTCCATAAGAGTTCGATTGCGCCTTTCAGCTATGCCGTTTTGTTCAGGACTTCCAGGCATAGTAAACTAACCTACTATCCTGAATCCTCTAAGTATTTGGCAAACGGCCCTTTAAGTTGTCCAAAGATCACCGTGCCTACCATAATACTCACCACCACGATCGATCCGACAATCTTTATAACTTTTCCCAACTGTTTTTCCACTTCAAATCCGAAAAATCTTGAATTTGTCAAGGGACTCGGACTTTTCTTTAATCAAATATAAGTATCCATATCGGGAATAGTCATCAATAAATGTGATGAAATAAAAGTTTCTGCATAAAGTAGCTGTGTATGGCCCACTAATATCAAGTGTGAATAATCTCCAACAAGCCGAACTTCGAACAGTGATTTCTTCTTTATTTTCGTCATCTTATCTCTACAACAATCTACACAAGTCTCTTGATCACCTTTAAGAGTAGGTAGGATGTCAGCCTTAACAAGCCTTTCTACTCTTTCTTTGGAGATGTGACCAAGTCGTTTATGCCACAATGCATAAGACTTTCCTTAGATAGAGGCCTTTTGGAAACACCTTTTCGATTGAATATGCAACATACATGTCCTCTCTTCCTACAAAAGTAGCAAAAACGCCCCTCTTTCTAGGGAATGTTTTCTTAGGACCCAAACTGTTAGAAGGACCAACACCGTTAGAAGGACCAAAGACCTTCGTAATTTCCTTCACCATTGGAAGGTCCCAACAGTATCGTAATTTCTCTTCTAAGTATAATTCTTTACACTCTTACCCTTATCGCTGGTAGAACTTGAAGTATAAAGAGCAATGTGCCCTTTGTCTTTCTTCAATTTCTCTTCCTTTGCCACCACCCTAGAAATCAGTTTATTAGCGACCGTGCTTCATCTTGGGAACTATAATTAGTCTTGATAATCCCAAAATCAGGAGGAAGAGTGTTTAAAACTTGATGCACGATGCAGGTAGTGGGAATGGCAACATTGAGACCCTGAAGCTTGATCTGCAAATCAACCATTCTCAGAATATAATCTCTTAACCCACTAGAACCATCATACTTCATGGTAAACAGTGTATGAATGTGTGTCCCTATCTCAGCATTAGATGACACATGGTACCTAGCTACCAAAGCTTCCATCAGTTGCCTAACAGTGCAGTTCGCAGGTAAATCACTTTTCAAGTGTTCTTGAATTGAACGCTTCATAGATAGCAAGCAAATTCTATTGCTCTTTTCCCAGCAAGAAAGTGTGCTTTCGATCCTCTCGTACTCTCGCAGCAATGGCCGCCGGTCGATCGCCAGTAAGAGCCAAATAAACATCTGCCATCTCCATGGCAAACAGAAAATCTTCTTTCCACTTCTTAAAGTTGGAACCAGTGAGAACCTTAATAGTGACGGAGTTACCGTTTACAGAAAATGTGACTGATAAATAGCAGTATATAATAATTAGCATTATGTGAGTATTGTGTACACAAGTACACATCCAGAGAGTTACATGCAAAATCACATAATCACCTTTGGGCGTAATACATGACATGCAATTGTACACTCCCACATGACGGCGGTCAGGAGAATATATTCCAATCTTCGTGAATTCATCACATTTGGGCAGAAGAACCACTAAGATTAGACAATCCTCCACCACATCATCATGTATCCCTCCATGAGCTAATACATAATCACCTCCTTTGGGAGTATGACTATGCATTAAACCGTAGGGAGGCATCCCGGCATAAAGCATACGAGATGTAAATTTCTTAAACCCAATCAAGTGTGCCACTTTGGCGATCACAACTCAATTGAATCCTTGAAACTCTCTCATATCGGGATATATTTATCTCACACACACCATATACATGTGATTTAATTTTAGTGATAGAGGCACATATCACTCAAATCACATAACATGCTAATTAATCCGCCTTATGAATGAACAAAATAGCATACCAGTAACCCAAAGACTTGTATTTCCAAAATCACAGAAAAATACAAGAAAAATACGCAAAAAAATTCACTTAAAATACACGTATTTAGGGCTTTATATGCAATTTCACATCCATAAAATCATCAAACATATAAAATAAATATGCCACAAAATAGGAAATCCTCATACGAATCCAACGCCGCAACCACTCGCCGAAAGGAGGCCCCACACGCCCGCACGCGCGCGCCGAGTGCGTGGCGCGTGGGGCTCACGCGCCGACGTCAAGCCGGCCATAAACCGGTCCGACCGGTGGCGGTCCGACCAGGTTACTCGGTCCGACCGTCCGGTCCGATTGCTCGGTCCGACTGGCCGACCGGACGGCCAACCGTTGACCGGGTCGGGTCGGACCCCTGGTGGGGTCGGGTCGGATAACGGGTCGAGTCTGAGCCCGGGTCGGCCGGCCTGCTGACGTCATGGGCTGTGCGCTGACGTCATCGGGTCAGCAACCGGGTCGGGTCGACCTGGGTTGCTGACGTCACCGTGACGTCAGCGTCACGTGCAACGCACGCATCGGGTCTGACCCGAGTCGCTAACGTCAACGGCCGCGTGCGACGCCCGCCCGCGCGTGTAGGCGCGTGGCCACGCGTGGCCGCGCGTGCTCGACACCCCTGGGCCGACGCGTGGGGGCGCGTGCGGCGTCCCACGGCGACGCGCCGCCGACGGTTTTCACTGCCTCGTCGAGCCAAACCCCAATTTGCAATTTATTTTGATTTTTATTAAACTTAAAATCTCGAAAATCGCAAATTAGGGCAAAAATCATACTAATTATGGCAAATCGTATAATTTAGGGCAAATTCGTAGAGATTAGGGCAAAACCAATTGCGTTCATGTTCTAGGGTTATGGAGGCTCTGATATCACATGTTGGTTGCAACTCATGCAACCCCAAGATCTCCATAACCAGAACATGAGAAGAAGCAATTATGAATAGAAGGATTGATGCACATGATTTAGGATTCATTGTTCTTGAGCGGAAGCGGAGGAAACACAATGTTCCTTGCGCAAATCTTTCTCCTCATTACCCTCCCGATCACCGGCTCAATGAGGCGGCCTCTCACGATTGACGTTAGAGCAACGTCTCTTAGGTGAGAATATGTGAGATTAGGGCTAGAGGAGAGACTTGAAGCACTATTTATAGAGTTTCAAACCAATCCCCCTCATTACGGTCGCCAACTCGCCCACACTACAAATAAATTCCATATAAGACTAATTAAGAAACCTTCTATCTCACCTAAGACCAAACCCCGTAAAACGGTAAACGTTAAACGGTAAATTACAATAACAATGTCAAAATAATTTAGTCCATAAATCAGAAAACTCTTACACAAAATTCCCTTGCTTGAGCGCCCTTCTCTCTTCTCCCCCGATCTCTCTAATTGATGGAATCGAGCCCCAAATTGAAGTCTTTTAAGATTCTCCCTTGGCAAATTGATCTTTGACTTTCAAGAACCTTGACCTAAAGCCGCAATTCTCTCTCTTCTCCCCCCAACCCAAGGAAAACGACACCATATCTGTTTGGAACTTTTGCCATGTTGGTCGACATGGCATTCGTCATTGCCCGATTAATGACATATCTAATGGTGGCCAGATTATGCCCGAGACGGAAATTTGAGAGCTTTCCATGACCCAACCACAAAGAAGATGCGGATAAATTTGTGCAAGCCCTTTCCCCTTAAAATGTTTCGATTTTCCCGGAGAGATATGCTTTAATTGTCGTTATCTCCATCCGATCTCCCG
Organism: Eucalyptus erythrocorys; assembly: GCA_014182555.1. Taxonomy (NCBI): domain Eukaryota; kingdom Viridiplantae; phylum Streptophyta; class Magnoliopsida; order Myrtales; family Myrtaceae; genus Eucalyptus; species Eucalyptus erythrocorys. The sequence goes on along the minus strand of CM024605.1, from coordinate 516,240 downwards.
AAGGAAAAGAAAAACAGAGAGATACGACAAGTGGAAGAATAACAAGAGATCCCCCTCCTCGCCCCCTCCAGGTCGCAGAATCTCGACGCGAAATCCCCAAAAAGGGGCGGCCGAGATTCCCCTGCCGACGCACCCGCCCCGGGGGCAGCACGGTAATTTCTGAGACGTCCGCCGGGGCTCCAGCACAGCCTGCCCGTGTCGGGGGGGATTCCGCGTTCCCCTTCGCGGGCGGGCCCCACGGGCCCACCTCCCTCCCTCTCTCTCTCTCTCTCCCCTCCGTTCAAACTTTCTCGACGTTATAAACAGTCTTTGAAGAAACCAATAAAGGCAAAAAATTAAAAAGAAAGGAGAGGCGAATCATCTCTCCACCGCCCGAGCGAGGCCAAGCGCTTTTCGGTTTCTTCGTTCCCAATCCAAAGAAAAAGCAAAAGCACGATTCTCTCCCCCTTCGCCTCTCCTCCGATCTCCTCTCCCTCTCTCTGCATCGCTTTCCGTCCGTTTCGCTGGGATCCGAGCGCCGTCGCCGTCGCCGTTCAGGTCAGTTCCGGTTCGCCGCCGTTCCTCTCCCCCTCGTTGACCTCCTCCGCGCGCCTCGCTCGCCCGATCTGGTTTCGACCTCGCCGTCGCGTTTTGCTCCGCGCTTTTCCCGCTGGCCGCGCCGATTCTGGGACGGAATGAGCGTGCGTAGGTTCGATGGATGCGGTTTGATATAATGTGGCTTCGATCGCGGGCGCTCGAGTTGCGCGCTCGACGGTTTTTTGGCGTTGTTTAGGCGTCGGAATTGCCGAGGCGGTCTGCGGGGTTGTTGGCCGTGTGTTTGTGTCGGTCCGTCTGTTGATTTCGCGACCGATGGATATCTCTCTCGTTGAGGTCGATTCATCGGTAGAGCTGGCAACATTGCTTGGTGATTGTAACTCGTACAATTAGTTCTCTTGATGCATATGGAGTAATTTATTCAGCTCATGTATGTGCGTATGTATGTTGTAATTTATTCTGCTTCGCGGTTTTTGGTGTTGTTTAGACATTGGAAACGCCGAGGCGGTCTTCCATTTGTTTGTGTCGATTTCTCTTGTTGAGTTCGATTGATCAGCGGGGCTAGCCACATTGCTTTGTGACTATAACTCGTACGGCTGAAAGTTGGCCTCTCGTTGCTTGATGCGTGTGGAGTAATTTGTTCAGGTCCTGTATGTGGGTATGTTTGTGTGTATGTATGTAGTAATGGTATAGAATCATGGAAATGTGAACCCGTGCTTTGTTACGCACGGTAGTCTTGCGCTCTGTGCATTATCGTCCAATGGTGTCTTATCTCTCTTTTATTGTGCAGTTTTCGTCCACCTAACCCTTTTGGGGATTGAAGGTTCAAAGATTCCATTTTCGAGAGGGGGCTTGTTGTTAAGAATGTTAGATTAGTTTTATGATGATCGAACTGGCTGTATCACTTGTGAGGTTGCTTTCCAGCTCCAGTAGTTATGGCCCTTTCGTTTTAGGGTGGACGGTCACCTTCGCATTTGGGATCATAGCTTTTGTGTACGCATTCCTCAAATGGCAGAAGACTACGTCTTTGCATTGGGTGAAAGCTGCTGCCATGGCGAAGAAGAAAGTTTGGAAGAAGCTAAAAGTTCCCCTGTCGTTTCATATGTGGGTAGAAGACTTTTCTTATGACGAGCAGGCATCCACATGCTGTGTCTGTTTGAGTTCGCTAGTACCTCCTCATACACTGGGCACAAAAGTGGCATCGCGTAGTCCGCTCCATAGGTGCTGTGTCTGTGGTGTTGCCGCTCATTCTGATTGTTCTCAGTTTGCTACAAAGGGCTGCAAGTGTGTAGCTCAATCTGGTTTCACCCATGTGCGGCATCACTGGTCAGAAAGATGGATCAACATGGACGAAAATCCAGAAACCTCCGCCTTCTGTTTTTACTGCGATGAACCGTGTGGAGTTCCTTTCTTGGATGCCTCTCCGACTTGGCATTGCTTATGGTGTCAACGGCTTATACATGTCAAATGTCATGCCAAAATGTTGAATGAATCTGGGGATGTCTGCGATCTTGGTCCTCTTAGAAGGATGATCCTCTCCCCATTGTGTGTGAAAGAGGTTGATGAGGATGTTGCAGGGGGTGGAACGCTTGCAAGAAGAAGGCGCCACAGAGGTAAAAATGGAAGCACTCGTTCGCTTAATGGTAAATTGCCTAATGCTGCTGAAAGTAATCCAGCCTTGGAGTATATGTTCAATGGGTTTGTTGGCTTGAAGAAGTTGAGTGGGGAGAAGAATGTTGATCATTTCATTAAAAGGGATGGCCGTGTACTTGGTTTGCGGGGGCCATATAGCAAGTTGTCACAGAAAAAAGGCGAAATTAACTATGGACAACTGAAGAAGTTTGCCCTTGTTGATCTGCCAATGGATGCACGACCTCTATTAGTCTTCATCAATGTCAAGAGTGGAGCACAATATGGGCCTTATCTTCGTCGGAGATTGAACATGCTTTTGAATCCTGTGCAGGTGAGACATGGCTACTCAGGTATATTATGAGAATTGATAGCACTATGAATTCTTTGACATCTAATGTTTATGTCTTTAATGATCAAAAGATATGCTCTCGAACAGAAGTTTAACCATTTTATTTTATTTTTTTGGGAAAGCCTCAATCGCATAACTTCCCTCGATCAGTCCAGGTACTCAGAAGCAGGGTGAGCAAGTTATAGGCCTAGTTCCCAAGTTGACAATAGTTTCTGCTAGATCAAGCAAACCGATTCCGGTTTCCAAAAAGCGGGAATCAACTTTGACAGTTCCCACTGCAGAAACCTATTTCGGAATCGATTACCCCTAATAAAAATTTATATTCTGTGACCCTCCTCTCTTGTTTCGCCAAGCCCACCACCCGCACAGCCACACAAGTTAGACACATTTTCTTCTCTGGTCGGTAGTGCTCATTACCATATTTGTCTGGAAAAATTGAAAGAACAGTTTAGAGTGCTTTCCTTCCCCAGAGCCATTTCCCTGGTGTTTGATTTTTTCTTGTTCGCTGGTATTGCTTCGTAAGATGATTTGTGACAAATCTTTGAGCAAGACAAATTTCAAAAATGGAGTATTAATGAACGAAATGGAATGCAAAATGGGCTGTTTTGTGAGTGTTGTTCATGTTCTGCCTGAGGATTGCTTTTGATTTGCATTCATCTTTTAGCAGGTGAAATTTATCTGTCATTTAACGGGGGAGTATCAATCTTACCCAGTAGAAAATGGCTCCTTTTTTGTAGTCTTATGGAAGAAATCTAGGTTTCTCAGTACCCTATCCTGCAATTAAATGGCTTTTATACTAACAATAAGTTGATTGCTTTTCCTTTGCAGGTTTTTGAGCTGAATGCTTCCCAGGGGCCAGAGCTTGGTTTGGAGTTATTTAGTAATTTGCAGAATTTTAGGGTTTTGGTCTGTGGGGGAGATGGAACAGTTGCATGGGTAATTGATGCAATCGAGAGGCGGAATTTCGAATCCCCTCCTCCAGTGGCCATTCTTCCTCTTGGCACAGGAAATGATCTGTCAAGAGTTATGGGGTGGGGAAGAGGTTTCTCCCTTAGCAGTGGTCAAGGTGGCTTGAACACGCTTTTACATGATGTTAATAGTGCAGCAATTACCATGTTGGATCGGTGGAAAGTGGACATGAGTCAAGAAAAACCTGACAGCAATTCTCACAAGGCCCATTCCAAGTTCATGTTGAATTACTTAGGTGCTTGATCGAACTTACCATATTTTGCTAATGATTACCGTTAATCTGATCTTCTTACTGAGTTCTGATTTCTTATAATGTAGGCATTGGATGTGATGCTAAAGTTGCGTATGAGTTTCACATGACGCGAGAAGAAAATCCGGAGAAGTTTTATAATCGGGTATGGATATACTTATTTTCTTTGTGGTCTTACCAACTTGATGTTGGTCAAAGTTCAGAATATATTTATTGTATATTAACAAACCAAGAGTTCAATTTGTTTGAATTTTTGGAGTTGTCTCGATGTGCTTTGACTTAGTCGAGCTAGCAACATCAAAATTCTATGGAGTTGATTGAACTCGGTGCTTTCAATCATCATTGCTAAAGTTGGCTTGTGTGGTTTTAGTATTTACTACTTGTACTGAGCTCTATCCTGCCGCACCCTTTCTTTTCTCTTTTTACTATTTAAAATTCATACAGATTGGCATATTGACACCTTAAAATATATTTACAGTTTGTCAACAAATTGCGTTATGCAAAAGAAGGTGCTAAGGATATCATGGACAGAACCTGTGCTGATTTGCCATGGAACGTTTGGCTTGAAGTTGACGGTAAAGATATTCAGATACCTAAGGTATACTGTAATGATTCAGTTGGACTTGCTTGTCTATTGCCTTTGCTTTCGTTAGTCATTTACTGATCATTCCCTGCTTTCCAGGATTCTGAGGGATTAATTGTGCTAAATATCGGCAGCTACATGGGTGGAGTAGATCTTTGGCAAAATGAATATGAGCATGACGACGATTTTAGTCTTCAGACCATGCATGATAAAATGCTTGAGGTTGTCTGCGTCAGTGGAGCGTGGCACCTTGGCAAGCTTCAGGTTCAGCACCTCTCTGAGATTTTTCTCTTACTTTAGAATACTCTTATCCTCTAAATGTCTTTGACTTTCGATTGTGCACCATTTATGGAACTCCGGACATTAAGGAGAAGAACTAAATTAATTTGATGGAAATTGTTGTTTATAGACACAAATAATGATCTGCTCAATTTTCTATAATTTTTATGCCATGAATGTTCTTGGTACAGGTTGGCCTATCGCAGGCAAGGAGACTGGCCCAGGGGAATGTCATAAGAATACATACTTCCAGTCCTTTCCCTGTTCAAATAGATGGAGAGCCCTTTATCCAGCAACCTGGTTGCTTGGAAATAACACACCATGGGCAGGTATAGCTTGTTTTGTCCGGCATTTTATCTTATGCTTTTTAAGGTGTAACTTATCAATTGATATAGTTGCATGTGATTTACCATAATAACTATCAAGTGTTTTCGGCATGAGACGAAGTCAATCCTGCATTTTCTAGCTTGTTGCTTCATGCACGTGAAATAGAAGCGCTGTTATAACTTTATTAAGAAATATATGTCAGAGCAATACGTGAAGTAACAAAAGACCTCATGATTATTCTTTTTATCTCCAGTATTCCATCCTTGCTAATTTTTTAATGCTAGAAAGTGCCTATTCCTTTGGTAGGTGTTCATGTTGAAAAGGGCCTCGGAGGAGCCCAGGGGTCCAGCAGCTGCAATTGTGACGGATGTTTTGGCTGATGCCGAATGTAAGGGCATTATCAATGCATCTCAGAGGAACATACTTCTTCATCAGGTGGCCTTGCATCTGGCTTGACTCCCAACTTTCTGTTCCTGCCATTTCTCCCTTGTTAACCATATAGATGCAGGTATTTTGACCGTTGCCCCCTTATTTTCCTCGTGTAAATTTGGGCAACAGGTCTTCCCATACAAGTGTCAACTCTTTGTAACTTTGTAGTGGCGTCTATCCTCCTGAAGAGGAATTTTGTAAGCCAGAGAGAGAGAGAGAGAGAGAGAGAGAGATGTATAGGAGGGAATGCAGAATGCCGAATGCAGATGAGAGTTCAGTACATATTTGCGCCAGCTTGACTCATTTCTTTTTCCTTTTTACTTCCAATTGGTTGGACTCCTGAAACTTGATCGTGCACTAGCACTTTGGACTCAAGAATGAGCAACTGAATCAATCAAGGTAAAGGGAGGCCGAGATGATTGCAATAATACTGAATTTCTTTCGATTTCGATGACTGCAAATGAAATGGATAAGATGCACATGTAGAGATTTTGAAGAATCATTATGAGGATGCATACCTTTGCCTCTAGTAGGGGCTACGCGATTTCCACACATGGTCTCCTAGATGAAACCCATCTACATTGCTAATAACTCCTTAAGACTATGTTGGTCGTTCGGATTTTTAATCAAGATAGAATTGGATATGATAGGATATGAAATCCTGCGATTTTCTTATATCCTATTCATCGTTTGGTGAATTGTAATATTAAGATTGAATATATTCATATCATATCATATTTTATATGTATATTTTATATGTATATATATATATATATATATAGGTATGACATCATTATAAATGAACCTAAAATTCATGAACTGAGATGACGAAAATCTTTCACAACACTATTCTCTAATTTACTTTTATTTTATTTTTCCTCTATTTTAAAATTTTTCTTTATTATTTCTTTTTTCTCGTTTCATCATTCTTTAATACAATTTTATCAAATAGTAAATTATACTAATATACTTGGAATACAAGAATACCTAAAATATATAATAAATATAAATATATAATTTATAGATTAAATGTGTATTATTAGATAGAATTAAAGTTGAATATATAAATTAATATAAGATTAAATTTTAAAAATAATTTTTTTATTTTTTATTTCTTAAATTAGAATTGAAATATTATTTACATTGAAATATAACTTCAATTTAGTTAATTTAATAAGTTTGTTATTCGAGAAAATTAACTTTTCTATTTTGGATATAAGAAATCTTATCCACCTTTATGCCATCTCTCCCATGAAATAATTTTATTCGACTTATATTCTCCTTATATCATGAGTAAATACCAAATGTAAAATAAGATAAATCATATACTATCCCAAAATTTATCATAACTACCAAACGCAACCTAAGTGCTTGGGGCATGTTGACTACTCCATGCTCATATTGGATTTAGCTTTCACGCAACTTGATTTGCCCACGATCTCATTGGCGTGCTTTCCTACATTGGTCTAGTATATTCAGGATTTTAAGCCCGACTTTAGAGTGCTCCCAAATGTGGCTTAAGCCCAACGACCATAATGAGGGACAAAATCCATTGCAATGACACTCCAATATCACTTCGGAGAATACTTTATATTACTTAGGCTCCGTTCGTTTCGCGGAAAATAATTTCCGGGAAAATGTTTTCCGGATTTTCCGGCGTTCGTTTCACGGAAAATAAATTCCTTGGAGAAAATGTTTTCCATCAAAGGAAAAAAGTCTTCTAAAATAAAAGAAAATGTTTTCTACTTTTGAAAAGTGGAAAACATTTTCCTCACTTGATCTATCTTACCTCACAACTCTACAAATCCTCACTTCCTCTTCTCATTTCTTCTTCTTCTTTTCTTTTTTTATTCGAATTATTTTTTTAATTTTCTTTTTCTTTCTTAATTCGAATTATTTTTAATTACCTTTTTCTTTTCTTTTCTTTTCTTTTTTTCTTTTTCTTTTATTTGTTTCCTATCTTCTTCTTTCTTGGTTAGTTATCGGATCAAATGAACCTCAAGCTCATTAATCTTGAACTCGCGTTCATCAATCCGGTGACCCTTGAGCTTGAAACTTGCGCTCGCCAATTTGGGAAGCGAAAATATTTTCCTCACCGAACCTTTGGAAAATATTTTCGGAACACTTTTAGGTTTTAGCCGAAGACCTTAGAAAATATTGTCATTTTTTCCGGAAAATGACTTCGGGGAAAACACTTTAGGAGATGGCCAATTTTCCGCGAAATGAACGGACCCTTAATTGTGGTAATGAATTTGAATCTAGGGCCAAGTTCTTGCATGCATGTAGATGGGCTTTTAATGGATACACATTGCTCTCACTTTAATGCCCTCATCTACAAAATATATCTAGAATAACATGATATATATTGTCATGTGAACAAAGGAAGATCATTAGATACATGAGGTGAACTTAGAATAGTGGTTCGACCAAAAGAGGTCCGAAACTGTCCTAAACTTTGGCAGGAAAAGTATAAAAAAAAAAATCCAAAATATATTATATTGACATCGATTCAGTCATACCCCTTTTAATTTGACCAACTTAGTTCTTAAGTTTTTCGCATAGGTATTAATCAAGTCAATCTGATCAATTTAGACTGGACATTAACAACATGAATGCCACTTGTCCTACATTGCGACACAGACACTGACGTGAACAATTTTTTCGTAAATTTTAAATTTTAAATATTTTCTCAATCCTTTTATTAATTTCAAAATTTTCTCTTTTCTTCTCTTTTCTTTGATTTACTTTTTATTCTTTCCTTTGGTGTCTTTTCTTGTTTCCTTCTTTTTTTTTTTCTTTCCTTTGGTCTCTTTTCTTGTTTCCTTCTTTTCTTTTCTTTCCTTTGGTCTCTTTTCTTGTTTCCTTATTTTCCGTCGCCAGCCTCCCTGATGCCAGCCAAAAAAAAAAAAGAAACAAAAAAAGAAGGAAAATAAAGAAATGGAAAATTAGTAAAAAAATTCAAAAACGCATTTAAAAATTTTAAAAATGTTCATGTTAGCGTTAATCATGTCACGTAAGACGATCGGCGTCCACGTCGGCAATTCTAGCCTGAACGAGGGCAAGCACAGTTTAGCCCAACTCAAATGAGCTGCTGGAGAGCACGAAACCAAATGCATCTTCACTGTAGATGGAATGCTAGAAATAACATATTAGAAGGGAAGATAGACCACAAAAAAACGAGGAGGCTTATTCATATACAGAATTTACTGTACAAGTTCTGTGCCTTATATCACATGCAGGTATAATTATCAAAGCAGAAAATATAATATCCTGGTACAGGTCGATCATAACAAAGATTGTTTCTGCATTTGTACAGCTGTATGTTCCTCCAAAGGATCTTTTCCGCATGTCCCTGTGTCAGCCTGTCTATAATCACCTCCTCAATTACTTGCTCTTTATGGACGATCCCGGAGAAGTAAAAGGATGTTATTATTCCTTGCGTGGTCAATAATCAAATAGACATTGTTATTGAGATCGAAGAGTTGGCACCACTTGATCTCACGTAAGCCCTAAGCTTCGGTGAACTCGAATATTGCACCTGTGTGGTTGAACCCACATGATACGAGTACTGCTTTCACATGCTCGTCAAAGTCGACCATTGCCGGTTTTATGTAGTCCACGTCATCCCCATGACCCTGAGCCACAAAGCACGCATTATGCACAGTGCAAATCCATTTAAAAGAGCAAAGTTTTCAAACAAAAGGATCCTTAGGCAATAATCGAATCCCCGACAACAAAACACGAAAAACAAAAGTACAAGCAAATGAACCACTTGAAAACCACCAATATGCTGCTCACTGAGCTGAGAGCCACATTGCAAGAACCATGAACTATAGAGTTTGCAATTGCAAGCTGCAACTTGCCATGCTTTGAGGGGTAAACTTTCGAAGAATTCAGGATGGAACTGCAACTCCTCAAATATCCAAGAGGGACAAATGCTAAAAAGTTTCCGATTCAGGTAAAACTTTCTTCATACTTTTAGAGTGAAAAGATTAATGGATCCAACCACATCAATAAGCTAGAATACAGAGCATTAGCTTTCATCTACCATTATAAAAAAATGACGCAAGAGCACATTCTTAGATCCCCATCATATGCCGGAAGAGGAGCTCAATTAGTTGCACCATCACAGCAAACATTTATTGAATACCCCCAACTGGACCGCGACACAATCATAATCAGAAATAGCTATTGGTAAAAGAAGAAACTATAAGTCGAGCACTGGTCTTATTGCATGTCTTTTGAACCAGCAGCACCTATTGCCAGTTAAAGGTTTTGTGTGCTTCAATTCACTCCATTATAGATAAAGACAAGACAATAACCACAAATTAGCAAAATGTATATATTACTATTGCACAAACATAATGTGGTCAGCAACACAAATTTTGGGAGATCTTTTTACATACCAGTTGTCCACCAGAAGAATGTCCATCATCTGAGAAAGTCCCTTGGGAACCTCCCCAACCCCAGGTAAAAACTTTGCCATCTGCATAAAAACAAGCCACAATGCTCGAAGCATCAGTTCCACATTGAGTTCCTAAAAATCTCAGTCAAAGCAGCAATAAGTTTGTCTAAATGCTCTCAACTTCATAAATAAAAAGGTTTTGGCACAAAGGAAATTATAGTTAGGGAGTTCAGATCACATCCAGTTTTAATTTCATGAGTTGAATGATCTCTTACCAGAGATAGCAGCTGTATGCTTCCAACCACAGGATACCTATAAGGACAAAAGTGACTAGCTTATACACATCTTCCTCTGAGACTTTCAATAGAACACTTTCCGAATGTCTACTGAATGAGGTGATTGCCCACCTTGCTAACAGGAGATTTGACAAAAGGACCCTCGACTCTCTCAGGTAAATGGAAGACATCTGTTGACCTGTCCATAAGAAGTAAAAAATCATTCCAATAAGAACACTGAGAATAGCAGCAGAAAAGAGAAGAGGTTTAATGCTGCATATGGATCTCAAAAAGTCCTTTTGTTTGGAGTGTAATTAAGAACAGACAGTAAGTCGCTTATACCCATTTCCCAAGCAGCCATTTTCATTTGAGCCCCATGTATAAAGCTCCCCACCACCTACAACAGAAGCATGCAAATAAAGCACTAAGTTCACCAAAGACAATACATTGGATGAAGAAAGCAGATTCCATCTAATTAAGTTCAAAGAGTAGCCTCCGAATACTGGTTGTTGAGACTCTCAGTAAGAGTTTAATAACCTCAGGAGCTCGTTACTGATCAAAAGGCGACAAATCAAGAAAGAAGAAACATATAGAAAATCAACACAGCTACCAGAATTCCAATAATTTGTCTTCCTTAGACTGACTATAGAAGTTTTGAAACATCTTCTGCAACTTTTTCCGGTTAATTGCCAATGTACACTTTAATTTGTTTCTCACCAATCATGATCACTCTACTCTAGAACAAGTTAACCATGGATAACTGTGTGAGCATATACCATTTTAACAGATGGATGAATATCAGCAGTTGTCAGAAATAGATAATGCTTAAACCATAGATAGCCTGATTGATTTCTCATGTTATTTTGCAGTAACGAAATTTTAGTAGGGGAATCTCTTGTTCCCTTTCCTACTTGTGTATAGCAGGAATCTATCTTCATTGCTGGCTTTAGCTGATTTATCCCCAAATCCAATCTTTATTAACCACCCCTCCTGTCCTAAAACCATATCCTGATTTTATTGGAGGATCAAACCTTGATTCTGATTTAACCTGTTGGAATTTGGTTGACCATTTCATATGAGAATTCTTTTAAAAATAAAGATCTGCTAAGAAGACTTCTGCTGATCCTCCTGTTGAACTTCTAAAGACAATGATAAAGAATAGCACAAATAAAAAATGATTAAAGATAAGTGGTTACATGTTATAACGCATGTGTGATAGCCACCACAAGCAACTTCTCCAGAATATGGTAGCTCATCAATCATGGATGGAGTTGTTGCATTTTTATTGCCTCCAAATCCCTGATACATAAAATGACAGTCATTCAATTGCAAATTTAACCACACTCTGGTTGTTATGCCAAATGAAGCACTTACCAGTTTTTGTAAAGCTTTCTCACCAAATAAGAACACAGAGCCATTCTCTGCACAACTTGTGAATTGATTGGAGTTAATACTCAAAGTACAGAACAAAGCGTCACAGATTGAGCACCCACCCACCCACCCACCCACCCACACACACACACAAAACAAAAGAAAAGCCTGGAAACTGAAGAATACCATCTATGCAAGCTGAATGCAGCAGCCCGGCAGCAATATTTTTAACCTAAAACATGAGAGAAATGAAGCCAAGAACCACAATGTTTATAAACATATAAATGAGAACATGAACTGGGAAACACTACCTTCAACCCCTCAAGCTTCTTGATGAGCCTTGGTGTGTATTCACTGCATCAAGAAATAAGGTTAAAGAAAATGAGAAAAGGAATAGCATGGTCGAATAATCATACAGGATTTTACACTGAAGACACCATCAGAAGTCATTTGACTTTCTCATAAAAATAACAATATGTGCTTACCTTTTTGGGATGCACTACATCTTAGGGAAAATCAAATACATAGGGAAACTAATTGCAGGTGGCTTAAACAATTAAAGCAGAGATACTGGGGGCATAAATAAGAAACTGTGATGGTGTCACCAAGAAAATATGAAACAGATCAAAGGATGGAGAAACCTTATGTTTTGATCTAGAAGGGCTGCTGAAAAAAAAAAAGATGCGAACTGGGATATGAGTTGATAAAACATATCACTTAGAGCCGTAGGTATTGTATAATAACCGCATTAAGCAGTATCACACTATAAAATGGGCTAGATCAAAGCAGCAGGAGGCCCAAGTAGCCATGCAAAAAACTTCTGAAGGACTTTAATGGATTACATAGAGTACAAATTGGACAGACAGGTATTTACCCTACCCTTCAAGAAGGTTAATTCAAGCAGCTGCTGTCGGGAGACTAATCTTTATCGTGGAGAGCTATCATACACTTTACTCAATGTCAGCAATGCTTTTACTCCCAATTAAACTGTAATAGAATCTCTCATCATTTTTGTAATAGAACTAAAGTTCAAATTAACTCAAGATTGCAATTCACATATAGTGGAATAGTGCCAATGTCTATATTAAGATGTTATGGGATCAACACTGGTCATAAAGGATAGGCGGTCCTTTATATAGCCCAACCAAAATTGTTTTGGAGAACAAAAATCCAAAGCAGTGCTAATAATGATCTCCCAGTATCCGAAGAGTTTAAAAAGCCCAAAAGTGGAAGCTTCTCTAAGACCATAGATACCAACCAGCTGCCTCCTAGAAACCCGAAAATGCTAGATTCATGTCCATGACCAAGTCTGCCGGATTCTCCACCTCCCCAGCTCAAAGCATCACCTTCATCTGGCATTAACGTAGGGGTGGGTGAGAGAGAGAGAGAGAGAGAGAGCAGGGATTTGGCAAAAAGGTTAAATTCCTACCTGTAACAGCAATTGAATGCTCCGAGCCCAAAGCAGCCCTTTTTACAAACATTCCAGTCAAGCACTCCACTTTAGTCGGCACAGGGACAACTTTTTCAGATTCTGCACAAGTTCCGGAGAAAGGATTCTTGAGCAAGTTATCTAAGATTCACTTGACAAACAAAACAAGTCAAGTTGTGACTTAATGATCTAACCGTAACAAGATGATCAATAGAAAGAGGCTTGTTTAGTTAAAAGGTGCCTGCTTGAAAAAACATTTTCACAATTGAGTAACACGGATCTTTTCTTCCAAAGCTAGTATTATTATCTTTGTAATTTTCATTTTAATAATACCACGAACACGACATACAATCCCTGAATACTCAGATTATTTCCTTCTGTCGACAATACAAACAATATTGTAGATTATGAATATAGAATGAGTGCACAAAGCAGCTGCACGATGGGTCAATAGAAGATCAACTACAGGTAGAAACTGCTTCACTAAGCAGTTGCGTTAACTGAGTAAAAGTTTCTACATCAACTGTGCCAGGCAAAATTCTGCACCAATTATGACAAACAAGCAAACATCAAGTCATCGACTAGGACATAAGGCCAAAAAAAATCTGAAACTGTAAAACTTGTTTGACTGATAAATATGTCATCTTTATCAAAGTTCCAAGGAGGACAGATGGCCAAAGAAGCTTGAGAACAAACAATTGAAATTATTATCATTAAAGTTACTCCTCATAAAAAATCAATAAATTGTGCACAATTGATGACAACTCTACATTGTACTACAAGATGGAAATTTAGAAAATAGACTGAGTATCCATCAGTTAAATAATTAATCCCTCACAATCATAGTAGTATATAAATCAGTTATTTAATAGAATTTTCTATTTCAGGAACTTACTTTTTCCAAGGCCAAGCTGTCCACTTGAGTTATTCCCCCACATGTAGAGTTCTCCATCCACTGCCAAAGACCGCACAAAGTATTAGCCAACTTACACAGAAAGGACTTTAATGGCATTTATAGCTTTATGTGATTTTCACTAAAAAACTATAGAAGAAAATGACAGATAAACATTCCATAGAGCAGGATAGATCCATTTTAGAGGACAAAGAAAAATGGAAAACCTCCTAATAGCATCTTCAAAAGTCCATCATTGACAAATGACGCAAAACATAACCAAATATATGAAAATCGATTGTACACTGCTAAAAGGGAGCCATGCATCTTTTAAGCTTTTCCTTGATACAATCAAACAAAGAGAGATAACGTTCCTATTGAACAGAAAAGTTCCCCCTAGGAAGCAAGTATTTCCAACTAGGCAACAGATCCAACCATATCAGGCCCACCATTATGACAGAGACATGTAATCACATTATAGCAAACACAGCAATGTACTCCTTATGAAAAAACAGCTTCCTCCTATTCAACTTTATAAGGTGAGATACAACCAACAATAATCATCCCTTCAACAATGAAGCCATTAGCCAAAAAACCAACTCTTGAAATGCTGCACAAGAATGTAGAACAGAACCACACGGTACCTATCAATGTTGAAAAGAATGACTTACCCTTGGACTTCAAAACACACCACAGAAGGCAACGACCAATCGCAGACATTAAAAAGAGAAAAGTTTACCTAATGCATCCTAAATAAAAAACAAAGCGCATATATCACCAGAAAAAAGAACAATGTAGGGCAGATTGGTTATAAGAGACATCAAAACAGATGGTCCAAAAGATGAGCTTAGCTTGTCCAATAAAAGATTGCAGCAAAGGTTAAACCAATTCGCTAAAATTTGGACCAAAAAATTGCTCCAGCCAGGAGATTAGAAAGTTGCAACATCCAATACCATAAATTTTCCTCCCAGTCACATATGTCATTTGCTCCACCAGAATGGGTATCTTCTTGGAATTCTGATAAGACCAAGTCATGTCTACACTTTCAGCCACCTTATGTTCACATAACAAGTGCCAGAGCGAGAGACATGATTGCACCAGAATAATTGTTTACCATTATCTCTTCGTTTCTTGAAGAAAGAATTTACCACATTGTACACATAAACTCTCCTAACACAGACCAGCCACATCAAGACAACTCCATTGCAGTTCTGCTCCCAAAGATTACTTACAGAAAAGCCATATTCAACCATCAACTTCCATTTCGTCAGATCCATAATAAAAATACCTGATTGATTGGTTCTCATCCCTTATTATCAAGTGAAAGTTCAAAAGACCTCTAAAATCCAATGGAGTCATGTTTATGAGAAAGATCAATCTGGGAATTCTAAGTCTTGGAACAGAGGATGGACCACTGCTTCCCCAAGGTAGGAACCAAAAGTTGGATCTTCAGCTTGCAAGTCAAATGCCCTTTACACCTTCTACTTTATCATGTGATGTAGAATTAAATCTTCCCCACCATCCCAACCACCCAGAACATTCCCACGCAGAGATGATAATAAGGACTGTATAAAATATGTTCTCATACATCCGGAGGAAATATCACAGTTGGACTAACTCCTCACCCGTGATAGCACAAGAGTGATGGTAGCCGGCAGATATTTCAACAATTTCTTCCTTCAGTCCAGAAACTTCTACAGGCTCCTGCAAGGATCCAAAGATGTACTAATTAATAAATTTATTCATGATATCCACAAGAACCTTAACAGTTTACACTCCAACTAAGTGCATTTAGGATAACTTCATGAACTCCCATAAGATGATCTAAAACTGAAGTTGAGAAAGCCTGAAAAATCTCAAACATTAAATAGCAATACTTCTGAGCAAAGACTACTCCATACTTTTAGTTTCTTCCACTTTTTGCCAAAGAAAGAATGATGAATCTACAATAATAAAGAAAAAGATGACTATAAAATAAAATCAAGTGAAAAGTGTGCTGGCCTACCTGACACTACAAAGTGACATAAATAAATACAATGCACTTTCATGCTGCTTCTTAAGAAAATAACATGATGACAAAATCATCTACTACTATGCATGAATTTTGTATAGCCATGCCACATCAAAAGCAAATATATCACCTTCCATAAAGATGGATTGCAAGACTAAAATGGACTATTCATTATGGCTCAGTTTGAAGTTTATATCATACTCAACATAAACGGAGTACCCCCTCTCCAACAGCCTATCCCCACATCTAAACCCAGAAAAACATCACCCCACCTGAAGAATAAATATGAACCCTGTAAGAAGGAATGCCTGAATAAAGTTCATGTCTGACCCAGTAAATAATAAGACACGGTGCTTTGGTTGGAATCAATTTATCCCCATCAGCCAGGTAGCATGGGGCGAGGTAGAATTACAATAACTAGGGCCCGAGGTATCTGTATACATATGGAATCAATTATTATAGACAGTATCTTGTAGATTGACAAGCTATCAACAGGAACATAAGGTTTCTAGTCAAATGAAGGATTTCGTGTGTGTGTGTGGGTCTATATGTGTGTGCGTGTAAGACACACCGAAACAGACACAGGGACAGGGTTACAATATGCATCAATAGATGGGAAGAGAAAACTTGCATCCCATAACTGTCAAGGACAAAAGACGTCATGCCTTGAGAAGAGTGTACCATTTCCTCTCAATTATCAACCAAACGAATCTAACTAATAAAATAGCATAAAAAAACTAAAATTTAAAAACGATAAATGGCATCAGATTGTATGATAAAATTATATATTTGGACCAAATGATGCACTAAGGACAAGGTGAAGAGGATCATACAGTAGTATACATTTTATCATCTGAAATTCCAAGCTGTCCATGATCATTCAGACCAGTTGCATAAACTTGCCCAGATTCTGTTACATAATAGTCATTAATGAGCATCTATTGAAAACAACACAAATTCCACAAACTTTGCAAGGTATTTTGAGATAACTAACTTTTAGTCTCCTAAAACTGGACTTTAAAGGAACAACCAGACAAAAAAGCAAGAGTGTTTACAAACCACAAGAAAGTGCTACCAAATGAACCCTCCAATCAAGACGATGAATAGTACAGCCAAGTTCTGTCACCATTGCTGCAATTATGATAAAAAAAACTCTCTTTCTAGACAAAGAAATTTCAACAAGTAAAGAGGCTCCGTGGGATTGCTTTTCCAAAAATATTGCTGCAGGATCCTTTTCTTGCAGCAAGAACAACCTTTATGTTTGGCATGAAAAGCAAGAACTTGAGCGCAAAGAAATAGCTCACTGATCCAGTAAGACATTTCCGCTCGCAAATTGATCTCCATCTCGTCAATGCAGTTTGCGACAGCTAGCCATCTTATCTTTGTAAATTCAAGGATCGTATACTTTTCTGACCCACCTCTCTTTCATCATGACAATAGATGTACATCAATTTCCGCAGTCATACCAGGGTCATTGCTTCAGCTATCTTAGCTTGAAGGTTCGAATCCACGCTTATCTACTGGATCGCTCCTCATTCAATAACCCACTCGTTGCTAACAAGCACGCAACTCAGACTTCAAATTTTTCAAAACCGAAAACGGCATCATCAAACTAAAAATTCAAAATTGATGATCAGTGGAGATTAAAACGGCGAACCCACAAAACTC
Organism: Eucalyptus erythrocorys; assembly: GCA_014182555.1. NCBI lineage: Eukaryota > Viridiplantae > Streptophyta > Magnoliopsida > Myrtales > Myrtaceae > Eucalyptus > Eucalyptus erythrocorys. The sequence continues at coordinate 498,837 of CM024605.1, read as the reverse complement.
CCACAGCCGAAACATCAAAAAAGGAGTGGAGACAGCGAAACCTGTCAGGAAGAGCGTGTGAGCACCGCCGCAAGCGATGGACTTGAGACTTTGTTGCTTGAAACCTGAGAAAGCGACGGGCTTTGGCCTCCATTGCGACTCCAGATTGCCGTGCCCCAACCTCCCGTAATCCCCGTTCCCCCACACCGCGGCGAACCTCCCTCCGCCGGACGGCTCGACGGATGACGCCGCCGCCGACGACGACCACCGCCAACTCCTGATCGCGCGGCTCGCGATTCCGCTCGTCGCCTTCGAATTCCCGATTCTGCTCCACATTTCGCCTCCGCTTCGACGACCCAGTTCAGCGTACACGTCGCGAATTCAACTCACAATGCTGCATCGATTCCGCAAAGCTTACGATGCGTCTAGAGAGAGAGAGAGAGAGAGAGAGAGAGACAGCGAGTGGCTTCGAGCGAGCCAACGTAAGACCATGGCCTGCTGGAGGTCGGTGGAAGCTGGCAAAGTCGGTTTTTTTTTTTTTTTCTTTTTAATAACTTTTTAGACCACAGTCCCCCCATTTTTTGGCTAATTTCACTTTAACCCCTGCTTTTGCAAAATCTATCCAAGTTGGTCCCAATTTTGGAAACCGGAGCTTGCATATCTTTCGCATTCGCCGTTCAAAATTAGAAGAGGAGAACGTCCAAATAACCAAAAATAATTTAATAGATTGACAATCTATGGAATTAGGAACATTATAAAGAGTCAAATGATACTTCGAACTTGGAATGAGCACGAAGAAATTAAAAATATTTCTTAATTTTCTGAGTTAGTTTTGTTGGATTGATTGCTCAAAATCTTTAATCTCCATCTGGACCAAATCCAAAAAATGAGATCATTAAAGATGTAAATTCTAATAAGACAACTACCAAATCCAATCACACATCCTCATCATTTTAATTGTATGGGCTTTCATATCATAAATGGTAGCACATATGGTTACTATGCCATTAATCATGTACCAGGATGGTATGTTCTTTGATGATTACAGCAAGGAACTATGCTACCTATACACATTATATTCATTGGACTGACAGCTGACCAAAGTTAATCCCATTGACCTGTTCACCTTCAATGCACCTACCAGGTTACCACAAAGAAAAATAACACAACACCTGACAAGGTTTTAATGTCTCTTAACATGCCCCTTCTCATAGAGTCACGAAAGTATAAATGAAAGCTACTATTGGCCTTTGGCATGTACAAAGGGGAGCTTCTACGTTCGCCGATTATCTGTAATCAAGATGATTAGTGCAGCTCGAAGCATAGGTGATAGATTGACAGTGATTATCAACTTTAGAAAAGTCCTACTTAGGGTCCGTTCGTTTCACGGAAAATAACTTCCGGAAAATGTTTTCCAAATTTTCCGATGTTCGTTTCACGGAAAATGAACTAATCAAGGAAAATGTTTTCCATCATTGGAAAAATCAACTTTTAAAGTGTGGAAAACGTTTTCCATGACTTCTTCCCTCTTCCTTCTTTTTATTAATACATTTTCATTTTATTTTCTTGCTTTCTTTTTCTTTTTTTTTAAATTGAATTTTTAATTTCTTTTTTCTTTTCTTTCTTCCCTTTTCATCTTATTCTTTGGTTTTACCAAAAAAAAAAAAATCTTATCCTTTGGCGGGCCGGCGACCGGCCGCAAGCTCGTGGCCGGCGAGGCGAAGCTCTCGCCGGCCTAGGCGAAGCTCGCGGCTCACTAGATCCGACGAGCTGGCGGGGCTCGGGCCTCGCCCGAGCTCGCCGCGAGCCGCCGGCTCGGGCGAGTCACGAGCTCGCCGGATCCGGCGGCGGAGCTCGCGACTCGCCCGGATCCGGCGAGGCGGGCGGGCTCGAGCCTCGCCCGAGCTTCGCCGAGCTCCGCCGCGAGCCTCGAGCTCGGCCGATCCGGCCATGGGGTCTTGGTCGGCCGCCGGGCGGCCGGCCATCGTCGGGCGGGAAGGAGGCGGCGGTGGCGGAAGGAAGAGGAAGAAGGAGGAGGAAGGAGATGGCGGCGGAGGAAGGAGGAGGAGGAAGGAGGAGGGAGGAAGGAAGAGGAAAAGAAAAATAAAGAAAAATAATAAAAATTTCGATTTTTTAAGAATATAAATAATTAAAAACTCATTTTTTTAAAAAATATAAAAAATAAAATTAATTTTTTTGTCAATTAAAAATATTAAAATTCAACTTTTGATAATTTTTCCCAAATAATTAAATGAGTTAACGAACGGTGGAAAATATTTTCCACTCAAATTTTAGGTTTTAGTAACACCTAGGAAAATAAAGTCATTTTCTGGAAAATGACTTCAGGGAAAATATTTTCCAAAAACATGATATTTTCCGTGAAACGAACGGACCCTTAGTATTGGATAGACTTAAATCACTTTTGAGTCAAGAAATTACTAAATATCTAGAAAGTTACAAATTATCTAGCAGTGTGCATAGCAAATCCTCGTTCCTAGGTTTTTTTTTTTTTTTTTTTTTTTCATTTGGAATCATTGTGCTGAAAAGGAGAAGTCAATTTTTGTTTGGTATAGTCCATGCTTGTACGAGAGGCCATTTATTATCCATTTTAATGAATTGTGAATGCGACACAGATTACTTTGCATCTTTCTCTATTTTTTTTTCCTCCTTTTCTCATTTGTTTCTTCAGTTTGGGTGCAGGCTGAAGAAATTTCGGAGGACATTCAAAGTCCTCTGATGGCGAGTCCAATGCCTCCTCCAACTTAGGGTTTGGGTTCAAATTGTAAGGTAACACACATTTTCACTAGTTTTTAATCTTTCAGTTTGTTCGGTATAGGCCATGCTTGTACGAGAGGCCATTCTCTATGCACTTTAATGAACTATAAATGCGAGACAAATTAGGGCGCGCATGATTGTATTTGTTAGAAATAGTTTTAAACAGAAATAGATTTTTCTATTTCTATTTCGAACGAGTTTCTAAGCAAAAATAACCGTTTGATAACGACACAAAATTTCTACTCTAAAAATAGAAATTCGTTTGATAACGACACAAAAATTTCTTTCTTTCGAACGGCGGCGGCGGTGTCCGGCGCGTCCGGTGGCCGGCGGCGGCGGCGGGCGGCGGCGGCCGACGGCGGCATGCAGCAGCGTCCAGCGTCAGCAGCGTCAGGGCGGCGGCGGGCGGCGGCGACGGAGGGCGGCGCGGCCGGCGGTCGGCGATCGGCGGCGGCGCAAAGACAACCGGGGCGGCGACGATGAACGATGAAAATTTTTTTATTTCTCATTTGTTTCGAAATAGAAAAATAGCTTTTTCTATTTCGATTTCTTGTCCGAATCTATTTAGGGAACCAAAATCTATTTCGAAATAGAAAAGTGGAATAATTTTACCAAACGGATTTCTATTCCGAATTGTTTGAAATAGAAAAATAATTTCTGGAACAAAAATAGCGCGCAATCATGCGCGCCCTTACTTTGCATCTTTCTCTATTTTTCTTCCCCTTTTCTCACATGTTTCTTTGGTTCGAGTGCAAGTTGAAGAAATTTCGGAGGACATTCAAAGTCCTTCGATGGTGAGTCCAATGTCTCCTCAAACTTAGGGTTTGGGTTCTGATTGTAACCTAACACACATTTTCACTCAGTTCTAATATTTCAATTTGTTCGACATAGGCCATGCTTGTATAAGAGGCCATCTGCTATGCACTTTAATGAACCGTGAATGCGAGACAGATTACTTTGCGTCTTTCTCTATTTTTTCCCCCTTTTCTCATGTGTTTCTTTGATTCGAGGGCAAGCTAAAGAAATTTCGGAGTACATTCGAGGTCCTTCGATGGCGAGTCCAATACCTCCTCAAACTCAGGGTTTGGATTCTGATTGTAAGGTAACCCATATTTTCAATGGGTATTAATTTTTCAATTTGTTCGGTATAGGTCATGCTTGTACAAAATGCCATCTGCTGTGCACTTTAATGAATGCGAGATAAATTACTTTGCATCTTTCTTTGTTTTTCTTCCCCTTTTTTCTCATGTGTTTAATTGGTTCAAGTGCAAGCCAAAGAAATTTCGGAGGACATTCAAAGTCCTTCGACTGCGAGTCCAATGCCTCCTCAAACTCAGGGTTTGGGTTCAGTCATATTTTTACTAGGTTTTAATTTTTCAGTTTGTTCGGTATAAGTCATGCTTGTACGAGAAGCCATTTGTTGTGCACTTTAATGAATTGTGAAGACGGGACAAATTACTTTGCGTCTTTCTCTATTTTTCCCCCTTTTTTCTTATTTGTCTCTTTGGTACTAAAGAAAAAGTCCTCGGACGTCGAGTCCAATGCCCATAATACCGAAATTCCAAGGGCTAAAAAGGAGAAGTCAGCTTTCTCAAACTTACGGTTTCGGTTCAGTAGAGGGAAATCTCTACTTTGTTGTGATTTAGCGTAGCTCTAGGAGAGTCTCGATTGTTTCATTTATTATTTTTGTTCAATTTAGTGTCAATAAAAAAAGGGATATGTTCAACGAAGTCCTAAAACTTGTCAAGAAAGTGTAATTGAGTCTAAAACTTACAAAAAGTGCAATCAAGTCCTAAGTCTAACGCCGTTAGGAAAATTAACGGAAATTGCCGACGTCGTCCGACATCATATTTTAAATGAATTTTTATTTAATATATGGCTTTTTAAAATCATTTTGTATTCAAAATCTTAAAAAATTATATTAAAAACTAAAAAGAAAAAGCTAAATTTATTTAAAAAAACAAAACTGTTAAAAAAAAAAAAAAAGCCACCGGGGCTTCCGCAGCCGCCCATCCGCCGCCCATCGCCGGAGGGGCGGCGACGGTCGCCGGAGGGTCCGGCGACGGCCACCGCCCCTGTGTGAGGGCCGCCATCCCCGCCAGTCGGGCGAGGACACCCGGATCCGGGCGAGGCCTCGCCGGCCCTTGCGGGGGGGCGGCGACCATCGCCCAGGGCGGGCGAGGCTTCGCCGGCCCTCGCCTGGGTCGGCGATGCTCGCCGGATCCGAGCGAGCGGCGTCGTCCGCCCTATCGGACGGTCCGAGGGGGAGGAGCGACCCCAGATCCGGACGAGGCCGTCACCCGCTCCGCCGGCCTTTGCCGACGAGGACGATGCCGCCCCGCCACCAACGACGACACCGACGAGAATGGCGAGGCCGAGGAAGAGGAGGACACGCCCGACAAGGCCTCGTCCGTCCGGCTCCTCGACGGACGCCGCCGCTCGCCCGGATCGGGCGAGCATCGCCGACCCCGGGCGAGCAGGGCGAGCATCGCCGACCCAGGGCGAGGGCCGGCGAGCATCGCCGACCCCAGCGAGGTCCGGCGAGGCCTCGCCCCGGGCGGGTGATGGTCGCCGGCCCCGCGAGGGCGGGCGTGCCCAGATCCGGGCGTGTCCTCGCCCGACCCGGGCGGGGATGGCGGCCCTCACCCGGGGCGGCGAGTCCTCGCCGGCCGAGGGCGGCCACCCCGCCGGGCGGCGGCCGTCGCCCGGCCACTCCGGCGACCGTCGCCGGCCCCACCGGCGATGGGCGGCGGCGGAAGCTCCACCGTGGCCCGTGACCCCTTTTTTTTTTTTTTTTTTTTAATTTTGAACAGTTTTTTTAAATAAATTTAACTTTTCCTTTTTATTTTTAATTTAATTTTTAAATATTTTGAATAAAAATACTTTAAAAATTCATATATAAAATAAAAAATTCATTTAAAATATGACGTCGGCAATTTCGTTAATTTTCCTAACGGCGTTAGCCTTAGGACTCGATTGAACCAACTTGACAAATTTTAGGACTTGATTGCATTTTTGTAAGTTTTTGACTCAATTGCACTTTCTTGACAAGTTTTAGGACTTCTGCTGAACATATCCCATAAAAAAAAAACTGCATTTTATGTGGCATCGAAGGGATGCGATTCTTGCGTATGATTTCATTTGTCTTGAAGCTCCTTTCTGCGTCTTCTCCCCTGCTCGCTCTCTTTCAAATTTTACTCTAGATCCGACGACCATGTCCGGACGACCGCTCGCCGTTGTCCTACCTCTACGTTTGGTCACTGCTGCACCAATGAGTTTCGATTTCTATCTGCACTTTGCTCGGACATCGTTTTATAGCACCTCTGTTTTGTCCTAACGCTCGCCAGTACTTGTTCATGCCTCCCCGACCACCACCAATACAGCGGCGAATTTCCACTGACACCACCAACCACTAGATGAGATTTAGCAGTCTCGGTAGTGCCCCAACATTTTAAATCAGTCCGTCAATCATTCTTTTAAAAGTTTCCCACTTCAATTATTTGAAACATCAACCGAACTTTACTTGTTTGATTTTATTGTTCTTTGTTGATGTTCCCAACCTAACATCATCAACACGGAATCTTCTAAACCCAAAACCTAGACCCTAAACCAACTAGCAGCATTTGAAACGAACGGATAACGATTTATGGTGAAAAGTAACCACTTGCTGATTTCGTGTAGAATCTTTTGAGGATGTGATAAGGTTATCACAAGACCACACCTAAAAGGTTTTAGGGCTTGTAACTTTCAAACTATGTGATTACCAAAAATTCTTGCATTTTTTCTAATCTGAGTGATTCTAGGGGGATATTCTTGACCAGATAACAAGACTGATGATCTGAGGCAGGTCATCATGAATCATCTGCAGAAAACGTTTAAATATGATGGTGGTACTCCCCTGCTACGCAGGTCCCTCTTGAAGAATTGCCAAGATAGGTATTGGCACTAATGTTTCAATGAAGTACTGGTGGAGGCGGTACCCTGCTCTTTTTGTGCAATACTACGGTACTATTCTGAGCATTGCCAGCTAAAAGCAGGACATCAATCAAGAAACAACATAGAAGATGTTGGCCTTCATGTAGAAGTTGTAAAAATTTTCCTAACGTGGACTATATTAATTATTGTAATTTATCATTTTATAGAGTTTGGTCTAAAGTAAAATAGAACGTTTCTTAATTAGTCTACTCTATAAATAATGCTCAAGTCTCTCCTCTAATCATAATTCTCACAAATATCCTCACATATGAGTGTTTACTTAGCACTAAAGGTGAGGGGTCGTCTCATTGAGCCAGTGATACAGAGGGCAATAGAGGAGAATGACTTGTGCATAGAACATCGATTTTCCGCTTCCGCTTCAGAATGATAGATCTCAAAATAGGTGCGTTAATCTTTCTACTCAATTATGCATGTTCTTGTTTTGGTTATGGAGATTTTGGGATTGCGCGATTTGCATCCATCAGAAGTTCCTAGAGAGATTGAAAATCCTATCAAGAAAAAGTTAGTTCTGAAAACGGGGAAGGGCAAATTCTTGAGCACTTTCCAGAACAGAGACATGAATGCCGGGAGATAAAAAGCTTTGGTATCTCATGACCGAAATTAAATTGTCGAGTTCTTGAACCTTTTTACATTATTACAAGCTGCGTGAGCATCTCATGGATGTTTTTAATTGCAATATCTTTCTTATGGTTACACTGAATTGGCGGTGGAAGTTAAACTAGAACTGTGTATATACGCAATTGTTTTACCTTTTTTTTTCCTTTTGTCTTCTGAGATCTCACAGCCTTGACCTTCGAGTAAATCTTTATTTTGTATCTCAGGTCTCTCTCTCTCTCTCAACACGTGAACGCAGGCATTTGTATTCGTGCAATCATAAGCTCACATGGACACTTTGGGGCGCCCTGTGACATGAGAAAGATGAATGTTCCTGCCTATTTTTCCTTCTTCACTCATGCAACTAACACGACGTCCTTCCAGCTGCAGTTGGGAATTTTATATACTTCTATCCAGTGACTAATGCTTCGCACCCATTTTGTAGATGCAGATTATCGTTATTATGTGTCAAATAACGCTTAGTTCTATGGCTATCATCCGGATGAAATCTAGTGATCCCAATGCTCAGCAAGATCCTCAAAGAAAATTTTCATCTAATGGAGGTGCTTCAGCTATTATGACATTTCTAATGAAATGTCATTGGAGGTATTTTTACAATCTTTTTTTCACCTATTTTTTTCCAAGCATTATATCACTTTTCCTGTAACAAAGTAGAATAAGTCCCTCCGATGTTATATGGTCCAATTTGGTAAGTATTATGTAGGTCAGCGTTGGTCAAGCTATTTTTTTCTTATGTGGTCTGAATATTCAAGAAATAGGAACAAGGGAATGTCGATGCAGATCTTTTGAGTGTGCTTTGTTTTATTTTCCAAAATTTAACAATGGAAAATATTATTCTAAATTGAAATAATGAAAAAAAGAAGTCAAATGATTTTATTCGTTTGTATTATTATATCTATTTCAAATGTCCGTGTTCAATTTGAATATATATTGAATATCAAATCCAATTAAAAAAATACATAAAGAAAACACAATTCGCCTCAAGCAAGAGCCTTTTTTATTTTAGACAAGTTATTGGAAGTCTTTTGGGAATCATTTAAATTATTGAACTGGGGAAAAAAGGTGAGAAAAGGAAGAACAAGTTTGTCAAACTCCTCTTGGCAATGACATTGGTCTAGTGAATCTCAAAACGATTCCCGCGTCCCTTTCATGGTCTCACTTTTAATTTTTACTTAAATATATAACCACTTTTTCTATACATATTTTTAGTTCTTTTAGTCAATGTCAAAAGGTCCCATGTTATGGCCATGCATCTATTTTAACGCCAGCCTAGGCCCTCAAGGGCACATAGGCACACAATTTCGTGTCTTCCCCGACTCGGTTCACCATCGTCAAGACTTCCAATGCCTTTTTTACTCCATTTTCTCTTTCTTTTTATCTGAAAAATATATATATATATATATATATATATATATATATATATTCTAATGAGATTGTGATTGCGTACCCGTGAAATTCATTGGTTCAACTTTTCAAATCGAATTAGAATTGCATCTACTCGGTTCATCTATTTATATTTTCCCAATTAAGGAAATCCACCTCTTCTTCTTTTTAGCCAAAGGAGACTCTTCTTGTGAGTTGCAAAGTTCTGCTTCTCCCTGGTTTGCGTTTTACTCCATTAGTACCTAGAGTTGGGTTCTTTTCTAGATAATTTAAATTATTTTCTCACTTTGCATGGCAAGAACGATGAGCAATGTCTAATTGGTTCCATTCTTAGTTTGGTTGTCACAATCGACATGATTGGAACACTAATTAACAAGCTCAAAATATTTATGACCAAAATTATCTTTGAGCACGGGCACCTATAAAATAATCGAATGCAAGTCATACGGTAATAAAGAGTTCATTGGCAAGATGCTAGGCATGTCACACGTTTATCAATTACCAACACTTTTTAAAATAGTATCGTTATTATTTGAATCTTTAAACTTACCATTTGTTCCAAATATTTAACAGCATTAATTTTTCAAGGTTACACTTGCCAATTTTTATCAGATTTTTCCAAGTTACCATGTGAATGATTTACCAATACTTAATTTAACCAGCTATCAACATGTTAAACTCATCAAATAAGATTAGTTAATATCGTATGAAAGTTAATAGCTTCATATACGGTTCATGATGATAACCCTAAACTCCAAATCGTTACGCATGTAATAAATTTTTTTCAAACTAATTTTTTGACTATTAAAAACCTCAAACTGATGCACATGTGATAAATTTATCCTTCGTTAAATTTTATGTTTAAATTTGTTTTTGTGGATGACACATGGTGCCGTGGTAAGATGACGTGGCAAGTTTATGTGAAAATTCTTAGGAGTTAATACCAAAAAAAAAAACCTCAAATTGGTACAGTCAATTTTTCTCAAGTATATTAGTTACACAATCTGAGTGACTCTTCTAAAGTTTTCAAATACATGAGAAGAAATACAATCTTATTAAGTATCACTTTTGTAATAAAATTGAACACTTGATGAAAGATTACCTAAAACGTAAAGTTTGATTTGAAAAGAATGGTAAGCCTTATGCTTTAGAGTGTTTTGAATTAAACTTAAGTTCCTCATATATCTTAGTGGATTGATTATAGTGTCGCCACTCGTGTTTTGATTACGATGTAGAGATTCATTCCGATTGAAACCATAAAGCCAAATGAGAATTATGTGTTCATAGAGAATAGAAACAGAGCTTACTTGTTAGTTAATATTAGATATTGGGCATTATTTAAATTTGTTTTTAATCCTTTACATGCCTATATTTTCCCTCAAATAAGTTTCTTTGTCAAAACTTGATGTTGCTGGTTTTTCTTTTAAGTTTGTTTACGAATTCTTCTGCTTATTTAAGAATAGTAATATCATTGGAACTAGAATTTTATATTATAGTCTCTACAAGCTTAAGCTTGATAATTTTGTCGAAAACTTTACTGACATTGTGTCATAACATCAGCACTGAACACAATTTAGTCGATGAGAATTCTTCTTACTTGTGGCATTAAAGTTAGGTCATATATCCAAACAAAGAATGCAAAGATTAGTAGGCAATGAAATTATTCTGAATTTGGATTTCACAGATCTTGAAGTGTGCACTAATTTTATTAAAGATAAACAAACAAAAAATACTAAGAAAGGTACAACAAGAAGCATGGAGTTTGTTAAAATTATGCACACTGATATATGTGGTCCTTTAGGTGGAGAAAGTTACTTTATCGACTTTGTTGATGATTTTTCACATTATGGATACATTTACATGATAAATCTCAATCAATATAAGGGTATATCAAAGAAGTTAAGAGGCAATTAGATAAAATGGTAAAAATAGTAAAATTATATAGAGGTGATTAATATTATAGAAAGTACAACGAATCGGGATAATGTTTGAGTTCTTTGATAATTACTTGAAAAACATGGTATTTATGTTCAATACACGATGTCCAGTACATTTTCACATGCATAACCATTTTCTCGGCCCTACAACACCATATGTCACTGTCCATTGAGTTTCACGCATTCAAATTGAGCTTGAGGCAGACTTATTGTCCAGATGTTCATTGCTGATAACTGTAATGATGTGAAATTAAGGCTGCCTTTTCCCCAATGCAAGACTCTCAATAGATTTTCGAGCTATCGGATGGAGCACATGTTTAGCAAAGCAAGTAGCGTGTTAATGCATTAGCAAAGAAGGGTCAAGTTTGAAGGAGGAATGTATATATATGAAGAAACACCACCAGAAATTTCCCAAAACCTATAATCGTTTTTTAGAAACTATTGAGTTTCCTAGACATGCTTGTTGGAACCAAAACGACATTGGAAATTTGGATCGAAGGCCCAAGTTGGAGGGAGAAATTATTCTTAGAATACTTTTCTGGTGGCTTCTACAAATATACGATACTCACCCTCTATCTTTAATATTAGCGAAACACCTATAAAACATTTCGCACTTAACACACATATGAAGTCTTGGAGCACTCCTTCTGGCAACATTAAATGAAACGACAGAAGTCCACAAAGCTAAAAGAAAAAACACATAAACAATAAATAAGACAAGGACATGAAGTCTTTACTCAATGAAGAAACCTCACTCTTTGACCAAATATATATATGAGCTTCCCTTTTCCATATGAAAGCATGACCGGGGGGACACACCAGACCATGGGTTAGGACACTTGTCATTAAAGATAGGTCTAGGTGCCGTGGGGTTTTCACCTACCAGGTTACATCTCCAGGGCCTCCGGGAAACTTAATCCCAAGTTAGCCATAGGTTTTCTGACCCAAGTTGCCTTGGGCGAGGTGTAAATCCACCTCCTAACCTGCCCTCTAATTCTTCCCATTTTCACTAGCGGGGGTGGGCGCTAGGGGGCACATGGGGACTCTCACCCCAGGCAAATTCTTCCTGTACCCCATTGAGCAATTTAAGGACCTGTTCAGATCCTTTATCTTACGGGCGAATGCCCAACCGATATTTTTCTTGTGGGTCGGGAGCGTCCCCTACCCTGTCTCCAGGGTGTCAAGGCTTTTTAAGGAGTGCCTTTAAACTCCGTACCCGAGAGGGCCCCTTGCCCTGGTCCTTGGGGTCAGTTTAAGGACTTAACCCGGTCCAAAGGGCATAAAGTCTTTACTCCAATGAAGAAACCTCACTCTTTGACCAAATATATATATGAGCTCCCCTTTTCCATATGAAAGCATTTATTCCTTGTTGGATTGTGGAGGGGCAACCCAAACATAGTTCACCATATATCATATTGATTTTCTTTTGTCTTCAATCTTCTTTTGACGCCGACCGTAAATCAAGACGTAAGTCATGAACGTGTTCAAATCTAACTATTAATTTTTATATTATTCTTATAAGGAAAAGTATTACAACTGATTTACATGGTAAGTAGCCATTTTCTAAATTTAAAAAAAAAAAAAAAAAAAAAAAAAAAAAAAAAAAAAAAAAGTAGCCATTTTCTGGTAAGATCCTTAAAGGACTGGTCTTTCTCGTACAGGTGGGCACGGGGCATTGGGGAGGAGTTCCAGCGGAGAGACCAGGCCAGCCCTTGTCTTTTTGGTTTTCTTTTTCGGTTTTGCTGTCAAGAAGGAAGGGCCACGCCTCACAAGTGGACTGGCAGGTGAGCCCTGTAACGACCCTCCTCCCTTTCGCCTCCCTTTCGCCTTCCATCCGATAGAAGCATCAATCCACCGAAGAAGAAGACTACCCCCGAGAAAAGGTCGTGAAAAAGGCTGCTCCTTTTGTCGATCTCTTTCAGAATCGAACGAAACCCAGACGAGAACTGGAGGCTTGTGCTTTGGGTGTTGAGTCTTTTTACCCTTTGCTGCGTTTCCTTCCGGGAGCAAAGTCTGGGCTCGCCTCGTTCCGCACTGTTGAGTGGTACCCACATCAGATTTCTGTGAGCTTCCCTCGAACGCCATGATCACTCACATCGGGAACTGAAGTCGAGAGCAAGGGGGAAGGGACACTCATGATTGTGCATACCCAATTGCGTGTGAATAGATTAGATGTACTCGAGCAATTTGATAGGGTTCATACTGGCACTGGTGTCCAGTGCCTTCATTGGCTCCAGCTTTATCATCAAGAAAAAGGGTCTTCGCCGAGCCGGCGCAAATGGCCCTAGCGCGAGTATGCCTTCTCTTTTCTGATATATAATAGTCCGTTCCAATGCGATGGAATTTTCATGTTGTGGCTAATCGGGTGCCTTAATGTGCCTGCAAATTGATTGTAGGCGTTGGAGGCTACGGTTACCTGTTGGAACCCCTGTGGTGGATCGGCATGATCACTAGTAAGCCACTAATTCCTCAGCTTCTGCTACATTGCTAGTCTTTTTGTTGTTCTTAGGACATTTTGCTTTATGCTTTTACCTCGATTCTGGATTTAATTTGATTCGCACTTCCAAAGTTTGTCTGATGCAGAAAATGGGAATCTCTTTTTGAATGGTGTCCTTCAAATTGTTCTATACTGTGACGAAGTTGTGTGGCTGCTTAACTGTTGTTTTGATATTTGGCAGTGGTTGTGGGAGAAATAGCGAATTTTGTAGCATACATATATGCCCCTGCTGTGCTTGTGACTCCACTAGGCGCATTGAGTATCATTGTTAGGTACATTTTCTATTCATATGCGGTTCCGCTGTTTGGTGCTTGTCCATACATTTTATTGGTTTGTAATCCATCAACTTTCTTGACTAAGTTTGGTTTATATCTGAATAATGTTGGGCAGTGCTGTTTTAGCGCATTTCCTTTTGAATGAGAAGCTACAGAGAATGGGCATGTTGGGTTGTCTTCTTTGTATTGTGGGTTCTACAATAATTGTGCTTCATGCACCTGAAGAAATGTCCGTCGATTCTGTGGAAGAAATATGGGAGTTAGCAACTCAACCAGGTTTGTCATTGCAAAATTCACTCTCGTGCTAGATGCTAACAACCTTCCATTTCCCATCCCATTTCCTTTGACTGATTAAGTTGATTTTGTTTATGCTTTCAGCGTTCCTTTTGTATACAGCGTCAGTAATTGCTGTGGCATTGGTGCTGATACTATATTGCGCTCCTCGCTATGGTCAGACAAACATCTTGGTTTACATAGGAATTTGCTCTACTATTGGATCATTAACGGTAACAAAATTGCCTCTTTAGCTTTAATTTCTGAGTATTAATTGAGAGTTCAGTTATTCTTGATCGATGAGTATTGGATCTTTTAGTTCCCAATACTTTCACAAACTTCAAAAGTGATCCATAGCGGTATCTTTCAGGTTATGAGTATAAAAGCAATCGGCATTGCAATCGAACTCACTTTAGAGGGCTCAAATCAAGCTGTGTATTTTCAGACTTGGATTTTTGCGATGGTTGCAGTGACTTGTATTATCACTCAGTTGAACTATCTAAACATGGTATGAACTTTTTGTACGGGTATAGCTTCGATAAAGTTTATTATTGTGGAAGTGCCTGAAGGCTGCTCCGTTCTTCTTATCTTGAAGTTCTTCTGTAGCTTAGGAACAGTTCTAGTTTGAACATGTTGAGTTTTCCTCTCTATTGGGGTAGGAGAAGACTAATCTTAGATGATCTTGTCCTGTTCAAATTTCATGTTCTTGAGCTCTTTAATCCTGTTTACCTATTTAATAGTGGTTATAGCTTTCTTCTTGTTGATTGTTATGCATTCTTCATTCTCCATATTGGTTTTTCTAGTGTAGTTTTCATGTTTGCATGCTTTCACCGGTAGATCATTTCAGGTTAAAACTCTGCTCTGTCAATTTCTGATTGTGTTTACTGGAATATGGATAAATGGATGGCATAATTTGTGTTATTGTTGTGTCCACTGGTCATGAACCTCTACCTAATCTCCAAAACGCTTAGTGAGGAAATGATGCAAATTCAGTTGCTTCTCTATAGCTAAGTTGTCAAGTAGGAATTTTGAGAAACATTAGACATTGCTTTGAAATACATTTTTATCAATCCTATGTGATGTTTCTCATTATTAATTTTGTAGCCTTTTCCCAATATTCTTGCTTATTGTTGTTGAGTTTTCTATTTCCTTATTCTTCTTATCAACCCCGTTAGATGTCCTTAATGAAATACCTGAGAAATGAAAATGGTAAGAACCAGCAGAAGGATGTCTAGACTGTGTTGCTGAAATCAGCAAGTTTCCTGGGTATTTAGGAATTTTATACCAAATAGACAGTGTTGTATCACATATTTGATTGTCATTATACTCTAAAAATCATACCTATTTGCTTGGCATCACTGCAGGCATTGGATACTTTCAACACAGCTGTTGTTTCTCCGATATATTATGCCATGTTCACAGCTTTTACAATCTTGGCCAGTGCAATAATGTTTAAGGTATAGAAACAGGATGACATGTTTCCTTTTTTTGTTTCTTTACATTCTTTAATTGTTATAGGGAAGAGATAAAAAACGATTTATAATATAGAGTTACAAAATGTGAAGGATTATTCTGGTCAAAGTGCGAGCAGCATAGCATCAGAGCTTTGTGGGTTCATCACCGTGTTATCGGGGACTGCTGTATTGCATAGTACAAGAGACCCAGATCCTCCGCTACTTACAGGTATGTTGAACTATTACTCATCGTGATATGTTGAACTATTACTCATTCACTTCACATGGTATATGTGGGGCTTCTTTGCAAAACTGTCGTGATTAAGCAAAGACTAATCTTAATTTTCACCAAAAGTGTATTTTAATGGTTTTCCAATAACTAGGTTGGAAATAAAAAAGCACATTCAGTAGAGAGCTATACGTGCCAATAAAAAATTAAACTAGCAAAAAGGCCACACAAAGCTGCACAAACTCTCTCTCTCTCTCTCTCTCTCTCGCTAGGCCATGAAAATAGGGCCGTCGCTCAATGGAGTGAAATCATTGGTGGAATATGTTTCAAGTTGGTGAAAGAAACAGACACGGAAATAGAGTGAAAGCAAAAGAACACAAAAGGAGGGAGAGGGAAAATGAGTTAACACAATATTAGAGAATAAAGATGTCTTTCATTTCTAGCATTTTGCATAGGGACTTGAATCTTAAACAAAAAAATCCAGCAGAAAATAGAGTCCAGATATTATTTTATCTATTTCTTTGCCATGTTATTTAGATATACATTATAGGGCTTATAGTACACTAATTGCGGGATAAAGGGCAAGTGCACCTTATATCCTGAATTTACAGGCCTTGCACACTCTTATTGAAGCACTTGAGTGACTTATTTGTTTCGGTCATTGATATGTCTAGTGCTTACTTATTTCTTCAAAAACTTTTCGCCACTTTTGCTACTGAAAATGAGCCTTCACTGCAAGTTATATATCACCTTGGCAAATCTCCATGACCACTTTCAGAGAAGAGCTTGATTGGACAAAAAAAATTGTCATTCTCCAGCCAGGAAGGGGCTTGAACATAGATTTCCAGCTTATATATTTTTGATTCTCCACGACAATTTCGTCACTAACTTGTTGAACATTGGCACATTCACCAAGTTGGCTAGATGAGAACAGTCTTCAATCAATTGGAGGAAACTTTGGATCAAGACTTAATCAAGCCCTCCATAATACTTCTTTAGTATCTTCATCTCCAACAGTCCTAGGCTATCTAAAATATTTTCAGGATTCTGAACCTCTTTAAAAGATTTGATAAAAAATTTTACCTAAAGTCTTCTGGGAAGCCTTGAGAAAGCAATCTTGCTGTAATTTGTACTGCATCCTCCTTCACATCTTAAACTGACTGAAGGAAGACTCCTGAGGCTCACACCCTGTCCTGTTAGCATGAGAAATCAACTTCCTCCAGCAAAGATGTTTGACAAGATTCTCTGAAAGCTCTTCTGAAAAATCTGTCACTTCACTTCTAATATCAGCTAGTGGTCAAGAATTTCATCATCCATCATCAACTTCCAAATCTGGTTGTGTCTCTCTTTTAGTTGTGGATATTTGAAAGAGTGTTATGGTGTTGTTGCATACTTAAGTAGCCTTTAATTTTGCTTTCGACTGGTCCTTCTTGGCCAATTCTTGAGAAGATAGACAACTTCGGGATGAGAATATTTCTGCATTTAGTATCATTACATTTCTCACTACCAGCTTTGTTATTCTCCTCAAGGAATTGAGCTTTTTTATACACAGCAAAGCTCTGAATTACTTCAGCAGAGCACTTTCTCTACCATGGATTAATATTACATGGTCCAAAAAATCGTCCATTTTCAACCTCATTCTAAAATTTAAAACTTTATGCATGTCCTAGGAATTAGAAAAGAGAATGGTCTATTGATATTTTCAACAACCTTAGCTTTGTGCTAGAGATCCATGTAGTTCTTTATTAAATGCCCTTAAGTTGAGAACCCAAAGATCTTCCTGTAATGGAAGACCAATAAGATTAAATAATTAAATTACTTTGATCTCATCACTTGTCAGTGCAGAATCTTCATGGGCCATCTTTTTGTTTGTTCTTTTTATAACAGTTTATTAATGGGCACCAAGGGAGTGCCAACTCATTAATAGAAATAGCTCAGTGCCAAAAGAGAGCTCATTTACGAGATAAGATCCCCAATATCAATCAACGCATTTACATCCAACAGTAGATCACTGTTCCAGAAGTGTTAAACTTTGCACCAATTCCCAATCAATTCTGTGCTAGAAGACTCTTCTCCCTTCAAAAGCTCTGTCATTACATTCTCTATCACCAACTGAAAATGGGAACAGGACCTAAAGAAACCTATTTTATGCTGTGACAAAGGATTTGAATACCCCGTGATGCCCACTGCTTTATGGAACCCACTATAAACCCACTAAACCCTGTAGAAGCTTAAGAGGAAGTCCAAAAGTTTTTCGTCCACTGACAATGTAGAGGGCCGTTTGTATCAGTTTCTTTCTCTTCTTTTCGCAAAGGAGGCACCTCCTTTCCAATACTGTGCCTCTCTTTTCAGATTATCCAGAGTGAATACATTCCTGACAAGGTTCTTAACCAAAAAAAGGCAACTGAGGTGGAACCTTTGCATTCCAGATAGCTTTCCAAGAAAAAGATAATCTAGTACCATCACAAACCTTTACCATCATCCAATAGAATGATCCAACAGAAATTTTTCCATCTTTGATATCATTCCAAAACAACAGATCATCAAATTTAGGAGCAATGCCTGAGTCATAGAGCAAGTGGGAAAAGACAGCAAAGTCTTCAGCTCCCAGTCATGGATTTGTCTAGAAAAGTCAGTCAGCTCACCTGAGAGGTTCCACCAAAATCTTGAGCTTGAGTACTACTTTGTGAGAGCCTCCTTACTACAAAGTCAATTCGATGTGGTCGCATTTGACTCTCAGACCTTGGAACCACCTCCGATGTACCTCAGTTTAGACTGCTTCTCTTTATAAAGATCTAGAAAATCTGAGTTCAACGTATGCTATGCTTGAAAACCTCTGGTAAACTTAGGATAGATCAAGGATACAAATTATTTTGGTGTCTAGAACGCTATAAAGTAAACTGATGTGAGTCTCCGCGTATTATGGCTTTTAAACTGGAGGAGGTGGAGCTGATCACTGGAGGAATGATTAATTGGGCAGCCCATGCTCTGGTCAACTGGGTAGCTGGATTTGCCGAATATCTGCAGATGCAATGGAACCTGCTTTATTCTCTTTAGAAATTAGGCTAGTCTCATATTCAGGGTATGAAATCCCTTCTCGAAATTGAGCTAGGCTCGCTGTCTAGATTTTGCTGAAATGGTTTTAATAATTAGTGAGATGAGCCAGCTGTTGGTGACAAGTAGACTCAATCATTGGTGCTGTACCTTCTCCAAGCGGGTAAGGGGCTGACCTTGAATCTGCCTGCTTGTTACACCCTTTCACTTGGCTGGCACTGTTGGTTTAAACCAAAAATAAAAAATAGAAAGTTGCTCTAGTTGGGGCTTGATTTAGTCAGTACACGAGATCCTCCCGTGTGTGACTAATGCTTCCTGTTGATTCTGCCATCTTTTATTGCAAGCAGTAGTTTCCAGAAGTCCCACATAAATAGACTTGCATAATGTCCTAGTGTTGATATTTTTCAATTTTTGTTTTTCAGGCTATATTGGTTTAAATAATATGTTTTGCTAAGTAAATAATTGTTAAATATTAAAGATTTCAAGTATCTTAAATTGTGGAAGAAGGCCTTGGTGGTGGTGTCATTTTATGATATGGAGATTGTGATGTATGATCAATTTATTTTTTCCTTCATTTGATTAACTTATTTTCTCACTTACACTTCATCAGAGGAAGCCAAACACGTTATTTTGCTCTGTTTATGGCCATTATGTCTTGCATTTCTTGCTTGACATATCCTGTCGTATATACTTGAGTGGAACGGTAGATATGGGCATGTAATTGATCATGTAATAAGGAAAAAAACAATCTTTATGAGAACATGAGGTGTTATTCCATAATTCTTAGGGAGCAAACTTCACGAGATATAAGCCTTCTTTCCTCTATCAGAATGAACAGTCAATGGGCTTTACTCGCTCATATAAACATGCAGATCTGACTTATGGCTAGAATGGGAAACTTGGGTTGCACCTACTCATTACCATTCATGCTTTGTTAGGAAAGTGTGTAATGTGACATATACAGCAGTTTTCAGATGAATAGATTGTATCATCTCTTCTAGAACTGTGCCTCTTTCTAGATTTCCTTTTCTTGGTGATGGAGCATCATTTATTGAGCTGTCTGCTGATTTGAATTCCTTGTGCCCTACTGCCCTAATTTGGCTTGACATAAGAGTGGAATCTGTGGTTTTTTAATAACCTCAACACCTACTGCCCTAATTTGGCTTGACATAAGAGTGGAATCTGTGGTTTTTTAATAACCTCAACACCTCGCAGATTTATACACACCATTATCTCCAAAAGTATCATGGTACATACAAGGAAATGGTGAAGTTTGGAAGCAGAAGGATGAAGACGGCTCATCCCCTAGTTTCATAACAATTCTTCGCCAGGACTATTTTAAGTGAAGGTGTAACCAGACATGATTAGAGGAGAGACATTTGGAAAAAATCATCAGTTTGACCCATTACTCGAGAGAATTGATACATGACTCACATGATCTCCGAGTATTCAAAAGACGCAGTGAAGTTTAACTCTTGACTTGCCAAATCTCTTGTTTCCCTGCTCAGCATGGCCATTTAAGCCATGTAACGTAAGTGCCATCAGGTGAAAACATTATCCTTGCCTTCCCTTCTTCGGATTTGTCCAACAAATGAGTTTTGCTGCGTAATGTTTTGTGCCTTTAGGCCACAATTATTTGTTTTTTTGAGGCCTGAGATTCACTTTAACTTATTATTTGATTAGACAGAGAATATGCATTTGTAAATTATTTGTGGCTGCTGGTTCTCCTGGTGTACATTGCTTGTTTATGAAGTCTTGTAGGGTATATTTTTCTCAAGTTTGTTATATGTGACACTTAGATGAGTGAAAAATGAAATATTATTGGTGACAGTGTCTATTTAAAGAATAAAGATTGTGCATATTTATGCTCTTTCAAGATCTTTGGCTTTGGCAGTCCATATTGTATTGCAAAGTCCTTTTATTTTCCCCTTTTTTTGTGAATTAATCTTAAATTACATCAACAGAATGGAAAACAGTTTGAGGGTTGGGATATGCTATTTCTGTAACTTTTCTCCAACGGTAAGGAAAATCTTCATGCTCATAGAGATTAGGTTGTCGGAGTATCCACTAGTATCCGATGGGCATAACTTTTTGATTGACTGAGACCTTGGTACATTTGTCTCGGCATAATTTGTGTTATTCAAAGACATTACACTGGATTTACTGCAAGCAATGACCTCAGACAGGTCGCTTGCAAGAACAGGACTCGTCTTTATGACAACATGAACACGCAGCAAAAATTTGTGTCAACGCAAACAGAGATTAGGTTAATTGGCAGCAAATACAAGTGGATGATAATATTGATGTTCATGCAACTGAGAATTGATTGTTTTTTAGCAGGATCTGTCAAATGCTCTTTGAAATTGAAACGTGAACTCTTCTTTCTCCCTTTGGTCCAAATCATGCAATTTTCAACTCTTGGTATGTTTCATGCAGCGTCACCTACCTCTGGAAGTATATACTAAGAGAACCTTATTCACCAGAAAACATGATTAACAAGAGACCAAGAGCATACTAAGAGGTCTTAAGATTTAATTTGAAGATAGGAAATTGATATAATTGGCTCAGCCTCATTGGATGGAAACAAGCAATGGGAGACAGTGCCATGAGGGTTTTATTAAGGATCTCGGCCACAATGGAAGACATAAGAAAAGAAGACAGCTAGTAAATGGAAACCTGAAGATTGTCTTTGACAACAGGTCCTGAGAGCAACAATTACAAAAGCTCTTCTTTAAATGAGAAGTAAAATTTGAATAGAGGGTTACTAATCATGTTGTCACGGTCTACTAATCATGACTTGGTACAAGGCAACATGTAGAATCATGTTGTCACGGTCGCTTTCAAATTGAAAATTTGTTCAAAAAGTCTTATATTACATTTTTGTCAATTTAGTTATAAATCTTTTAATTTTGGCAATTAAGTTCTAAACATTTTGATAATTTGAAAATTTAGCCTAAAAATGTTTATGTGGATATGAAGTCAGCATCGGCCATCCTATGTGGCCGAATTTGCAGTGGTTGCCATCGACTTGGACGTTAGAGATCAAAATGACATCGTTGTCATTAATTACCCAAAAAAAAAAAAAAAAAAAAAAATCATTCTAGGTTGTGAATTCTCTCCTTTCTCGCCCCAAATCATTGAATGCTCACCCACGGAAGAACCCTAATTGAGATTATTGAGATTTTGCTCTAATATGTTCAATCTAAACTCTTATTAAAAGATTTCATTGAAGTCGAGTCGTTCTTTCATCAAATCGGCTTCCCCATTCATCCTCACACCTTCATTTGTCCCAATCCCACATTTGCATGTCCAAACTGCAAACTCAATTCAACCATACCTAGGCGGGACCTGATTCAACCTTGAGAATTGAACGCAACAGTGTGTAGTCCTAATTTGCTTGTGTTGTCTGCATTCAACGAACTTGACATAAAGGTATGCTTCCTTTTGGATTCTCCCACTTCGCGATGAAGTCTCTTTAGCTTTTGTTTACGCAAGTAGAGCCCAAGATTTGTAGATTAATTTATGCAAAAATCAATAAAAAAATGAGGCTGCTTTAAAAATTTGAGCACGTGTATATCTAATTGTGATACTTTGAACTGAAGCATTGCTCTAGTATCGAATACAAGATCATTATTCGAGAAATATTCAACTTGTTCGATAAGATGCCTAGGTGATGATAGAATGTATATCTATTAGAGAAAGTGAGTTCGATAGTAATATCATTCAATGTGAAACTTCACATGATTAGATCGGTGTCATTTGAGGTGTTCATATTTTCCATTCATTCTTGATTCGAGAGCTATTGGCCCATCAATCTAATTAGAACTTGCTTGTAGAAGTCTGTCATGTTTGATTTAATCCATTATATAGAAACAATATATCACAGCTTTTGGGTCGTCAAGAATAGAATTATGAATTAAATTTTTGTTCAATGAATTCACTCTTGTCATGCAAGGTCATTGTTTTGTTACCTTTTTGCTTCTGCATTTTGTATTGCCACCAACCAAGTCGAGTGTGGCTAGATACATGGAAGATTAAAGGAATATGATATCATTTTCAATATAAAGCAATAATAACTAAAGACAGTGCACCACCTAGGCTCGAAGGTGCACCCATCGAGATCAGGGTAGAATTTAAGTAGTGAACCAAAATTAGAACATGGAGAAGATGCTTTGAAATTTGGGTCAAGAAGTTTTCTTTTTCAAAATGAACCATCTTCATTCAATTAGCAAATCTAGAAGCACAATGAAAATTAGCATCCAAGCATAACAAGTGCCAAAGGGGCTGGAGGGCTTGAAAAACCAATTAGAAGGAAGGAATCCTAATCGATGGGCTTTTGTAATCCAGTTTCCATATTAGTTTGCTTCAAGTGAACAATGGCGAATCACCACATTTTCCAGCTAGGCCAAGGGATTCATGCAATATTAAGTGCTGAATAGCTCATGGGCTAGGAGCTTTGCGAAATGAGCTCCACAACTGACTTGGCATCATTCATCACTTGAGGGTCTCCAAAAAAAAAAAAATTTAATTAATCGCTAAAGAGTCAACATGACTCAAATTTAATGAATCCAGTTTGATATAGATAACTCATTTTTTTTAATAAGTGATCCATATTTTAACCCATTTTTTCCAAAATCCAAAAAACAAGTCATAAAGAACCATTTTAAGGGAAATTTTAAACAAGAGTCCAAAATGAGGTCATTTTCTCAAAAAACAGTCTAGAGTAAACATCATCTCAAATAAATGTGAGCTCGTTCACTAATAAGCATGTGACTTTTCCCAATAGCTCAGTAGAAGGCATTTTTGTACAACCGGTGATGGAAGCGTTTGAGTTTTTATTTAATTCCACAACCTCAATTATTCTGTCAAGGGAAGAGAAAGAACTTGGGATTTTTAATTTTATAAATTTGGCTTTTCCTTTTATTCAAATCATTTTTGCACAAATATGTCTTTGTTTCAATTACCAAAAAAGTTATATGTGCAAATAAATTCAGGCTCTTTTATTTAACATTGGCCGTAAGCAGTTAGGATCTTTATTTGAAATAATATTTGAAATAATAGAAAGGACCTCCTTTGAAAAAATTATCCCATTTGGCTTTGTTTGTTTTGTGGAAAATGTGGCGTGGCGTTTCTGGAAAATATTTTCAGAAAGTCATTTTTTAGGAAAATGTAATTGTTTTTTAGTATTCGGATGAAACTTAAAAATGAAGTGGAAAATATTTTTCGCTATTCGATAAAGAAAATATTTTCTTTCATATACTCTTTTTCATTTATTTTATTTTTTCAAATGGATTTTTCATATTTTTAAAAAAATAATTTTTAATTAGTTTTAATTTTTAAAATCTATTATTATTTTTTTTTCTTTTTTTTTTTCTTTGTTTTCCATCTTCCTCACCGACGAGCCTCATGTTCACTTATGAGCATGAGGGTTGCCAAATCGATGAATGTGAGCTTAAGATCGATGAACTCGAGGTTTGCCTAGCAAACGGGCGACGACTCATCAAGAAAGATAAAAAAAAAAAATGAAAAAGAAAAAAAAAAAAAAGGAAAAAGAAAATTAAAAATATTTTAAAAATTAAAAGAATAAGAAGAAATGAGAGGAGGAAGTGAGGATTTACAAAGGTATAAGATAAGAGAGATTAAATGAGGAAAATATTTTTCATTTTTATAAGTGAAAATATTTTCCTTAATTTAAAAGATTTTTTCCCTTTTATGAGAAAAAAAAATTCTAAAGAATTCAATTTTTGCGAAATGAATATCGAACGAGCATCGCAGCATCACAACCCGAACAGGCTTACATCGCTTGCGTGCCCGTTTTCAGTGGTGAGATTTTTGTTGCTGTCGAGCTCTTCTGTGTTTCTGATTTGGCGGGCTGAGCTGGAAGACCGAGCAGTTCGCCTCTTCTGCACTCAAATTTTTCGCTCCATCAGATTCTGTACGTGTCTACCGTCGATCCATGAAATGTGGGTGCGGACAAAGGCTTGATTTTGTTCGTTTGCGTCCTTAGACCCGGGTTGTGAGATGTTGTTTTGCTTGATGGGTATTGGGTTGCATTTGCTTTTTCGGACAAAATTCCTCCAGTTCGTGCCTTTTGGTCAGCTGCTAGTGTTTGCGTGGAGTCAACGTTGTGTGCCTTTGTGTGTTGCGTATGGACAGGGGAAATTTATCAGACTTGCAGAATGAAGTATCACATGAAGTCTGGGTGAATATCTTCCTCTACCTTCTGATCATTTGTTTTAGATTCCAAGACACCGTTACTGAATCGGTCCACGTCATCTTTGTACGTGCCTTCCTGCAAGGTGTCTTCATCTTGGGACTCCTTGTGGCTGCAGTTGATTGACTGATCACCGGGTCGTTATTTTCTCTTTCTTGGAATTTCGTCCAACTGGAAGTCCTGAAAGCTAACGCATTTTGGTTCTTAGGTAGGAATTTGCCATCACTAGTCCATGCTTACTTTGGCTTCATCTGCCGTTGTTCGTGTAACAAGCTGAGAAGGCCTTATGGCAGTCAAATATGTTGTTTTTCATAATCTTAAAAGCATGGTTGATAGCAAATAGCTGCAGTCTCCTAATCACTCGGTTTGCTAACAATTTAAGTAGGCAAATGGCATTCGGGACTCCTCAACTTATTGAGTCAGAAAACTGCAGATTTGTTTGGGCCAAATTATGAATTGCTAACAAGAAATGGTGCCGATGACGATTTGCTAGCAAGAAATGTTGCTGATGCTGATTGACTTTGCATATTTGACAATAAAATGTAATCAATTACTATTAGCATCTCCTTGATGATCAAATCAAGGCTTCACTTGGATCTGCTCAGAGAATTGGACTCTGTATCGAAACAAACAGCTAGAACATTAACTTTCCTCCATTATCTTCACAAATTCATATGGAAATAGTGTCTTCCTTGTTGAAGTTCTGCAGTTGACTTAAATTTCCAGCTATCTGCCGTTCCATTGGTGATCATTTTAGGATGTTGTAGAGTTCTTGCAACACAGATGATTTGTTCTTTCATTGGATTGATTGGTTGTCAGCTTATTTATTGGACTTCTAATGGGAAAGCTCAAATTTGATAGTGATCTTTTCTTGTACAAGAGGATCAAACAGGTTCTAGATGCTCTTGCCCTGTTTTGGACTTGATTTTTCTACTGGCAATGCAAGTTCATGGCCTATGACTCCTAAATTGTTGATATGGATATAACTGAGCAACTCAATGTTGGAATTCCAAACTTTAGCCATTAATAAATTCGCCTCCTCGATTCAGTCCTTAAAGACATCCGAACTATTCGTAGAATCAGACCTACATAACTTGCTTGAGTAGGTGTGGGTGTTGGTGTGAGTTTTGCAAAATGGGCATCGGTATAGAATCAAGCCTGTCAATTGATGAGCATCTAGTTTGTAAGAAGAGAAGCTCTTGTTCTGCTCATACTAGAAACTTGCAGTCACTGACTACTCTAGTATATAATAAAAGTGGACTTGTGAACCAGCATGCAGTGCGTTATCAATAGCTTAATGAATGTTCTTGTTAGTCCTGTAGTGTGGGGATGTGAAGATGCCGCATCATGGAGTATTGTCTCCTCGCCACTGCAGAGGCACAAGAACGCTACTCTGGACAGAGATACAGAGGAGCTCACGAAGTTGCAATGGCCCTTAAAGTTTGGCCCAAGATGACATGTCGTTTTTGGGCTTCAAATGTTGGACCACCCTGCCCAAAGGTCAAGGTTTGTGTTCATCTCCTTCGTCATCTATAAGAAAATACTTGCAAATTGTTGGCAAAATAGATCGCATGATAAATGATACAGTGCGTATAGCCTAACTTGACGGAAGAGAACTCTAAATGGAAGTTTGAGTGTCAGCTACAAAGTGGACTTCTGAACCAGCATGTGAAAAATGAGTTGCCAAAAACAGACGGTGCATTGGGTGGACCCTTCACCGATGGCAGCATCTGGTCCTCAATCAACTAGTCGATGCATGATCACGTGTCCCTCCTTAGTTTATTACATCATGTAATTGACAGAGATTAGTGAGTCAGTCGACACCTTTAGAATAGAATTCCATGAGGTCATCAGAGACTTTCCTGGAATCAATCATCACTGTAAATCTATCACCTAATGCTTCAAGTTGCACTAATCATCCTGATTACAGATAATTGACAAATGCAGAAGCTCCCCTTTGTACATGCCAAAGGCAAATACTAGCTTTTGTATACCCTCATGACTCTATGAGAAGGGGCATATCAAGAGACATTAAAACCTTGTCCAGTGCTGTGTGTTATTTTCTTTGTGGTAGCTTGGTAGGTGCATTAAATGTGAGCAGATCAATGGGATTAACTTATGGCCAACTGTAAGTCCAGTGATAGACTGTGCATAGGTAGCACAGTTCCTTGTTATAATGGCCATTGGTATAGAATCAAACTGTCGATTGATGAGCATATAGTTTTCAATATGAGAAGCTCTTGTTTTGCTCATACCAGAAACTTCCAGTCACTGACAACTCTAGTATATAATTAAACAGTTGAGATTTGAGATTGGTGGCTCGAAGAGCTGAACTCTTTAGCAAGTGGGGTGGGGCTTTGGGTTGAAATTTGTTGGTGTGATCACCATGCGAGTTTGTGATGATGGATGGTGTTATGTTTGATGTTAAAGTATCTCTTTAATACTTTATACATATCTTACACTAATAAAACATGCACCTGGCTGTTCTACTTGCTACTTTTTATGCGACATATCGATCTCTTGATTCTTGAACTTATTTTGATGAAATAAGAACATAAGAACTTAATATGTACTTCATTGTGATGCAGCATTTGAGGCCTGTCTGGAAGGCAGATCTGGTTCTTTTGAAACTTAAATGGGTGAAAATTCAGTTTTTGATAGGATGATGTGCAATCTTCAGGCAACATGCAAGTATGAACGTCATTCTCTTTCTTCATTTTATTTCTTGTGTTTTCTCAGCATTCTTCACATTTGAATATTGAGTCTATGAGATTTTAACATTTGTATATTTCTTGCAAAATCAATATATTCTCTGCATGTTTGCATGTTTGCAAAAAGATACCCTCAATTTAAACCCGCTTTGGCAGTGGTTTTCTATCTATGCATATTTGGTATGTGCTTTATCTATTTAGCAAGCATTCCTTTTAAATAAGAATGGCGACGATGAAGAACTTGCTAACCTTGATAATGGTGCTTGACATTACGAAGAACTTGCGGTTGACAGTTTTCAGAGTATAAAGCTCAAGCAGGATTATGATTTTTCAACACCAGCTTTTAGGCATTGCCTTGGAAACTCCTGTCTGATCAAACATCTTGTCCGTGGATCTCATTGTTGGTTTTTACTTTATTTATAACAAAACCTCCATAGGTACTATACTGGTTATCCAAAGGATCTTGGACCATCACCTTTGATTCATTTTACGTCAGAACGTGAGTTTGTGCAGCTTCTTCATCAAGGTCATCCTGTGGTTGTTGCATTCACAATCAGGTATCATGATACTTCTGACTCCTCCTCAACATTTTCCCCCATGGTTCTGACCATATTGATGATACAGAGGTAATTACACAAAGCATCTGGACAAAGTGCTGGAGGAAGCAGCTGTTATTTTTTATCCTCATGTGAAATTTATGAGGGTAAGTTAATTTTGACTTATGTGCAGTGAACATGTTAACAAATAGGTCTTTTTTGTAATGTTGCCATTAGCTGGCTGCTCTACATTAATACAGACATATATATATTTTATAACTTTTGGTGTTTCGATTTTTCTTGGTTGTTCAGAGCCAGTTTTTGGAAATTAGTGTTTATGATGAAGAATTAGCTTGATACGCATCTGTTTCTTGGGCACACTTTTCAGGTGGAGTGTCCAAAATTTCCTGGGTTCTGTATATCACGACCGACGAAGGAATATCCATTTATTCAGATATTTCATAGTCCTGAACAGACAAGGCGAATATCCCTTTGTCACATTAATTTTGTCATTCTTCTATTTCATTTCTACTGCATTATTGCCGCCTCTCTACTTGGGCTTTTAATGTGTTATTTTCTCCTTGTTGGAATGGAGAAATATTTCAAAACCAAGACCACTCAACGAGCACCCTTCTTCTGGAAGTTTTCAGAAGCATTGGTAATCATCATTTTTTTCTTTTTCTTTTTGTATTTTATTTTCCTTTGTTCAGTACATACATACATACATACATACATACATACATACATACATACATGCATGCATGCATGCATGCACATACATACATGCATGCATGCATGCATGCATGTATGTATTGCAATGCCCAACAGAAACTTCAATATGCAGATGGGGCTCGCATATTTCACTATCAATTGAAACTGCTTCTTGATGTTTTGGTTGAGCAGGCTTCTAATCAAGGAAGAATTGCTTGTTCTAATATTACAAAGTACTCTGTCAAGGTTCTACCTGTAAGTTTGAAGCTTCTTTGAGGTGTAACATCACTGAAGTGATGGGTTGCTTAAGTCATGCGAATTGCATTTATAATAAAATTAGAGTTGGGACAACCTTTCACTTATAGCATATCTGCTTTTCATCCACTACATTTTCAGAATTAAATGGTCACTTGGAATGTTTGTCAGCCTGCTCATTTTGGGCTAGTGAATGTGGTCTCCAAAATGCTTAGAAACTTGGAAAGAATCTGGTTGTCATAGCACCCTCTTTTGCCTTTGCTTTAAGGGTTTCCTGATTCTATCCTTCTCCTTTTCTTCTTCCCAGTTCGATTATGACCAAAGTGTGTATGGATTCAGAGAATATTTCAAGCGCCATGGAATGAAGTCATCAGGTCCTGTTTAAAGTTGGCGACGAGTTTGGTTTGCAACTTAGCTAATCAATGCAGCCAGTCCTCTTGTAGAGATTGATTTAAGTTTCTGTGCATTTTGGGTGCTCCCCTCCGTGTTTGTAATGTAGCCATATCTGAAGCACGATATTGATAATTCAAAATTCTCTGTTTATACTGTTTAGCCCTAGTTAACAGGCTACAGGCTCAGATCTTTATGACTTGTGTGAACAGTGCACTGTGGCATCGCAAATTTTGTTAAGGGATGTGGAAGCGACATGCTTAAGCTTTTGGTTGGTTATTTGACAGAAATTTTGACTTTTGAATGCGGAACAAATGGCACTATTCATATTCTCTTGCTGAGTATGATCATATAATGCTCTATCCACTTTTTGAATATGACCACTTACTACTCATATTTACTTACTGAGTATCATAACATACTATTCATATTCATGTATTGAATACAACTACTTATTACTCATATGCACTTGTTGAGTATCACAAGTATCACAACATACTGCTCATATCCACTTTCTAATTATTACCACTTATTACTCATATTCATTTGTTAAGTATCATCACATACTGTTCATATTCACATTCTAAACGAAACCATTTACTGCTCATATTTACATGCTAAGTATCATATCATACTGCTCATATCCATTTTTGAATATGACCACTCATTGCCCATATTCACTTGTTGAGTATCACTACACTGCTCAAATTCACTTGATGTTTGCCGAATGTACCTATATATGTTTCCATTAAAGGGTAAGACAATGATATGTATGAAAAGAAGATGAGTCTTGAATACATTTGCATGAGAAATGGAAAAAGAGATAAGCATATGGGTATCGCTATTGACATATGTAATCATTGAAAAAGTGAGGTAAGAATATGCATGAAATATGTTGTGAAATAGATGCTGATTGTTGAAATGGGTATTTGGTTATATTCTTGATGCATGAAAAAAGAATCCGAGAACACCTAGAGTGTCAAAACTTAACACGAGAGGATATTTAAGTACCAAAAATTAAAAAAGTGACACTTAAGTACCAAAATTGGTGCAAAATGGATCAATCAAGTGTCAACGGTGAGAAAATCCGGCCAAAATGCTGACATTACAATTTTTCAGCGAGTTACGTGCAAAACAACCTTGTTTTGCATGTTGACGTAGCTAAACAAGTGATCAACTAATGTGGGAAAATAATTAATATAAAAATTAATTACATTAAATCTAAAACCAATTTATTTAAAAAGAAAAAGAAAAAAAAAGAGAAGGATAATAGCGGAAAGGTGGGGGAGGGTCGATCAAAGTCGCCGAACCCTAGCCAGGGGTTGACGAACCCAGCCATTGGCGGCCAACCCCCCAAAAAAACCCTTATTGACTACGGTGGGGAGACGGCCACCATTGACCACTATTCATCTTCCTTTTTAAAAAAAAAAAAAAATTGATTTTAAATTAATTTAATTGATTTTTATATTTAAATTAGTTAAGTGCCAAAATGACATTATTTTTATGTTTCCTTGCTGAGTCAACTTTCCGACAAGCCACATAAGCAAGTAAAATCAATAAAAAATTGCCATGTAGAATTTCTGGCGGGGTTCGTCGGATATGGCAATCAAGTATACCATTTAAAAAAAAAAAAAATAACACTTAAGTGTTGCTTTCCTAACTTTTTACACTTAAGTGTTTCTTTGTGCCAAGTTTTGGCACTTGGGGTGTTCTTTTGCTCATGAAAAAGCATGCAACATTAATGACATGTGATCACATGATTATATATGAAGTATAAAATGTGATATGATTCATATAGTGGTATGTAACGATGTCTCAGAATTGAGATACCCCATAAGTTAGGATGCTTTAAGAGTGTTTTGGGGGAGAAGAGATGACAAGCATGATGCATGCTCATAAATATACATATATACATGTTGATAAAGCACCAAATGATACTAATGCATCAAGAAATTACATGCCATACGCGGTAGATTACACCATACATTCGTGTGAGGCATTTGCAAAAAAGGTAAGATGTGTGCTCATGCAATAATTATGTTGCATCAAATGCTTGTGATTGTTATGTCAGGCTGAGTGATAAAATGATTTACTTGTTTAAATATAGAGATTTCACTTATTGGACTTCGACTTACTCCTTTATTTTCTAATAAATGTAGGATAGGCAACTTACCACTTATGCTTTTTGGAGTGTCTATGCATCACAAGTATGATTATGAGACTATGTCTATACTTGGGTTAGAATGCTTTTATACTAAGTTTACATTTAGATGTGTTTGGTTCAGCATTTTGAAAGTCATTAAGAAAATGTAAAGTAATTTAGCCTAAAGGACTTTAGGCAAATGCAAAGGTCGTTTGAAAAACTATGATTTGAAAATCAACTTTGAGAAAATACCGTTTGGTAGCCCTTTGGGTGATTAATATTATTTTTTTTTAAATTTCATTTGTTTAAAATTGAAAAAATAATGTATGCAACTTTTTAAATATAAACTTTGACAATAATACTAAAAAAATCAAATACATATATATTTTTTTAAAAGATCAAACCTTTCATTGAAATTTTTTAATTTTTATTTTGCATAAAATTGAAAAAAAAAAAAATATGCAACTTTTTAAATATAAATTTTGACAATAATGCTAAAAAAATCAAATATATATAATTTAAAAAAAAAAAAAGACCAAAATCTTTCGTCGAAATTTTTTAATTTTTATTTTTTAAAATTGAAAAAATAATTATGTAACTTTTTGAATATGAATTTGAAAATAATGCTAAAAAATCAAATACATATATATATATATAATTTTTTTTAAAAGACCAAACCCTTCATCAGAATTTTTTAATTTTTATTTGTTTAAAATTGAAAAAAAAAATAATGTATGCAACTTTTTAAATAAAAAATAAATTTTGATAATAATGCTAAAAAAATCAAATATATAAATAATTTTAAAAAAAGACCAAAATATATTTAATTTTTTTAGCATTTATACAAATTTGATTTTTTAGCATTATTTTGGCCTTTAAAATAATAATAACAATGGAAAAATAAGAAATTTGAAAATGAGTGATGATAATTTTGGGAAAAAAAAAAGTTTCAAAGATTGACCAAATCTTTGAAAGCTCAAAGTTAGCCCCTATTAACATTGGTTTTCAGCCTTCTCAATGCTAACTTTCACTTGAAACCTACTTCAAAATAGTTGTTAAACGGTCCAATATTTTCCCAAAAGGCTTTGGCTGAAAGCCCCTTGAGAATGTTGAATTAAATACATCCTATATAGGTTGACAAAGGACTCACAAAGTGGGTTCCCCACCATTTTGTTGTTTGGTACTTGAACCTCGACGGCAATTTGCTTACACTATTGAGAGGCTTTGATGGCGATACAAGTCATTGGATGGATAGTTTGCTTTCGTACGGACAAGTTCTTAGGGGTAAAGAGCTGGGAGATAGGAGACCCTGATTGTTCTCGATTCTTTTATATTATGGTGTATTGTTTAGAATACTATTATTGGTTGTAAATATAAAGGTACCATAAGGAGATATATGTGAAATGTTTTAAACACTGTGATTTTCGATGTGTGATGTATGTTGACGTAATTATGAAGCTTGCGCTTACTATTAATCAGTAGAAAATATAATTAGTAATGACACATGTAGTGACGAGCCTAGGGCATCATAGGGTGACCTCGCCTTTGCCTAGCAACAGCGAGGTGAGCTCGCCCTTGCCCAAGTCGCCTCAATCTAATGACCGGCCAAAGGAAAAAGAAGGAAAAAAATGAAAAATAAAAGAAAAACAAAAAATTAATTCAATAATTCAAAAAATAAAAATATTATTAAAAAATTATTTACATCAGCATTGGCCAGCGTCTACGTTAATGTCCGATCGGCCAAATTTGACTAAATGAACTTAATTAGCACAATTACAAAAGATTTATAACTCAATTGACTAAAAAAATTAATTCATGACTAAATTGGCACAATTATAATAGCTTTAGAACTTTTTTAATGATTTCCCCCTTTTATGGTGTATTATGGCCTTGGCCACAAAGGAAGATGTAAGAAAAGACAACATCAAGAAATGGAACCCTAAATGTTGTCGTTGTCGTTGACAATAGGTCCCAAGAGCAACGATTACAAAAGCCCTTCAATTTAAATGAGTAGTGTATCTGACTGGAGAGTTCTTAAATCTCATATGTCGTTTCATCGCACGAGTTGATATGTGCATAAAACATCGACACAAGATAACCAATACGATTCATGGGTCATGGTTATCGCAGTCGCTTTCCAATAATGACAAACACATGACATCATTTGATCATGCCCAATTGATAGAGAAATTATATGATGAATCCCTACATCTAGGCAAAGGGGCAAGTAAACCATGGAAAAATCGCAAATGTGTTGATTGGTGCCGCTGGGTAAAAACCAAAGATCAAACAAGAGGAGAAGTATATTCAATGGATTCAAAGCTTCAAGAGATGCATCAGGATTCCGAAATATGATGGCGATGGACAGCATGCGAGCTGTCGGTTTCCACATGACCCGGTCGTTGATCAGGAAAAAGTCCTCTCTAAGTTGCTACAGATGTGCTTCTGCTAATATAACCCTCCAAGCCAAATAATTAAGTGCCGTGGTCCAAAATAATCGAGTTTGAAATCACTAGTTTATTGCTGGTTTTGTTGTTTTCTCATTTGGTTTTCGCTAGCTAAGACAGTGGGGCTTGGGATTTTTCTTCCACTAAGCAGCAGATCTGTGGTTTTCTTTTTTGCGGTACCCTGAATCGGTTTTTACGGACCGGACCAAAGTCGTCACTTGTCAATCTAATATACAGCAAGCCTTCTATGTATTATCGGGACTACAAGAGCTTCACGAGAAATTTCTTTCTGAGAATCCAATTTGTGACATCATTTCCAGTGATTAAGAAAGGTCCCACATCTCACGTCGCCAAATTAAAATAAATTTCATATTTAAGCTGTTTGTTCTGGTGTATTACTTGCGCTTCGCACAGTCCGTGAGATTAATAAAGTATTTCAAAGACTAAGAGATTATCTACTTAATAGGCCGGCATTCCTCATTATAAGAATATCAGCTATCAGTGTCTTGCTTATGGTAAAATAAGAAAAGCAAAGAAATCTATTCCAAAAGATAGACATATATACATACATTCCAGAATAATAGATTCAATTTAGGCATTAAATTTAGGCAATAACAGGGCATGGAATCTTGTGAAATTTTCCTTTATAGGGGATTCGAATTTGTGAAAATACCCTAATCGCCCGTGAGGAAAGTCTTCAAGAACTTGTCGTTTTGTGACAGGTCATCCTGACCAATGGGACAAGATACCGTCCTTGGAATCTTATAAAATATGCCCCATATGTCATTACCTGAGATGCAATGCAAATACCCCTAATGGGATGGATCTCTCTTCCTGTCTTTATTATTATGTACAAACGCAAAAGCTTTGACCTTTATAAATACACGTTGATTCTTCATCGCACCACCCTCCACTTCCTTCTCTGATCTCTTGCCGTGTTGCTCTTTCTCCGTGTCTCTAGATTCCTTCAAAGAGGGAAACCTAGTTGTACTGATTAGAAAATGGCTGCTCCGCCCCCGAACCCCGTGCCCGTGGCGTACCAGGGCGGCGGGTCGGCGGCGGTGCCCGTCTGGCTGAACAAGGGGGACAACGCGTGGCAGATGATCTCCGCCACGCTGGTGGGCCTCCAGAGCATGCCGGGACTCGTGATCCTGTACGGGAGCATCGTTAAGAAGAAGTGGGCGGTGAACTCGGCATTCATGGCGCTGTACGCGTTCGCGGCGGTGATCTTATGTTGGGTCACCTGGGCCTACAAGATGGCGTTCGGGGAAAAGCTCGTGCCCTTCTGGGGCAAGGCGGGCCACGCGCTCAACCAGGGTTACCTCGTAGGTCAGGCCGCGCTCCCTGCCACGGCGCACTACGGCAAGAACCACGTCCTGGAGACGGCGATGGTGACGCCGTTCTACCCGATGGCGTCGATGGTGTGGTTCCAGGGCGTGTTCGCGGCCATCACGTTGATCCTGCTCGCGGGATCGGTGCTGGGGAGGATGAACTTCCGGGCGTGGATGATGTTCGTGCCCCTGTGGCTGACGTGCAGCTACACGGTCGGCGCCTTCAGCCTGTGGGGCGGCGGCTTCCTCTTCCAGTGGGGCGTCATGGACTACTCCGGCGGCTACGTCATCCACCTCTCCTCTGGGATCGCCGGCTTGACTACCGCCTTTTGGGTCAGCTCATCTCTTTCTCTCATGGAAATTTGACTACCTACCTTCCATTCTTTTTTTTTTTTTTTTTTTACCTTCCATTTTTATGTTCTGATAGAAAGGAAATTTTCATTTCCAAATTCGGTTTGAATAAATTCATGTTAGGTAATTATATTTGTGTTTCATATTCCAATAACGAGCTTCCAATGAGGATGGAGATTCGGCGTTGACCTCGACTTTCGAAATTTGATAACCTCTGAGCTTGTCGATTTATTATATAGGGTTTGCTTCAGATTCAAGATACTGAGATCATCATCTTTGACAAACGAGCAGCAAAACCCCATTAAACCCGATTTTCAATCTTGACGATTGCCTTCTACGCTAAAGAACAAAGAAAAAAAGAAGGATTATTCACCAGATAAACCTCTATCTGAAGTATATTAGTGTATCACGGATGTCGGGAGAGTTATCTACAATTTTTCAACGTGATTCTTGTACAGGTAGGACCCCGGAGCACAAAGGACAGAGAGAGGTTTCCGCCGAACAACGTGCTGTTGATGCTGGCGGGGGCGGGGCTGCTGTGGATGGGGTGGGCGGGGTTCAACGGGGGCGACCCTTACACGGCCAACATCGACTCGTCCATCGCCGTCCTCAACACCAACGTCTGCGCGGCCACCAGCCTCCTGATGTGGACGTTGCTCGACGTCGTCTTCTTCAAGAAGCCCTCAGTCATCGGAGCCGTGCAGGGCATGATCACGGGCCTCGTTTGCATCACTCCCGCCGCAGGTACTCCCCGTTGACCAGCTGAATTAAGAAAGTTTGCAGCTGTTAAGCAGCTGCAATTGACTTAGCCAGCCAGCCACCTTTCACATTGGAATCTGACTGACTTTGTTGATGTTGCTCTTCCGCAACCTTTTTCACATTGTACAGGGCTGGTCCAAGGGTGGGCGGCGATCGTGATGGGAGTCCTCTCCGGAAGCGTCCCGTGGTTCACCATGATGGTCGTGCATAAGAGGTGGACGTTGCTCCAAAAGATCGACGACACCCTCGGCGTCTTCCACACCCACGCCGTGGCCGGCTACATGGGCGGGATCCTCACTGGCATCTTTGCCGAGCCCACGCTCTGCTCCCTCTTCCTCCCTGTCCCGAACTCCCGGGGAGGAATCTACGGGGGCTCGGGCGGGGTCCAGATCGGGAAGCAGCTGGTGGGCGGCGCTTTCGTCATCGGGTGGAACATCGTGATCACATCCGTCATATGCATCTTGGTCGGCCTGGTGGTCCCCCTGCGGATGCCGGAGGAGGAGCTGATGATCGGGGACGATGCAGTGCATGGCGAGGAGGCTTACGCACTGTGGGGTGACGGAGAGAAGTACGACTCCACCAAGCACGGCACGGAAGACACGATGCATAGCAATATGTCGTTCACTGGGGCGACTCAGGTGATCTAAATCGTGGATGCTCGAGATGTTATCAATTGCATTCTTGCGGACGTTTCGATGAGGGAAATCATGGGAACGTGCATGATCCATTTTCATCTATCGTTCTTGTTAACATTGCATAATTCAATGTTTGGTTGAAAAATTCATGTAGCGAGCAAATTGTCCATATTTCGTATGGTTGTGTACAAGCGGTCAAAAAACCAAGGTTTCATCACCACATGTACTACTCTTCTACTAGTAAATTTGGTTTTTTTATGTATCATATTTGCTTCTTTTATTCATCAATCCTTGTTCAAGCATTTGGTCCAATTGCCTAATAATACATAAATTTAGAAATGAGAGAGAGAGAGAGAGAGATGGGCCTAAACCCTATCCAAGCCCAAAGATTGTATTTACCAAATTCATCCCTCACCAATCCAATCAAAAGCTCTATTTCCAAGCGCATGTCCTTGGCATTGGCAATTTCCTCCTCGGCCCGAAAGAAAACTCGGGACCTTACGAAAAGGTCAACCGCTGTAATAGATTCCGTCCGATAAAACCCTAAAAGCCGGCCTAAGAAATGTTCCTTTCACATGGGTTGGGGAGGGGCTAGGCGATGATACCATTGCATGCATCATTCAACAGCCCTTTTCGCGAGTACGTGCAATCATCACATTCGAGATCACTTTATAAAAAGCCATGCATGGAGAGAGAAGAAGCTTCCCTCCGCCCTTTTAACAGAGAGACAGGGGAATGCTCTCTCTCAAAAAGTTGAAAACTTGCCTTAGAAGTGAGGGCCTATGATGATGCCCATGATTCCCAGTGTTGGCAGCGGGTGCTTTGTTTGATTAGCCCTACGTGGCCCTTTCGAATTTGTTCTAATTAATATATATATATATATATATATATATATATATGTGTGTGTGTGTGTGTGTGTGTGTGTGTGTGTGTGGAGATTATCCATTGATCATTAGGCATGTTGGCCTTCGACAATCCGTGCCCACGTGTTG
Organism: Eucalyptus erythrocorys; assembly: GCA_014182555.1. Taxonomy (NCBI): domain Eukaryota; kingdom Viridiplantae; phylum Streptophyta; class Magnoliopsida; order Myrtales; family Myrtaceae; genus Eucalyptus; species Eucalyptus erythrocorys. Next base: position 460,895 of record CM024605.1, on the reverse strand, counting down.
TCTATCCATTTGAAGGACGAAAACATTAGATCTAAAATAAGCTCCGCTGTCTCTAATATTCATTCGATTAAGTCCTTCCACTTTTTTCCCCGATCCCTCTTCGATTAAGAATTTTTGGGATGTTTGTTCACAATTGAGTTTTAAAGAGGTACCTTTTCTTTTACTCTCTTACTAAAATTTCAGATATTATTTGAACTTTGCAAAATTATGCTATAATAATTTGTGAATCGATTTGCCAGTTTTTGTATATTGTGGAAATTCCAATTATTTTTTTTTAAGATAAAGTCAAAATGGGTCTGTTACAAATTTAAATTGAGTAAATAATAAAATGTAAAAGTCCACACAAATAGGTGCTTAAGTGCTCCATCCGTACAATAAATGACCCGGCAATCCCACCAAAAAAGAAAAAGGATTTCGTTGCAATAATTGACGCTTGAGTGATCATGCTCCAAATTATAAAGAAAGATGCACTTTTCTCAATTTCATGAAACACATTTATTTTTTATGTTAATATCACAAAAAATCTTCAATTAATACACCCATACTACGTTATTCCAAACTAAGTTTTACTATAGAAAAAATTGCAAATTAGTATACGTATGCCACATTACAATTCGGGGTAAATATGAAACTTATATAACAATTCGTGATAGATGTAGCATAAGTATACTAGTTTTTGGTTTTTTATTATACAAAAATTAGTTTTTGATATCTTACCAAAAAAAAAATTAGTTTTTGATAAATGCGACACAATATATACCCGGCTGAAAGCTTTTGGCGATGTAAAAAATTAATTTAAAATAAATACGACACAAACAATTTAGTTGGAGTTTTTAATAGTATTAATCTTTATTTTTTCCAATTTGGTGTTCCTATATTAAGAGTTGTAGCCTTTTGTCCACTTTCACCGTGATACATCGTTAGCTTGACTCTCTATTACACAATTGAGGGGGAAACTCAAATAGCATCTTTATTTTTGTGCTTATTTCTTTTGGCATAACCTCTATTTTTCAAATTTATCATCTCATTCCAAATATAAAGTCACTTGTTATCGCCGTCTTGAGGTTTACTAGTCTCAAAAGAATCATCAGGGCATAGTTATCGAGATAGTTGAGTTGCGGTAATCTTTTCAATTTGATTACTGCGTGGGTGGGATCATAAAAAGAGCTCGTCTCAAAACAACCATTAGGGCATAGTTATCAAGATAGTCGAATTGCGGTAATCTTTGCGATTTGATTACTACGTGGGTGGGATCATAAAGATGACGTCATTATGAATACGATATGATAATGTTCGAGCAAAGTGCGCCTAAAATATTATAAAATCGTGCATTTACACGTACATAGCATTTGGCCTATACTTATTAGCTATTTTTCCAAATACAATTGATTTTATGGAAGCCATTATTAACTTATAACATTGATTTATTTTTGGATAATGGCATATATGATTTTGAACTTCGACCCAATATACAATGCAATCCGTGAATTTTATTTTAATTTGCAATATTATCCCATCATAAATTTTTGGTTTAATCTTAAACCTAGAAAATGTTCAATACGATCCCTATATTTAAATTAATGAAAGGACGATATGAATAATTTTTTATATAATCTAGGGCCTAAATTGAACATGCATAAAAAATTCAAAAACTACATTGAATAAATTTAGACTTCAAAACTAACATTCAGAACTAACATTACAAAGCGAGCTTAAATTTACGGACTATCACATTATATATATGGAGTCAAACTTGAGGGATGATTTTCCCTCGTTTTCCTCCATTTCATTCTAATTCTATTTTTATGGAACGACATGTTTTTGAAGGGGCGCATTAAATGGGATTTGGGGTCATCGTCATGAGAGAGCACAAACCATCCCCCCCAAAATAAAAACCAAAGGAAAGAGAGAGAGAGAGAGAGAGGGACAGTTGGTGATTGTTAATAAACCATTAGAGAGAGAGAGAGAGAGAGAGAGGAGAAGAGAAGAGTCTTTCGCGTCTTCTTTGGCGACTTTTCTCCTGCACGCGACGCGAGCTCGAGAAGCGGAAGTCGGGAGAGGAGCGACCGACGGACGGACGATGCTGCTTTGCCGCCGTCGCCGCTGCCGTTGCTGCCGCTGCTCCTCGTCGTCGTCGTCGTCGTCGTCGTCGATCTCGCCGTGTCCGCCGGGCTCCGATTGGCGATCCCGATCCCTTCGCTCCGCCTCCTGATTCTTCCCCCGCCGCCGCCCCTCCGCGTGGTTCCCCCGGCGTTCGTTCGTTAAAGGCGGGGTTTTTCGCTGCGGGAGCTGGGGAATCGCATGAATCGGGGCGCGGCTCCGCGGCTCCGGTCGAAGAAGCCCTAGATTGGGTGGAGCGGGGAACGGAGTGAAGTGGGGGAGAGTAGGAGCTTCCCCCTCGGCCCTCCTCGATCTCGCAGGGGGTTTTCTGCTGGGTCTTGACCGCTTGTCGGGTTGGAGAGTTGCGCGCTTCGGAGGAGGATGGAGAACGGGTTCGATGGGAAATTGGCGGAGAAGCTGTCTGGAATGGCGCTAAATGACGCGGCTTCCAATATCAACTCCAACAGCGATAGCTTGTCTCAGGTAATGAAGGCCGTTGAAGCTGCCGAAGTCACTATTAAAGAGCAGGTTCCTCTTTCTTTCTCCCTCTCTCTCCCTTTCCTTCCTGTAGATAATTTATTTGATGCCCAATTCGCAAAGCATGAGGTAGATTGAGCATCAACGAGCCTTTTGTAATGGATGCCGAGAAAGAAATCGCACCGCGGAAGATTCTTGCCCAATTAGGAACCATCGTTTAGCCGCTTTAGTCCATGATTGAACTAGTTGTGAACCCTTATTCTGTGTGTGGACATGCTGGAAGGGGTGTGGAATATCTCAACTCTACCTGCTAATTATGTACCCAATGTGCCTTTTTTTTTTGGATGCGTAAATGCAATTCATCTATGAGCGCCAAAGGGGTGCTGAATAGATGGTCGATCTGGCGACCTTGCTGATTCCTGAAACTCGAATGAGTACGGCTCTTTGCTTTTCACTAGTACGATTGGAGAACCTATCTTTGATTTTAGATGGGGTGTATGAAGAGTCCTAGTTCGACTACATCTGGGTGGAAATGTAGGCAGTTTTACTTTGAAAATGGAATTAATTGTTGAGCAAGGACCTATATTCTGTGGGAAGTGGCTCTAATTATGTATTATGTAGATCCTTCCGCATGACAAATCTCCTTAAACCATCTTCTATAAGAGAACCCCCACCCTCACCCTTCTATAAAGAGGAGCATCTTCAACAGAGATCCTCCATGACCTCTGCAGCCTAACACCCATACCACCACTACAAAGCAGTGAACACTCAGTTTCAAGTTCATCCGGGGTTTGACTTTCTCAGTTGCATTTACTGCATTACTTGGTCAACTCTTTCTTGCTCCCATTCTGTTGCAACTTCCTACGTGACAACTGAAGGGGTGAGAAATTATCCTCCCAGTTCACCATTGTGGATGTCACCCTTGTAATCAAGTGGACATAAACATTTTTTTTGGGCTGGAATGGGGCATTGCTTGGTGCCTTTTACTGTAACTTTACTTGTCGCAAGTAAATGATGTGCTCAACTATGAACTGATGCTTGCACTTTCATGTCACATGACATGTTGCTAGAAGAAGATGATTACATGCTCAAAGTTATAGATGGTGCTGTATGCTGCGACTCCGCGACATTGAAATTTGACAAGAGGATGATCTTAATTTTCCATTTCACTCATGACAGATGGACGAGAATATTCGGGTGAGGGACGAGAATAATCGCCTGAGGACCGAGCTACAGGAAAAAATGCAGGAACTGGAAAGATATGTAAGTCATAGGTACTTTTGTTGGAGCAGAATAGTTTAATTGTACATATGCTTGCACTGAGAATGTGTTTAACTTAAATGTGTAGGACCTGTACATATAGACATGCATCTGATGGGCTTTCCACTTTTCTATTTGTTTTTCAGTTAATGTTAGGATCTTCTTTTCTTGATAGCCAAAAGAGGTTGTAGTTTGGATGTTGAAGTTGATTCATTCTGAACATAAAAAGAATATTTCCTTTACCTGGCCCTAGCTTTTATGCTGTCTCTCTATCATTAAAATCGTAGCCTGGCCATGTCAAGCAGTTGTTGAGTTTGTCTTATATTTTGTTTTAGGAGCGGTTGAATTCTTATGTAGAAAGGGTTAGTGTTTGGCAAGCACTTGGGAATTAGAAGCATGTGAACTTCAGGTGCACTCTGATATTCTTCATATATACAAAAATTCTACAAGAACGCGCATCCAAATTTTTAATATGGTGAGCATGTGAAGGAAGCAACCAACTACTCTTTTCAAGCACTAATTTCCCTTGCCACCATACTTGTTTGCAGCCAAGTATGTTTGAGACCGAATAAGTTTGGCTAAATAACTCACTGGTCGATTCACACTGTACTAGTTCCTTTTTTGTGAAGGAAAGATAGTTGAACTATAGGAGTTCTCGACCCTAGAGGAAGGCAGCGAGGCCAACAAGGAGGGAAGAGAAATTTCGAGAGATTCAGCTAGGGATTAAAATTGGCTAGTCCAGTGGGCCAGCTTGGGTTCGCAAAGAATTTCACTAGTCTCTTCGAAAATGATGTCCTAATGAGTAGGGTGGTTGCAACCCAGAACTTTAGCTAAAGGTCAAGAAGGCATTTTACCCAGTGAGATAGATATTGATATTGTGTATATATACATGTATATATCTATATGTATATATGTATATATATCTGTATGTATGTGTGTCTCATTCCAACTCTCATACAACTTTTGAGGGGTTCTTTCACTTGACACTGGACTTGAGCACTTTAGGTTTTCAGGTATTCTGTTTCTTCATGTTCTTTCTTTCTCAGTTTAAAGATCATTTTCTTCGCGAGCATGTTCACCTACTCGAAATGTACATTGTTAGCAACTTAAAAGTTTGCGCCATTAGATGGAGGGAGATTTACGTGTATATGAGGCTCATATACGCTAATTCACGTGCAGACCGGATTGAGAGCGGCGCATGGAATTGACAAATAGGGGGCCACATGTGGGAAGTAAACTAGGTGGAACGTGTCTTTGATATCATGCTAGAAAATCCAACCCAAAAGCCTAAGCCATCACATTCTCCATGGACAAGCATTGTGGGACACTTTAACGTAGATATACATAGGAGCTTTAGCAATGATGCTTTATTCCATGATGAGGATTGTCTAAGCCACTCCAAGACCCTTCAAATAGACCTATCTTTCTGCTATGCACCTTCTCCAGAGATAATCCAAAGTCAGGATTTTGTCAGAAGCCAAGATCGATTCTCTAGGTGGGCAAGTAGATCTCAAGATGAGATTCTAATGGCCTCTGGCTTAAATCACATGTCTCTTTAGGGTCCTGTAGGAGGATTTCATATTGAAGCCGTGAAGGTGACCGGCACTATCTCTTTCTCCATACTTACACATAGTTTGCCATTGCTTATGTCATTGGTCTTTACTCTCAATATGGCCTATAGAACAGATTCTCATTATTTGTATGCCATCTCCAACAACTTATTTTGTATATCTCAGAACTTCAACTCTCCTTCATTTTAAGGATTAACTTGAGGACATGACCACCTATATGATGTTCGCCTGACTTTTATCACATCGCCTCTCTTTTTTTTTTTAGCATCTGTACAACTTTGATGCGTGAATTTTTGGCTGAGTTGTGAGTATGGTCACACGGGAGGATTCTCATAGGTTGATGTTTCATCTAGTGTTTATGATTTTGTATTTCAAGACATTTAAATCTACTTTTTGCATGAACGCTAGCTCTTGTCCTCTCACACCCTTTTGCATGACCCGCTTAGTCAGTACAGATAAAAAACGAAATGAGTCAATTGGGAGACAGGGTGGCTTAAAAGTATTCAAATTATATTCATCGCATTTCCTATCTAAGCAAAATATTATTTTATTTCCTGAGAAATTATTAAATGATTCCAAATGACTAAATATCAACATGCATGTGATTTAATTATTGAGGTGTTGTGTAATATAGAAGTCAAATCTCAAATGCTAAACTATGAAGTTCAAGTAGAAAATAAAAAGGCAATGTCATTCCAAACATGCCCTAATGTGCCAAGATCAGTATGAAAACAGTACCACCATCCAGCAGTTGATGCTTCTGTCATTCTTAGCCAAGGAGCATGAAGGATCTGTGGATATTGTAAAGAGGAGGTGGAATGCGTATTGGTCTTGTGGACTCAGGGTTTTGGTGTTTTGGTAAATGATTGATTGGGAGAATGTGTTTTTTTTTTTTTCCTTTTTTTTTTGGTTGAATTTTAGGAAAGAGGGACCTCATGTTATTGTAAAATCAGTAGTTACTGCATTATGCAATTTTGCATTTTTGTGTTTTGTAGTTTTGTGACCCTGCTTTTGATTTTTGTATTTTTCAACCACACATTGATCAAGAAATCTCAGGGGTCATTAGTACTAGTGAGTCATGACTATTAATGGACTCTTTCTCTTGCAGAAATCATATGAATCAATGGCTTCAAGACATGATGTTGGGGCACCAGATGGCCTTCTTCGCAGAGTCAATGATGCTCAACAATCTATACCGTCTGTGGGAAATCCAGAAGAGGGCGTTAACGGCATAGGAGGCACTTCTCCACGTGATCAAGCCAGTTCTATTATTGTTCACAAGGAGGTGAAACTAAGTAATCAGAATATTGCCGGACATACTCAGGGGCAAGCCCACTTTGAAAGCAATAAGGCTAATGGGACATTAAAAGTTCTTCCTGGTCCTCAAGTTCCCACCGATAATACTGGCTTTTCTCAGTTATCATCACCATCAGCAGCATCTTTTTCTCCTAACAGGTTTTACATTGGACTTGAGCAATCCATCTTAAAGTGATCAATAAGTCAGTGTTGAGATATATAGAATCTTAGACAGCATTTCGTGCTTTGTAGATATCAAACTGAAGGAGAATATGATAGAAGACTTAATATCTCTGGACATGGGCTTATGCGGATGGCTGAAGTCAGTAATTCTAGCAGCCTCCAGAAACAGGTTGCTTGGGACGATTCCACAAATTCCTTTTACTTCTGATATTTGTGTTGATTGCATTGGTTTATGAATGAAATGATATTTGTAGGATCTCATTCATAAGGTTCAGGAACAGGAACAAGAAATTATACAGTTAAGGAGACATTTGTCAGATTATTCAGTGAAGGTGAGAGTGATAAGTGGTGGTCGCTTGTATGACGGAGTGGGCTTTTACTTGAGTCTGCTTCTGGACTAAGTAGTGTTTGGAAGTAACACAAGTTAATCTTGTTGTAGGAAGCACAAGTACGAAATGAAAAGTATGTTCTGGAGAAGCGAATTGCTTTTATGCGTATGGTAGGAAGCTTTTGATCAGTCATTGCTCTCCACTTCTTCTGGTTCACCTTTCCTTATCCATGCAATGGACCTTTGCCCTCTGTTTTTGGAAATGTAGGCCTTTGATCAGCAGCAGCAGGACCTTGTTGATGCTGCTTCTAAAGCTCTGTCGTATAGGCAAGACATAATGGAGGAAAATATTCGTTTGTCATACCAATTGCAGGTATACTTTGCCCGTCCTAGGGAATTTTTTTTTTTTTTTAAATAATGGTAATTTTGATAGTGTGCATGCTTTTCATATTTTGCTAAAATATCTCTGATTATGTGCTTAATACTCTCTTTATTTCATGAAGAACACCTTTTTTTTCCCCTCTACTATTTCAGCTTAGTGAAAGAAATTTTGATACGTGTGGTATGGAAATGCATTTACGTTGTAGGCTGCTGACTTTCTGTGGGTTCTCATTAACTTGTCTCAAAGGAAAGTGTGACAAAAATGCAAATAGAATTTTCCTTGCCCCTCCTATCCATTTTCTTTTTTTTTTTGGGTACTTGCTCCTCATATAGGCACCAGCAGACCTGGGGGCAGAGATTTGCCACTCTCCACTGAACTTAGAGAATAATCCCTTTATATGTGACCAGTCTTATTAATTGTGTGAGTTCTGCCCCCGCTAATGGTGGCTTTCTCGTTGATACTTCCAAAGTTCTTGCCACTAGTAACTACTAATGGTTCCCATAATGGGTGAGCCATAGTCTTGTAAATAGTACATGACTCCATACAGAATAACAATACATTTCAATTTAAAGAAAAATGAAATGGAAACTTGGCAAATGACAGTCAGATAATATCTTTGATTCGATTGTTGTTCTTCATTCGAAAATTTGTTATTTCAACAGAAATGTGTGATAAATTATGTGCACGTGATATGCATTGACATTCTCTAGGTTTGCTTATGCATGAATATGTAATAGCCACCGCATGGTGATGTGTGACATGCTTATGCACATGTCATGTGATCTTTCATTTAGAGTTTTACACTTTTGGTAGAGTGAAAACTTTCTTATAGATTAAATGCCTAAGTTGATTTGATCTAGAGAGTTGTTTTGCAAATGGCTTTGGTTATTTGAGCTCTTTTTGTATATGGGTCAGCACCCCTTGGTGCTCTATAATCGATCTTCTTTTTACCTGTAAAAAGAAATGAATAACATGGTAAAAAGTTTGTCTACTGATTTCAAAGCTGAGATAAACTCAAGTATACATGTTATCTGAAGGCGTCTACTTCTTTTAAGTGGCTTGATATCGAGTTAATAAATATTTGACCTTGTCCTATCAAACTGTAGCCATTGATTTCCTGACTTGAAGAAGGGGAGAGAGGAATCTCAAAGTCTCTAGGAAATGATGTTTTACAAGATGCGCATGGTTCAACTTACAGTAATTAGAACCTTGTGTTCCTGAGATGAATAAAACAAAGTAAAAAGTAAGAACATCGTATTTGTATGTGTATCTACATATATGTGCATGCAAGTTAAATGTTACTATCATTTTCTGTAAAAATAACAAGATAAATATGGGCCTCCTCAAGTAGGGGTTGTGGTTCCCTTTTGTAAAAACCAGAAGCATAACCCCATCGCCTCTCTCTCTCCCTTTATTAAATGAAAGATCAACTGGCAAATAGGAACTTAAAACGGAAGTACAATTTTTCAAAGGAAGAGTATAAATTGGGAGACTATGTTTAGGCTTGTCAGAGAAATCTGGCTTCACCAACCCTATGTCTAAAATCTGGGTCAGCCACTACATATAGGTCTTCATTATTACCTAAGATATCGTTAAATTCTGGTGCCATAATGGGCCGTTGCCGAAAAGGTAAGAGTAAATGACACTTGTACATCATGTTGTAGTATCATCATTAACAAATCTAATCCGGAATCTTACTCTGCCCTCTCCTCTCTCTCTCTCTCTCTCTCTCTCTCTCTCTCTCTCTCTCTCTCTCTCTCAATGTTTAGGAAAAAGCAAATTTTGAGGTTCTTGTTTTTGTCTCCCAGGCTGCACAGCAAGAAAGATTGACATTTGTGCAATCTTTGCTGCCTCTCCTTGCAGAGTATTCTCTGCAGCCTCCAGTCCTCGATGCTCAGTCAATTGTTAGCAATGTCAAGGTATGTCCAAATCATGGAGTTGTTCCTAGTCCATTACACGTGAATTGTATATTGTCTCTCTGTTCTTGTAAATTCATGATGTTCTTGTGCCTTCCTTGTAGATGAAGACTGGCTAAATACGTTTTTACAGGTTGCCTTTATTACACAGAAAATCAATGGCATATAAAACATTTACTAAAAATGATAGTTTGTATTGCTTAAAAAAATTAGTTGATGGAAATTTTTGTCATTTGCAACAACAATCTATGCCTTAACATCATTTATGATCAAAGTTGTTTTTCATTCATTCATTTTTATAAGCGATACAAACTATTAATTTTAGGAAAATATTTTTCAAATCAATGATTTTCCAAGAAACACATGCATCCTTTGTATTTTGATTTTGTTTTTGAAGCGATAACTTTAGTAGCTTAAATGTCAGGGCTTTGGTAATTCTTTTACCTAAAGGTCTCAACCAAACAAAGGACAGAATTATTAAGAAGCTAAAAATGCACTAATACAGCTGGCGAATCAAAAGAGGATCAAACTTGTTTGCATATGGATTTTGAAAAAGATGTTGATACTCTAGTGATCACTTCTAGAATTAATTGTGATAGTACCGTCGTCGCTGTCCTGAATGTCCCAAGCCCAGCCAAAAATTCTCCCATTTGGTTCTGTGTTAGCACTTTCTGTTGCAACCGATGTACAAATGAACTTAAACAAAAAGGTAAGATAGTTACTTCTAAAGGCAGTATATATGGAAAAAGAAAAGAGAAACAATCAGAACTTGCTTCCATTGTTTGTATTGGATCTTTTAAGAGAGAAAAGCTTGCAATTTGGTGGAAGAGACAGCATTTCAGCTTTTCTATTGAAATCTGTTGAAATTCATTTCACTCTGTAATTTTGCTGGGAGATTGACATGACAAAGTGGGGACACATCTTTTCCCTTTTTGGGTCCTCTGTTGATTTTGTCATGCACTTTGACTAAGCCAGGGTTGGCAATTCCTAACATGACTCAAACATGACATGAATTTACTGAGAAAAACACAAATACAACATGACTTTAAGTCAAAACTAACACGAATCACCACATTTTCAATCATTTCTAATGGAAAACCCCCAGTAATAATGCTGAATCAATTTTCATAATGACATGAATTATTGACATGAATATGCTGAGAAAACTTGAATTTCCAGCCCTACTTTCTATTTTTTCTTCAATAAAATCTTTTTATTAATCGGTTTTATCATTTCCCAAAATAAATCTTGAGATGCTTGATTCCGGTAGAAGCATGTGACACCATTGAGACCCACTCTCATCCTGATGGCTGCCACAGCAAACAGCATGGTTTTTCAGCGGTGGAACTTTATTAAAGACATGATCTTTTTAATCAAATAATTCATTACATGAAGCATAAAAAGAAAAACTGCATTTTCTTGGGTGAATGCAGAATTGCATAGTTGCTTCTGAAGATGGTAAAAAAGCAAAGAGAAAGGGAAAGAGGAGCGCTTTGTCACTAATGGCTTGTATCAAATATTTTGATGGACAGGAAGTTGTAGTTGAGAAATGGAAGAATGGCATTTCAGTTCCTCTTGAAATCTGTTCAAATTGTTTGGACTCTGGAATTATCCTCGAGTATATGACGCTATAGACTGTTTTCATATCTTTTTTGACTCTGGATTTCTATCTTTGCACTTTGATTTATCTCTTTTTCTTCTTCTTCTTCTTCAAGAGTGCCTTTCTCGTAGGTTTTGACTTTCCCAATATAAATATGGGCATGCTTCATACATTAATGATTATGTGATGCTATCCAAAACTATTCTCATTCTTGTGGCTGCCATAGCAAACTGCATGGGTAGTGTCAGACATAAATTGAACATGGAAATTGTGCCTGATAGATTTTACTAGATTGCTATTGTTTTGACTGGTGAAGTTTGAAGCCGCGTCATGCAAGAGATAGCTGATTTCTTTTCCAATGGACGTCTTTTTTGCAGGTCCTTTTTAAACATCTACAAGAGCAGTTAAATGTTAATGAGGTGTGTGGCCTAGATTTGAGATGGCAGCAACATCATCCAACATTTGATGTGTAATTTGGTATTTAAGCTCATCTTATTTTAGGTGCTCAACAAATTGTCGTCTTTCTTGCTTCAGACCAGACTGAAAGAATCACACTATCAATTGGCCCCTTGGAATTCAGAGGCAAGTCCGTCAAGTTTCGCACCACAGTCGCCTGCTTATTCCGTTGGTGCAGCGTTGATGACTTCAGTATGCACGAATATTTAGATCTCAGTTCCTTTTGCCTGTAAAGCATCTTTCCTAATACCTGCAGTTTTTCTTGCCAGAAGAGAGATGGACTAGAACTGGTGCCACAACCTCCTTTTTCCTTAGGAAATGCACCAGTTTCTTCTGATGCTCGGTCAAGTGCTGGGTGGGATGCATTGAATGCCCATCAGACTGCTTTCGGAGGTGTCCTACCCAAAAACATGGAACCTGATGACATAGGGAGGAATTCACCCCTTGCAAGCAGGTGAGCTTGGTCAAATGGAGCCTATTGAAACTGTGAACTGATTGTAACACATTTCAACTATCTGCGTTTGTTGGTGGGATCAGTCCTCGTTGAATTAGTGTTGATTGCTTGCATATACTTAAGTTCTGCCCTATGGTGCTCTTGGGCTTGACAAATGTGAAATTCATTTTTTTTTTTACTCCACATGTTTCTCAATATGAACAATGCTGCCTGCCTATGAATCTTGGAGTAGGCCATGTGATTACAGCAATAATTTTTTAGTATTGGTTCATGCATTTTTCTATCAAACATTCTGTAGCTATTTAAAAGGGCACAGGAGTTGGTGATGCTTATCAGTTCTCTAGCACGGAAGATTTGCATTCACAGCTAGACTCCTTATGTTGGTTTTGTGCTGATCCCAACCTTCTTCCTGGCAAATGTTTAACTTTTTTGGCTGATGGTTTATTGCTACTGTAATCTTTTTTCTGCAAATACCTTTTTCCATGTGTGAGATGAACTTCTAGGATAATGAGTCCTTGGGTGGACCAAGTCTTTTAACTGGAGAGTTTCTTTGACCCTTTTGTTAAGTTACTTTAATTAAGTTTCCTTTATTATCAGAGTTTTATTTCCTTTTTTTACTTACATAAGGGTATTATTGTCCTATACAATTTATATTCAATATAAATACAATGGGTGTAGAGTTTCTGTTACTACAGAAAACTACAGCCCTCTCTTTCTTTCTTTTACGTTCTCCTTCTCCTCCTTCTCTCTTCCTTATTTCTCTCTTTCTACTTGCCGCGGGTTCTCTGATCAACTTTGTGACATGGAGCAGATCTAACTACCTGATTACTTGATCCTATTGCTGGTTTGAGAGTCCCCTAATTCTTCTCTGGTGCGCAGCCACCTAAACATGCAATTTTTATCGGTTTCCTCTTTGAGTCTCGATATTTATGAGATCAAAAGATATCAGATTCATCAGATATATTTATATTGAGACTATCATCATGAGTGATATTACTACGACTCCTGCTACTGCTGCTACTTCTGCTACTACTGCTACTGCTGCTACTTCTGCTGCTGCTGCTGCTACTTCTGCTGCTACTACTTCTGCTGCTGTTACTACTGCTGCTGCTACTTCTGCTGCTGCTACTTCTGCTGCTGCTACTACTTCTGCTACTACTACTGCTTCTGCTGCTGCTACTGCTGCTGCTACTAGCAGTACCAGTACTACTGCTGCTACGACTTCTACGACTACTACTACTACGACTGCTGATATGTTTACCAAAGCATTATTTCGTCCTGCTTTTGTTGCTGGTTGTTCCAAGCTGGGCATGGGTGACTTATATGCTCCAGCTTGAGGGGGAGTGTTAAGTTACTTTAATTAAGTTTCCTTTATTATCAGAGTTTTATTTCCTTTTTTTACTTACATAAGTGTATTATTGTCATATACAATTTATATTCAATATAAATACAATGGGTGTAGGGTTTCTGTTACTACAGAAAACTACAGCCCTCTCTTTCTTTCTTTTATGTTCTCCTTCTCCTCCTCTCTTCCTTCTTTCTCTCTTTCTACTTGCTGCAGGTTCTCTGATCAACTTTGTGACACCTTTATTTACTATAAAATACAGTTTGACCATTTTGTTGAAAAGGGAAGCAGAAAACTTTTGACTGGAGTTGTCAGGCATTGTCCTGATATGAATATGATGTCAAGAATCAGTTACCAGAAAAGGAAAATGTTAAAGAGTGCCCCTAGGGCACTTGTTAAGCCTCATTTATTGTGCTTTGGAAGCATAATATTTCAATTTGAAGCTGGGGACTTTCCAAAATGTGTTATTGCTCTTTCAAAGTGTGTTGATATGCATTATCAATTTCAGTGGTCTTAACTAGTGCCCCCTGGACACTGGTTAACAAGACCCATCAGAAAAGTCATTGACATTGTGATGTACTAATTTGCTCTCTTGATGTTATCAGGGGTGCTGTCACCCGTGATATGGCAGGACACTTCGCAAATACTCAGGGCAGCACACCTCTCAACCGTTATAGCGAAGAAACTACCAAGCAAGTCACTTTTCGTGAGCCTGTTAGCAACACAGAGATGGATGATCCTGATGTAGAGGGAAGTCACAGTGAGAGAGAGTCTTCGGCTAATTGGTCTTCTGGGAATTCCCCCTATTCGGCCCCATATAATAAGCCAAGCTATGCAGCTCCACTTGATAATCCTGGCTCTTTATATTCCCCCTATCTACCCCCAGTTCTTGAAGAACCTGCTTCTTCCTTTTCAGAGGGTAACAGTACATTCTTGTTAGGATTTACTTGTTGTCTTGTCAACTCTGTCATAATCCTTTTTTTTTAACAGAATTGTTTATGTCATGCAGCTGCAGAAGATGATCCATTACCAGCTATAGAGGGCCTCCAAATTTCAGGTGATGCATTTCCTGGTAAGGAACTGCAGGCTTGTGGATACTCCATTAATGGAACAACCAGCTGCAACTTTGAGGTGTATATCTGGATCATAAATAACTCTTTTGTTTTTTAGTAGTCCTTGCGGGAGACCTTCCTGTTATTTAAGGCGGCACTGTGGTTTTGTTGTTTATTATTTTGGTGGATGAGACATCTTTTCTTACAATCTCTTATGTCTTATCATGGTACATTTCCTACTTTAAGATGAAAACTCTAGGAATGAGCTTTAGAGTGATAGATTATGGTTGAAGTTGCTTTGAACTTGATGGGAGTCCGTGAGAAGTAACAGGATTAACCATCCGTTGATAAAGATCTTGAACCACCAGGAGCCCTGTTCAGGATTGGGCGAATATTAAGACAAGACTCAAGCCACAGGATGTCCTAAAGGGATTATATCATGTTAGACCATTCTGCTGTTATTGGATAAGGGTTTGCAGGCCCTTGTTGCCCTATAGTTGATCCTTTTACCTAAAAAATACCTAACGTTTAACCATTCTGGATTTCTTGCATCTGTGAAGCCTTCATTTGTGCAAATATTTTGTTGATTGTCATTCCTAACAATGGACTGCCTTTCTGTTTAACAGTGGGTACGCCATTTAGAAGATGGGTCGATTAGTTATATTGAAGGTATGTTTTTAGGCTTGCACTTAGGTTTTTCCTTTTATTCTTGAAATATGTTATCTAAAAGCTGGGTACTGTGGATTTTCATATGTTAGGAGCTAAGCAACCAAATTATACTGTAACTGCTGATGATGTTGATGCGTACCTTGCCATTGAAGTTCAACCACTTGATAATAGGAAGCGGAAGGTACTGATTTTCAATTTTGGCTTCGGCAACTGTGGTAGTTTATGCAGACTGTTATACTGTCAAACGTGCATGATTTTTGTTCATTGCTTCTCTGTTTTTCTCCCTTGGTCTTCATCATGCTTTTCTGCAAGTTTTCAGTGCGGGGTCAGCTTTAAAATCAAGAGCCCTAGAGTGAGTACACACATATTGGCTGAATTCCTGACATTTAGGGAAAATATAGAAGGCATGTGTTGGAGATTGGGATTTCTAAGTGCTAATAGCAATTCTTCTTATGTCATATTTTCAGCATATTTGCATGAATTGGGTTGTGATTGTTTTTCATGTGTTTTGATCTGATTGAAAATTTTTATATCCTAGTACGATCTCATTCAGATTGCATTCTTCTTTACCCGGCTTAATCTGAAGTTAGAGAAATTATTTCAACCAACCATGTTACAGATTCTATATGTCCTTGTTATGTTGGATGTCAATTACCTAGCTTCTGACTTGTTCTCTTCACAATCTAGGGGGAGCTTGTGAAGGTATTTGCTAATGAGCACAGAAAGATTACATGCGGTGGGTAAAATTATGCTTCGTACCCTTCTCATCTATTGTAAATGCTATAATTGGTAGTTCATATCACATCCATTTATCCTCTTTAAAGTGAAAAGGATGGAACAATTTAATTTACTGTCATAGTTAGTAATTTTCCTGTAAGCCATGCTTGTTTGATGTTCTGCTGGTAGAATTTTCAATCTAAACTAACCCAATTAGCCAAGGAAGCACATCATTATTTTTCTTTCTTCTTTTATTGTGGTGTAGCTAGTTATGCTAAAAAAATGAAAGCCGTTATGTTGAACCTGGCATATTGCTTTATTATAACCAAATTACCAAACTGCTGGCTTCATGTTTCCCAGAATTTTCCATCACTTTTGTTTCAGTCTGTCAGTGAGGATTGTTCCCCATTTCATGCACCATAAATCTTCTAACTTCTCCTTTTTGTTGGAAGGCCCGATACAGACTATCATAGAAAGGACTTTTCATGAAGGGCATGCATCATACAAAGTTTCATTATCGGTATGGAATCCTCAATGATAATTGTGATTGTTGCCTCAACTGTTCATTGTTCTCTCTTCACTTGCTAAAAGAAGCATGACTGGCTTTATGTAAGCTGTTGATGGCAGACGGGATATCTTGACATATGGGAACCAGCTATATTGGCTGTTAAAAGGGAAGGTTACAGCATCAAATGTACTGCCAGTGATGTTGTATTCACAGAAAAGTTTTCTCCAAATATGAAAGTATGATCTTATTCCTTTTATCCTTTTTTGATACTCTGATCAATTTGTTTCTCAAGCTGTGATATAAGTGCTTGATTCTAGACAAGGGGCCTTATCAATCCTAAAGGGGTAAAGGAACTTCACCTAATTCATCACTTGGTATCATTAAACCTGCAATATGCCCGAGACCATTTAAGTTCTTTTCTACTTTAACATCCTTCATTTTTGTAAATTCAATTTTCATCTTGAGAGTCTAATTGAGTATTGAAAGCATCATTATCCATCCCTCCTATGTTCTTTGAGGGAAATGAAAGGGGGGCATGTGAACCAGATTTAAATTTAATTCACTAAAATCATGAAGGGACTAGACACACTTTGATTCAAATTTAAATTTAATTTACTAAAATACTATAGTATTTTTGTGTTGATGCCTCAAATGTAGGAAAATGTGGAAGCAACTGTAACTGGATTGTGTTCTGCGTGTCCTTGTCCCCATCAAAGTAGCTATTAATTAACTAACTTTGTTTAGATACTTTTGTTGTCCAAGTTACCTATGGGAGAACGTGTTGAGCTTGAATATTTTAGCCATGAGATTTTATATATATATATATATAGTTGTAGTTACTTTTGTACTGGTGAACTGGAACACCAGAAGTCAGTTTGTTAGCCAATATTTATCTCTGGAAAGAAGAGAAATAAATGAGTAGTATATTTAACTAGAAGAATTCCTGGTGTTCGGTGACTGTCATCCTTTGTCACAGTTTCCAAATTCAATATGCATAATCAAAAGGCTGTCGTGCCTATAAGAGTTGTGTTCGTTTCCATAATTTACTACCATCACTAAGTCATCGTTTAAACTCAAATCACTAATATGGTCATCAACGCTCAAACTCTTGGCCATGAAGTTTGGAGCGTGTGTGGCCTGAAGTGGTGGGTACTTTCTTGCCAAAACATGGATACAAATGCTGGATGTAGAAATAGTAAGAAGTTTATCTTTTAAAGCTTTAGCTTTCTTGATATGGACAACTTTTTAGGTGGAAGCATGAAGTGAATGTTACATAAGTAGGAAAAGATGTGCTGCAACGAAAGGAAGTCTTATCAGTTCAAACCTTTTGCTTTCTTAACAAATATCGATATATTAACTTCGTAATTGGACTAGAGTTGAGTAATAGCTTTGTCCAACATTCCTTTTTCTTCCCCTGCAGATTACAATTCCCTATGGAGATGACACGGCGTTCTGGATAATAAGTTCAAATGACAGTGAGCGTCTCTTAAGAGCAGAAAACACTGCAGAAGACATTATTAGCTGGTAATGATCCATGCTTGTTATGTTATGTTACTTTCCTATGCCATCTGAGATCCCTATCAGATTTAAAATATGTTAAGACTTTGGAATAGAGACCAATGAGTTGCTAATATTTTTCACACGGCATGTTTTGTCTAATGTTGGATGGTAAAGAATCGCGTGGCACTCTTCCTCCACTGAAAGTGAGAGAAAAAGAAGGAATGAACAAGTTATACGTTAGTTCAGGGGAAGGATTTTCTTATATTATGATCCTGTTATTTGGCATCATGTTGAAATGTAATTGCTGTTCTCTCTCTCCCTGCAGCTCACGAGATACGATTGTGCTGACTCTGAGGCTGTTCATCTTAAGGGTACTTTTCTGTTTTTCTTTTCATCACATCTCTTTCCTTATTAATATACGGTTTGAATTATGTACAAATTGTACCGTCCAACGAGAAAATCCTTCAGAGTCAATATCAGAATGTTGATTTAACATAAGTGAAAGTTGGAAAAACCAGAGTCCCCAATATTTAAAAAATCTACTTCCTAATCATCATTTTTATTCTGTTTTTCACCCTTCTCAGAGCCCGGGAAAATAATTCGTGCATGCAGAAGTTTCAGTTAAATGATATCAAGGGGTAACGATACATTCAGAGGAAGCATCTGTTGCAGTCTGTAGGATGTACCAGATCTGACAATTTGAATGCCTTTATCAAGTTTCAAAAAGTAAAGCAAACCCATGGCAAGAGAAAGGGATTAATGACTGCTCTTGATAATCAGCAAACTTAAAGTTCACAACCAAAATTAGCAAAGGGGATCAAGTGAAGCAGCAACCCTTAAAAGGGGTCCACGTCAAACTTAACATTTGAATATAACTCAATTTATCAATTATGGGTTTGTACGTGCCATCACCATGTTTCATTAGGGCTACAATTGACTCACCGGGTCTCACTCATGGACCATAAACATCAGTCTGTTTTCTTCTGAGTTCTGTGTGACTTGACATTTTTACTAACCTGACTATGGACATGTATATGGAATCATATAATTCACAGGGTCCATATCCTGTTGCTTATGCAGGCTGGTGATAAAAGGAAAGGGAGGAAAAGGAGTCTGTTCTTCAACAAGTAAAAAAATCTCCTCTTTTACCTTTCACAAATGTTCATTGCCTCATTGAGAATTGCAAGTACAACACAGAATCTTTGGATAGCATGCTGCATAGTTCACAATTTGAATTCAGACTATCTGAAGGTGAGTCAGGTACGCCCGATGAGGGCTGGTTGTATAGTTTTTGCACGAAACATACCCTTTCTTCCTTCTGGCCGTAACCTTTCTCTCTTGTAATCTTTTCAATGTAAAACCCCTAGGAAAGCCAGAGGAGGGCATTTTTCACTTCATGTAAAAAAATTTTGTTTATTGTTTTGGCTCAATATATATGGAGGAGGTATTTACTCATCAGATCGTTTGTTGAAGCAGCTTATATTGCTCTAAGTGTCCATGGCCTTGTGAACTGGTATGACAATTTGTCTTGGTTTTGGTTAGTTATGATGAGATCTTGCCACATGGGGATTGTAAGTGAAGGCTTGCAACTGATGTAACCATTGGCATGACGTATTCTTGTTGAGTCTTCAAGTGATGTCAATGGATAATGTATCCCGTGATTCATTAGTTTAAAAATGAAGACGTGGCAGGAAAAAGAAAAAGGATGCTAAGCAACTCCACACAGGTAAAAGAAACAGAGTGAGGCTATGGAATCCTCCGGCTGTGTAAATTGTCTTTGGGTTGTGACTTGAACAAGTTGATTATTCAGTTTGTAATTGCTTGTTGAAGCTTCTCCCTCCTCATTCAGCATACATTCGCTTGATGTTGTTGGGAGATACAAATTTAGATGGTGAATCAAAGAACAAATCTATTGCAAGTGCAAAATGACATGGTTGATACCGAATGCAACATACTGTGAACTACTTATCTTACCGAAAATCTTGCTGTGAATATCATGCTGTGAGGAAGGGGATTTCGAAGTGGATCTATATGCATTTCGTGATGCCGTGTGTGCTCAGGCTTGAAATGTGGATGTGGAGCACTTTGATCTTCTCGTGTTGCCAAGTGCCCTTGTGCCACTAACTGTCCGGCGAACACGTTTTCATTGGAAATGGACATCAGAAAATCTACTCATAACCTTTGGAGCTCTGTATTAAGGACCGATGCCGGCGAATCAAAATGCCTACGGTGATTTTTGTTGAAATACCTCATCGGTGTCTCCATTCAGAAACGCGAAACGTGTGCGTACTGCTGCCTGATGAAAAAGAAAAAACCAGTGATGCGCGAGCCCTGTTGTTTCAATTTTAACGAAAGATTTTTGTAGGGTTGGGTTCTCGGACATGTAGGGTGCATTTGGAAAAGCTATTTGGGGAAAGTCTTTGAGGAAATGCAAAGGTCATTGAGTTAAATGTGTTTTTTAAAATGCAAATTGTGTTTGGTAAATTGTATTGTAAAAGTCAATTGTGAAGTATTTTTGAGTAAAATTGTGTTTGAAAAGATTATATCTACAAAAGGTTTTTGTTATTAAAAAAAAATAAAAGTTGGCCGGCTAAGAACAAGTAGTCGCCAACGAGTAGCAAGCAGTCCGGTGAAGGTTAGGCAGTCCGATGCAAGCCGTCTGGTAAAGGTAGGCGGTCCGGCGAGGGTCGCGGCGACCGGATCTGGTCGCCGTGGCTCTCGCTAGAAAGTCAACTAGATCTAGTCATCGCGACTCTCGTTGGAGGGTTCCAAGACCTAGATCTCGTCACTGCGACCTCGCCGGTCTCTCGAGCTCATCTTTGATCAGCCACGCCGTTGGAGAAGAAGACAATGAACACTAGACATGAGGCTTCCTTCCAAGAATGCTTTGCCTTGGGCTTTCAGCCTTACAAATGCCAGCTTTGCCTTAACAGGACTTCCAAAGCAGTTCTCAAATGCCTTTTATTTTGGCCCAAAGCCTTTAGCCCGTTAGAGATAGTTGGCAAAGTGGTTTCCAAACGCAGTCGTAGAAGTGCTCCTTGGGCCCGTTTGGTTCAACTTTGAAATGAAACGCCCTTGGGAGAATGCAAATATCTTTGAGGTAAAGGGGTTTTACGAAATCTTTAGCTTGTTTGGTAAACTAAAGGCGAAAAGTGCTTTAGGGAAATGCAAAGTTTGTTTGGTAAACTTGCATTTGAAAAGCCATTTGGTGTGACCAAATTAGTTTTTAATTTTAATATTTTTAAATTTGCAAAAAGAAACAATAAGTATATAACATTTTACATTTTCATGTTAAGAATAATAAAAATGATACATATTAGTAAATATATTTAAAAATTATATTAAAAGAATTTGATTATAGATTAATGCAAAGCTCAACTTTTAGCCTATGGTTCTTTTAGGTTTGTTTTCAACTTTGAACATTTTTTTTAATTATTATAGTATTAATCATCTTCGTTAATGATCATTCTAGTGTATTGATAAAAAGTTGAGTTATTGATTGTCAAAAGATAAAAATTATTTAAAAAAAAAAAAGTTAACTTATTTGGTGGATGGTGAAGCAACCGATTGTGGATGGTGAAGCGATCGATTGTAGATGTTAATTTTTTGAGTAAGTACCGCATATAACAAGGGAGGTCCTAATTAACAAAAAATAAAAATAAAACAAAGTGCCTCTCATACAATTTTGACTAGAAAGAGTCATTTCATAATAGTAAAGATAGTCATATATGTTCGCAAAAAAGAAATACATTACACTTAGTATTACAAACCTCAACGACTTTGTAAACTTATGGCTATTTCATCACGTAAACGTGCCATGTCCGGAGATGCATACGAATTTGAAGCACCCACCCCTTCATTTGCATCATCATGATCAGCTGAACATCCATAATCGGAATCCAATTCTGCTTGTTCAAAATCCGTATCAGTGACGTTATTTTTCCGTATATAATTGTGCAAAGTCATTGCCGCTACCACAATTTGCACCTGCTTTTCATATGGATAACTTGGCATATTAGTTAAAATCCCCCACTTCTGTTTTAATACACCAAAGGCTCGCTCAATTGTCGGCGTAGCGAGGAATGGGCACGATTGAACACTTCTCGATATCCCGTAGGTGAAGGACCTTCTTGAAACTCTCGGCAAATGATATCTAACTTCTTTATATGGCCCCAAATAACCAATAGGATTTGGATATCCAGCATCAACTAAGTAATATTTACCTACATAAATATATTGTAAATTTAATCAACATATGCCAATTAGATATATGGATATATCTAAAACATTGACTAACATACCTGGAGGAGGATGGGGAAAATGTGCATCACGTCTTCCAATGGCTTCATAAAAGATACGGGTATCATGAGCTTGTCCCTCCCAACCGGCCCAAACATAGACAAATTCCATATTAAAATTACATATGGCTAACACGTTTTGAGTTGTTGTACCTTTTCGACCAATAAAACGAATTTGATCATACTTAGGTACAACCGCTGGAATATGTGTGCCGTCAATAGCTCCAATGCAATCCTTAAAATATGGATAAAATCGTCGATCTTTCTTGATCTTCTCTGGAACTTTTCTATATTGTGGATCAGTTGGTTGGATCAAATCTTTTCCCATATCACATACTTTATCTAAAACTAAGTTGAAGTGCCTACTTATGGTTTCCCCGGAACGTTGAAAACGCTCTTGTGCTAATCTATTACATATACCATGTCCTAGAATATGAAGAAACATACCAACCATTTCTCTAACATCAGTATTCCTAGATCCTTGAAGGCCATAACGTGTTACTAAATCGTTGGTTAAATTGTTAAATACAATCTTATGCATTCTAAACATATTGTAACACCTTATCGGATTAGCATCTTCATCAATCAACTCTTTTAACCATACATAACCTGTATATGTTGAGGTCATGCAAGGTTGTTTGCAAAGGTTGCTCACTTGATAAAGAATTGCAGCTTGAGTGATCGAGATAAGATCCCAAAATTCATTTTCCTCTTGCTCATGATTTTCCCTTGTATGTGAATCATCCATAACTGCTTCAAGTAACAAAATATAAAGAGAAACAATGTATTAACCATCCCATAAATCATCCATAACTGCTTCAAGTAACAAAATATAAAGAGGAATAATATATTAACC
Source organism: Eucalyptus erythrocorys (assembly GCA_014182555.1). Classification (NCBI taxonomy): domain Eukaryota; kingdom Viridiplantae; phylum Streptophyta; class Magnoliopsida; order Myrtales; family Myrtaceae; genus Eucalyptus; species Eucalyptus erythrocorys. The sequence goes on along the minus strand of CM024605.1, from coordinate 437,927 downwards.
ATTGTATATATGCAAACTATCACATTAAGAGAACACCAAATGAAAAAAATTCTAACATCAAACATTAATTGAAATTAGGTTCACAAAGGCTGCAAATAAAGATCCATAGATAGAAACAAAGTGGAATGACTAAGCTTCAAACATGAAAACAATAAAATGCTAACATCCTCCTATCTACGAAGACTTGATTCTTTTCTCATCTCATATTTGAGATACTTCACTTTCTTTGCATCATCCTTTAAGCTCATGAAAACTTGCCTATTATCTATCTTTTCCTTTAAATGAGAAATTGAAAAAAGTACAAGTCTTCGTCTTCCACAATCTCGGGTATGGAATCCAATATTTCTATGAGGTCCTCATAAGGACCGACTAAAGCTGGTTGCGTTGGGTGCAACACTAGTAGTGCTCCTACTCTCAACAAGCGTGAGCAGCCTGTTAATTTGTGTTCCAATCTCTTCTCTTGTGCCCAATTTCTTATCTTTCTTTCCTCGAGCTTGCATCTTTGAAGTACGTGCGGCTCTCTTATGAGTTTCAGTTCTAGTTGGTTCATCCACATGATCCTCAAAGTTTTCATCGGTAGACCCTACAACATCATCAATACCAGGTTGTGTGGTCTCCACATCATTATCAACACATAAACCTTTTCCAGGATTCCATGTGATTCCTCCAGTAGCAACCGTATCTCGAACATCATATCTAACTTTACTTCAAGATCGGGATGTATGCCTTTCATCCTAAAAGCTTTAAACTTTGGATTAGCCTGTTATAATAAAGCATTTGCATAAGTTATATCATTAAAGGTGAGCTTAATATGAAAGTAAAAAAAGAAATGAGGAAAACCTGAATTTTACGCTCCCACCATTCGTCACTCGCATCAATGGTTCTCTTCCTTGAATCCCATCCTAATCCAGTTTCCTGGTAAAGTAATGACCTCCATCTTTTCCATTCTTCCTTGAGATTATCCCACTTACTCTTCATTTTTTGTTTATCATACTTTTTGCCGGTTACCTCCTCAAACTTACTAATTATAACTGTCCATCCATCTCTTTTGTTGTTTGCGGGACGATTGCCTTTTTCTATTTGTTCGATGCACAAATTACAAAAGATTTCTACATCTTCCGAGCTCCAAAATGCCTTTTCCTTTGATGAACTCATCTATTAGTAAAAGGACATGAACAAATTTAAGAGACAAACAAACAAGATCAACCACTTAGGCCCTCTCTTATTAAAAAAAAAAAGTAGAAGATATTCACGTAAATAAAAGAAAAAACTAACATTGAGAAAAAAATAGGGACACGCAAAAACATTATAATTGCAAAAACATTATAAGTGCTGGTCATGCATGAAAAAAAGAAAGACAGAAACAACATCCAGAGAGTCTAAAAGAACATCCAGCAGAGAGTCTCGAAACAACATCCAGCGAGAGAGTCTAAAAGAACAAAGACTTCAAATCTTCCCATTCTCCCATGTGACATGGCTCCACTCAGAGCTCTTACGTCGGCGCTGCACTCCCCCTCTCCCCCTTTCCCCTCCTCCTTCCCCAATTTTTCCACCTCCTCCTCCCCCTCCTCTCCAAAACTTCGATCCCATCCCATTTTTAATTCCCTCTCTCTCAATCTAAAATGGGAAAGAAAGATTCTCATTTCAATGGACTATCATGCTAACAAGTTTTCAAAGAGTAATTTCATCAAGGAAGATAACTTGCCTCCAACATGATCTTGCAAACTGCAGTTATCAGCATGTATAACGTAATATGAGAAGAAGAAACATATAAAATCTAGCAAGAAGTATGCAAGATGACCAAGGGCATGGCTATGCCTCCAAGGCTTCGGGACAATGGACCTCAAAAAGAAGTATAAAGGATGGCCTTTGAAGTTTCAACTTAAAGCTAACTAATATCCCACTAGCAATTATCTATCCCACTAGCAATTATCGAAAGGAAAATTAATAGGATGGATGATTGCACCATCCCCGAACAGCATACATGGCAATCACGATCAATCGGGAAATGTACGACAATCTCTTGCCACGAGAAAGCAAAGCAAAACAGAACAAATGTCGAAATCGCATCTCGGAGGAGAGCCGGGAACAACAAGTGGTTAGTGCTTTTCAGAGACGGGGATCGAAGAATCCGTCCGAAATTTAAGCATAAAATAGCTTATCCAATTTTGTAATGTTTGCGAAGCGGCTGTCTCATCGTATTGCAAGTTTATTTGTCGATCAAATTAAACAAAACGTGAAGAAAGCAAAAACAGAGTTACAAGACACCCCCATTGGTCGGCTTAAACATGCAAAGATGCTTTATTCCCCACTGATTTCAGGAAGCTGTTCTGATAAGCAAGTTTATTTGTCGATCAAATTAAACAAAACGTGAAGAAAGCAAATACAGAGTTACAAGACACCCCCATTGGTCGGCTTAAACATGCAAAGATGCTTTATTCCCACCGATTTCGGGAAGCTGTTCGATAAGCAATCTATCCTCATATAATGTCAATTTCGCTTTTTTTTTTTCTCTCCAAAATAAAGGCAAAAGCGGGATCTACAACATATCAAATCTAACAAATTACTTCATTTTCTTTACATCTAGAGTTCTTAAAAAGAACTTCTATACTTTAAGAACAGGAGTTTCCGCACTATACCCGAAGTACTTCTTACCACCACCACCGGTTTGTCTCATCGCATCGCAAGTTTATTTGTCGATCAAATTAAACAAAACGTGAAGAAAGCAAAAACGAGTTACAAGACACCCCCATTGGTCGGCTCTATACTTTAAGAATAGGGGTTTCCGCACTATACCCGAAGTACTTCTTACCACCACCACCAACCCGCAGAGAAGCAATTCGAGCTCCGAAGGCTGTTCCACCCCTCCTCCTCCGACCCCATCCTCCCCTCCTCCTCCGCCCCTCCTCCCCCTACCCCACCTCCTCCTCCTCCTACCCTCCCCCACTTCATACCCACGAATCAAAATTGAACACACCCGAACGGACGAACAAGAACAGGGGGAGAAAAGAGAGAGGATCAGGTGTGCGCGAGAGAGAGAGGGACCAAACCAACAAGACCGATTTATGGCAGATCCGTCTACCATCCAGCGATGACAAGTAAAGAGGGAGGAAGAGAGAGAGAGAGGCGTACCTGGTAGAAGAGAGAGGAGAGAAAAAGAGACGGCGAGAGTGGAGGCGATCCGCGCAAATCGACCGAAAGGAAAGAGTCGAGGGTGGAGAGCCGAATCCGTCGCCGTCGTCGCCGCAGAAGCGGAGCCGTCGCCGATCCGCGAGAGGAACGCTGCGAGAGAGCGTCGATGGAGGAGAACACTGCGAGAGAGAGAGACGAGGAGAGAGACGCGAAGAGTGCCGTGGAGAAAAGAGAGGAAAATGGGTAAAGGGCTAGGGTTTTGTTAGTATGGGTAGAAGTGGACTTTTGATAAAATTTTAAGGATAAAATAGGTAATCTGAAAAATTCATTAACCCCCACACCAGCATTCCGAAAATGCTGAAATGCCCAAAGCAGGTCCCCACCTGCTTTGGGCTTTCAGCATTCCAAATGCCAACATTTTGCTAAGTAGCATTTGAAAGCCGAACCAAACGCCCTTATATTTTTCCCAAGGGGCTTTGAGGGCTCAAAGCCCCTTGGGAAAGCTGAACCAAACACCCCCCTTGTACAACCCAATGTGGACACTACTTCTTTCGCAAGTCTCCAAAATTCTCACACACACGCACACGCACACGCACACACATGTATATAATTCAATATTAAGGGTGCATTTAGGAGTAGCATTTGGAAAGGATGTTAGACACCCAAAGCCCTTTGGGCCATATATTGGGTGGGTCATAGATTGGGTGTTTGGCAAAAATTTTGCAAACCCCCTTGAGGAAAATTGGGCATCTGGAAGGCTGAAAGCCCAAAGCAAGTAGGAGGCCGCCTTGGGCTTTCAGCTTTTTTGGCTTATGCCCATATGATATTATACAATTTTTTTTTCAAAACTGTCCTCACCAAACTTTTTGTATTTTCATTTTTACCCTCGTGTTGTGATGCTTTTCATCTTCCTTGAGCTGCGAGGGGCCAGCAACGGCTCGAGAGACGCTGGCATGCTTGTGGTGACCGTCGCTGGAGGGTAAGGTCGCCTTCTGAGTTGCCGTGACTTGCGAGGGGTCACCTGACCTAGATCGGTGACCACCTTGTTGTGGTCGCACGACGTGGTAACCCACGGAGTTTGCCGCAACCTAGATCTAAGTTGCGGCTTGGAGAGGTTGAGGGAGCAAAGGGAGTCCTTGCGGGCGGTGGCGACGATGGTGAAAGAGGCGTCAATGACACGAGGGCAGAGGGAGAGGTTGAGGGCGATGGGGAGGTGTCAAATTGACGGGCTTCTACTTCTTCGTGGTTCTCAAGAAGAGAGATGGTGGAGAAGAACATGGAGGAGAAGATGATGGTGGTTAAGATGAAGAGAAGAAGATGTTGTGATGATGAGTTTGACAAGCGATCTTGGCGATATGCGACCAGGCGACCCTCGCCAAGGTCACGCAACCTTAGGCAGCCTTTGCCTGAGTTGCATGACCCTTGTCGACCCCCTCAGGCGGCTCTCGTTGACGGTCTCCGACAACCGCTTGAGGTCTTCAACTTGACACGTCGTTCACCAACGTTAGATTTCAATAGCTGACGGCCGCCTGCCCTTTGCTAACAAACTATTTTTTCCCTTTTTTAATTACAAAAGTCCTTTATAAATGTAAATTTCTCGAAACACTATGTTCAAAGGTACTTCACAAAGGACTCTTAAATTATAATTTACTAAATGTAATTTACATTTTACAAACTCCTTTGACTTAAAGTCTTCAAAAGTCCAACCAAACGCACTTTATATAAAAGTCGAGCTTGGGGTATCAATAGTAAAAGCATAAGCAGAAAACCAAAGTACTTAGAGCGTGAGCTCCTTTTTTCTTTTGACTCAAAATTCTTACTTGGGTTTTACTTTCTGTTCTATTCATCGTACAAAGCTATCGTTCATCAATCATTTGGTCGATTTTATCATTTCAAGAGGGACGATAGCACCTATGAAAGGGCATGCGAAGTGTCCACGCTTTGAAAATGGTCGTGCCGATTTGAGACAAAGGCCATTCGACTTAGCTTGGGAGATGATTGCAAAATTGGACCTATCATTAAGAGAAAAACATGTGCGCTTCCATCATCATTCAGTGGATGTATTGGGAAAATGCACTGAACATTAGTCCAAGTGCTTAAATAACCATGCACATACCGTCGTTTGAGCACAACAATGCAAGATAATTTGACGGTTGCTTTTCAAAATTTCTCACTCTAGAATAGACATTATCAAACCCATTCATCATAGTCATTGTCTAGATTGAACTTCAACATCTCCTTGCAAAAAAATAGATCTAGTAAACCTTGGGAGGGGAGTTTCTTCCCCGAAATCAAGTCAACTAGACCGGGCAGATGTCAAATTTTTTTATATTTTATTTTAAATTTTTTTTGGATTCTAGAAAACCAACGATGACCATCCATTTGGTCCACTAGGCTCAGGTAAATACAAGAATTGACCAGTTGCGAGTCGCTATCCTCTACATATTTTTATTTTTGCTAACATGTCGCTTTTTCCATGATGTCATTTTATATTCGGTCTATGGATCGATGCCAAGTGGTTACATATTTCTATTCTGTCGGTCATGCACGTTTCTAAAGTCAAAAGTGGTGATTACAACCTTGGCAAGGCAACGAATAGATGGTTAGGCGTATGTAGGTCCTAGAATGGGTAGGGTGTTTGTCCAACCTGAGCCTATCCTATGAGCATGGGTTCCAAGTTGGAACCACTTTGAAATATTGTCTCCATGATACCTCGTACTACCTTGTATTTTTCAAATTTGTTTTGTTGAATAAAAGATTATTGCAGTTCTAGTTCCTAACACGTTGAAAATTCAGTGCAAAATATAAGTAGATAACAGTGTAAAATAAACGTCCATGGGTCTAATAGTAACATAATTCGAAAATGATAATGATTTCGAGAGTTAGAAAAAAAAAAAAAACAAAGAAATTAAATCAGCCCTAGATAGGGAGCGAGGTGAAATAGGGTTGGAAATTGCTGATTAGTTAGAGCTTTACACATCTAAATGTGAAGTCTTCATAAAGACAGAGTAATAAATAATCAATTACACATATATCTATTTAAAAAATATTATATAGGCTACCATACGCCCTTATCTACGATACCTTATATAAGGCATGGGATGCTAGGTACTAGGTGTATCTGTCAAGGTAAAATTACAAAAAATTGTCCAATATTAATTTAATTTTAAAATTTTCAATTTAACAAATTTAATACTAAATCTTTTAACAATATCTCAATTTAGCCATTTTGGTTAATTTTAATTGTAAATTGTTGATATAAATACTAATTGTCTTAATACGCATGACGATACTTGATATGAATTATTTTTATATTATTATTTTTTTCTTTTTCTAAAGTGTCAACTGGCCAACCTTTGTCCGTTATTGACAAAGGCCAACAACCCTCACCGACCACTAGGTGATGGCCATGGAGCTCTTGTTGGTCGCAAGCAAAAGCTGCCCGAAGAACCCTTGTAAAGCCACCGCTTAGATGGTCACCTTCACCCCTACTTGGCAAGCACCATGACCTTGATCTCTGGCCAATCCTCGCCTATAGTCATGTTGGACTTGCTAGAAAAAAAAAAAAAAAACAATTGACAAAAAAATTCCAAAACACTATCAACGTGAGTATCGACTATGTCATATAGACTTTCAGCCAAAACTTGATTGCAAAGACTATATTGGCAAATCATTAATTGGTCCAATGACTCAATTAACGAAGTCGAAAAGTTCAAAATCGAATCGATGTCCATACAACAACAGGTATATGTCTCTTTTAGTAATTCTCCCAAATGTCGAGCCCCAAAACTGATCATATATCCATTGATTCCATAAATCGAAACACACGACACGATTATAGAAGCTTTCGAAAATATAGAACGCAATCGCTCCGGAACGTCATAAACAGTTCCCATCATGATCGCCGTGTATGATAAGCGTATTCGTCGCCCTCGTTCCGAAAGTCTTGATGCTAGAATCACTACTAACTCCTGCAGACGTGGATCGCCTGTTGCCATTTTTCCAAGAAGAAGAAGGAGAAGAAGACCAAGACGAAGAAAGGGGAGGTCGTCTCACTCTTTTCACGTGGAGGGCAGGAGCAAATTTCTGCAGAAAGCAAGCAGCAGAAGAGAGAGAGAGAGAGAGAGAGAGAAGAGAGAGAGGGGTGTTTGACCGATGGCGCCAACTTTTTGGGTTTTGGGCAATTTCGGATTCCCGCCATTTCGTCATCCGCTAATCCCTCCTCCTCCACCTCCTCCCGCCTTCGATCCCACCGCCGCTTCCCCCCCGCCCCTCACCTCCCGCACGACCAAGCTCTGATCTTTCCCTCCCTTTCTCTCTCTACCCCCTTCTCTCTCTTCTGGGTTTTCATTGCCTTTCCAGTTCGAGCCCCTTGTTCCCCGATTCGGGTTGCGGTTTCTGGGGGGTCCCGATTCGACCGGGAAAGGGAGGAAAGATCCGGGGGCGATGGGATCCGCTGCCTTATTGGACTCCGCCGCCGCCGCGACGGCGGCGGGTAACGCTCCCAGCGCTGCCTCCACGGATGACGACTCCTCAAAGTCATCGCCCGGTAAAAGATTTGGAACTTTTTTCTGTTCTTGTTCGATGGGGTTTCGCGCATTTCGCGTGTTCCATTTAATGTGCCTCTCGCTCCCCCGCTTTTTTCTGTTTCGCGTTCGCCTCTTTTTCTGCAAGGGGGGGTGTCATTTAAGGACTTGCCTGGTTCTGATTCCCCTTATGGGATTCGGGTGTTGTTCGTGCTGGCATTCCGATGGGTACATACCAAACTCGCCCAGTTCTCCTGGATGTTTTATGAATTTTCTCCCGGTATGGTATCTTTTTGAAATCTGGGTTTCGCGTCGCTTCCGCCCACCGTGACGTTTCGCGCTGTTTTGTGTTGTTAAAGAGAGTGTCTCGCTCTCGTTCTCTCTCGCACTCTCTCGATTGGGTTTTCTGAGATTTGCATTTTTCGTGCTGCTTCTATTTTGCTGGGGTTCTTTCACTGGTATCGTTCGTCTTACTTTTGTCATCTTCGTTTTCTTCTGGGTTTTTTGGTTTGATCTTGGTTTTTGATAGTTGGACTGAGTATTTTTGTTTTTTGTTTTTTTTTTCTGTTTTTTTCTTTGGTCTTCTTTATCTTACCGTGTTGAGTGGGTTATGTACTCATAGGGATGGCGAGGAAACAAGGCAAGGAGAAGGCTGCTGTTGCTAATCCTAAGAAGGCATCAACAGCCATCAAGAAGGAAAGGAAGCGGAGTTCACCGCAGGATGGTGAAGAAGCTGCCGGTTCCCGCAAGATGCCGAAGCGGGCTGCCGCATGCACCGATTTCAAGGAAAAGTCCGTGCTTATCGATGACAAATCGTCTCTGATTGAGACGAAGAAAGCAAAGTTCGCTGATGAAGAGATTCTGGCGATTGGCCTTACTGCTGGGAGAGAAGAGGGTCGGCCAAATCGGAGACTCACTGAGTTCATTTTGTACAATGAAGAGGGAGTCCCGCAGCCCCTCGAGATGTTGGAAGTTGATGATCTGTTTATCTCGGGTCTGATTTTGCCTCTTGAGGAAAGTGCTGAAAAGGAGAAAGACAAAGAGAATGCTGTAAGGTGTGAAGGGTTTGGACGAATTGAATCATGGTCTATATCCGGTTACGAAGAAGGGTCGCCGGTGATATGGCTTTCGACTGATATTGCTGATTACGACTGCCTCAAACCGGCAGCTGGCTACAAGAAATACTACGATCACTTTCTGGAAAAAGCCCGTGCTTGTGTGGAGGTCTACAAGAAGCTCTCCAAATCTTCTGGAGGAGATCCAGACTGCAGTCTTGATGAGTTGCTTGCTGGGGTGATACGTGCAACGAGTGGAAGCAAGAGCTTTTCCAACGGATCATCGATCAAAGATTTTCTTATTTCTCAGGGTGACTTCATCTACAACCAACTGATAGGCTTGGATGAGACTTCAAAAAATGATCGTATGTTTATAGAATTGCCTGCTCTAGCTGCTCTTAGAGATGAGTGTAATAAGCATGGCAATTTTGCACAGGCGAAATCAGCATCTTCTGGTAAAGGCATAGTCATTGGTTCAAAATCTATAGATGGAGAGGCAGCAGCTCAGTATGGTTCATCTGCTGGAGGGGCTGAGGAAGATGAGGACGTGAAATTGGCTAAATTGTTGCAAGAAGAAGAGTACTGGCAATCAAGGAAACAGAAAAAGAACCAGGGTTCAGCTTCTGGATCATCCAAATTTTACATCAAGATTAATGAAGACGAAATAGCAAATGATTACCCTTTACCTGCTTATTACAAGAATGATGAGCAGGAAACAGATGAATTTATAGTCTTCGACAGTGAACTTGATATGGTTGACATTGATGATCTGCCGAGAAGTATGCTTCATAATTGGTCACTTTATGACTCTGACTCTAGATTGATATCTCTGGAGCTTCTTCCAATGAAATCCTGCGATGATATCGACGTTACAATCTTTGGATCTGGTGTAATGACTGCTGATGACGGAAGTGGATTCTGTCTTGACACGGAGGCCAATCAATCTTCCCCAGTTGATTCTGGAGCCCAGCACGTGGATGGAATGCCTATCTACCTGAGCGCAATAAAGGAATGGATGATTGAATTCGGATCATCAATGGTTTTCATATCGATTCGGACAGATATGGCTTGGTACTTTGCTGCTAAACTATTCTGCTTATCTTTCCAGTACTTTTTGCGCACTTGATTTCAGGTTTGCATGTACTTAATGAAGTCACATGAACGCAAATTTAGAGTGCACCTGCCAAGATCGAGGCAAAAGCATATGCATGACACGTGCACATAATGAGATAGGTGAGATTGGTTTCCATTTTCATAATTTATGAAATCCGAAAATTGAAAGAGCCTCTCAGATAAAAGCAGATATTAAAGAGTGAATAAGTATCTACTGACATAAATGCTACACTCTGGAGAATCTATTTCTGTCGTGACATATGGAATACGTTTTAATTGCATACTTCAACTTAGCATTAGATTCTGTAGTATGGACATCATGTTATTTAAAATAAGATAATATATCGGTCCCCTTTTTTTGGCAATTTGGCTTTGATGGGTATATGTAAAATGGGGCCAGATATGGTTAAATTGAAAGCATCATGTAAAGTATGAATTAAACAATTTTCTGTTTGGTAGGTAAGTTTTGCGCTGCATTCCGATGTGAGCGTCAAGGATCGAACCTCTCTTGTGTCCCCGAACCCCCTGAACCCATGCCACTAGGCCAACTACCTAGTGTGAAAACATAAACAGAGTTAAAAAGAATATAAAAGGCTAGGATACACATAATTGACGTCATTCTAAGTGCATCTCTAGATAGAGACTTTGAGCATTGAAATATACTAGACTAGGTTTTTGATCTATTAAGAAATATTCTAAGCTTCTTCTGTTTGGGTATTTGCCCCTTTCCTGACTAGATTTCCCTCAATTAAGTTAATGGTATTGTGAAACGGCCTAGCTATATCATGTCTACTTAGTGAGGTAAATGAAATTGGCAGGTGTCTGTCTCTGTGCTTGGCGGGAATCGCACTTGAGTGTGCTTACCTTGCCTAGATAGTCAAAAAGTGCAAACACGTGTTTCACGTCACCTGAGCATTGAACCTGTGAGTCCATCAAATTTGTTGGCATTGCATAGAACAACATACTTTTGTCCTAAGAATATACTTTCGTGTCAATGAAGAGAGTATGATGATTTTGTTTTCTCTTAAATGTCGAAATCCTTTGGAAAGCGAACTGATGAGGGTTTGATTGGTCTCTGTATATTCAGGTACAGACTCGGGAAACCATCAAAGCAGTATGCTTCATGGTATACTCCTGTACTTAAGACAGCAAGGGTCGGAATAAGCATAATTACAATGCTGAAGGAGCAAAGCCGAGTATCAAAACTTTCATTTGCAGATGTCATCAAGAAAGTCTCAGAGTTTGACAAATCTCATCTGGCTTATATTTCTTCTAATCCAGCAGCTGTTGAAAGGTATGTGGTGGTGCACGGTCAGATAATACTGCAACTGTTTGCAGTATATCCTGATGAAAAGATCAAGAAGTGTTCCTTTGTGGTTGGTCTTTCAAAGAAAATGGAGGAGAGACACCACACCAAGTGGCTTGTGAAGAAGAAGAAGATTTTGCTGAAGAACCTGCCAAACTTAAATCCAAGGGGAGCTATGGGACCTGTTTTACCTAAGAGAAAGGCCATGAAGGCGACAACAACCAGGCTTATCACTAGAATATGGGGTGAGTATTACTCCAACTACTCACCAGAGGAAATAAAAGAGGGAACAGGCACAGATGCAAAAGAGGAGGATGACATTGAGGAGCAAGAGGAGAATGAAGAGGATGAGAATGAAGACATATCAGTAAATCCAGAGGAAAGTCCAAAAACTGGTTCAGCACCTAGGCGAAGTAAGCCTTCCTCTACACATAAAGAAGTTAGATGGCATGGGGAGTCCATCGGTCAGACATCTTCAGGTGAAGCTCTGTATAGACAAGCTGTTGTCCATGGTGAAACAATTGCTGTAGGAGATGCAGTAGCCTTGGAAATTGAGGATTTAGATGAGCTTCCTATGCTGTATTATGTGGAATACATGTTTGAAACATCAAGAGGAAGCAAAATGTGCCATGGACGAATGATGAAGCGAGGAACTCAAACCATCCTTGGAAATGCTGCTAATGAGAGAGAGGTATTTCTGGTGAATGAGTGCTCAAACATTGCACTAGCGGATATAAAACAAACTGTTGTGGTACATATTCGTTCAAGACCTTGGGGATACCAATATAGGAAAAGTGATGCCGACGCCGATATGATCGAGCGGACAAAAGCAGAAGAGAGAAAGAAGAAAGGATTGCCACTTGAGTATTACTGTAAAAGCTTGTATTGGCCTGAGAGAGGTGCATTCTTTAGTCTTCCTTGGGATACAATGGGTCTTGGGTCAGGAGTTTGCCACTCATGTAAAGTGAGGGGAGTTGAAAATGAGAAGGGAACTTTCAAATTGAATTCATTGAAGAATGGTTTCATCTACAATGGGGTTGACTATCTTGTTCATGATTACGTCTACATAAGCCCCCATTTCTTCACTGAGGAAAGAGTAGAGACCGGAACTTTCAAGAGTGGGAGAAATGTGGGCCTGAAGGCTTACGTAGTATGCCAACTTCTGGAAATAATCTGTCCCAAAGAGTCCAAGAAAAATGAGGCAAACTCTACTCAAATGAAAGTCCGGAGATTTTACCGACCGGAGGATATCTCAACTGAGAAGGCATATTGTTCTGATATCCAGGAGGTGTATCCTTGGTCCCATTATAGTTGTCAAACCTATTACATGTTAAATTCTTGATTTCACTGTTTGATTTCATTTCTACAATTATAAGGTACTCTTGCTGTTTAAGAACACATTTAAATTCGTAATTGTTGATTGTAGGTCTACTATAGTGAGGAAATGCAAATATTGAATATCGAGAGCATTGAAGGCAAGTGTGAAGTAAGGAAGAGGAGTGACATCCCATCTTGTGATTCTCCAATGATGTTTCAGCATGTTTTCTACTGTGAACATCTATATGATCCTTCAAAAGGATCACTCAAGCAGGTAATTTGCCTTTCTCCTAGATTCTCTCCCAGCAACTTTGATTCATTTTGTAATGTAAAAGAACTAAAACGGGGTGTTTAGCGGGAGTGTCCTTTACCTGTTTCATTTCTATAAAATTGAAGTAGTAATCACAATCATAGTGGTCAAGTTAAGGTATTTTTTTTTTCAGCATTGGTTGATTTAAGGTTCCAATCGTGAATCAAAAGATGCATTGTTTGTACCATGAATCTAATTCATGGTAAATGATAAGATTCGTAACAGCTTTAATGGATTGAAGAGGTAGAGTAGCTTACTGAATTAGGTATTAATTTGGAGAATTGATTAGACGATAAGGTATTATTTAAAAGGATTGCATACCATTATTACACTGTCTAATTGATAAGACCCTGGCATACTGATGGTCAATTTATATATTCTCTAAAATGAAGTGATCAAATGTGCTTTCAGTTCTGTAGAAGTACCCATTCCTTCCTTGATGAAGCAGCTGTGTTCATTTCATCCCCCTGTCATTGATCTTATTAGATGTGATTGTCGTTAAATTGAACTCTGACAATAGTGTAGAAATATAAAGCAGAGAATGGTCAATTCTCCATTTTTTTTCCCTTTAATGGTTAGCATGCCTATGGTCTATCTCTTTGTGTTCAAACATAACCAAAATAAGGTTTCAGCCTCAAGTACACTGTTCAATCTTAAACTAAAGATGCTTAACTTAGGATTATGATGAGTTTAGTTCTTAAGTCTTTAAAACATCAAATCTTAGGTAGGCAATAAAAGTTAGACCTAATAGAGGTTTATTTGGCTAATTCTATAATTAATTAACCATCAATTGAAACTTGAATGGGAAGCAAATCATGACAATATCCTGACCTTATTGCATGATAATTACTCAATTTGGGTAGAATGGACTTGTATATGAATCTAATAGAATTTGTACAATCTGAATCATAAGTCCCGTGATTGTAGCAACATCAATTGTGATTATGGACTTTCCCTTTATTCCTTTTCCCTTTTCTTGGGTTGGCATGATGGATCCTGTAAGTATGTAAAAGGTGGAGGTGCAAGATAATAATTTTCTCCATTCTTTGTTGATAGTTGCCAAGTCACATTAAACTCAAGTATTCGGTCGGATTGGATACTGATGCTGCATCTAGAAAGAGAAAAGGGAAGTCCAAGGAAGGAGAGACTGATTTGGAATCGGAGAAACAGAGGGAAACATCTCAGGGGAACAATTTGGCCACGTTAGACATTTTTGCTGGTTGTGGAGGCTTATCAGAGGGACTGCAACGATCCGGTAACTTCTCTTCGTAACTTTTGGCGATCATCTTACTTGTCTATGCACAAGTCAGCAGCGACTTGTCTATTCTGACTTGGGAAATCTCCAATATGCAGGAATTTCGACCACAAAATGGGCAATAGAGTATGAAGAGCCTGCTGCAGATGCATTCAAGCTCAATCATCCAGAGTCGTTGATGTTTGTCAATAACTGCAATGTAATCCTGAGGTAGGCACAATCTTTAGGAAGTTTTTTCTCTCATACAATTAAGGAACCATCCAATTGTAACTGTTCTGAGCTTGAAGAGAATGCTAATGCAGGGCCATAATGCAAAAGTGTGGGGACATCGATGACTGCATTTCAACCCCTGAAGCAGCAGAGCTCGCAGCATCTTTAGATGAGAAGGAGAAAAGTAACTTACCCTTGCCGGGGCAAGTAGATTTTATCAACGGAGGACCTCCCTGTCAGGTTATCTTTATCTTTCCTGCATGCAATCCCTACTCTCTATGGTTTGTTATCATGACTCAGACGCATGCTGAGACCAATCAATGTTCCTACCAGGGTTTTTCTGGAATGAATAGATTCAACCAAAGCACATGGAGTAAGGTTCAATGCGAGATGATACTAGCATTCTTATCATTTGCTGATTACTTTAGGCCCAGATACTTCCTCTTGGAGAATGTGAGGAATTTTGTGTCCTTCAATAAAGGGCAAACATTTCGCTTGACTCTTGCATCCCTCCTTGAGATGGGGTATCAGGTAGAATCTTGCTAGTCTGCTGAAAAGGCAAATAGCTGTCAGAGAATTTCTTTTTCTTTTTCATTTTTCTGAAAGATTTGTTAACTTTTGCACATGAATATTTGTTCCGGAGAGACATTAATGTGCATGCATACACATTATCTTTTTAGGTGAGGTTTGGCATTCTGGAGGCTGGAGCATATGGAGTTTCTCAGTCTCGGAAGAGAGCATTCATATGGGCAGCCTCTCCAGAAGACGTTCTTCCAGAGTGGCCAGAGCCCATGCATGTCTTTGCTGCTCCTGAGCTGAAAATCACATTGTCAGAGAATTTGCAGTATGCTGCTGTTCGAAGCACTGCCAATGGAGCTCCTTTCCGTGCAATGACTGTCAGGGATACAATTGGAGATCTACCAGCTGTAATAAATGGAGCATCTCAGATAAATCTGGAGGTAATATTGCAGATTAAGAATGTTGTGTCAAATCTTACCAGATAGGTTAACCTTGCTATATACTTCTCCTCTGTGCAGTATCAAAACGATCCTGTCTCATGGTTCCAGAAGAAAATAAGAGGAAACATGGCAGTTTTGACTGATCATATATCTAAAGAAATGAACGAGCTGAATTTAATCAGATGTAAGAAAATTCCAAAGCGGCCAGGTGCTGATTGGCGTGACCTTCCGGAAGAAAAGGTAGAGACCGATTTTCTTTTAAATTTTTTTTTGGTGGCTATGATAAATAATATGCTATGTGTGATGCAACTAATATTCAACTGTTTATTGTCCTCTCATCAAATGCAGGTTAAATTGTCAAATGGACAAGTTGTTGACTTGATACCATGGTGCCTTCCAAATACAGCTAATCGGCACAACCAGTGGAAGGGGCTGTTTGGAAGATTGGACTGGGAGGGGAACTTTCCAACTTCCATCACAGATCCTCAGCCAATGGGAAAGGTTGGGATGTGTTTTCACCCTGATCAGGACAGGATTCTTACAGTTCGTGAATGTGCCCGATCTCAGGTAAGAAAGTCAATTTCTTCTCTCTGCATTGCCTCTCATGTCTATCATCATCTTCCTTTCCTTGACTTGGAGCAAGGATTATGATGTAGTTTGAAGTACAAAAAGGGATCACATATAGCTTCAGTGTCTGCTGATTTGGATGAAGTAAGAGAAACATATCATGCTTTTCTGATTTGCAGCTTTTTTCACCTGCCTTGAATGGATTGTTACCCTCCTTTGCTAATGTTGGAATCTGTCTATGGTATCTGGTGGATGGATACAAAACTAAGTTGTCTTGTTAATGTTACTTGAAAGGGGACAGCATAAAAAGGAACCATTTTATGTAAACACCACAGTGGAATGTGGAATTAAGGACAAATTTAACAATCCACAGAGATTGTTCAATCTCGCTCAATGCAAAAAATTGATTGATGCATGGGTTTATAAAGGGTGACGCTCCTTTCCCTTATCACTTTTATGTACTTTGGGTAGCCAATGCTAATTTGCTTCTGTTTTATTTTTTATGGGGAAAAAATCACGAAAAACCCCAAACTTTGCCCCGAGTGACACATTTACCCCGAACTTTTTTTTGCGCCGTGAAAAACCCCAAACTTTCCAAATCGTGACACATTTACCCCAAACTTTTTTTTGCGACACCAAAAATCCTAAACTTTCCAAGTGTGACACATCTACCCCAAAATTGAAGGGCATTTGGGTCTTTTCATTTAATTTTTTTTTTTTTTCCTTCTTCCCTCCGCCGGCCATGGCGGAGGGAAGAAAAAGAAGGAAAAAAAAGAAAAAAGAAAAACTAAAAAGACAAAAATGCCCTTATGGGGTAAATGTGTCACAAATTGGAAAGTTTGGGGTTTTTCACGGCGCAAAAAAAAGTTCGGGTAAATGTGTCACTCAGGGTAAAGTTCGGGGTTTTTCGTGGTTTTTTCCCTTTTTTATATCTTAGATTTATGGTTGTCGAGTTATCATCTAAATTGTCCAGTGGAATGCTAGTTACCAGAATTGTGAATTGCATAAACTAGCAAATTACAGAGGCTGGCAGAGATAAACAATTAATATTGAATTCAATGCGGGTTGACGTGCTATGTATTTTATGTATTTTCCTAATGACAAACTAATTTTTGCCGACGGATGAAACTTGAACTTCTCAAATTGTAATTTTCACATCTCCCTCCTCTCTCCGTCTACTTATGCGACTTCCTGTTTAATTCTGGGGTGATTTTGTTGAGGATTTTGGTGATGTAAATTCATAAGCTATATCTTCATTCTTTTGAACTTTTATTGAGAAAGAACTTCTCCTTCAGCAAGTTAGCAAGGGTAAAGGGTGACTGGGATTCAGTGTCTGGTTCAATAGGTTTGGCATGGCAAACAAGTTGTGCAGGCTGTTCAGTCAGTGAACTGAATCTAGAATTGCATATGATTTGGATGTTCAGACTCTTAGGGTAATAAAATTCGCAACAAGATTGCCCTACTAAAATGACAAAACCATTAAGACCTTGAATAGCATCTTGTTGGAAATTGTGCCCTGACTATGGATCTAATTTGATCGTCTATGAATTCTCATTATTGTATGATTCTTGCAGGTATCCTGTTCACACCTAGTCAAAAAATGTTTTCTGAATGAATTGCATTGTATTTTTTAAACCATGGATTACAGTCTAATAGACCATAATTCTATTCTCAATTAGGCAAGAGATTGCATTAAAAGTGAATTACAGTCTAATAGACCATAATTCTATTCTCAATTAGGCAAGAGCTTGCGTTAAAGGTGACTTTTCACTTAGGTAATGGTTCACACCGTAGTCCTCTCGACTCTTGAACTGCTATATGGCATTACTACCTCTGCATATGTTACTTGTGATGGTAGTTGATGGAATCATGCATACCAAAAGGCAGTTATTTACTCTTAACGGTAGCTGTGTGAATGTCTAATTTGAATGTATTGTCAATGCAGGGCTTCCGTGACTCCTATCTGTTTGCTGGACACATTCAGCACAAGCACAGGCAGATTGGTAATGCTGTTCCGCCACCGCTGGCATATGCACTTGGAAGAAAACTCAAGGAAGCTATGGACAGCAAGAGGGTCTAATTTGGAGATCGAGTGGGCATTAAAACGAGCGAATTCGCATTCCCAGATTTCTCTCTATTTAGATGGAACAGACACAGAGCAACTGAAGAAAATTTGCTGATGGGCGAAAGGAGTGTTCAGGCCTTTTGATCCTTATTGTCTTGAATATCATGTGCAGGGATTGCATTCCTATATTCGAAGAAGTCGCATCAAACAGAAAATCAAAAACAAGACCAGCTTGAGTTGCTGTACAGAGAATTTGCTTCTATTATATACAAACTAGGGACATGCGCGAGGGATTCATCTATGTTGCTGATGATCATGTAGGGGAACCTGCTTTGTACATTAGATTAGCTGTGGTCGCGTAGATCATTCTGGTTATAAGAAGTTTTGGCTTTTACAAAATTAGCTCTTTTACCAATGGTTGTTTTTTTTTTCTATTATGTGAAGTAGAAATCGATCGAAAGACAACAGCGTGCAGGTTGGCTCGGGCAATGGTGAAGCAGCTCCAGGTTTGCGTAGTTTTCAGGTAGAAATTGCTGCAGCTGAAACGCAATCAGTACCCAGTCACTGAACCCATCTCTGGTATCATCATCTTTGTCTGCATACAACATGCTAAAAGACCCTTTATAGTCAGCCAAAGAAAAAGTTCAACAGATTCCAAGTGCTTCATAGATCATCAATTTGTGAGGAAAATAAACATGCGCATCTCGATCGATTTGTCTATGCACATATATAATTGGGCTTGGTCTGGTCCATCTCACCTGCACGAGGTTTGGGCACGTCTAGCAGGCCACCTAACCGTCAATCATGTCTATCGACACTAGGACAACAGCTTCCGAGTTAAGGTCAACATCTGTGAGCGAAACTGAATAAGTTGACTCATAGGTTCTCATCTACCATCAATTGCTTACACTTCCGGCTGCGTGGCTGCATCAATTAATGACTAGTTTGTTCACATTAATAGCTTTAGCCAGGATAACTAGGCTTTATATATCACCCGTGGCCATCGAGTTGTAATAAATTTTCCGAAAATACGCCGATCCTCTTTCCTTTTAAGCTTATTTATAGTTTTATTTTCTGTAACTTTTTGCAACCCAATGTGATAGCAACCGCATTACTTGAATTGGAGGTTGAAAATAGCCATTTCGCATCTATTCCTTCACAACCTAATAATCCGTACGTTACGTTGCAACAGTGTTCTATTCCCTATAAGAATTCAAATAAAATCTTCTTGCTGTTCCATTCTCTGTTAGGAAATAGGGGGATGGCTTGCATTTGGAAACGAAGAGACCGCTTGTTTAATCAATCTTCGTTCTTATGGTATTCCTCTGCGACTACCATCTGTTTGCTAGAAACATTCTGGATATAAGGAGTTTTTGGCTTTTTTATTTTTTCTACTCTAATTCCTACTCAAACTTTTTGCTTTTGCTCTACCTCAGCGTGATACATGAAGGGTCGTTGGGTTCAACTTTGAGGAAATGGTTTTGCAATTCTCCAAGTATCTTTAAATGAATGGGCATTTTGTGAATGTAAGTATGTTCGGAAACTCATTTTTGCGTATATTTTGCAAAGCACCTTTCAAGTGAAAAGAAAAAAGAAAAAAAAAATGAAAAGAAAAGGGAGGAGGAGATGTAGCAGCTGCGTGGAGGAGAAAATGGTGGCCGGAGCAGCTCGGCAGTGGTGGGGAGGCAGCAGCTGGCGGTGGCGGTGGCGGTGGGGGAAGGCGGCAGCACGACCTCTCAGGCGGCGTCGCCTGAGGCTGTGCGACCTAGGCGGCGTCGCCTGGGTCGCGCCTGAGGCCATGCGACCTAGGCGACGCCCAAGGTAACTCGACCTCAAGCCGGCTCGCCTGAGGTCATGCGACCTCAAGCGATGCCCCTCGGCGGCCAGATCCGGCCGCTCGCGACTGAGCGCCGCCCGCAGGCTGAGCGCCGGCAGTTTCAGAATTCGGAGTCGAATATTTTCTTTTCCTTGCTTATTCGTCAAGATTTTCTTTATGTTCCGTGTACCACAACGAAGCTTGTGGAGCCTATGCGAAGCAAGCGGGCAGAAGATCTCATATTCAAGAATTCGCTTTTGAGTTTCCGCAGGGACTTGGGAGGGCAGCCACCACCGGTGCTACCGAGCGACCAATGCAGGTGAAGAAGGGTTTGCGAAAGGGCGTTAGGGAAGGGAATCGCAACTTCGGATGCAAGCAAGGAAGCCGGTTTGGATGAGCGTGGGCAAGTTCGGGATTCGCTATCGCTTTCGGCTTGGAGCGGCTCACCCCCTTTGTCACTTAAAGGGCAAAGTCGTTGATCCCATGTGTGATGTTGAAGGAGAGTGTGAATCTCTGCATTCATTGCTTCAACCCACTTAGTTAGGGTCATAGACAATGACAGAGCAGCCTCTGGGATGTTGTGATAGATTGATGGACGATGTTCGAAGAAGGCCCGACCGAAGGAATGAGTCACAACACAAGGTGAATTGCTTCGCGGTGGAAGTCCAAGGAAGGAGATGAACAGTGTTTTTGAGGGCAAAAGGGGAATACAAGACTATAAATAAGGGCTATGGAAGGGGGAGGTGAGGGGTTCAAACCCCCACCTTCGTGGAGGATGGGGTGGGGACGTGCGAGTTTCGGGAGTGGGTTTCACCCACGTCCCTGCAAAGAGGCGAGCGAAAGTACGAGAGTGAGTGTAGAGTAGGTATAGAATAAGACTGACAAAAAAAAAAAAAAGAAAAAAGCTCATTAAACCTCATAATAGCATTCCAAGAATGTTGAAAGTCCAAAGCAGGTCCTAACATTTGGCCAAGAACACTTTCAAATGCTCAATGAAATGTCTAAAATTTTTCCCAAGGGAATTTCGGGATTGAGAACCCCTTGGGAATGCTGAACCAAACGGGGCCAAAATTAAATCGCCTTCATCGCAACTCCCTAAAAAGATGGAAATTCAAACCTCTCATCTCCCTAAAGGAAGGGATCGAAAGACAACAGCGTGTAGGCTGGCCCAAGCAAAAGTTGAATCAGCTCTGGGTTCTCGGAGTTTTTATGGAGAAATTGCTGCAGCTGAAACCAAAGTATCATCTTTGTCTGCACACAACATGCTGAAAGACCCTATATGGTCAGCCAACAAATTCCATGCGCCTCAGAGATCATCAATTTGTCGGGAAAAAAGCTCTACGCAATTTATTCCGTGCCGCCCTTTGCCTCACCATTAATTCGGGTTACACATGGAGTCTGAATCGATCTTCAAGGTTAGCTTGATGAAACACCTGCCAAGGCACGGCATTCACATGTTCACGACAATTGTACTCAGCAAGTACCATTAATTTGTCGGGTAGGCGCGCCCGAGAGCACGCCGCGCCATACTCGTCCATTCAAGTCATTTATTGGGCACCTCCACGGCGATCTGACTCGGGTGAACGAGAATGCCATGCTTCCGGAATTACATCTCAGAGTAATTTTACGAAAGTAATGACGGATTAGGGGAGGGTAATTGGTGGCACGAGAATAAAGGGAGCTGACGAGAAGTCAAAACACTACATCATCCCACAAAACAAACTCTAATTTATTCAATCACCATCAGTGCCCATGTAGGCCATACGGAAAGAAAACAAAAAATCCGACCGGAACCGGCTGCCTTAGAACCACCCGATCCGTTTCCTGATTCGAACCTTTGGAGGTTGGTTTCCAGGTTTCAGGTCAGGATCCGATTGCCCCGACTCTAAACAACACGTTTCCTAACAATGATTTCTCAATAGATTAAAAAAATTCGTTTTGTGGAGAGATGATTATGGGCGGGTTTGCGGAGTTTTGGAGTTTTTCCAGGAGAAGTTGCTGCTGAAACCGAATCAGTACCCATTCACCGAGCCTATCTCTGGTCTTATCATCTTTGTCCGCATCCAACATGCTAAAAGACCCTTTATTCAGCCAGAAAAAAAAAGTCCGACAAGATTCCACGCCCATAATAGATCATCAATTTGTCCGGAAAATAACTCTGCGCATCTCAATTGATTCCGTACCGTCCTTTTGCTTCACCACCAATTCGGGTAACAGGCAGGATCGAGTCGATTTTCCGGGCTCGCTTTGATGGAAACCCAGGACAAAGCAAGGCACTCCCGATTCATGAGTATATTGATTCAAAGTTCGTTTTCGTCAAATCAATGAGGAAAACAAGTGAAAACAGGAGAATTCTCATGCATGATTAGAGAAATGCAAAATTTGCCCTCAACGTGATGACATATTCCGGCAAGCACGCCCGGGAAGCATGCCGCACCATATTCATCCATTCAAATCAAATATCGTGTACCTCCATGGCCATTGATTCGGGTGAAGAAGAACATTGTGCTACTGGAATTTTATATCTAAAATTAATTTTGTGAAATTAATGACGGCATAAGCAAAAAGGGAGCTGACGAGAAGTCAAACCACCGCACCATCTAACAAAACAAATTCTGCTTTATTACATCGCCAACGGTGCCCAGGCGGACCATACGTAGAAAAACAACAAGTCCTAAGACCTATGCTGTTCTACCACCGGAAACCCGAGAGGAACCGGCCGCCCCCGATCTGGTTCCTGGTTCTAAATTTTGGAGGTCGGTTTCCCGGTCTCAGGTTGGGAACCGACTGTAAACAACACAAATCCTAGCAATGATTTCTGAATAGATCAACAAAGATTTATTTTGTGGAGAGGAGGTTGTGGACGAAATCCTTGACCTTGAGGATCAACTGGGTGGACTGGGCCACCTCCGGGAATATGTAGAAGGCGTGGAACATGGTCGGGAACTCCACCAGCTCCGCCGCCTTGCCGGATCTCCGCAGCCACTCGCAGTACCTCTTCTGCCAGTCCCTCAGCGGGTCGAACCCCCCCACGAACACCACCGTCGCCGGGAACCCCTCCAGCCCCGCCACGTCCACCGCGTTCGGCCCGCTCACGTTCGCCGCCCAGTGGTCCCGGTCCGCCCCCTCCGGCAAGAACGCCCTCCAGCACCAGTCCGTCCGGGGCACCGACACCAGCGGCGCTCCCGTCAGCCGGATCTCCGATTCCGTCCGCTCCACGCCCCCGAAGTAGGGCTGGATCGCCACCAGCCCCACCACTCGGACCCTCGCGAGCTTCCGCTCCGGCCGGGAGGCCATCACCGCCACGTGGTGCGCGATGTTGGCCCCGGCGCTGTCCCCGGCGAGGAAGCACTTGGAGACGTCGGCGACGGGGGCAGGGCGGAGGGGTTCTCGTCGAGGAAGCGCAGGACGTCGAAGCCGTCGTCGTACTGGGAGGGGAAGCGGTGCTCGGGGGCGAGGCGGTAGTCGACGGAGACGACGACGGCGGGGAGCTTGCGGGCGAAGCGGCGGCAGGCGGCGTCATAGGCCGAGGAGGCGGCGCTGAGGTAGCAGAAGCCGCCGCCGTGGAAGAAGACGAGGACGGGGAGGGACGCGTCGGCGGGGGAGGGGGAGGCCGGGGCGGAGGGGGTGAAGACGCGGAACCAGAGGGGGCGGGAGGGGTCGACGGTGACGTCGGAGGAGGAGACGCCGCGGACGGGGGAGGGGTTGGGAGGGGACTTGAAGTCGAGGAAGCCCATGAGGCGTCGGTTGACGGTGCCGTCGGAGCGGCCGCAGAAGTCGGTGACGCGGCTGAGGACGGCGACGGCGACGCGGGTCTTCCAGGGCATCTCCGGCGAGGACGGGGCCGGTTTCTTCGCCGAAGTCGCCATTGCCGAGATTCACGGCACGATGATGGGGCTCTATCTCCCCCTCGGTTTATTGCAGACGACGACTACACACGACGACATGCGCGGGCGCAAGGGAACGGGAACGTGGGGGTCGGGGTTGGGGGGTACGTTGCGTCGGCCATACCGCCACGTGTCGCGCGGTTAATGGGTCCGAGTCTGCAGGTGGGCCTCCCGTTCCGGTTGTTGTGGATTGGTTGGTTTAGGTTTAGGAGGGCGGAACTAGTGATAGTTGGGCCCCATCAATAATCAAAGAGGAAGAAGACTTGTCTTGTCTCTTTCTGCTTGTTTGAACCCATGCATTATCATTACGTCAAAGCTCGTCCGTTGATCATCACGAGGGCCTCGCCACGACGCTGGCTGATGCTCGTTCGTTGATTGACCGGTCCACGTCACGTTACGAATCCCGAACCGATATTTATATTATTGTTCATGGTCACCGACGGTTTAAAAAAAGAAGAAAAAAAGCAAATATATGCGACCCGAGTCTTGAAATTCACCGTCCGGCAACGACGATGGTTTGCTTCTGCGGCTCCTGGATCCACTTTCCCGATGGTCACGACAGCCCGTCCTTCCTTCGTATTCAATGGCCTCCGTGTCATCTACGGCTCTATTGCGAACTTGATCTCCGGAGGACATTATCAGACCCATTTCCTACGCCCTATTGTTGATCGAACCGAGCTTTATTCATCGATCCTCGTGTCTCGGAACTCAGTAATTCCTCTTTATTCTAGTCGCCGGCGACTGTTTAGTCATCTTGTCGAACTCTCTATCTTTGCCGACTAAGAGCTCCCAACAACTAGCAAATTTTTACTTTCGCCGTGTCTTCCTTGGCCTCTCCTAATCCGAGTCGACAGACGGAAACTCAAAAACCATAGAGAATTCGTGAGTCGAGCACCAACGATTTGCTCGTGCAAAATTGTTCTTTCTCGAGAACTTGTGCGCCTTGAGAAGTCAACGCGACTTGGTACATTAGCAAAGATAAGTTGTGGAGGAATGCTTGGTGGAGGACCTCGAGGCTCACGACTTTTTTTATTTTTCTTTTGTTCAGAAAGAAAACCCTAACGCGTTCGTGTTTTTCTATGGGAAAAGCATAGGTTCGATGGAGAGAGATCACCTTCTGTTTCTTGGCCGGAAAGGTAGGGAGAATTCAATGACATTGTTGGCGCATTAAATTGAACTAGAAACGACTCCATATTAAGAAAGGTACGTGGTACGTGGGAGGCCATGTACATTTACTTTTTCCTAGTTAGAAGTGATCACGGTGGACCAGGGTTGGGTCTATTGGAATTTTTTGATACGCATATCTGAGTTTGATTGGATTTGAGGTCAGGATTTGCCGTGACATTTAAAGGGTCCACGTGAAATGTCATAATTGAGCTTGTCTAGTCGAGCCTAGTTGGAGTTTTAATTAAAAGCCATTTTTTAAATTTGCCCAAATCTTATCCAGCCGAGTCGAGTCCAGTGAGCAAACATCTCTGTCCAAGCCTGCCGAACGACGGCAGGCATATCTCCGGCAACATCACTGAGCAACCAAAAAAGGGCTGGAGTTTTGAAGCGAAGATAAGTAAGAAATTTTTTCGGGGAAAAAAAAAAAAAAAAAAAAGAAAGACTAGAGAAAATGACATACGTAAGGGAAGCTGTCTCATTCTAGGTTTGCTTGTATCTCTTAGAAAATCCTTGGTAAGGAGCTGTGAAATGGTCCTGCGGACAATGACAAATTCACGATCGATTTTCCATTCAATCTCAATCAAACATGAAAGAGACTTTAGAGACAATGACATTAATCGTTCATTGCACAATTGTTTGACTTTGTAGCACGATTGGTCCACCCCTTATTCTTTAGGCAAATAGATTCCTTTTTTTAATCTAAGGAAAAGTAGAACTTTATAATTTTCATTCAACTACAGTACCGATTGGATTTTCTACAATCTTGGTTTTTTTATTCATTACTTCTCTTTCTCATAGATAATATAAAAATCAAGCCCATATCTATCGTTATAAACAAAAAAAAAAAAAAATTGATTAAGAGGGCTCAAGATAAGGCTTCCATAATTAATGATTGAGATGATACTGGTTACGTAGATTATAAACAGTAGCTTTGCCCAACCGTGCCTTGGGCAGCAAACTCGTATGAGCGCAAGTCCATTTCTACGGTCCACCGAAGAACGGTTCTTCCGGGAATTTGTCGGATCGCGTTGGAATCGCAAATTGATCCGTCCTTTTTTTTTTTTTTTTTTTTTGGTGAAAAGATCCGTCTTGAACATCAATCAAAAGCCTTTTTCCTACTCGGGGGCGACGGATGAAAGCAACAGATCCATTAAAATTTGAATCAATTTCCGAAAATAACTCAAAATATCAAATTTTATTTCTACACGAATAGTTTCTGCTAAGTAAAGGAACAGCCGAAAGTGATGTCAAAACATCGGCTTAAATGTATGCATTACCAAGAGGGGTCTACTTTTTAGGAGTTACTAAGGGCGCGTTCGGTAACATTTTATATATATATATATATATATATATATATTTTTTTTTTTCGTTCCCTTTAATAAAAATAGAACATAAATCTGTTTGTATAGGTTTTTATTTCGAGAACAAATTTGGAACAACAATAAGAAAAAAATTACTTTTTTTGTTTTCGAAACAACTCAAGAAACAAACATTTTCTCTTTTCTTTTCTTTATTTTTCTCTTCCTCATCTTCTCCCCCTAATCGATTGCCGGCCTTGGTGATGGCTGACCATTGGCTAGGTGAGGTTGACTCAAGCTCACTGACCACCAGCAAAGTCCCCCCGAGCCTCACCTAGCTACCCCAAGGTTGGCATTGCTTGGCTAGGCGAGGTCACATCACCCAACCGTGGCGAGGCTCGTGGGGACCTCGCTAACAAGAAGAAGAAGAAAAAGAACAAAAAAAGAAAAATGCTTAAAATTATTAATAAATTAAAAGAAATTTCTAGTCGCAAAAATATTTAGGGTTGTACTAAACATATTTCTGTTTTGGGAATAAAATTTTTTGCAGTTACCAAACATTTTCAAATGTTCAAAAACAGTCCAAGGAACAAAAATAAAAAAAAAATTGTTTTCGAACAAAAATTATTCCCAAAAATAGAAACGTTATCATATGCACAAAGTTGTTTTCGGGGACAATGTAATTTTGTATAAGGCTCACATTATTTTCACCTCTTAAAATTTGCCTAGTTTTCAAGTGGGTATGAGCAAGAAAGACCGGAAATAGCTTATGTGTTATTTTATAAGGCTCACGTTATTTTCGCCTCTTAAAATTTGCTTCGTTTTCAAGTTGGCATAAGCAAGGAAGATTGGAAATAGCCCATGCGATATTTTACAAGGCATAGATTATTTTCGCCTCTAAATTTGTCTCATTTTTGGGTAGGTATAAGCAAGAAAGATCGAAAATAGCATATGCAATATTTTATAAGGCTCACGTTATTTTCGCCTCTTAAATTTCCTTCATTTTTAGGTAGGTATAAGCAAGAAAGACCGGAAATAGACGATGCGATATTTTATAAGACTTGCTTTATTTTCGCCTCTTAAATTTGCCTCATTTGTAGGTGGGTATGAGCAAGAAAGACCAGAAATAGCATATGGGATGCTTTATAAGGCTCACGTTATCTTCGCCTCTTAAATTTCCTTCGTTTTCAGGTGGGCATAAGCAAAAAAGATCGGAGATAGCCGATGCGATATTTGATAAGACTCGCAGTTATTTTCGCCTCTTAAATTTGCCTCATTTGTAGGTGGCTATGAGCGAGAAAGACGGGAAATAGCGCAACAAGTCGTGCAAGGATGAATGATTTGACTGGCTATTTGGGACCTCTAGGCTAAAGCAACGATATTTGAAGAAAAAGCCTATATTTTGCGGCATTAATTGATTTGGGAACCACTCCAAATGGACTTGAGCATTCGGGGTGCGTTTACAAGGTGCTTTGCCAAGGGGCTCTAGGCAATCTTTTAGGCAAATACAAATATCACCTGTTAATTTTTTTTATTTTTTTTAAGAGTTAGGGGAGATATAATTGCATTTTCTAAAGTTCTTTGACTTAAGGCAAGTTCGGAATCGCTTTGAACTTTAAATATATTTGGCATGCAAAAACTTTTTTTTTTCTTTCTCAGCTTATTTTGTTTTTGCTAAATTTTCATAATTTCATAATTGTCTATACCTTACACTAATGAGGATTTGGGCCACCGATAGGTAGTTGGCAAGACTCTAGCGAGGCCAAATGTAGATGTTGGCAAGCCTTGCACGGTGTCACGCAATCTAGGCCGCATCACCTAGGTGAGCACGACTGAGATGGTTGTCACTTGGGTTCGTGTGATCCAAGCGACGACCACATGTGTTTGTGCAACTAAGGCCACATCGCTTGAGGTTGCCGAAGCTAAGATGAGGCCACTAGCGTTAGATATGACTCATCCGTAGCTAGATTTGGCCTAATCGAAGTCTCGCTAACCACTGAATCCTTTAACGGTTTCAAATTTTTCCAAAATAAAAGTGCTTTACAAAATATGATTTTTCCCAATGCCATTTAAATCAAAATTAAATCTCAATGCTTTTTAAGTTACCATTTATAAAATTTTGGTTGCATTTCGCAAAATCACTTTGACCTAAAATTGTTTGTATTTTCTTTCGAAAAAATTCTTCAAAAGTCCAATCAAGCGCGTTCCATCTATCACATACCTTTCGTAGCCATAGGTGAACAATAGATTGACTTCAGCCCTGGCTTGAATACGTTTTCAACTGCTGGCTTTCAATGTTGCTTTTCGTTTTCGAGAGCCACCAAAGATTGACTTGGAATTTCGACCGTGAAGAATTGAAGGAGGTTGGTGTTGGGCCATCTGCAACACCTACGTGATCGGGTTCGGTTGGACCCGAGGTGGGGCCTTAGGCCTTAGGACATTAAACGACCCGTCAAATGACAGCAACATCTCTTGGAACCAACCATCTTTGTCGGCCAATGACAATAAAGACAAGGAAATTTGTCTAAAAAGTTCTTAACCTATTAAAATTTTCTTAATTCAATCGTAAACTTTTTAACTTTATTAATTGAGTTATAAACATTTTCATAATGTATCAATTGAGTTTATCCGGTTAATTTTAATTATATATCGTTGACATGGACATCAACCGTCCTATATAGTACGGCCATTATTGATGTGAATAATATTTAATTTTTATTGAATTTTTTATTAATCAATTAATATTTCTCTTCCTTTTTTTTTTCTTCCTTTTTCTTTGTCTTGCTTTTTGGTTCAAAGGGCCAACGGAGGTGCCGACAACCTTCGCCAAACACTAACTAAGGCCTGACAAGGGCATCACGAGCCCTTGCTAGCCACAACAAGGGCATAAATTTTGGCTCTACCTGACTAGCCAGAAAATGAAAAGGTGGAGCCCAAACCCCTTTCCAATACTTTTTCAAAAAAATAAAAATAAAATTGTTAAGTTATTAACATCAAAAAAAAAAAAAAAAAATGACATGAGGTCCCTTTGTTACGTGGAAAATAAATGATATTGAAATATTTTTCTAAAAACAATCGTTTTTGTCACATATAAATGAATAAACAAAAAATATTTTCATTGTTTAAGAAAATGGAAATATAAACTAGTGTTGATGATATAAATATTTTTTATTGACTAATTATTTCAGATGGTATCAATGATTATTTTTAGGAAATGGTATTTCCATTTATATCGATATGGGAGAGAGGCCCATTCAAACCATTAACTTTTTCATGAAAGAAACGGAGTTGAAATTAAAAAGAAAAAGAAAAAGGAAAAAAAAGTTGTCACTACTTTGATTGAGCATCGTGACTTTTGATCCGGTTCGGAATGCTTTACCATGGGCCGAACATCAAAAGCCCATGGGCCATTTTCAGCCTCGAAAAGCCGCTCTTTCTTTGGCATATTTGGGGCACTCCTTTCAAATTTCACGCCACCTGTTTTCCTCATAACCGATAAGAATTCAATATCTTTAATATTTTGGAACAAAAAATATATCATATTTATTTTAGCAAAACTATAAAACTACAGATAATTTTGGGGTCGAACCATCTGATGCTTCGTCAGAGCGATGACCCTTTCACTCGCTACCGTCAGATCACTTGAAATTTTGGCTTAGTCATAACTTAAATATAAAATCCACTTGAAAGCTAAATGACCATTTTAAGTGGCTTTTCCATGTTTTCAGGGTTGATTTTTCGTTTGCACCCCTACCTCTGATATGTTTCTTAATTTAAGTCCCTAAACTTCTTGTAAATTAGCTTAAAGATATCATCAATTTAAACACACACACATATTATACATATGTAATTGGGCTTGGCTCTTGTCCATCGCATCCCCACAAGATTTGGGCATGCCTAGTTGGCCACCCGCCTCGTCAGTCAGGTTTATCGGTTAGGGATAGGCAGTTCCGAGTGAGGATCATCATAAGAGTATGAGCCAAATAGAGAAGGTTAACGCATAGGTAGGTACCCATCTACCATCAATTGTCGACACTTTCGGCTGCATAAATTAATGACTACTTGCAACCTTTTACAATGTTTGTCCATATTAATGGCCATAGCCGGGATAGCTAGACTTTATACATTACTTGTCGCAACCGAGTTGTAATAACTATTATCAAAATACTCCAGTCCTCTTTTCATTTAAGCTTTTATTAATTATTTTAAAGTGTAATACTTGTTGGAACCGCATCGAAAACTAAAAATAGTCATCGCGCATTTATCTAGTCACAATCTAATAATTTTTTTTTTTTTGATGACCCAGGGAACTCCGCACGGCCGGCAGCCGGAGATAAACCACTGGGGGCGACACGTGCTAGCCACCACACACATGCCACCGGGTAAGTCACCAATGTCTCACGCGCCCTCCCCGCAACTTGCGTCGCGGGGTTTCGAACCAGACCTCTTAGCGAAAGGAAGCCTAAAGTTCTATCAAATGGCCACCACGGCGGGTGGTAAAGGAATGAGGAAATCACAATCTAATAATTTGTACATCATAAACTCATCATATTATTGCAATTAAATGGACCGTCAATCTCTTTACTAATACACCAAGTGCATGAATACTGAGGGAGAAAAGAAAAGAAAGAGTCCTCGATGTTTAGTGTTTAAAGATTGAAAAAATTTCAGTAACTAATAAATCTTTGTTTTTTTTGCCTCTTTAATTAGTGAAAATACCACTTGAAGAGAATAGCGGCGAGGATAGGAGCCGGGCCGGTTCTCGATTCCTAAAATTTGGAATTAGTGATAATTGATTTGGTTCTCTATTTCAGGTGTGGATCATATCATCCGAATCACATTATTAGTTTTTGTTTTTGGTATTGCCAAAAGACCGGAGAACAGAGCAAAAACAACATTCATAGCCACACATGCACTCTGCAAGAGTGTTCAATCACCTACGAGAGTTAAAAAACAACATTCTTTCCAATCCCTTATCTGGCTCTAGTGTTCCATTTCCAGTTAGGAAATAGGGGAAAAAAGAAGAAGTTGCACCGATTCCTAAATCCAGCAATGAATCCGATTCTGTTTCAAGGTTGGGTTTTATTCAACTTTTCAAATGGGCTTTGTGTGTAATACAAATATTGAAAGCCGAAGCCTTTTGGGAAATGTAAATTGTGTAATAAATACTCTTTGCAATTGAACTTTGAGTTCAATTGATATTTGACAAAAAAAAAATAAAAAAATTTTGTAATGGGTTTTGGCTGTATTTTATATATTATTTAATTAAAAAATAACTCAAACCTTTCGTTGGAGTTGGCGAAGGGCTACAACTACTAGTGAACTAAATCTGACTCTAGTGGTTGTTGGATGAGGCCGCTTGACCCATATGGCGTGCGACTTAGGCAAGGGTCGCTTAAGGTCGCGTAACCTCGGGCGACCCTCACCTGAGGTCGCAAGACCTAGGTGACCCAAGTGATAGTCACTCGAGGTCGCATGACCCTCACTGAGCGCTTGCTAGCCACTTGTTGTCCCTTGGCCGATCGGCCTTGTGACATCCCGGTAGCATCATACACTAAATGCAAGCTAATTCTTAGTATATTAATAGGACCTATCTTAGCCGGTAATTACACCAATGTTTTCCAACCTAAATGATTAGCATGTATAACATGAATATTACAAGGTATTGGAATCTTCTAAGACGCAATCATCTCATCCCTTTGATTTTTGCCAACAATTCATCTATAAATGTACACGGTTCATTATAGATGGAGTGGCACCATTTCATTTCTCTTAGCAATTATCACCTCTTCTTACTTACATAAACATGGGAAGCTTACATGTATCATGCATACATAGAGAAATATTTACGCGATTTTAATCAAAAGTGTATGGGTCAAGCCTGAGATGGGGCCAAAAGGAGCTTAACGTCACTACCCTTAAGCTAACCCCTGTCGCTCAAAAAAACAAAACATCCAAAGCTTCCCTTGATCTAGGTGCTCCAAGCACTGCTTGCTCTAGCTCTAGGCCCACCATTGTCAAGCCGAAGAGGTCCAAACACCAATCCCTCGTGATTAATGAACCATGTCTCGAATGACATGGGAATCCAGTCGACACGCCCATCATCCATCCATAGAGTGGCTCCATATTGGGTGTAGATCAAGTCAATGTTGGGGTCGAGAACATGATGGAATGACACGTCGATATAGGCAATGACCCCATACTGTGCCACAAGAAAACATCCATTCTAACGATTTGAAAAAGATGAAGGAATAAGCAATGTCCAATAAAGAAATAATAGGACCCTAAATTAGGTGATTCATTAGTTGCTAAGGGAAATGTAAGATTCAATAATAAGGAGCATACATAGACTAGAACATACGATCACATAATCTACTCTATTGTTACACTTATGCACCACAAGTAAAGAACAACAATATTAGCACACAATTTATATACAACTGACCAAGCCAAGTATAATGCAAACCACACACAAACACACACACTAAGTGTATTTAATTCATCATATGTTTCGATATCCACCTTCGAATTGGATTTTCGCCGAATCACTAGCCGATCCTATCGAGTCACTTCTGGATCTCTCATTCAGACTTTCATGGAATCCCAACCATGGCATCTCATTTCAAGATATCTCAGTATCACATAGCTGAAGCATTCTAGTCACATAGTAGGGGTATCTTATTCTGAGGCATCTCGGTATCATAAAGTTGAAGCATTCATAATCACACAACATGGGCATCCTACTCCCCAGGGCATTACCAATATCACAAAATTGATGGAAATATTTTATATAAAGTTTATTCTGTTGGAAAAAGTTTAGAATGCATAAAATTAATAATAACTATAGATACATTGAGAAGGATTAGAAAATAAAAAAACAAATGTTTGAGGCATGCAAGCATTGTTCTTAAGGATAATTTGCCCCTCGGAGTATGAGACTTAGTGCGTAAGACTTCAGCGGCTATCCTTCCAAGATAAACCATATCTTCTTCTATACTCCGCATTGAATATTAGAAGGAAACAGAACAACTTTTGTGTATGACCCAGCAAAAAAAGGAAAGAAAAGATATGAGAACATATTATATCTTCTTTGATTGTCTTATGAGATTTTATTTTTATATTCAGACAAAATAGAGCCCTTAAAAAAAAAACCATTGTAAAATAATGGGGGATTTATTGATTGATTTATTTATTTTGGTCAGTATGGGGGATTTATTTATTTATTTTGGTATTTGAGAAATAAATTAAATGTTACAAAACGATTAAAAAGTCGTTATATGACCGTTAAGAAACCGTTATGTGACCGTTAAAAATAATGATGGTCTTCGATACAGTCATAACTTTTATCAAAGCTATTATTGTAAATATTTCAAAATATTATTGAAATATCCAACAATCCCCCACATATTTCAAAAGATTTTGAAAATAAAAAATTAATAATGATGCTGGGTTATTAGAGTGTAATGCATCGGAATTGGTGCTTGTCAAGCTATGAACCAACCCTAGAAAGAATGAAATATAATTCACGAAATCATTGGTGAAGTTTGAAACTTCTATAAATCAAGAATTTCTTTTTGTGAATTATAATTTTCACTAATCACATTACACTCCCACAAACTTGGTTGTTCAATGTGGTTTTGCACTAATAGGCCATGCGCGTGCTTGGTTTATTCATAAGTGCTTTAGAGATTTTCGCCAAAAATTCTCATAGGAGCGGCCCCACTCCACACTTATATAAGTGATTCCATCAAGTGTATTTTGCAGTTTAATATACCACCAATAAGGATATGGAATTTCATTAAGAGCTCAGCTCAACCTCTTTTTCCTTGCAATTTTGCATTATTTTCACCTTAGGATGGACAACAATTTTTAATAGTGCATTGGATCAATAAATGACTTGTTATTACCCATATGAACCTAATTCATGGGATTGTCAATCACGTAGGTTGGGTTACTATCACTGTTGATTTTCTTCAATTGGCTTGTCTCATTCCCTCGATGTATAGATAATCGATCGATATAAATCCTTTTTTTTTTAAGGAATTATTTTACCACATCACGTCTCAACCAAATGTCCATTTTTACCATTGAAAGTTCATTCTTTGCATTAGTTATTGCCTTTTGGCAATCATAATGTCTAGACACAAGTGTCGTTTTATTCCCATAGGAACATACACTAAGAAATTTCTCAACTACTCAGCCTCAATCTTAATATGAGTTTGAGAAATTTTTCTTCTTCCCAAGAACTAGTTCTTCAATCATCAAGATAAATATTTTCTTCTCCTTCCTTACTAGAGGTTAGGAGGATAAAGCATTATGTTTTTAACATATATGCATGGTAGTGCCTAAGTCTACCTCCAATTCTTTTGCATTTGCCAAAATATTGGCTTGGAGAATGACTACGATAATTACACCATCAGATCATCTACTTCAATCAAGTCAAATTTTGGTTGAGCAAGATTGTCATTTCCCCCACAATTTCATCCGACTACCTTTTATGTTATGACACCTCTACAAGGTGGACACATATTCATTAGTGGATTTTGTCTCATATGAATCTGAGATCCACTTAACATCATTGTATTCTTCTAATACAGCGGAAAATCCACTATGTAAAATATCATAGGTTATATTCACATGGCCGCAAAGTCCACAAAAATTCTATTGTTGTGAAAATTGATCTCACCTGAGGCATTCATTGGCTGTCATGGAGTCTTTGACTCCTGTCTCTTCACGCTAATCTCTATTCAAATCAGCTAGACATGCAAGTTCGTTGATGATGGCATATTCATTTAAAGAAAATTTTTCACTAGGAGCTGCTCTTATTCTAATAAAAAAAAAAAACTTGAAGGAGTGAGTATCTGTAAGGACAAATTTGGCCTCCACCAAACCCAATACTAGGCACTTGTCAATAATAAATGATATATCGGTGGTAGAAAATTTGTTGCTTTGCTAAAACAATTATAAAAGCAGCATTAGGAAATCATCATAAACCCCATTTGTGAGTGTTGTATCATAATCAACAGTTTTACATACACATGTAGGAGCACAAAAACACTAATTAACGCTCGACTCTAAATCCTACCACAAAAAGTCCTGTCATAAGATCAATAGCAATATGATTACCACTCCCAACGCAAGTGAAACTATTCATGCTAAAAAATGAATAATATAGTTCACATTCTAGAAAGGAACATTAACAATCCTTGAGATTGGCTATGCCTTTCATGTTATTTACTGTCTTTCATAACAGATAATGGAAAGTAAGCAGTATGCACTGGGTCAAATGAAAATATCAAGGCAAATGATATATAAAGCTATTATAAGATATACAAATACCTTGGTCTTACACTACCACAAGTAGAGTGATGGCTCTTTAACAAGAATATCATAAAATCTTCTATTTTAGTTTACTTTGTCACCTGCTACTTGTAGAAGGTAACAAAATAAGGTGACAATAAGTTTTAACAAATCTTGAATGACACTGATAGTGTCCTGTCTCCTAGACAAGTTCTCATCATGCTCTGTTATAGAGGCAATAAAATGTTACAAATCGAAATGATACATGAAAACACCACCACTTTCACTTTACAAGCACCGGACTAAAAATGAATTGGCTAAATCTCTTTCATTGGCACTCAGAGTTTATTCAAAATCTCAAACTAAGAAAGAAACAACTACCAGCATGCATCCATCAATGGTGCTCATCCAATATCCCTAAAATATAAAGCATGGCAAAGACAAAACACAAAAATATATATAGCTTGATTTCGTATATTGTACCTCCCCTATTCTTAATGAGCATAAAGAAGGCCAATATGAGACTCATAATTTTCAGCTTGTATCATTAACAATTGCACCCAGATAGAAAGTTCAAAGCCAAGCGATACTCAAAGTAAAACCTACTAATATAACAGTTCAAAGTTAAATCAAATACACCACCTGATCACAATCACTACTACTCTCTCCTAATGGAAGAGCAATTGACGCCTTAATGAATTTCCCAAAAAATTAAACAAGAAGAACATGGTTCTATTAACAACATCATTACGGTGGTTCTCAAGCTTGGAGACATACTTCTTGTCCTATCGACACAAAAAATTCCTTGACAGACACTAGAAGTCGTTGACATTCAGATGGTAAGAATTTGAAACTATTTTGTAAAGTAAAATTTACTCACAAAAATCCAATGTTTTTTTTTTTTTTTTTTTTCATTTTTAAAATATGAAATGGGTCACTTCAGAATGGTTAATATCAAGCAGTCAACCAATTAAAACAATATGAGCAATGAAGTCATAGTGAACAAACAATCTCTAATCCTAAAATTACAACTTCCAGATCAAGAATAGAATAGGAAAGCCCAATGCGAATCGAAGCTTACGAAAATAATCACGAACTTGAGTGAGCAAATAATTACAAGCACCCAACTTCCTCTCGAAACAGATTTAGGTATTAAAGCCTCAAAGTACGATTTTACCTGACATTCAATAACCTTATCATAACGACCAAGAAAACTTTTGACGATGCTCAATAATTTCCCACGACATCCGCCCATGAATATGTGATACTTGTCCTTCACCATCTCGATCATTCTTTCAATTCCAGTTGCGGTGGCAACAACAACAACAACTTCAACTTCGAAATCCATAGGACTTATCCTTAAGATTGTTGGAAAAAGTTTAGAATACATAAAATTAATAATAACCGTAAATACATTGCAAAGGATTAGAAAATTAAAAAAAAAAACAAATGTCTGAGGTGTGCAAGCATTGTCCTTAAGGATAATTCCGCCCCTCGGAGTACGAGACTTGGTGCATAAGGCTTCAGCGGCTATCCTCTCAAGATACAACAGACTTTCCTCTATACTCCGTACTGAATATTAGAAGGAAACATAACAACTTTTGTGTATAACCCAGCAAAAAAAGGAAAGGAAAGATATGATAACATATTGTATCTTCTTTGATTGTCTTATGAGATTTTATTTTTATATTCAGACAAAATAGAGCTGTTGTAAAATAATGGAGGATTTATTTGAGAAGTAAATTAAACATTACAAAACGATTAAAAGGCCGTTATATGACCGTTAAGAAATCGTTATGTGATTGTTAAAAATAATGATAGTCTTCGATACAGTCATAACTTTTATCAAAGTTATTATTGTAAATATTTCAAAATATTATTGTAATATCCAACATATTCCACATATTTCATGCATCACACCTTAAAATAATCACACCGCAGTAGCATGCTTATCAATTTAATGCACCAAATCACTCCATAATTCAATTCTCAAATGGACACAAACGAGGTCTCATAGAACATCCCATCCATTGCATAAAACTCTTAACTATTCACAATTCAATGTCACCTCGTCACCTGTAAGAGGGAGATATATCGAATGATAATGTATAAAAGACTATAGAAATCCCAAGGGGTTGCCGAAAAGTTCAAATAAGTTGTCTACAAAAGTTTGTAAAAAATTCGGATTAGAACGAAAAGTTGGCAGTTTTGAGCAGTTTGGAATATCGGGGTCAAAACTATAGTAGACCACTTCGAAAAATTGTGAAATTTTAATATGTTTGAGAAAAACATTGAAAACTATTTTCCGTGAGGATTCTAGACCTATTTTTCATTGTATAGAGAGTAGCAAGTCATCAAATTAACCCTTAAAACCTGTAAAATTTTCTAGACTTTATTGCATAATAAGAAAAAAGCATTTCAGTACTCAAAACTTAACATATGTTATACACAAGGACCAACACTACAACTTTCACGAAGAGAGCAAGACCTGATTCTATCCCAAAAATGACTGAAAAATCAAATAACAAACCAATATCCCCTATTTTTACCTGTTCGCAGATTACTATCATAGAAAGCAATCACATTTTCAATTCTTGTGCTACTTCCAGAAAATCTAAGGAAAATATGTGACAAAGCATACACAATTTGCTACAACTTCTATGAAGAACATAAGTTTAAATTCATGACTGTTGACACCTTTTTTTTTTTTTTTAAACAAAAAAGAAACAAAACAAAACAACAAAAAAGAAAAAACGCTTAGGGTCGGGTTGGGCCGGATCCGACCTTAGCTCGGCTCTTTCGCTCGCCTCTCTTTCCCCTGTGTGGCCCCAACCCTCTCCCTTTGGCCTGGCCCACGCCCAGTTGTCTCCCTCCTCTAGCCATCTTTGTGCCCAAAACTTACGAAAAGGCGAAGGAGTAGGGGAGCAAAGGTGGAGCAGAGGAGAAGGGACGAGAGTAGAAAGGAAGAGCAGGGCAAAAGGCATATAGCACCGCGAGGGAAAAGTAGGAGAGAAAAGGAGGGGAAAAGGTAGAATCAGGGGTGGACGGCAACACAGGCGATCGAAGAGGAAGGGGAATCGAAGGAGCAAGAGAGAAAACCGAAGAGGGAGTTCGGATTTGGTGAAGTTCAACCACCGCATGTCGGCGAGCTTGTCGGCCTTTCGCCGACGTGTTTCTATCCATCCCGACGTCGTCGAGCTTATGTCCCCCCCCCAAACCTTTCATGGATTGTGGCTAAGATGACGTTATAACATGTTGAGCCGCTGTTGTTTGCCTCGCTGTCGTGATCCAACCGCCTCGTCAATCACCCACCAACCCGTAAGCCTCGATCGAGCTTCATGCCGTCGAGCGTTGTCGTCCCCTGCCGTTGCAATCTCTCTGGAACCCAAGTAGGCGTTTTGCCAAACACCTGGTGTGCGTAGTCTAGTATCGAGCCGGCCGGAGCTCCCCTGACCATTTCGAGCGAGCTCCGATCACCACCCGTCCCCCGTTGTTACTTTGGCATGTGTCCTCAGCGGTCTTGACTTGTGCTCAAGCCTCGACCAATCTCAAAGCCCTCGATTCCTGAGTGCCCCCCACCTGCTCGCCGAAATCCCTAGCCGAAACCTCCATCTTCGCCCTTCTACCTACAGCTCCAGTGGGGTTGATAGGCTGCTGGAGGGGACGCTGTTGCTTGGTCGGAGGATGAGCGTTGTCCTCCGCCCCAACTGAGGTAGTGCCGTAGTGCCCTAGTCGAAGAATCACCCGGGCTGCATGGCGTCGCCTCCTCTAGTCGCGACTGGGCAGTCATAGACCAGAGGGGGGGTAGGCCAAGTTGGGCAGATCACTAATCTGGCCCGCTCAGCCTCTCTCGCCACGCAGGCCAATAGTCAAGAAATGGTCTGGGTCATGGGCCCACGGGGGGAGCCCTTTTGCAAGGGGGTTGTGCCTGTCGGTTGGGCCCAACCCATAATTGGGCAAAGGCCCGACTACTTGGCCCATTCGGGAGAGCTAAGTGGCCTGCCCCACTAATCAAACCGGTCCGAGCGGGTTTGACTAACCCGCCTTGACCGGGATTAGACCCGGGTCCGATTAGACCGAACCCAACCTGGCCTGGCCAAATTAAAAAATTAGGGGTGAGTATCGGTCTAGGGTTAACCTTGGATTGACCCTAGACCACCTTAACCTACTGGTCTTGGTCCGGTTCCTAAGGAGACTGGGTTAGTCATTGGTTTTAGAATTCCTAGACCAGTACTATAGGGTCGGTCCTTGGTCTTGAGAGTTTCAGGTTGGTCCAACCCGGACCAACCCTGACTATATATATATATTTATTTGTCCCATTTGTCTTCAATTTGCTAAAATTGAAAGAAACAACTTCTCCGCTCACCACTCGCCTC
The DNA here is from genome assembly GCA_014182555.1 of Eucalyptus erythrocorys. Lineage (NCBI taxonomy): Eukaryota > Viridiplantae > Streptophyta > Magnoliopsida > Myrtales > Myrtaceae > Eucalyptus > Eucalyptus erythrocorys. The sequence continues at coordinate 398,268 of CM024605.1, read as the reverse complement.
GTTCGCTTTGGGTCATTCGTACTGCTCGCTGCTCGTTGCTCACTTGGCTTGTTGCTCACCGCTTGACATTCGATGCTCATTCTATTTGACGCTCACCCCAGTTGACCCTCACCGTTTGCTTTTCTTAGCCGACCTCGCTCATCATCGAACCCTTGGGTTGATACGGTCCTCGGTTGCCATTTCAAGAAGTACAAAAAATGAAATAAAAAATTATTGGTTGGTTCTAGGTTGACTTGGAAACCGGACCGGACTCATTGAATTAATTTGTCCTTAATCTTTTTTTAAGGAGTACAAAAAATAAAATAAAAATTATTGTTTGGTCTCAGATTGACTCTGGAACTGGATCGAACCCATTAGATTAGTCCGGTCCTTGATCCTAAGCTAAATAGGGTTGGTCCTCGGTCCTAAAAATTGAGGATCAACACTGTGCGGGTTGGTCCTAGGGTTAGGGGATGGACCGGCCCAACTTGGACCATGATCACCCCTAATAAAAACATTAAAAAAATATTTTTTAAAAAAGAATTAAAAAAATTTCGAAAATTTAAAAAATGTTGGAATTTGGTTGGGAATTGTCATGTCTTGCATTCTTAGTGTAATTAGGCCTTTATTTGTTCACACATTAATTATGTTGTAGGTTTAATTTACATGTTTAATTACGTTTGTGATTGTTTAGTTACATGTGCTAATTTTACTACAATTAGGAGTTTGGTTGCTAATTGTTATTTTAATGATTGCGCACTTGCATGATCACCTCACATGTTAGTGAATATGTATAAAATCAATCCAAATTGCTTGACAAAAATCCATTTTTTAAAATGAACAAGATTATGTATCGAAAGGAGGCACTAATTAGTTAATTAGTGTAATCAAATCCCTGACCCTAGATTCTTTGGTTATGTAGGAAGCAAGGCATACTTGCATGCCTTGCTTGCTTTCTAGCCAACCCCAATAGGCTAGTGGCGGCTCCTTATTGCGAAATTCTTAAAAATACCTCAATATCATGCGAGGTATAGGTTTGGGAGAGCTCGTACCTAATCATAAGCCTTAGGTTCACCTTTCAGGCAATATCCCTAAACCTGTTCCCTCCTACTGAGGGGTAGGTCGCAACAATGACAGATTCTTCAATATGAAATTTACAAAACTTCGAGACCAGAAAAGCTCAATTTTGGATATATCATCTATATCATCGAAATCCTTTCAACTTCACTTTTATTTCTCTATACCTCCCTATACTAGGATTGTTCAAACCTCAAGCACACACATACAGAGCAACTAAACTCCACACCAAACACCAAAAGTCCACCCCAAACCAGAATGGAGCTTGCAACCCACGAGCAAGTTACTTGCCTACCTAGATCGACATGCACAACCCTCATTACAACGCACTCGACCATCTACCGCACCAATGGCAAAATCATAGCTCCTCTTCTATGCATGTACTTCTTAAACACGCAGAAAGACTATCTAACCTCATGACCAGTGAGCTAGACCCCAAAACAAAACCATCAAAGATCGTTTTTCCCTCAAACTCGCTCGTCTCACACCTCGCTCAACAACCGTAGATTATCCCGACTCAGTATCCTACCACTTCCTTACTCGGTTGATCCTTGCCTTCATCACTTGGTGGCTCTTCAAGATCTCAGATCTCTAGAGCTCGAAATCACAGAAAAATCATAGAGGAAGGAGAGCTAATAGAGAAGAAGATGAGAGAAGAAACAAGAGGGAGAGAGAGAGATGAGTTGGAAGGGAGAGTGAGGGAGAGAGAATAATGATGAGTTTTGCCTTGAAAATGTTTCCTCAATCTTCATGAGTCCCTAAGCAGCTCATGAATGAAAAAATTTTCAATCCTAAGGCCATGATGACTGAAGAGTGGACCAAAATGCCAAGGGAAAAAGAGGCGATGCAAGGTGGCTTCTTGCATGCAATTCCCATGTCTGCATACTCAGTGCAGGAAGGTTTTGGGGGCTAATTTAAGGATTTTCTTGCATTCTAATCATTAGTCCTAGTTTATCTTTATTTCATTCCAATTCTGCCCCCATTCATTTGGCCTTACAAGAAGAGATTAGTTCTTATTGATTTGCTTATGTCTAAAGTGGCATTGATGTCACAAATTGGGCCTAAGATTGAGAATTAAGAGGAATCATAAGAAAGTGTTAAGATTAAACCCGTGTTTGTGCATAAATTCCTAGATTAAATTAAACACGAGCAATTAGAACTTTTTACCAATGAACAAAAATCTTTTTTACTCAAACCGGGCCTCACGCATACATCCTAAGCTCTATTGGCCCCAAATCATGGCCCACTAGGCCCTTTACTCAGCCCATTTTATGTCGGGCCCATCTCACGGCCCATTGCTTATCCCATTAAGCCCACACTTGCGGCTCTCACACGGCCCACTAAGCCCTTAGGCTCGTGTCCTCCTTACGGCCCACCCGGCTCGTTCCCTAGCCCACTTTCAATATTCCAAGCCCATATTGGTCCATTTATAATTCTAGGATCAGAAAATCTAGAGCATCACAGGCCCCTGTTGGCCCTTCGTTGGTCGCGCTCATGCGAAGAAGATAAACAGTTATAAGGAAGTGCAAAATAGAAAAACTAAAAAATTAGTGAGAGTAGTTTTGGAAGAAAAAAAAGATATCTTAATCCTAATTTCAACATTTCACAAACGCTTTTCCAAAAGGTTGGGTGCGGATAGTATTGAGCTTTCGGTATTTTCAAATTTAACATTCGGGTGAAAAGCTATTTCAAAGTAGTTATAAAATGCTTCTCGAGAGATTTTAGAGGTGGAAAGGCCCACGAGAAAGCTGAACTAAACGTACCCTCTTAGGGTGGGCCCGAAACTAATCGCACCGGGGGAAGAGAGAGAGAGAGAGCCTTCTTGGGCCACAGCCTCGCCTTCGGCGAATCGAACTCCGCATCAACAACAGCGAAGGCCATCGCTTCCGCACCACCTGAAAAGAAAAGACTCGGGTCGCCTCGACTGGTGCCAGTCCACTCCCTCCTTCCCTCCCGCACGAACGAACATCGACAGATCTAAACCCCCCGGCAAATCTCCCTCTCCGAGGAGCGCCTCGCAATCGAAGAAGAAGGAGAAGGAGAAGAAGAAGAAGGAGGAGGAGAAGAGATGATAGGGATAGCGAAGGGGGAGGAGTCGTACGAGCTGTTGAAGCTGCTGAAGCAGGACGCCCGCCCCCTCCACGACCTCCTCGCCGACTTCCGCTCCTCCTTCCCTCCCTCCCTCCGCTTCCCTCTCTGCACCTCCCTCTTCCTCCTCCTCGAGGTATCATTCTTATTCATATCCTTTTCCCCCTCCCTTCGCCTCTCTCTTCCCCCCCGATGCAGCTGTTCCGTCGCTAGGTTTTTCCTTTTGGGGGCGGGGCGGGGTTTCTGGTGTGCCGTTCCGCGTCGTGGAATAGGGATAGGATGATGGCTTGCGTTCCGAAATGGAAGAGATCGCTCGCTTGTTCGATCTTCCTTCTTTTTGGTGTGGTGTTTCTGTGTGATTTAGTGTGGAGTACGGGAAGGCGTTCGATTCGGTTTTCGGCTGGCTTATGCTGTTTATCTTCGTCTCGATTAGGCGCTCCGACCGGTGTGGAGTATATAGCTACCTTCTATGGCGTCTTAAGAAAAGTCGAGATAAACCTGGGTTTTTTTTTTTTTTTGGCTTTTTAATGGTTTTGTCCTTGTCCAGCCATATGGATGCGCTGCTGTTCCGTGTAAAATGGGGATTGGATGCAGCTTAGCAGCCACAGAATGGTTCGCTGAGTTTAAAACAGTGTCGTGATGAAATACTGGACTGAAGTCTCTTTCTTTAGGAGCAGCAGGATGATATTTTCTTATGTGAAACTGGTGCTTGTAATTGATTTAGAAAATCTGCAAATTCCCTTTCTCTTTGTCTCCTCTGGGGGATCCCTTCTCCTGCTTGATTAGTTGAACTTGCAAAACTGATCCTTATATTGAGGTGCTTCTCTAGATTGGTGATAAATTTGCCTTCCATAAGGAAAAGTGCATTGAATTGCTCAAAAGAGGAGAAAAGCAGCAACCAGACCTTTTGTATGGGCAGCGGCAATTTGATGTCATCGATAGACTGTGCAGAAATATTTAGGCTTATGCATTTGGGGTAGCATGGTTTTAGAATCCGACGCCTTAGTTGACTGTAGATAATCGCCAAACTCTGTGTCTGTGCTCTCAAGAACACCGCAGTTAGAAGAGAGTCTTAAGTGATTATTCTTGTTATGGCTGTTAACTTCGGTCTATTAGTAATTGCAAAAGTGGTACTTTTTGACTTCTTAACGCTCTCATGTTTCTTTTTACTTACCTACTGATATCATGTCTAGCAGGACAAGGTTATGCTCTCTCCTACCGAACGTTTGGTAGCTTTCTCTATTCTGCATCAGACATATGCCTCGCACCCTCCTTCTGCAAATCCATTTATACGATTTCTTGTAATTGTAAGTGCTGCATCCTTACTCTGATGCTTCTTGGAAATTGCAGTATCTTTTTTATTCTTCTGCTCCCTATTTTGCACTCTGATGCTTGTAGGAAATTCTAGGATTATGTCATTTTATTATCGAGTCAAGAATCCTATGGTATATTTAACTAGGTGACACTGTGGTCATGGATTGACAATTCAGTTATGCAAAGATGCCATGCCAGTACATTAATTTCTGGTAAACTTGAAGTGGAGACATGTTAAATAAGCAATCTACAATGCCTTGGACCTGGGGATGGGATGGGACAGAAGTGTTTCCTGTGGAAGCCGGTGGTCCATTGCCTTTGCGAGAGAGGGGGGTTAAAGAAGCTGATTTTTGTAATGTGTGGTTTGAGCATCTGCTGTTATAGTAAGTAATGCAGGTTTGAACATGTCAATATTCGAAGATAGTTTAATAGTAGGATGATAACAACAGCCTTGTAGATATGTACTTTTATGAAACTGTTCAACTATAGTGTTTGAGATAGAACGTCATATTGAACTATCCATACTCACGTATTCAAGTGCTGGTGCTACGGCCTTGGAAAGATTATGTAGGTTTATATCTCTTTCTATAGTGGATTTACCATTGATGCTCGATAGGTTCCCTTGTCTCATTTGGACCTTGATTATGATACTATATGAAGATTCTGTGTAATGAAGTCCTGCAATCTCTTGTGTATTATCATGCACAGGCCGCATGTGATGATGGTGCCGAAAAATTCGAGAGGGCATTTATCGTCCAGTTGTTGGAATCAAGTTCTGGCAGTGCCAAAGAGGTGAAAATATCTGTTTGATTTTTCAATCTATGAATAAGACCCAAAAAAATTGCAGTTTATCCTTACTATCTGTTGGACGTAGGTTGTGTAATTTAGTGCAACGGTCATTAGTCATGCTGATCTATTGTTCCGGTGCTGATTCTGTGAATCTGTGGCCAGGAGGGACATCTGTTATATGATGTAGGTCTTTGGTTGTTTATATTTGTCCAATGGATAAGGTCCTTAGACATTTTGTGCAACGATGAAACTCTTGACAGTTTAGGAACTACTTATTAGGTTGGCGCATCTATAATATTCCTGAAATACCTTCTTAAAAAATTAGTTTTTTCCCCCTATTTTGCATTGTATTAAGTTGGATTATCTCATTGAAGTTTCGCTTTTGGGGAAAACCTATTTCTGTAGCAATTTCTTACATGTATTTGCTATGCCCACTAATATTTTAGTCCCTTCATCTTTCATGCTATGTATGAATTTGTGTTGATTGATACATTCACGCATTTGTATGAATATCTGACGGCAACGTCTCTGTTGCAGTTTCTTAAACAGTCAACTTCAGATTATGTGAAAGGTTTTGATCCCTCGACACATGTAAGTTGTTTTCTTGCTTTTCATGTATCTTCTTAGTGGAGACATTGATGAATAAATCTGGTTAATCACCAGCTAATTTTTTGCCTCCCTCTATCAATTTTTTAGATTTGCGATGGAATTTTCTGCACCCACTGACAGATTGTGCATTCTCTTTCCTATTAATTGTCAGACTTTCCCAGAACTTGATCAGTTGCAGCAGCAGTATTGTGATGGTGCTCATTCCGAATCATATAACTGCCTATTCAAGGATACGAAAGTGAAAAATGTGATGCCAGACCCGGATGTTCCATCTGGATGCAACAAGAATTCATCAGAGTATGTCCCATTTTTTGTGAAGAATTTGTGCAGCATCTTTTGTTATCTTAAAAGTTATAGGTCACAGTTCTTGTGCTGAGAATTGATCAGATTTCTTTTTGGGAGGACTTTGTTTGCTAGCCTTTGTCTAACGGTTTGAGCTCATGACCTAGGTTTGATCTGCTACCCGGAACCAAACCAAAGCTTGGGTCTGGAGATAGAGATGAAACAATTGCTGGGTTGCTATCTAATATATCAGTAGAAGGATTGGGTCCTCAGTGGATCAGACCTCGGCCTCCAAGGCTTCCAATACAGGATGGGGAGGTAAGACGTAGAGGATATGCTATTATTAAATGGAGGACTTTTCATTTATCTGTCAATGCATTTCCAGCTAGTATGGCTAATACCTGACAACAATCGCGAGCTTCTTTGGGATTATGGGATGTGTGCCGATACTAGCAGAGGGGCGGCACTTAGGGATTTGATTGCAAAAGCTGCTAAAGGAGCACTTGTGCCTGCACAGCATGAGGTACTTGTTTATCTTTTCAATACTGTAACAAACAAATACTGAGAGACCGCATCTTTCCTGCATGGTTATTGAGTAGTTTGTACTTACTACTTAGCATGCCGAATTTGCCAGACTGGAAGAAACTCTTCGCATTGTGGTTTTGTTGTGGGTTGGGTACCGGAATTTTCTATGCCTGTATCTTAGCAAATGAGTGTGGTTCACCAATTCCCAATTTTGAGGGATGAAATTGAGGGGGTCTCAAGATTCTGGAAAATTGGTTGAATGTCCACCTTCCGAAAAAAAAAAATATGATTATTTGAAGTGGGATATTTCAAAGTCGCAAGTAACCTTGGACTTTATTACTTTCCCGTAGATTGTTAACCGAGGATTTTGGTGGGGAAGCTGCTTTTTAATGGCCCATTTAACATTTGGGAAGACAATGCTGTAAATGGATCAATTTGTCTTCAAGATTCATATAATTACTTTTTTAGTGATATCTCCAGTTTTGTGGCTGTTTAAGGGTTTGCTCAGTATGCAGTTACACTTATACCTGAATTGCCCTTTGAATCTGTGCTTCTTGTATAATTGATGACCGTATCTTCTAAATGGCCAGAAAGTAATGGCGGAGTTGGCTAGTGACCCGAAGCTTGTATATCACTGTGGACTCACACCAATGAAGCTACCAGTATGTGATTTTGTGTGGTTTTGTTTCTTGGCATTAGTATAAGCAAAAACTTGGATTTTTACTATCTGGTTTTGTTATCAGGATCTGGTGGAAAATAACCCTCAGATTGCTGTCGAGGTTCTCACCAAGTTGATAAATTCTCCTGAAATTGCAGAGTATGTTTAAGCATCTATGCTGTCTCTGTTCTATTACTTTAGCCTGTGAATACTTACGGATGTTCCAATTGTGATGCTTAATACGGTTATGATGTTCAGGTACTTTACAGTACTTGTCACAATGGAAATGAGTCTACACTCCATGGAAGTTGTAAACAGACTTACCCAAGCCGTGAAATTGCCATCTGAATTTTTAAGATTGTATATAAGTAACTGTATAGCATCCTGCGAGAATATAAAGGTACTTCGTCGCCCTCACTTCACCTTCTCCTCCCCCCTCTCTATTGAGCTAGTTCATTGTTAATGCTGAACTTGCACTTGTGGAAACACACATCTGTGGATCCCCTGATGGATGTGTGATAATTGAGGCTATGCATTTCGAGCGGAGTGTGTTAAATAAATTACTTGAAAGAACTTTTGGGCAGTGATTTTGGACTCTGGTCAGTGATGGTGAGAACATGATTTTATCAATCATGGGAAGGTGCGTTTGATTGGTAGACCTAGATTAGTCGGTTTGGCTTACTAAACAATCAAGAATTGTTATCCTTGCTGGATGTTTGTGTTGGCATCATCAACTTGGAAGGGAATTGTTTGTGATACTAGATAGAGTGGTTCAGTTTTACAGATGAAGCAATGCCATTTTTCCAAATCACTTTATTTATTTATTTATTTATGATATACAATGTAGTAGTACACTAGTAGGGGTACTGGTGTATGATAGATGGTGTTGACACTAGATAGAGTGGCTCCATTTACACATGAAGCAATGCCATTCGTCCAAATTGCTAGTTCTTTCAATGATATACGGTGTAGTAGTACGCTGGTAGTGGTACGGTTGTCTGATAGTGTTGATTAAGATGGTGGAAGCACAGGTGAAGTGGAGGTCCAATGGTCTACCTCTGATGTTTTGAAGCCTGTAATATATATTTTGTGGTTGGGTGACAAAAACTGTATACTTGGAACACAAAAGGATGTTAGTATGTGGCAACATGCAGGAGTAAGAAATTTTGGAGCAGTCAGCATTGCCAGTGCCCACAAAGCTCGTTGTCTTGTCTCTTTCTTTGCAAATGCTGATAGCTAGATAGCAGTTGATTTTAACTACCGTCTTTATAGCTCATTTCATCTTTCTGGCAGGACAAATACATGCAGAATAGACTCGTTAGACTTGTATGTGTTTTCTTGCAGAGTTTGATACGGAACAATCACATTGATGGTACGTGTTTGCAGTTACTCATTTTCTTCGTGTGTTGGATTGTCCTTTATTTCTATTATTGTTTGGCCTTCAAAGGTGGTGTCCTGTGTGTCCTGTGTGCCTCTGCAGAATTTTGATATCTGCAGAAGATTGTGGACTCTGTTTTTCTTTTTCTACAATGAAGCAAAATCCATGTGGTGGAACGAAATCTGCATGCTGTTTGTTTTGAGTATGCCTTCCAGCTATAGTGAAATGATAAAGAGAATATTCAGTGTCATGTAGGACGATATTGGTGGGATGATCTATTTCTTACACGATTTGTTTTTCTGCCTTCTTCTGTATGTTGATGATTTTGGGCAGTCAAGGAGATCCTGATTGAAGTCCAAGCCTTCTGCATAAACTTTTCACGGATAAGGGAAGCAGCTGGGCTATTTAGGCTTCTCAAAACAATGGAAACGCAAAATTCTTAGTTTCTTACGAAAGTTGCTTGTTGTAGATAATGATGGTTTCATTGCGAGATTTGTAGGAATAGTTGCATCTCTCTCTCTCTCTAGTTGTAATAGAAAAGAGGAACATTTTGAGGTGCTGTGGCACCATCTGATTGGTTCAGCCAAACAAGCCATTCTTGCACTTTGATTGATCACAAACGACGGAGTCATCAATGTTAGTAGAATCACACAAGCTAATATTGTTATTGGCCTTGCCGGTGGTGATTTTGGGGTCATGGAAGTATTCTATCGTGTCGAATTAAAGAGCATATTGTTATATATAAGGTTGATCCGATTATGTGCAAAGACGCCTATGATCACTCCATTAACCAGGTAATTCAAGCTGACGGAAATATGTCAACCGGGCGAACCAAATCGCTTTCTGTTTCATCTCCTTCACTGTTATTGGCACATAATTCTGCGGGCACCTCGAGCACTTCCACTTCTTCGTTTCTCAGTATTATGTTGAGTTGAGTGGATTCGACATATTCTAAGTCTGGGTGTACCATGTTGATATGTGGTTTAAGTTGTGCCACCGTTCATGGCCTGCTTACTAATCCTAGGAGAGATGACTACTTACAACATCATTCTAGCCAATGGAGTGGCGGGGGGCTCGTGTGGAAGGAGATTTCGAATTACGCACGCAACCTTATTTGTGCCAGTTTTACAAAGGGCTTGTAAACTTCACACATCATCATGATTCGATTCCAATTTCCCTCCGTCTCTCCATTATTATAAACGCCTTCTCCATCCGCTCGTCGTATCATGTAATTCCACGTCATCATGATTCGGTTCCAATCTCCTCCCGTCTCTCCATTAATATAAACGCCCTCTCCATTTCCGCTCGCTGTCCCGTGTAATTCCACATCATCACGATTGGGTTCCAACTTCCCTCCTTGTCTCCATTATAAACTACCTCTCCATCCGCTGGCTGTACAATAAAATTCCAAATCTCTCTCTCTCTCTCTCTCTGTCTCTTCGATATGGATGCGCAAAAGGTGGCTCCATTACTTGCGGGGTAGCTTGGCATTCTGGTACTGACGACCATGCCTTTGGGGGCGGAGGACACGGCACGACGCTATAGGTGGGTAGCGAGGTACGAGCTCACACCGCCAGGAGGCTACCGGAAGCTGTCCGCCACCATAAACGGACGAACCCCTGGCCCGACCATATTGGCTTGTCAAGGAGACCTGCTCGTCATCGAGGTCACCAACGGGTTGGGGAAGGAGGACCTCGCGATCCAGATCGACGGAGTGAGACCGGTAAGTAACGAAGACATCAAAAAGCATGTATCGTGAAGGTGTTGAGTCCATGTGGGGACGATGACTGATGATGTTGGGGTTGTGTTTTTGCAGATTGGCGAGGCTTCAACGTACCCCATTTGGCCTGGCGAGACTTTTGCCTATCGGTTCTTGGTTGATCGGGTGAGTCTATTACAAAGATCCATTTGACACTTACTTATGACTTATTTCCTTAATATTATTATACCATATATTAACTTATTTAACATCCAATATGGGTCAAAAAATGGATTTACGAGACATTTTAACAGGTCTAATTGGGAGAAAGCAACTTTTATTATCCATTTATCCCTGGCGTTGGCTTCAATTTTCATGAGGGTCCCCAGAACATGAACTCGACCATCGCCTCCACTATGACCATCACCTCAACTATCCCCAATTCCATCACCCCTTAATATCCTAGCTATATTTTATGTCACGTCCCGAACCCCGAGCGCATGCCCATCCCTATATGGTTGATAATAATTTGCGACTTCCCAGGACGAGTCGCCAACCCTTTCCATTAATTTGTACATGCGGAAGTAAAATGAAATCCCTTGACAGTAATCATCTCGGAATAGAAAAGCATGACAACAATTTCACAAAACAAACATGCCTTTATTTTCAAATGATGTCAAGTATAGGGTCTATGACCAAAAGACTACAAAAACTGGCTTTCCAAAAAGAGACAGTCCTAGCAGACCTACACTTCTGATCACCTACTCTCGGCTCTAGGCCCTCCACTCGACGATCCTGGAAAATTGCCCCACAATGGGGTGAGATATAAATCTCAATGAGTCTAAGCTCTAAACCCCGATTAGGAGGGTAATACGTCAAGAGATGTCCTAACCACACAATCACGCAATTGGCATAGATGACTTACCTCGCTTCAGTTCCACCCTGTACGTCAATACAGTTCATATGATAGACAGCCATACAAATATGAGCAATAATTAAGCTCCAACAATTAGAACGTCACACTCAAATTTGTCCCATAATCCGACATATCAAATCCACTCAACAAGCGTTCTAATTGGTAAATACACCCACTCCGGGGCACGGCCTACTCCAAGTTCGGCGGTCTACTGGCATAGCTAGGTATCGTCTTATCCCATTGAGCATGGTTACATCTCTCAATAACGACTTTTCCGGAGGAGTATAGGTCCAGCCTCTACTGCGACCCAAATTCCAATAAATGGGTAACGTCCATCTCACACAATTCGGAGACAGGTTTTCTTAACCAACACACGACCACACATTCTTAGCTCAGGACACTATGCATTGCACTTAAATGCCTCAATTAAAATAGTGAACCCGGCATATTTTCTTCATATTAAAAACATTTAGCGAAATTAGTCGTGCGTGGGTACACGGTCAGATTAGACCCAGAAATTCCATAACTCTCTTTTTAAAATCCTACTAGTTTATATAATATATAAAACCATTTTAGGTGTTTAAAACCCAACACCCGGGATTTTCTGGATAAATATTGGAATTTCACAATTTTTGGAATTAAATGTCAAAAGTCAACTTAGCACTCAATTTGCATAATTTAATACTCAGTTGCAAAAATTAACCACACCATTGCAATCAGCACGACATTCCGGTCATCGGATATCCCGGCCTAATTTCCGGAAAAATAATAATTAATAAATAATTAATTTCGAAAATTAATTAATTAATCCAATTTAATTTCTAAAAATACTAACCTAGGCCAAAATTATTAAATTAAATACCAATATGGACCAAGATTCCCGAACCCTTCTAGATAAATAATACAATTTATCTAAGCCTCAACTAATTTAATCTAACCACCTAATATGCATAATTAAATAATTAAATTTCTAATTTAATATAACTAACCACCTAATTTCTAATTAAATAAATTTAAACACCCTTTAAACGTTATTAGCCTACTAAGAAGAGTTTAGAGTATAAACTCACCAGTTATTTGCGGAAATCGGTTAACTGTGACGACGGCGCAACGGCGGCCGAAATCCTAATTTTCGGCGGCGTCGGCGAACTCTTAGGCCGGGCCTAGAACGGGCCCAACAAATCTCAGCCCAATCTGAGATTTGTTTTTGCGTTGAACTGGGCTCACTGCAGACGCTGGGCTTGGGCCTGTTCTTTGGACTTCAAGTGGGCTGAAATGGGCTGACTTCACTTCTGGTTTGCAGGGAGTTGGGCTGCGGAGAGTTGGGCCGTTGATGCGGGCTGAGCTGGCGTGGCTTGGAATTGCTGGACTTTTGGGCTGCTGGAATTTCACGGGCTCGCTTCTAGCGAGCTGGGCCACGAAGACACAAGACGGAGGGAAGCTGCTTCGTGCGGCTGGCGTTGCGGACGAGATGAAGGCGCTGACGAAGAAGCAGCTTCGTCCGAGCTGTGGGGTCTTTGGCGCTGGACAATGCACGACACCGAAGAAGAATGAAGGGCAGCTGGCGAGTCAACGATGGGCTCACTCGGTGGGAGGGGGTTGACCCGCGGGGGGACAGCAAGTGGTGGACAGCATGGGGTTGAAGCGAAATAAATTAAAACAGAAATTACGGAAGCTGGCTTCGACGGATGAACATCAAAGAAGGAGTTGATGATGATGATGGCATGTGCGATTTCGGTGGAGCTGCAGGGAATTGTTCGGTCAAAGATGATGATGGTCAACTTGATGAGAAGGTAGCATGTGAGTGGAGAATCTAGCGTGGGGTGATGATGGAAGAGCAGCAGCGTGGTCTTCTACGGTGGAAATGGCTTCGGTGAAGAACAAAAAATGAAGTTGCAGGCCAAATGAAAAAGGAAAGCCGAAGCAGCAAGGAAGGGGGGTTGGCGTGCGATTGAAGGAAGGAAAAAATGGCAAAAGTCAATGAGTTATCTCTTCCATTAATTGTTGGTCCCCTCTAAAGCTCTCATAAATATCCTAATGTCCCCACTTATTTTCTAATTAGTAAATTCAACCATTAAACCAACTTTGAAGACAAAAATTTCAGCCCTTAGTCCAAGATCCGAATTTCCATTTTTGTCTTCAATTTCCTCACTCAATTTCCCAAATTGAGGCCCAATTTCAACAAAAAAAAATCCCGAACAATTTTCTATAAATCCCCGACATCCAAAGGCTCAGTTTAGAAGTCCCAATTTCCATCGATTTAGCCCAACTGAATTCTGCTAATTTTTTCGCGACGTTCGAACAATTTTCCGCAAAAATCCCAAACTTGATGAAATTTTTCCGTAAGACAAGAAGACATCCTATAAATGAACCATGACATGCTCGAATGTCCGATTTCCCAAACCGAATTCAATTTCATGGTTAAAATCGACCGAACGTGATTTTAGTCCAATCCGACCTACTGAATAGCTTTTAAGGGATTTTACCGTGGTTATGTTCCTTAATAGCCTCACCCAATAAATTGGTTAACTTGTGAGTGATCACCTCAGAAAAAAAAGGACCATAGGCGTATTGACGAGATGCCCATTTCATATATTCGGGATAAGGTCGAAATTCAGGATATCACATTTTACATTTTTGGTTCCGCTTCTTTGTTAGAATATAAGTAGATTTCGATTGCTTAGATAATTGAGTGGTTTGGGGCTTGAATAAGTAAAATTTAGTTAACATGAGTAATAGTGCACACTGCAATTTAAAAAAAAAAAAAGAAATGAAAGAGAGAGGGTAAAAACTACCCGACACATCCTTAACATAGTCATGCATTGTCTAATCTCTCATAATAAAGTAAAAGAAATGCACATGGTAGATAACTTATGCAATACTCATGGACAAATTAGAGAAAATTACAAAAAAAAGAAAAAAAAATCATAAACCTATTATATTTCTTGGTCCGCCATAATCTAAGCCTCTGTTCTCAGCCATACTAACATTTATGTTATTCATTCTTCTCACATAACTAAATTGGAACAAAAAGGTGTGTGTAGGAAAACTAGCAAACACTGTTAAGAGAATGCCCCAGCTTCCTTCATTTCCATTTTTTCAGCTCTTTCAAGAATTTCCATTGATATACATGCATTGCCAAATAGTCAAGAACCTTGTAAATTCAAGAAAAAGAAGATAGCAATGCTTCCTGACATCGGTTACTCGGATATGGGGGTTATTTCAAGCATAGTGTCTTTTTTAGGGTGATTTTGGGGTCGATTAGAAGAAATTAATCAAGGTGTATTTGGAAAAGCACATTGAGTGCATATGCAAGAAAGATGTTCAAGTTACTTCTGTTGATTTATTCCATCCATGTTGTGCAGCAATAACTTTGTGATCATCAAAAGGTGACTAGTGGCTCCGTTGCTTATTGTTCTAAGTCCAATAACTACGTTAAAGGCTCTTGGATAATCAGCTAATCATATCTAATCATATGTCCTTTCCTCATGGCATGATTTGATATCATAACATTAGGTACATCAGATATGCTTATTTTTCTAGTACATTTTGAAGTAATGTAAAAATAAAGAAAGTAATGACTAAAATCAAAAGCCACAGTACGTTCATATGGATAAAATTCCTGTCTACCTATCCATACAAGAGTCAGAGAGCCAGTCAAGTTTCTGGCGTTAAAAATAATCGTTTGTTATAATTTGTACGAGAACTGCAATCTCTTGATCATGCTCACCAGTCAAACACAAAATTTGTTGAGTTTCTCCAACACTTGCAAGAAAATTTATGGAACTATGCTCCCTCAAGGCATTCTAATGGCGGTTTAAAGTTAGAATAAGATAGAAAACAAATAAAAGAAAAAGAGAAAATAAAAGAAAAATAAAATAAAAGAAAAAGAAAATTAAAAATAATTCAAATTAAAAAGAAAAAAAGAAAACTAAAAAATAATTCGAATAAAAAAAAAAAAAGGAAGAAGAAATGAGAGGAGAAAGTGAAGATTTGTATAGATATGAGGTAAGAGAGATCAAGTGAGGAAAATATTTTCCACTTTTCAAAAGTGGAAAACATTTTCCCTTACTTTAGAAGATTTTTTTCCATGAAAGGAATTCATTTTCCATGAAAAATCCGGAAAACGTTTTCCTGAAAATTATTTTCCGCGAAACGAACGGAGCCTAAATTCTCAAAAGACTAGCTTTCATCTTCATATCACATGATACTCAGAAAACTCATATGAATCCCATATGCATGCATATGCGGTCTTTCATCACTCTGAAAAAAGCAGTTGAAATGTACTAAATCGGTTCGCAAAATGGTGGTTATAAGCTGCTAAAGAAAATATCAATTGGACATTGTACTAGAAGAACCTCAGAGACATGTTACCAGTCAATTGTAATACAACTTAGGCTATACATAAAAGCACCATATCCGAATGAAACTTCAGAATACATGCGACTTTGGGAAAAATCACACCATTTCTTGGAAACCAATCATCACCGAACCAACAAAAAGCTCGATGATAATTGCCATTCAGATCATTCATGTACACTGTGTTTCCATGTAATTTGCACATCTCAAATTGGCGTATTCCCGGCCTCAAGTCCTCCCCTATTCATACCTCCATCCCTCACAGTTCTCCGGATTCCTGGCCTCGAGTCATCTCTCGGCAACTCAAACCGGCAAACCGGGCACATGTTATGCATCCCCAACCACGGCAAGATGCAGTCTTGATGGTAACGATGCATGCAAGGCAACACCTTCAGCTTCTCCCCTTGCACGAACTTGTCCTTGCAAACCGCACAAACCCCATCACCAGCTCCCAATCCCTCTTCGCTCACGGTAATCAGAGGAAGGCCCTCCACGACTCTTGTTGACGCTGGTGAATCGCCTATTTTGGTGATCTCATACCTTCGAGCTCGCAGCAGCCGTTGAATCTGCGGCGGCGGCCGAATTCGCCGCTCCGCCGCCGCCTCCGCCTCCGTTGCCGCCCTCGCCGTCGCCACCGCCGTCGCCCTCGCCACCGCTGCCGCCGCCGCTGCCGCTGCCGCTGTCGCCGCCCTCGCCTTCGCCTCCGCCGCCGTCGCCGCCGCCTCCGCCTTTGCCTCCGCTGCCACCGCCTTCGCCTCCGCCTCCGCCGCCGCCGCCGCCGCCGCCGTCCGCCGCCGCCTCCGCCTCCGCCTCCGCCGCCGCCCTCGCTGCCGTCGCCGCCCTCGCCGCCGCCGCCGCCACAACCCTCGCCACCCCCGCGTAGCTCTTGTCGGGATCGACGTGGTCGCTGCAGATGACAAATACAGGATCTGAATCCAAATTAGGGTTTGCGCCCGAACCTTCCGGTTCCGGGTACAAGATGAATGGGAACTCCCGATCGGGGTCTCTCGATCCCTGCTCGCGCGATGCCATCGCTCGTTGAATCGCACCGATTGCTCCTCCGAATGCCTCTTCCTGATCGAACTCTTCTTCCCTCACATCGAGCAGCGAATCCGACGAGACCGAAACGGCTGAGCTCCGCCCGAAAATGTCAGCTCTCTTCACGCTGGTAGTGGCAGGCACTACAGCTTATCGAGTTACAGTCTAGTCATAGAGGATACGAGGGAAAATAACAATAATGATGTAAAATATTATTTACACAAACAACTAATCAATTAAGAACAAACGGATCCATATATGATTGTAAAACACCGACATCACTAAATATAGCGGAATTAAAGTGTACCTGTTTGAGCAATCGCTTCAAATGAAGAAAAGTAGATCACTCTGATAATCAGGGATCTATTGGAATGCCAAATCTTCCTCTCTATGACCTATTTCAGTATAGCAGCTTTCAATGGGAGTAAAGCAACTGATAGGTATAACCTATCTTTTTATAGGCTAGAGAGGGGACCTAGCAAACCCTATTCAACAGCGTGTCAACTGGGCCTTTCCTATTATGGGCTTCAGTTAAACACAATTGCTTACACTTTGCTGCTCAACTAGGCCCGTTATCAATAGATGTCAATACCTAATTTAATCAGATCAGTGTATGGTTCAACAAATATTGGAATATCCATTAACCCGATTGGGTTCGTTCGTTTCGCGGAAAATGGACCATCTCCGGAAAATATTTTTCCAGAAGTCATTTTCTAGGAAAATGACAATATTTTTTGGTGTTCGGCTAAAACCTGAAAGTGTTTTGGAAAATATTTTCCGGTGTTCGGTAAGAAAAATATTTTCCGCTCACCAAATTGACGAGCGCGAGTGCCAACCTGAGGCTTGCCAGATTGAGGGATAAGTACACTAGTGGTGTCATAAGTTGTGTACGGCGCTCACTTTGGTGTCAAAAGTTTCCGTCGAATCACTTAAGTGTCAAAAAATTTGAAAAACGCTCATTTTGGTGCCAACGTCGATCTGAACTGCCGGAAATCCGACGTGGCCTTTTTTTAATAATTTTTTATACTGATGTGGCTCGCCAGAAAGTCCAGTCAGCGTGTAAAACACCAAATGACGTCGTTTGGTATCTTAAATCCCAAGTCGAAACCCTAAATCCCCAAATCGAGAGAGTGAGAGAGAGGCCATGGCGGTGGCGTTGTCTTCTTTGCCGAAGAACAACACCAGCAAAGAGAGAGAGAGAGAGAGAGAGAGAGAGAGAGAGAGAAGCCATGGCGGCATCGTGTTTTTTTTCCGAAGAACAGCACCAGCAGAGAGAGAGAGAGAGAGAAGCCATGGCGATGTCGTCTTCTTCCCCAAAAAACAACACCGACAGAGAGAGAGAAGCCATGGTAGCCGCATCTTCTTCCCCGAAGAACAACACTAGCACCAGCCACTCTTTCCCTCGCACTCCTCGTCTTCTCTCTCTCTCTGCACCTTTAATGCCCCTTCTTCCTCCTCCTCCTCTGTCCTCGCCTCCTATTTTCCCATCACTTCTTGGCCGAGCGATGGTGGCCGAGCACGGTGGCCGAGCGACGGTGGCCGAGCACGGTGGCCCAACGACGGTGGCCAAGCACGGTGGGTCGGCGAGGATGAACCAAAAAAACCCTAATTTCAATCACAAATGGGCTATATGGCGTCCTTTTTCCTAAGCCATCCACATAGGACGGCAAAACGATGTCGTTTTCTTAAGTAAGACAAAAAACGACGTCGTTTAAAGGGTTTATCGAATTTTTTTTTTTTAATAAAGCCACGTAATCATTTTGGCTGGAATTTCTCGCCGGTGGCATCAAAGTGATCGTTTTTTCTCCGATTTGGCACTTAAGTGATCCGGCGGAAACTTTTGGCACCAAAGTGAGTGCCGTACACAACTTATGGCACCATTAGTGTACTTATCCCCCAGATCGACGAGTGCAAGTTTAAGATCGATGAGTTTGAGGTTTACCTAGTTCGACGACTAGCCAATAAAGAAGAAGATAGAAAACAAATAAAAGAAAAATGAAAAGAAAAAAATAAAAGAAAAAAAGAAAAGAAAAGAAAAAGGAAATTAAAAATAATTCAAATTAAAAAAGAAAAAGAAAACTAAAAAAATAATTCGAATAAAAAAAAAAGGAAGAAGAAATGAAGGGAGAAAGTGAAAATTTGTATAGGTGTGAGGTAAGAGAGATCAAGTGAGGAAAATGTTTTCCACTTTTCAAAAGTGGAAAACATTTTCCCTTACTTTAGAAGACTTTTTTCCTTGGATGGAAAATATTTCCCACAAGGAATTCATTTTCCATGAAACGAACACCGGAAAATCTGGAAAACGTTTTCCTGGAAATTATTTTCCACGAAACGAATGGATTAGTTTCTTCCGAAAGTTGCTTGTTGTAGATAATGATGGTTTCATTGCGAGATTTGTAGGAATAGTTGCATCTCTCTCTCTCTCTCTCTCTCTCTCTCTCTCTCTAGTTGTAATAGAAAAGAGGGACATTTTGAGGTTCTGTGGCACCATATGATTGGTTCAGCCAAACAAGCCATTCTTGCACTTTCATTGATCACAAACAACGGAGTCATCAATGTTAGTAGAATCACACAAGCTAATATTGTTATTGGCCTTGCCAGTGGCGATTTCGGGGTCATGGAAGTATTCTATTGTGTCAAATTAAAAAGCATATTGTTATATATAAGGTTGATCCGATTATGTGCAAAGACGCCTGCAAAGACGCCTACGATCAGTCCGTTAACCAGGTAATTCAAGTTGACGGAAATACGTCAATCGTTATTGGCACACCATTCCGCAGGCACATCGAGCACTTTCACTTCTTCGTTTCTCAGTATTACGTTGAGTTGAGTGGACTCGACATATTCCAAGTCTTAGTGTACCATGTTGATATGTGGTTTAAGTCGCGCCACCGTTCATGTCATGCTTACTAATCGTAGTAGAGATGACTACTCACAACATCATTCTAGCCAATGGAGTAGCGGGGGGCTCGTGTGGAAGGAGATGTCGAATTACGCACGCAACCTTATTCGTGCCAGTTCTAGAAAGGGATTGTAAACTTCACACATCATCACGATTCCATTCCAATTTCCCTCCGTCTCTCCATTATTATAAACGCCTTCTCCATCCGCTCGTCGTATCATGTAATTCCACGTCATCACGGTTCGGTTCCAATCTCCTCCCGTCTCTCCATTAATATAAACGCCCTCTCCATTTCCACTCGCTGTCCCATGTAATTCCACATCATCATGATTGGGTTCCAGCTTCCCTCCTTGTCTCCGTTATAAACGACCTCTCCATCTGCTGGCTGTACAATAAGTACTGTTTGTTTAATTGTGTTTCTATTCCTCGGAATAAAAAATTCTGTTCTTTTGTTTCGGGGAACAAAAAAAAGAATAGAAACACGTTTATTTACACTTTTGTTCTTGGAAATAGATTTGGAACATAAACAAGAAATAGAAAAAACTTGTTCCTAGGAACAATTTCGAGAAACACTTTTTTTTTTTTTCCTTCTTTTTTTTTTTTTTCTTTCTTCCTTTTTCTTTGGCCGGTCGCTGGCCATGGCTGAGGCCGATGACCGGCCAAAAGGAAGAAAAGAAAAAAAAAAAGGAAAAAAATTTAAAAATTTAAAAATTAAAAGAAACAAAAAAATTATATGTTTACCAAACGTGTTTCTATTCTTTTTCTATTCCGAGAACAGAAATTTTGTAGAGTTACCAAACGTATTATTTTGTTCAAAAATTGTTCCCCAGAACAGAAATAATTTTTTTTCTATTTTTAGGAACAATTTTTAAATAAAAACGCTACCAAACGCGCCAGAAAATTCCAAATCTCTCTCTCTGCCTCTTCGATATGGATGTGCAAAAGATGGCTCCATTACTTGCAGGGTTGCTTTGCATTCTGGTACTGACGACCATGCGTTTTGGGGGCGGAGGACATGGCACGACACTATAGGTGGGTAGCGAAGTACGAGCTCACTCCGCCAGGGAGCTACCGGAAGCTGTCCGTCAGCATAAACGGACGAACCCCTGGCCTGACCATGTCGGCTTATCAAGGAGACCTGCTCGTCATCAAGGTCACCAATGGGTTGGCGAAGGAGGACCTCGCGATCCAGATCGACGGAGTGAGACCGGTAAGTAACGAAGACATCAAAAAGCATGTATCGTGTGTTGAAGAAAAATCCCTTCGAGTTTTGAAGTTGACAAAACAACCTCTACAGTATGGTCTGAAGATTCCAAGACTCAGTCAGTTACGTCTGAAGTTTTCAAAGTCTAAAGGTTTTCAAAGACAGTCAGACCCAAAAGTTCGGTCTGAAGCTTTTCCGTCTGAAGTCAGTCAAGACTCAGTTTCAGTCTGAAGACCTTCAAGACTCAATGTTAGTCTAACGACCTTCAAGACCCAAATCTAAGTCTGAAGATAGTTCGTGATTTTTACAGGCTGGCCACAGGTTATCTTTATGATTAAGGAAAGTAAGATATTGGATTTCATATTTCCTAATCCTAACCATGGAATATCTCTGATCGTGATCGTGAGTTTGGAAGATTTATTCTTCGGATTTTATCCGTTGAAGATCAAGTTTATTTTTGGAAGAATCTAATTTTGGGAACTCAAGATCCTGATTGTATGGGCGAACAGGATTGACGAGCTACTGTCTACTTACGTTTTCAGTGACAAGGAGATCACTTAAATTGATTCAGTCCAACGGGTTGATTGGATGAATTTTTGGTAAGTGCCAACGGGTATTGAGGCACGGAGACTATTTAAGGTTGATCGATGTTGCTTGAAACAAGGAGAGACTCGGTAGAAAAATCTCGATGTTAGAATCTCCAAAATCACTTGTTCTCTAAAATCTTTCATGTTCAATTAGTGTATCAAAGAGAGTTACGTACAGTGCGAAAGCAGTAGAAAGCTATAGGAGAGACTGTCTATTGAAGAAGTCTAGTCCGTGAATTGTAACAGCTCTCATTTGCTACATAGTGATTACGGTCAGTTGGCTGCCAGCGTAGAGAGTGGATGTAGGCTTGGAATAAGCCGAACCACTATAAACCTTGTGTCAATTCTCTCTTACCTTATCTTATTTATTTTATAATTGCATGATCTATCTATCGTGTTGCACTGGATATATTAAATTATCATTTGATTAAAGATTCGAAAGAAAATTCCGCAATCACCTATTCAGCCCCCCTCTAGGTGGACTCACTAGCCCATTTCAATTGGTATCAGAGCTTGATTGCTTATTTGTTGGAAGTGTTCATAATTTCCAAAGCTAAAGATCTATGGCTAGTGTTTTGGCTCCAGGTTTAATTGAAGGGCAAAGCAATACTAGACCTCCCTACTTCGATGGCAAGAAGTACAATGTATGGAAAAACAAGATGAAGGCATTCTTGAGATCCAAAGATCCTATGGAATGGGATGTAGTGGAGAAAGGAATTATCCCTAAAGCTACATCATATAACACCCCACAACCCCCTTGAGGCTATTACAGTCATACTTGCCTGTTCTTTGAGAGCTATAAACACTTAGGCTCTCTTTTTCTTTCTTTCTTTTTTTTTTTTTTAAAAAAGAATGAACGGTCCCAACGCACATCAAATAGCGGAAGCGGAATCATGACTCTCCCAAACAACCAGGGCCAATGCACACAATTAAATATTATAAGATACTGGAAGACCGGTCCTCTTATTCATATAGCCAAAGGATGGATGTTTCTTGCTCTTTTTAGGGTAGAATGTACATCAAAAGACTACATCAAAAAGAAACCTCAAAAACTCTACCCGTCCTCAAAGAAGCTCTATACAAGCACTATCCATCCATCAAGATCCGGTCGAATCAAAATCCCTCCAACCTCCCCAGCTTCAGCTCACGGTTTACCTCCAGCCAGGCGCTCCAGGGGGCGACGGCGGCGGCATCATGCCCATCATGACTCCGTCACGGAAGGTGTAAACGGAGACGAACTCTTGGTATACCAGGCCGCTTTCCAAGCCCACATCAAACTTTACCCGCACGTTCACCCTAAAGTAGGACAACCCCGGGACAGTAGGGCTATCCAGATGCAGCACTCTCACATCCACATCGGAGGGTATGTCGTAGAACGCACCAGGAGCGACAGGAGGCAGCGACATATCTAAGCTGAAATGTTAGTCCCCAAAAGGGGTGAGTACAACCACTCAGCAGAAATGTGATCTCTATGACTACCCATACAACACAACCAAGCATATCATAGCATCACATGACAACATTAAGACAATATCAGAATATCGTATAATCATCATCAACAAGCAATTCAGCCATTGCTCATGCATATACATGTATATCTCATCACGCATACTCTTTGCACATAGGCATCTCTTATGCATATAAGTACAACATATAATTCAGCAAATACAAATGCCAATGTTTCACATCAAGTGCACAACTTACATGATCAACCCGATTCATGCATACATATCTCAATAACATCATGTGCACCTTTCACATAATAACAGTGCTCATGCATACATGTTAAATTCTTGCAATTTCAAATGCAAAATCCCGGTACACACCACTCGGCTTCCGGCCACCCCACATTCCGGGCATCTCACATCCAAACCTGGCATCATGAGGAATTCATGGCACACACCATCCGTGCTTCCGGCATTTACACTCCCTGGCCGGGCATCTCGCACCTCATCTAGCGTCACGAGGTATCCACGGCACACAACATCCGTGCTTCTGGCACCCCCAACGCTCTGGGCATCTCAACTCCGAGGCCATCCAGATTTACGCTCATAGGGCTACTGGGCATCCGGCATTTTCACTCCCTAGCCGGGCATCCCGACACTCCCGGGGCATCATTGGCACACATCATACAAAAATCTCTTTCATATGCATGATTTATGACATGTTACATGATGTTCACATACGCCCCAGCAAACAATATCATGTGTCTCTACTTCTATGACATGAAATTCACCTAGCATGCTTCATCCAACTAGTTCCCAACCATTTAGCATGCACAAGTTTGAGAAATCATCTCAATTGAACATCAATTGCCCTTTTTAAACCTTGTGATACACACACATGATGATCAAGGCAACATAACACATATTTCATGAAGAAAAACATGCCTTGGATGTCATTACACAAAGAAATATGTTCGGCCATAACAATTCAACAAGTTCCAAACCAAACAGTTTACATGGTTATGGAAAAGATCACAATGTACCACTCCATTGGCTTTTAAAGACAATGACTCTTCATCACATTAACAATAAGACATAGTAGTGTCACTCTCATTGAGAAACCATACTCAAACAATGTTCACACAAAAGACATATATTCGGCCAAAACAGATTTAAGTTTAGAAAATTCCAGTTTACACCGCTCACGAAACTCTCTAATTTAATATACCAAATCACCTTCAAAAATTTCCAAATCTCAGTATGTCTTATCCAAGGGTCTAAAGATCATTTCTCATGAAGACATCATCACTCAATTCGTCCTCCATTAATTGCTACAAAAATCATAAGTCCCCTATTTACTATTCACAAACTGTCCAGCGACTTTCCTCAGCAAAACATCTTAAATTGAGCTACTTATCCTCCTTCGTTTGATCCAAATTTTGGATATGTTCTAGTTTAACCTGTTTTCTTCAACTTTTATTAAGGGGTCGAAGTAAGAAAATCAAGGGAAAGTCACTTTAAATGCAACGCAAGCTACTGTCGTTCCACCAAGAAAGTCCAGAATTCCATTTCCGCAAGAAACAAAGAATTCACCAAGCTACACCGAATGAAATCAGCTCAATTTTTAATATGTTATTCATCAAGATGTCCTTTACATTTCACAAGAAGAAGTCGAGCAAAAATTCCAAAGAAAAAGACACGATCAGAAGCTAACAAACATTAAAGGTCAGCAAGCAACTCCGGTAGACACCCGGTTCCAAAGAAAATCGATTTCACCCCTCTAATCTCACTCAAATCACTTCAAATTCGACTATGTTGTAGCTCAAGGTGTGTTCTACAACTTCTATGAAGGGTTCAAAGTCAGATTCTAGCCCTAGGAGCATCTATGGACACATGCAAGCTACTGGCGCACAAGAACACTTCTCCACCCGATTGTACCCACTTGGAGTTCTTCTAAAAAATTCCACAATCCGACCACCAAATCCATAAATTTGACCATCACACATCACCACAACATGCATAGGTAGGAAGAGATCGTTCTTGCCTTTTGTTTGAGCAAATTTGATGGAGGAACGGTGGCAAGAGGAGCTCGAAATCTCTCGGCTCTCCTCCTTTTTCTTCTTCTTTCCTTCTTCGACTTCTCTCTCTCTCTCTCTCTCTCTCTCTCTTTCTCTCTCTTCTAAAACTGGCGAAAAACCCACAAACCGGTAGCTTGCCCCCTATTATACCTCAATTGAGCCATCATTAGGACTAATGGCTACTTCTCCATGCATGGCGACACTTGGCAGCAAGGGGACAGCTCGGCGCCACCTCAGCCAGCCTCTCTTCTCCCCTTGGCGTACGTGGATGGCTGCTTCATGGGCTGGTCTTGCTTCGCCGGCCCAAAATCCCACTCTCAAGCCCAATTAAGCCTAATTCCAATCATGCCTTAATCTTCCAAAGTTTAATCCTTAACTATAGCTTATATATGTACACATATATACATCCAATTACAAATACCCACTTAGTCATATACTATGGCTACCATATCAACCAAAACAATTCAATTGTAGCTCAATAGTCCAATGGCTAAAATTCCACAAATTTGATCGGCCACAATCATCGCATCTTCAAGAATTGTTGAAAATTGAGGATGCCACACATCAAGCACAGGGAAAGAAATAGCTGATGGATCTGCATTACCACAAGCTGAAATCTCAAAGAGACAAGCTCTTGATGCAAAGGCTATTTATTCTCTATATTGCACTTTATCTCCTACTGAGTATAATAGAATCTCATCTTGTGATACAGCCAAAGAAGTATGGGATCGGTTGCACGTTACCTATGAAGGAACAGATCGAGTTAAAGAAACCAAGATCAATATCCTTCTTGGTCAATATGAAGCCTTCAAAATGAAGCCAGGAGAATCCATCACGGATATGTTTAGTCGATTTACAGAAATTGTAAATGGCTTGGCATACCAAGGACAGCCAATCTCAGGACCTATGAAGGTTAATAAACTGTTGAGAGGACTATCCAAGGAGTGGAATCACGTGAAGACATCTATAAGAGAAACACAAAGGATCATGCCCCTTTCAGTAGATGAATTGGTCGGCACACTTCAATCTTATGAAGTCGAGCAATTCAATGAGGAATTTGATACCAAAGGTAAGAGGTCAATTGCTTTAAAATCTAATGATGATTCTGATGCTACAGATTTAGAAGAAGATTTGGATGATGAGGAGCTGGCACTTCTTATTAGAAAATTCAGAAGGCTGAATAAAAAAGGCAGAAGGTTCAATGGTAAGAAACAAAACAATCAAAGATCTCAAAAGAGATCAAATGAAGAAGAAGATACCAGCATAGAAGTTGTTTTCTTTGAATGCAAGAAAAAGGGACACATCAGGCCCAACTATCCCTCATTGAAGAAAAAGAAAGGGAAACCTGAAAAGTTCAAGAAAGCACTCAAAGTTGAAACGTGGAGTGACACTGAATGTGAGGAGAGTGATGAAGAATATGCAAACATTTGTCTTATGGCAAACTCAGACTTAGACTCAGATTCTGACTCAGACTCAGACTCAGACTTAGACAGTGGTATCAAGGTTAGAAATTTAAAAATTCCTACCAAAGTATCGAAATACATTGATGAACTTTGTCTCAGTCTTAAAGGCTCTCTTAAAAGGATTTTTGAACTAAAAGGGAGAATTCCAAATTGAAACAATAAGAAAAGACTTTAGTTGAAAAAGTTGAATGTCTAGACAAGTCTCTTGCTATTTCAAAAGGAAAAGAGAATGAACTTTCAAAAGAAAATGCTTGTTTAAAAGAAGATTTATTGAAAGTTACAAAGAAATTTTCAATGGGTTTTGAAAAGTTAGATAAAATTCTTTCTATTCAAAGACCTTATTTTAATAAATCTGGTCTGGGAATGACACAAGAAACCATTCCTTTGATCGATTTCCCAAAGGTAAAGGAAAGAATTAGGAATAGGCCAACAAAAACTTTTTATAAGAATCATTTCCAAAAGGTTTTTGTAAAGCCTGTTGGTAGAAATGCTCTTACATGTTCAAAATGCAAAAGTATAGAACATTTTGAAAAGGAGTGTCCCAAAGTTTGGAGGCCTGTTAAGAAGAGCTGGGCAAAGACTGTTTTTGCTACTAACAATAATGGACCCAAGAAGGTTTGGGTACCAAAGAAGACATGAGTTTTTCTTTTAAATGCAGGTTACCTTCAAAAAGAAAATCAAGTGGTATTTGGATAGTGGATGTTCAAGACACATGACGGGAGACTCAAGTTGTTTTACAAAACTCTCTCATGTAAAAGGAGGAATTGTTTCTTTCGGTGGGAACAACAAAGGAAAAATTGTTGGTCGAGGAACCGTGAAGATAGGAAACCTCACAATCAACAATGTTTCTCTTGTTGAAGGATTGAACTACAATCTATTGAGTATTAGTCAATTATGCGATGCTGGATACAAAATCAACTTTCAAGAAGATACATGTTAGGAACAAGCAAAGATCTCTCACAATCCTTACTCGGACGGAGACATGGAAATATTTATTTGCTAGACATAAGGTCTGACAGTCCTCAATGCTTGATATCGATTTAAGATGAAGTCATTCTCTGGCATAGGAAGCTTGGACATGTCAACCTAAAGCAAATCGCAAAAGTGTCATCCGAAAAGCTTGTTCGAGGACTTCCTAACCTCAAGTATCAAAAGCATGAATTATGCACCCCCTGTGTACTTGGAA
This sequence comes from Eucalyptus erythrocorys, assembly GCA_014182555.1. Classification (NCBI taxonomy): domain Eukaryota; kingdom Viridiplantae; phylum Streptophyta; class Magnoliopsida; order Myrtales; family Myrtaceae; genus Eucalyptus; species Eucalyptus erythrocorys. The sequence goes on along the minus strand of CM024605.1, from coordinate 370,692 downwards.
AACAGGTTAGAAATTCCTATAAATCTATAAATCAAGTATCCACTAATCGTGTTTTGCAGCTATTACACATGGATTTATTCGGGCCAACAAGAGTTCAAAGTATTGGAGGTAAAAGATATTGCTTGGTTATTGTTGATGATTATTCTCGTTTTACGTGGGTATTCTTTCTTGCAAATAAATCTGATTCATTGACTTATTTTACTAAATTTGCAAAGAAAATTCAAATTGAAAAAGGTTATGCGATTTCAAGTATTAAACCGACCATGGTGGAGAATTTGAAAATCATGATTTTGCTAAATACCGTGATGACTATGGTATTCAACATAATTTTTCATCCCCATACACTCCACAACAAAATGGAGTTGTAGAAAGGAAAAATTGTTCTTTGCAAGAAATGGCAAGAACACTTTTGATTGAAAGTAATATTTCACCTCATTTTTGGGCTGAAGCTACTTTTACTGCTTGCTATATCATAAATAAAATCTTTCTAAGACCTATATTAGAAAAGACACCTTATGAACTACTCAAAGGTAAGAAACCAATTATTTCATATTTTCATGTATTCGGTTGCAAATGTTTTATCCTAAAGAATTCCAGTGATCGAATTGGTAAGTTTGAAGAAAAATCAGATGAAGGAATCTTCCTTGGCTACTCTATGACAAGCAAAGCTTTTAGAGTTTTCAACAAACGCACTCAAACTGTGGAAGAATCCATAAATGTGAAGTTTGAAGACTCAGCACTAAATCAGACTCAATTTGAAGATTTTGAGTCTGACCAAGTGTCTACAAATTCTCAAGAAGAAAATCAAGCCCCAGACACTGAGCCTCAAAAAAATTCAGTAATTCCAACTGAGGAAGAGCTTCACCAAACTAACAAACCAACTACAAGTTGGAAGCACAGATCAAGTCACCCTCCAGACCTCATAATTGGCAATATTGATGAAGGAATTCGCACAAGATCAAAGGCGTGAAGCTTCTAGTGCTCTCGCACTCATTTCTAAGATCGAACCTAAGAACATAGAAGATGCTTTGAAAGATGAAAGCTGGATCGAAGCAATGCAAGAGGAACTGAATCAATTCAAAATCAACAATGTTTGGGAGCGAGTTCCTAAACCAAAAGGTAAATCAATTATTGGTGCCAAATGGGTTTTCAGGAACAAGCTTGATCAACAAGGAAAAGTGGTAAGGAACAAAGCAAGACTTGTTGCAAAAGGCTACACACAAGAAGAAGGAATCGACTATGACGAAACCTATGCTCCGGTAGCAAGGTTAGAAGCTATAATATTACTTCTTGCATTTGCTTGCTTTAAAATTTCAGGTTATTCCAAATGGACGTGAAAAGTGCATTCCTAAATGGAATTATCCAAGAAGAAGTCTATGTGGAACAACCACTAGGATTTGAAGATCCTAGAAGTCCAAATCATGTTTTCAAATTGAAGAAAGCTTTATATGAATTAAAACAGGCACCTCGAGCATGGTATGAAAGGTTAAGCAACTTCTTAATTCAAAATGGCTTCTCTAAAGGTAAAGTAGATATTACCTTATTTATAAAAAGAGAAGGCAAGGATTTCACACTTGTTCAAGTTTATGTTGATGATATTATTTTTGGTTCTTCTAATGAGAAACTTTGCAAGAATTTTTCAAAGTGTATGCAGAATGAATTTGAGATCAGCATGATGGGGGAACTAAACTTCTTTTTGGGACTTCAAGTCAAACAATCAAGTGAAGGAACTTTCATTCATCAAGAGAAGTATGCAAAAGACCTTATCAAGAAGTTTGGAACGGAGAATTGCAAGAAAACAGAAACTCCAATGTCAAGCTCATTAAAGCTGGATAAAGACGAACAAGGAAAGAGTGTAGACCAAAAGCTATACAGAAGTATAATCGGGTCACTTCTTTACCTTACAGCTTCTAGACCTGATATTTTGTTTAGTGTGTGCATATGTGCTAGATTTCAATCTGATCCTAAAGAATCTCATATGACAGCGGCTAAGCGCATTATTAAATATGTTGCAACTACATCTAAGCTAGGTCTGTGGTATTCTAAGCAAGGAGATTTTACTCTCATTGGATACTCTGATGTTGACCTTGATGGTTGTAGAGTGGATAGAAAAAGCACTACAGATACATGTCAATTATTGGGAAACAGGAAGGTGTCTTGGTTCTCAAGAAAACAGAGTACCGTGGCTCTTTCAACCGCCGGCGAGTACATAGCTCTTGGAAGTTGCTGCTCTCAAATTCTATGGATGCAACAGCAATTAAGAGACTTTGGAGTTGATGAAACTCATACGGAAATCAAATGTGACAACACAAGCGCAATCAATCTCACAAAGAATCCAATACTTCATTCAAGAGCAAAGCACATTGAAATCAAGCATCATTTCATTCGAGATCACGTTCAAAATGGTGAAGTTGTGATTCAGCATGTAGATTCAAAGAATCAATTAGCAGATATATTCACAAAGCCCCTAGAGAAGGCTCACTTTGAATCAATTCCCTCAAGACTGAATATCGTGAAATTTGAAGATGATCAGACTCAAAATTAACATCTGAAGGCGGTTCAGACTCAACGCTAGGTCTGAAGGTAGTTCAGACTCAAAGCAAGGTCTGAAAGTATTTCAGACTCTACGTAAAGTTTGTCTGTGCTCAGACGCAAAGGTAAAGTCTGTTTGTATTCAGACTCAAAGGTAAAGTCTGAACATCCGTCAGACTCTGTTTAATCTCTTTACATATTTGAATTCTCTACTCTATTTTTGGTAATTACTTTTCGATATTTCAAAATCTCTTTTTACTCTTTTTCTGACACGAAATTATGGCAATTTATATTTTCAAAAAGGCAATTTTCTTTTTCGAAATTACGGTTTATTTTTGGCAGTTTTCACTTTTACTTTTTGGCGACGATTCGTATTCCCGTGTTTATCTCCCTCACTATTTATACTCTCGGACCATCACTTTTTACTCACAGCTACTCCTTTGCGATTCAACCTCATACTCTTTGCTTTCAAAACCCTAAAAAGGTTTCTTTTGCCGTTCCTGTTTCATCCCTTTCTCGTCACAAAGTTTCCATTTTTCTTCACAATCAAGTTGAATCTTTGCTTGCTCTCCAAGAATGTCGTCTTGCAAGTCTTCTAGAATCGCCAGCAGGGGACCACAGAGATAGCAAGAGGGTCCTACAAGGGTGGACCTAACGGAAGAAGATTCGCCTCAACAAGAAGCAGAGAGTCAACACTTTGAGGAAGTGGTTACGGAAGCAGAACCGGTAAGAACACTCAAACCGAATGTTGCTTACAATCTTTATAAAAGGATGAAGGATAGAAAGGTAAGCCTTAAGACAATTGATGAATATTTGAAGGAGAGAGGGTTTAATAGTGAGTATTTGTTTTTGATGGAGATGGAGAAGTTGAATGTTGTTGGGAAAGGTACTGCACAAAGGATGCTGGAGAATATTTCGAGTAATCCACTTGAAAATACTCTTGCTGAGACCCTAGATGATGATGAGAGACTTTTCTCTCACTTCGAGCCACGTTTTGGTGTGGCTGCAAAATCTGTTTGTCCTTCGGGAAGTCTATTTCGGTCAAGGGAGCATGAACGAGTTTTTGTGAAGCTGTTAAAGAGGGGTGTAGTTAATCCGAGGAGTGTGGATTTTGACTTCCTAGATTCGATAAAGATCAATTTAAGAAGGAAGTTTGCTAGATTACAACTGGAGAATTTTTGCATGGATATGACTGGGGCCCACTCTGAACTGGCAGCTTACTTTTACTCGAATCTATCCTTTTTGGATGCAAATCATTTGTGCTTTTCTTTTATGGACAAAGACTATGTTGTTGGTATTGACTTGCTGGCTGACATTATTGGTGTGGAAAGAAGGAGTTTCCAGCCAATCAAAGTCTCAATAGCCTATGCAACTTTGGAGATCGTACGAGACAGAACAGTTGAAGGCAAGATATCCTACACTAGGATGACTGCCACAAATGTTTTGTTGCATAAAATAGTCATCAACCGCATCCGGCCAAAGACGACCTCGAAGACCGATGTTTCCAAAACAGAGGCAAAGCGATGTTTGCCATCAACTGGGCGAGACCCTTCTCTCTCCCACATGTCATTCTTTTCCATATGTATAGAACTGTGGTAAAGGATAAGGGTCAGCTGCCTTATTCATCAATCATCACCAAACTTTTTAGGCATTTTGATATCCAAATCCCTGCATGTTTATGCCTAACCAAGTTGAATTCTATGCTTGTTGGTGAAAAAATGGTGATGAAGATGAAATTTCCAGAACTGAATGCAGCACTGGAAAGGTTGAGGAGGGAAACACCTTCAAAGAAGATGCCCACTGCTTCTTCGAAAAGAAAGGGTAAAGAGCCCATGACTGAAAAGAAAAGAAGGAAAATCATCCTGCAAGATGAAGAGGATGAAGAAGATGACATGACTTTGTCTACCCTCTCAGCATTGAGAGAAAAGGCAAGGAAAGAAGCAGAGGAGAAGGAAGCCGAAAGACAGAGGAAAAGAGAAGAGGAAAGAAAGAGAAAAGAAGAAGAGAAGAAGAGAAGAAAAGAAGAGAAGAGAAAAGAAAAAGAGAAGAGGAACAGAGAAAAGAAGAAGAAGAAAGAAGAAGAAAAGAAGAAGAGGAAGAACTGAGAAGAGAAGAAGAAGAAAAGCGAAAGAAGGATGAGGAAGAAAGCAGAAGACAAGAAGAAATGGCTGCAGGATTTGAGCCATCATTTGCACAAACTGGGGAAGAGACCGAGAAACATCCAAGTGCTAATATGGATGTTGGCGATGATTATTCTACTCCACCCACTGGCATCAATTCAGGGGGAGTTGCTGCAGAACGGGGGACTATATCGCCACTACACCCTAGTGATGTGAGTAGGTCAGGTGCTGATCCTGAGGAGATCTATGCATCACACTTCCTAGAACATGAAGAATCCTCACCTATCGAGAAAGAAAGGGCTGAAAGGGAAGCTCCTAGTTTCCAGACTCATTCTGCTGGTCCAAGTGGAAGCAATGCAAATTCCACGGCATTCACACAGCTGTTGGATATCATGTTGGATCTAAAAAGGCAGGTTTATGGGATGGACTTCGAGATGAGAGATTTGAAAAAGGCACTGCTGAGTACTTCAGTGAACATGCAAGACCAGATCAATGCACTGAGAGCTCAAATGGAATTGAATCAGATCAGTGCAGAATTAGCATCAGTGAAGGAAAACCTTGCCAATCTCGAGAAGTCAGTTCAGGAGCTTAGCAAGTTTCAACTTGTTTGTTTCCCTGCAGGCCCTTAAATCTTTTCAAAATTTTCTCATATTCACTCTACCTCTTTGATGGGACAAAAAGGGGGAGAGTTGCAGATTTGCAGTTTTGCAGGTTTTGAAGATTTTGAAGTTTTGAAGCTTTTGATTTGAAGCTTTGAGAGTTTTTATTTTGAAGTTTATTTTTGATTGCTTAGACTGTTTTCGTTTGGGTTGTTTACTTGAACTTTGATGACTTTATGCTGATTTGATAATTTGGATCTAGACATGTGAATTTGTATTGCAGGATCATTATATTTGTGAGGATAATTGTTATTGGACTAACACTCTGTTTTGCAGAATCCTCAAAGTATATATGAGTTTTTCCTTGCAGGATTTTAAATTCGCAAATCTGTTGAGGGTTTTGTCACCATCAAAAATGGGGAGATTGTTGAAGAAAAATCCCTTAGAGTTTTGAAGTTGACAAAACAGCCTCTACAGTATGGTCTGAAGATTCCAAGACTCAGTCAGTTACGTCTGAAGTTTTCAAAGTCTAAAGGTTTTCAAAGACAGTCAAACTCAAAAGTTCGGTCTGAAGCTTTTCCGTTTGAAGTCAGTCAAGACTCAGTTCAGTCTGAAGACCTTCAAGACTCAATGTCAGTCTAACGACCTTCAAGACCCAAACCTAAGTCTGAATACAGTTCGCGATTTTTACAGGCTGGCCACAAGTTATCTTTATGGTTAAGGAAAGTAAGATATTGGATTTCATATTTTCTAATCCTAACCATGGAATATCTCTGACCGTGATTGTGAGTTTGGAAGATTTATTTTTCGGATTTTATCTGTTGAAGATCAAGTTTATTTTTGGAAGAATCTAATTTGGGGAACTCGAGATCCTAATTGTATGGGCGAACAGGATTGACGAGCTACTGTCTACTTACGTTTTCAGTGACAAGGAGATCACTTAAATTGATTTAGTCCAACGGGTTGATTGGATGAATTTTTGGTAAGTGCCAATGGGTATTGAGGCACGGAGGCTATTTAAGGTTGATCGATGTTGCTTGAAACAAGGAGAGACTCGGTAGAAAAATCTCGATGTTAGAATCTCCAAAATCACTTGTTCTCTAAAATCTTTCACGTTCAATTAGTGTATCAAAGAGAGTTACGTACAGTGCGAAAGCAGTAGAAAGCTGTAGGAGAGACTGTCTATTGAAGAAGTCTAGTCCGTGAATTGTAACAACTCTCATTTGCTACATAGTGATTACGGCCAGTTGGCTGCCAGCGTGGAGAGTGGACGTAGGCTTGGAATAAGCCGAACCACTATAAACCTTGTGTCAATTCTCTCTTACCCTATCTTATTTATTTTATAATTGCATGATCTATTTATCGTGTTGCATTGGATATATTAAATTATCATTTGATTAAAGATTCGAAAGAAAATTCCGCAATCACCTATTCAGCCCCTCTTTAGGTGGACTCACTAGCCCATTTCATCGTGAAGGTGTTCAGTCCATGTGGGGACGATGATTGATGATGTCGGGGTTCGGTTTTTGTAGATTGGCGTGGCTTCGAAGCACCCCATACGGCCTGGCGAGAATTTTGCCTATCGGTTCATCGTTGATCGGGTGAGTCCCATTACAAAGATTCATTTGACACTTATTTATGACTTATTTACTTAATATTATTATACCATATATTAACTTATTCAACATCCATGTGGGTCAAAAAATGGATTTATGGAACATTTTAACAGGTCTAATTGGGAGAAAGCAACTTTTATTATCCATTTATCCTTGGTGTCGGCTTCAATTTTCATGAGGGTCCCCAGAACATGAACTTAACCATCGCCTCCACTATGACCATCACCTCAACTATCCCCAATTCCATCACCACTTAATGTCCCGGCTATATTTTATGTCACGCCCCGAACCCCGAGTGCGTGCCAATCCCTCTCTGGTCGATAATAATTTGCGACTTCTCAGGACGAGTCGCCGACCCTTTCCATTAATTTACACATGTTGAAGCAAAATGATATCCCTTGACAGTAATCATCTCGGGATAGAAAAGCAGGACAACAATTTCACAAAACAAACATGCATTTATTTTCACATAATGTCAAGTATAGGGTCTATGACCAAAAGACTACAAAAGCTGGCTTTTCAAAAAGAGACAGTCCTAGCTGACCTACACTTCTGATCACCTTCTCTCGGCTCTAGGCCCTCCACTCGACGATCCTGAAAAATTGTCCCATAACGGGGTGAGATATAAATCTCAACAAATCTAGGCTCTAAACCCCGATTAGGAGGGTAATACGCCAAGAGATGTCCTAACCACACAATCATGCAATTGGCATAAAGGACTTACTTCGCTTCAGTTCCATCCTGTACGTCAATACAGTTCATATCATAGACAACCATACAAATATGAGCAATAATTAATCTCCAACAATTGGAACGTCACACTCAAATTTGTCCCATAATCCAACGCATCAAATCCACTCAACAAGCATTCTAATTAGTAAATACACCCACTCTGGGGCACGGCCTACTCTAAGTTCGGCGGTCTACTGGCATAGCTAGGCATCGTCTTACCCCATTGAGCACGGTTACGTCTCTCAATAACTACTTTCCCAGAGGAGTATAGGTCCAGTCTCTATTGCGACCCAAATTCCAATAAATAGGTAACGTCCATCTCACACAATTCGGAGACAGGTTCTCTTAACCAACACACGACCACACATTCTTAGCTCAGGACACTATGCATTGCACTTAAATGCCTCAATTAAAATAGTGAACCCGGCATATTTTCTTTATATTAAAAACATCTAGCGAAATTAGTCGTGTGTGAGTACACTGTCAAATTAGACCCATAAATTTCATAACTCTCTTTTTAAAATCCCACTGATTTATATAGTACACAAAACCATTTTCGGTGTTTAAAACCCGACACCCGGGATTTTCTGGATAAATATTGGAATTTTACAATTTTTTGAATTAAATGCCAAAAGTCAACTCAACACTCAATTTACATAATTTAACACTCGATTGCAGAAATTAACCATATCATTGCAATCAGCATGAAATTTCGGTCATCGACTATCTCGGCCTTATTTCCGGAAAAAGAAGTAATTAACAAACAATTAATTTTGAAAATTAATTAATTAATCTAATTTAATTTCTAAAAATACTAACCTAGGCCAAGATTATTAAATTAAATACTAATATGGACCCAGATTCCTGAACCCTTCTAGATAAATAATACAATTTATCTAAGCCTCAACTAATTTAATCTAACCACCTAATATGCATAATTAAATAATTAAATTTCTAATTTAATATAACTAACCACCTAATTCCTAATTAAATAAATCTAAAAACCTCTTAAACGTTATTAGCCTACTAAGAAGAGTTTAGAGTATAAACTCACCAGTTATTTGTGGAAATCGGTTCACTGTGACGACGGCGCAACGGCGGCCAAAATCCTAATTTTCGGTGGCGTCGGCGAACTCTTAGGCCGGGCCTAGAACGGGCCCAACAAATCTCAGCCCAATCTGAGATTTGTTTTTGCGTTGAACTAGGCTCACTGCAGACGCTGGGCTTGGGCCTGTTCTTTGGACTTCAAGTGGGCTGAAATGGGCTGACTTCACTTCTGGTTTGCAGGGGAGTTGGGCTGTGGAGAGTTGGGCCGTTGATGCGGGCTGAGCTGGCGTGGCTTGGAATTGCTGGACTTTTGGGCTGCTGGAATTTCACGGGCTCGCTTCTAGCGAGCTGGGCCACGAAGACACAAGACGGAGGGAAGCTGCTTCGTGCGGCTGGCGTTGCGGACGAGATGAAGGCGCTGACGAAGAAGCAGCTTCGTCCGAGCTGTGGGGTCTTTGGCGCTGGACAATGCACGACACCGAAGAAGAATGAAGGGCAGCTGGCGAGTCAACGATGGGCTCACTCGGTGGGAGGGGGTTGACCCGCGGGGGGACAGCAAGTGGTGGACAGCATGGGGTTGAAGCGAAATAAATTAAAACAGAAATTACAGAAGCTGGCTTCGACGGATGAACATCAATGAAGGAGTTGATGATGATGATGGCATGTGCGATTTCGGTGGAATTGTTCGGTCAAAGATGATGATGGTCAACTTGATGAGAAGGTAGCATGTGAGTGGAGAATCTAGCGTGGGGTGATGATGGAAGAGCAGCAGCGTGGTCTTCTACGGTGGAAATGGCTTCGGTGAAGAACAAAAAATGAAGTTGCAGGCCAAATGAAAAAGGAAAGCCGAAGCAGCAAGGAAGGGGGGTTGGCGTGCGATGGAAGGAAGGGAAAAATGGCAAAAGTCAATGAGTTATCTCTCATAAAGCCCTAAAAAATATCCTAATGTTCCCACTTATTTTCTAATAAGTAAATTCAACCATTAAACCAACTTTGAAGAGAAAAATTTCAGCCCTTAGTCCAAGCTCCGAATTTCCATTTTTGTCTTCAATTTCCTCACTCAATTTCCCAAATTGAGGCCCAATTTCAATGAAGAAAAATCCCGAACAATTTTCTATAAATCCCCGACATCCAAAGGCTCAGTTTAGAAGTCCCAATTTCCATCGATTTAGCCCAATTGAATTCTGCTAATTTTTCCGCGATGTTCGAATGATTTTCCGCAAAAATCCCAAACTCGATGAAATTTTTCCGAAAGACAAGACGACGTCCTATAAATGAACCGTGATATGCTCGAACATCCAATTTCCGAAACCGAATTCAATTTCGTGGTTAAAATCGACCGAACGCGATTTTAGTCCAATCCGACCTACTGGGTAGCTTTTAAGGGATTTTACCGCGGTTATGTCTTTTTACGGCCTCACCCAATAGATTGGTTAACTCGTAAGTGATCAGCTCAGAGAAAAAGGACCATAAGCGTGTCGATGAGATGCCCATCTCATATATTTGGAACAAAATCGAAATTCAAGATGTCACATTTTACATTTTTGGTGCTACTTCTTTGTTACAATATAAGTAGATTTCGATTGCTTAGATAATTGAGTGGTTTGGGGCTTGAATGAGTAAAATTTAGTTAACATGAGTAATAGTGCACTTTGCAAAAGAAATGGAAGAGAGGATAAAAACTACCGGACATATCCTTAACATAGTCATGCATTGTCTAATCTCTCATAATAAAGTAAAAGAAATGCACATGGTAGATAACTTATGCAATACTCATGGACAAATTAGAGAAAATTACAAAAAAAAAAAAAAGAAAAAGAAAAAGAAAATCATAAACCTATTATATTTCTTGGTCCGCCATAGTCTAAGTCTCTGTTCTCAGCCATACTAACATTTATGTTATTCACTCTTCTCACATAACTAAATTGGAACAAAAAGGTGTGTGTAGGAAAACTAGCAAACACTGTTAAGAGAATGCCCAGCTTCCTTCATTTCCATTTTTTCAGCTCTTTCATGAATTTCCATTGATATACTTGCCTTGCCAAATAGTCAAGAACCTTGTAAATTCAAGAAAAAGAAGATAGCAATGCTTCCTGACATCGGTTACTTCTTTATTCACCAACCATATCCATCAACCCTTTCACCCACAGGTACTATCTCGGATATGGGGGTTATTTCAAGCGTAGTGTCTTTTTTAGGATGATTTTGGGGTCGATTAGAGATCAAGAAATTACTCAAGGTGTATTTGGAAAAGCACATTGAGTGCATATGCAAGAAAGATGTTCAAGTTACTTCTGTTGATTTGTTTCATCCATGTTGTGCAGCAATAACTTTATGATCATCAAAAGGTGACTAGTGGCTTCGTTGCTTATTGTTCTAAGTCCAATAACTACGTTAAAGGCTCCTGGATAATCAGTTAATCATATCTAATCATATGTCCTTTCCTCATGGCATGATTTGATATCACAACATTAGGTACATTAGATATGCTTATTTTCCTGGTACATTTTGAAGTATGTAAATTAAAAAATTCTTAGTGTGTATCTACTATTTTTCATTTTGATTACCTCTTCAGTCATTCGGAAAGTTTATTTGTATTCTGTTGCGTGCACACAATTCCGTTTACTTTTTCACAGGTACCGTTCCTCTTCATTTTTTTTCTTCCTTTTCACTGGTTGCCAATCTCAAATGATGACCAACCACTGGCGATACTCAGGACGGCATCCAGGGCGACCCAGGCCGGCATCGATCTTACCTAGGCCGGCATCATCCACAAGTCATCCAATCAGAAGCCGGCCGGCGTCTTCGATGCACACTCTCGATTCTCAACCCCATCTCCCAAGGACACCTACGCATATTTTGCACATGACGCAGATACCGGGACGATTGGAGCCGTTGACCCTTTTGAATCTCATCCTATAAATTAACTGATGCTTTGAGTAGGAAAAATCAAAATCTCACCTCCATATCACTGACCCTTCTCTCTCTCCATCTGCATCTCTCTCTCCGAGCTTGCGCGATCCTTCGCACTCTCAATTGCAGCTGTGATTCTCTCTTTCTCTTCAAGCTCATGCGATCCTCTCTCTCTCTCTCTCTCTCTCAATCACAGCTTGCGATTCGCAAGAACCCTCTATACACAGCCAACCTTTGCCCAGCAACCCTAGATCCACCGCACCCTCGCCAGTCGCCACCATCATCGTTAGCCGATTCGCCTCTTGTTGGTGCGCCGCAGGAACGCACCTCTTGTCTTGAGGAAACTACACTTTGTATTTTAGCTATGTGTGCATATTGAAGCCATGCAAGTTTCACGTGCAAAGCAGTGGAAACTCTTCATGCTTAACCCATCTCCTCCATCACACAAGCACAGGGTTTGTTAAAATATGTCTCAAGTTTGAGTCCAATGCAAAATTCCAAATATTCCGAATTGGATATGTTGCGGACGTCTGAAATAGGAAAGTCCAACTTCGACTTGGATTTGGATTTTGTTTTGGATGAAATCGTTTAAAATAGGAAACAAAATCCTATGAGAAGTTGGCAAAAGTTCACTCATATATATATAGACCTGTGGCCATGGGTGGTAGGTGTGGATCACAAATTGTCTTGAAGCGCCGCGTGAGTGCTTGGTGTTCCGCCGTTGATCATGAAGAATTGGTCTTGAAGCGCCGTCTCGTCGTCAAGTGCTTGAGAGGGATTTTCTTTGTCGTTCTTGTTCGTGCAATTACATCCAAGAAGATTTAGTGTTCAAGCCAATTAAATCTTGTGGTAAGATTTGTGTGTAAATTCCTTCGTGAGATTGAGAGATTATTTTGTGAGGAATTTTGGGGCTAAACACTGTGTGCGTTTTTGGATGTAATTGGGGCTTGGGAAACACCGAGAGAGTGTTTGGGTGACTTGGGTGTGTAATCTTCTTGTATCGCTTGATCTATAGTGAAATTCGCTACTGCTCTCCCCGTGGACGTAGGTCTTTACGACTGAACCACGTAAATCCGTGTCCGATTTATTTTTCTTCTTTTGTCTATATTATTGTTCGATCGCTCGCCCTATCGCAACAAGTGGTATTAGAGCCAGGCTTGGCTAAGTTGAAGCGAATCGATGGCGACAAAAGAAGTAAAAGTGAGAATCGAAAAATTTGATGGGAAGGATTTTAGTTTCTGGAAGATGCAGATTGAAGATTATCTTTATCGATGAATCTCGCACTTGCCTTTATCGGGGAGAAACCAGCAACGATGAAGCAAGCTGATTGGGATTTGCTGGATAGACGAGCTATGGGTGTTATTCGGGCGACGTTGGCTCGTAACGTCGCGTTTAACATCTTGAAGGAGAAGACCACTTTGCTGATTTGATGCAAGCCCATCGGATATGTACGAGAAGCCCTCTGCGATCAACAAGGTCTATTTGATGCGACGTCTGTTTAATTTGAAGATGAGCGAAGGTGCGTTAGTTGTTGATCATATCAATGAATTCAATGTGATTGTTAGTCAATTGAGTTCAGTTGAAATTGACTTTGAAGATGAGGTACGTGCTTTGATTCTGTTATCCTCATTGCACGATAGTTGGAATACTACGTTTCTTGCTGTTAGTAATTCCTCCGGGTCAACAAGTTTGACATTTGATGGAGTTCAAGATTTGATTCTAAGTGAGGACATTCGCAGAAGAGAATCTGGCGAACATGTATCTACTGCTTTAGTAGGTGAAAATAGAGGAAGATCTAGAACACGTGTGGGTAATAGTAGTACTAATATAAACAGGCGTAGTCAGTCTAGGACTGCGAATGTTGTCTGTTGGAGCTGTGGCAAGAGGGGGCATCTTAGAAGAGATTGTCTTAAGCTGAAGAATGAGAAGGGTAAGGGAATTATGGTTGATTCTGCAGATAACGTTGCAGCTGTAGCAGATAATGCCGATTATGTCTTGTCTGTCACTAATGATTCATCGCTTGATGGATGGATTATGGATTCTGGTTGTTCTTTTCATGTCTCACCAAATAAAAAATGGTTTATCACTTATCAGTGCACGGGTAGTGGTAAAGTTTAGTTAGGGAATAACGCTAAGTGCGATGTTGTGGGTGTTGGTGATGTTAAAATCAGAATGCATGATGGTATCGTGAGGACATTGACTGGAGTGAGGCATGTTCCAGAGTTAAATAAGAACTTAATTTCCTTGGGTGCCCTAGAACAGCTGGTTGCAGGTATTCTTCAAAAGGTGGAGTTTTGAAGGTTGTTCGAGGTGCCCTGGTGATAATGAAAGGAATCAAGCATGGAGACCTGTATAAACTTCAAGGTGAGACAATGTTGGGTTTCGTTGTGGAGACGTCGGATGCATCTGTTCGAGGGTCTATGGACTGCTCAAAGAAGACCTGGGTGTTTGTGCCAAGGCACAAGTTTGATGCTAGTGTCAGGATCATGCGGTCGAGAGCTTTGATCGAGACGGAGACTGGTAAGTCGATCAAGCATGTGTAGACTGACAATAGCATGGAGTTCTGCTCGGAGCTGATAAATAAATTCTGCATGAAAGAGGGCATAGTGAAACACCGCACTAGTGCCAATAAATCACAACAATTTGCAGAATTAATGAGCATAACATTACTAGAGATGGCCCGAAAAATTATCTCTAGTGCTGGTGTTGCTAGGAGAATCCTAGCTGATGTGCTAAGTACAATAAGCTACTTGGTGAATAGATCCCCATCAACTGCTATTGAGAGGCGGACTCCTGAAGAAGTGTGGTCAGGTAACGTTGCTGATTATTCTATTTTTAGAATGTTTAATTGCCCATGTTATTTTTGAGTGAGTGATGGTAAGCTCGATGGGAGGGCAATGTGCATATTCCATGGCTATGCGCAAGGTGAGCGGGGTGATCAGTTGTGGAGCTCGGATATAAATTCACCTATTGACAGCAGAGAAGTTACCCTTGACAAGTCTCCAATAGTTCTGGCTAGGAGTGTTTGTGGCAGTGCTAATACGGATCTGGACGGTGTTCAGCTTGAGGTGGAGTTGCAACCAGAGACTCCTGAGGTAGCATATACAGGTACTGGCAAAGTAATCGACACAGATGGTGCTCATAGCGAGGTGGAGCCTATAGAGCCAACGGTTACTGTAACTGCTGAAATTAACAAGGTACGTACTCGATCTCCTGACAGATATGGATGCAATAATGGTTTTGCTTTATCTGCGGTTAGGGAGGTTATGTCAGAAAATCCTTGTGGAGCAGTTAAAGGTGCATGTGGAATTGGTATTTTGATGAGGTCCTCGGTTATGGCGAAGTTCAAGCGAGGCTTGGACTTGGATAATATCTGTGGCGGTTGAGCCCATCGGGGGCTATGGGAAAGTAGCGGCAGAATTTGAATTTTTATGAAGAGATTGCGACTTGGCTTAAACGTCGAGCCAAGGTGGAGATTGTTAAAATATGTCTCAAGTTTGAGTCCAATGCAAAATTCCAAATATTCCGAATTGGATATGTTGCGGACGTCTGAAATAGGAAAGTCCAACTTCGACTTGGATTTGGATTTTGTTTTGGATGAAATCGTTTAAAATAGGAAACAAAATCCTATGAGAAGTTGGCAAAAGTTCACTCATATATATATAGACTTGTGGCTATGGGTGGTAGGTGTGGATCACAAATTGTCTTGAAGCGCCGCGTGAGTGCTTGGTGTTCCGCCGTTGATCATGAAGAATTGGTCTTGAAGCACCGTCTCGTCGTCGAGTGCTTGAGAGGGATTTTCTTTGTCGTTCTTGTTCGTGCAATTACATCCAAGAAGATTTAGTGTTCAAGCCAATTAAATCTTGTGATAAGATTTGTGTGTAAATTCCTTCGTGAGATTGAGAGATTATTTTGTGAGGAATTTTGGGGCTAAACACTGTGTGCGTTTTTGGATGTAATTGGGGCTTGGGAAACACCGAGAGAGTGTTTGAGTGACTTGAGTGTGTAATCTTCTTGTATCGCTTGATCTATAGTGAAATTCGCTGCTGCTCTCCCCGTGGACGTAGGTCTTTACGACTGAATCACGTAAATCCGTGTCCGATTTATTTTTCTTCTTTTGTCTATATTATTGTTCGATCGCTCGCCCTATCTCAACAGGGTTGATGATGATATATAAATCACACACATTATCTAATCATCATAGGTATCTTTATATACAGCTTTACGGTTCATGTCCATCATCAATTTCTTCAAAGCTGATGTGAAGATTCTTATGATTTCCTCGCAGGTCTCGATTGCGCTTATCTGAGGTTGGTTTGCCGAAGTTGGTACGTTCAATTCAAGGTCTCTGGACAGCTTGCACCCTTGAAGAATTAAAAACTTGGTCTGATCTTCCATAATTTTGTTGGACTCTGGGATTGTCTTGCTCTATTGGTAAGCACAAATAGAGCATTTGGACATTATTACAACTGCGTGCTCTAGAGGACATATAAACTAATGGGGGTGTTGATTTTCATATTGCTGATTATACGGTCTTAGAACCACATTATTTGGCACTTAATGTTTTAATACAAATTTTCTCGTATATTAATGTAAAATTCGAAGCAATATAGGATATTGGACGGTTGTAAAACAAGTTCCAATTGGAAGAGGGTTGACCCTAGAACCGGACTAAACAAGGTGGTTCCAAAATATGGTCCAGTACAAATAGGGTCTAATATAGGGTTCAAAAAAGAAAAACCGGTTATAACGGGGTCGGGTACAAAGTCCATGTTTGGAACCTACCCATCTTGGACCCGATTACTCCTAAAAAACACAGCTTCAAATCTTTAGCTCACAATTATTGCCGATTGTTAAACTCCATCATCCAATGGCTTCTTCATTGAAACCCGAAAAGATTTACGACGTCTTCTTAAGTTTCAGAGGGGTAGAATTGCGTCACAACTTCATCAGCCATCTCTACCGAGCTTTAATCTAGAATGGAATACACACTTTCCAGGATAGTGAAGAACTGAAAAAGGGTGACCAGATATCACCGATGCTTATGGAGGCCATTGAAGAATCGCACATCGCAATCATTGTTTTCTCCGAGGACTACTGTCACGCCTCGAACTCCGAGACACGTGAACAACCCGCCATGGTCGTACAATCGCGACATTCCCAGGTAGTGTCGCCGACCCAATTTAATTTTATAAGCGCATGCGGAACGTATTAAGAACCCCTGACAAAATAAAAGCGGGATAGAACGGCAGGTACAAAAATCAATTTAATACAAACCAACATACTATCATAAAATTAGCCAGGGTTTACATATAACCAAAAATGGGTCAGAGTTTAAGTGCATCAAAAAGGAGTAGACTGCACACTAGGGGTCGATCCATCAAAAGAAGGAAAAGTCCTAAGGCTACTAGCCGGACACGATCGTCAATTTCCCCATCTTCAAGCTCTGACACTCCTTAACCATCTGCGTCGACAGTCCACCATTCTCCACGGGCACCATCACCTACGGCCCTGAAATATTTTTCCCACAACGGGGTAAGACATCGTCTCAGCAAGTTCACCCCTCCTAAGCCCCCATTAGAAAGAAAATACACCCCAGCATGACCTAGCCACACATCAAGAAGACTTACCTCGCAATAGTCCGCGCCTGCAGGTTAGCACAGTTCATATTATTCAATCACGTGCGAATATGACAATTAAATAAGGCACGGCACAATCGCATCATCAACCAATCAACCACTTGGATCGTCTCAGCGATCAATCGGCTCGGCCGATTACATGTCATTCAATCAAGTCAGTCAATGATCCCAACCACAACCCTAAGGGTAGACTCGACCATCGGTGGTAATCACGGCCCCACGCGGCACGACCTTTAATAAGGTGGTTAAACAACTAGTGGCATCACGGCCCCACTCGGCACGGCCTCCAATAGGCGGTCAACAACTAGTGGCATCACGGCCCCACTTGGCACGGCCTCTAATAGGTGATTAACAACTAGTGGCATCACGGCCCCACTCGGCACGGCCTCTAATAGGCGGTCAATTATAGCCAAAACCCCACCAATTTCTACAATTGGAATTTCTACACATAACCCCTAATTTACGCAATCACACTCAATTCGCCACAAATCAAGCATCAAATTAAAATTCTAACATCACAGCAGCGATCAGCACGAAATTCTGAGCAACCGGGGCTAAAAATAAATTTTTTCCTTTTTTTTCGGAATATAAAATAATAATATTTTAATAATTTCGAAAATTGATATTTTATTATATTATTAAATAATTCCGAAATAACAATAAATCAAAAATAAATTCCTTTAGGTCACATCAAGCTTACTTTAAACACTAGATTAACTTTAACTTAAACATACTTTAAGCTAATTAAACATCTTAATATAATCTACACTTAAATAAATTAAACTAACCACCTAAGCAAGCTTAATTCAAACTAAACACGCTTAAGGCATAATTAATCGGCTAATCAAGGATTAGTGAGATAAACTCACGGATTTGGATGCCGCTTAGCTCGGATAGAAGAGGGCGACGCCGGGATCGATTTTCCCCAAAGCCGATCTCGCGTCGGGGCGGAAGGGCTGAAACGGGGCTAAGAAGTGGTGGAAACCCACAAATTTTCTGCTGCTGTTCGGCCGAGGGGAGGCGCGGCGGTGGGGGCTTCACGGCGGCGGTTCGGGCGAGGAAGAGGCAGAGGAGGAGGGTCGAGCTGGTGGTGGCGGCTGACGACGGTGAACGGAGGCGGAGGCGGGCGGACGGCGATGCTGGCTGGTCGAGAGGGGCGGAGTGGCTTCGGGTGAGGCGGTGGCAGGCTCGACGGCGCGGCGAGCGGCTCACGGCGCGGGTGGCGACGACGCGAAGGCGGAGCGGGCGCGCGATCGCACCGGGCGGGCGGCGCGATGGCACGACCGAGGGGGCGACGGACGGGCCGCTGGTTTCGATTTTCCCTTTTTCCTTTTTTCCCCTTTTCCTTTCTTTTTCTTCTCTTTTCTCCCTCCTAGTCCCAAGGTTGAAGATGCAATCTTCACCCTCCACTTGTCTTCATCCCATCCATCCAAGCTACCTCACCATGACCTCACCCATGACATCATCTTCCACTCACTCCTTCATCCACAACTTAGTTCAATGGGTGCACTTCACTTTTCCCGGGGTCCAATTTTGCACATTCTAATTTCCTCAAATTCTCAATCAATTCTCTTCTAATTGAGTACAATTAAAATCCATAAAATTAATCCAAGATCCTATTAAGATCCGTGACATAACCGGGCCTCAAAATTTTAATTTCAAATTCAATTTTCACGGTTAAATTCAATCAGTGCGATTTTCAAAGACGCCCGATCTACTGAGTAGCTTTCAGGGAAATTTTCTTGCATCTGACCCAAGGGTGATCAGTCCCCGAGCCTGACACATCAAAATCCCTTAATTGCTTCACCCAATAGACCAATCCTCACACGAGTGGCCAACTCAGAAGAACGACTACACTCACAGATGAATCGCCCGGTTCAATTGACTGAAAAAATAAATTTAGGAAAATTCGGGATGTCACAACTCTTCCCCTCTTATAGAAATTTCGTCCTCGAAATTTAAACCTTTACAAATTCTTAAGCAAGAAGATAGGGGTACAATTGTCTTATCGATTCTTCGGTCTCCCAAGTTGCTCCTTCAGTTTCGTGGTGTTGCCAGACTACTTTGACCATTGGGATGGTCCTGGTGCGCAGGACTTGTTCCTTGCGATCCACAATCCGAACTGGGCTTTCAACATACGACACCCTGTCGTCCATGTCTAATTCCTCGAAATTTAGAACGTGGGTCGGGTCAAGTTCATACTTCCTCAACATCGACACGTGAAAGACGTAATGCACCTGTGACAACTTCGGCGGTAGTGCAAGACGATACGCCAGAGTCCCTATTCTTTCCAAGATCTCGAAGGGACCTACGTACCTCGGGCTCAGTTTTCCCTTTTTGCCAAAGCGGAAAATACCTCTCACCGGTGACACCTTCAAGAAGACGTGCTCACCAACCTGAAATTCCAACGGCCTTCGGCGCTTATCGCATAACTTTTTCGGCGGCTCGAGCGGTCTTTAATCTGTCTCTCGATAATCAGAATCTTGCTTCCACTGACTGTTGGACCAACTCTGGACCAGTGATCTTTCTTTCTCCGACCTCATCCCAGCACACTGGCGTCCTACACGCTCTGCCGTACAACGCTTCAAAAGGGGCCATCTGAATACTCTGCTGGTAACTGTTGTTGTAGGCGAACTCGACTAGATGAAGCTGTTCTTCCCAACTTCCCTTGAAGTCCAAGACACAAGCCCTTAGCATGTCCTCGAGGATCCGAATCGTCCTTTCGGATCGGCCATCTGTACGCGGGTGATAAGCCCTACTATATTGCAATTTCGTCCCTAACGCTGATTGGAGGCTCTTCCAAAAGGCGGCGGTGAATCTTGGGTCCCTGTCGAAAGTGATCGTGACCGACACCCCATGCATACGGACTATGTGATGGACGTACAAGTCTGCGTGCCTATCCAAGCTAAGGTCCCTTCGAACCGCGATAAAGTGTGCCGACTTCGTCAATCTGTCGACCACTACCCATATTAAATCATTTCCTCTCTGGCTCCTCGGTAGTCCCGTCACAAAGTCCATCGTAATATGCTCCCACTTCCACTGGGATCTCCAAGGGTTGCGAAGTCCTCCCGGCTTGCAATGCGAGCTTTCACCCGCTGACACGTCAAACACTTGGCAACGTGCTTGGCGATGTCCGCCTTCATGCCACACCACCAGTAGTGTTGACGCAGATTCTGATACATCTTGGTACTACCAGGATGAATGCTATAACTGCTACGATGTGCTTCCGATAAAATCTCCTCCCTAAGCTCAACATCGTCAGGTACAACCAATTGTCCTTTGAACCTCAATGTTCCATCATCAGAAATCTGGAAGCCAACTTTCCTCTCCTCTGAGTCCTCGTGTACGATTTGCTGAACATATGGATCTGTCTGCTGAAGCTCCCTGATTCTGACCTACACTTCTGGCTTAATCCTGAGGGTGGCCATAAGGCTCGAAAGGTGGCCTACCTCGAACTTGAAACTCGAATCTCGAGCTCCCTCAAGTAGACTCCACTCCTTGAGTACCATATGCGCAACCGAAGACTTTCTACTCAAGGCATCGGCGACCTTGTTCGCCTTTCCAGGATGGTACAGGATCTCACAGTCATAGTCCTTTAGGAGCTTCATCCATCTACGCTATCTCATATTCAACTCCCTTTGAGAGAACAAGTACTTAAGACTCTGATGGTCAGTGAAGATCTGAAATCTTTCCCCGCACAAGTAGTGCCTCCAAATCTTAAGGGCAAAGATGATGGCTGCTAGCTCCAAGTCATGCGTCGGGTAATTCAACTCATGAGGTCTCAAGCGTCGGGACGCATACGCAACAACCCGACCATGTTGCATCAACACGCAACCCAATCCCTTAATCGACGCATCACTGTAGATTTCAAATCCTCCCGGACCTGATGGAATAGTGAGTACCGGTGCGGTAGTTAGCTTTCGCTTGAGCTCCTGGAAACTACTCTCGCACTTATCTGTCCATACAAACTTCTCTTCCTTCTTCAGCAGTCTCATCATCGGTGATGCCAACCTTGAAAATCCTTCCACGAATCGTCTGTAATACCCCGCTAAACCCAGAAAACTCTTGATCTCCGTCACTGTAGTCGGTCTCGGCCAATTGATCACCGCTTCAATCTTGGCTGGGTCCACTGAGATTCCTTCTCCAGAGATGACGTGACCTAGAAAAGCCACACGAGTTAGCAAAAACTCGCACTTACTGAACTTAGCATACAACTCATGATCTCTCAAGGTCTGGAGCACAATCCTCAAGTACCTTTCATGATCCTCCATACTCCTCGAATACACCAAGATGTCGTCGATGAAGACAATTATGAACCGATCCAAATACTCCTTGAACACCCGGTTCATTAGATCCATGAAAGCAGTGGGGCGTTCGTCAACCCAAACGGCATCACGGTAAACTCATAATGGCCATATCGAGTGCGAAATGCCGATTTCGGTATATCTTCCTTCTTGATCCTCAGCTGATGATATCCCGTCCTCAAGTCATTCTTAGAAAATATCGACGCTCCCTGAAGCTGATCAAACAAATTATCAATCCTTGGCAACGGATATTTATTCTTAATGGTTACCTGGTTGAGCTGTCGGTAGTCGATGCATAGACGCAATGAACCATCCTTCTTCTTCACAAACAACATCGGTGCTCCCCAGGGTGATGCACTCGGACGAATAAACCCCTTATCCAGCAACTCTTGCATTTGCACCTTTAGTTCCTTAAGTTCCGACAAGGCCATCTGATATGGTGCTTTGGAGATACGCTCGGTCCCGGGGGCTAGCTCAATTACAAATTCTACCTCCCTTTCTGGCGGCAAACCCGGTAACTCCTTCGGGAACACGTCTGGAAACTCTTGCACCACTGAGATGTCCTTTAACTTCGACTCCTCTACCGTCGTGTCCACGACGGTCGCTAGGTAACCTTGGCAACCCCGGTCCAACAAGCAGGTTGCCTCAAGTGAAGAGATTAAGGAAATCGAGGGTCCTCCCCGACTCCCAACGAACTTGAAACTCTCACCCCCTAATGGGTTAAACTGAATCGCCTTGCGATAACAGTCCATCTTGGCTCGTTGCTTGGTGAGCCAATCCATACCAATTATCACATCAAAATCATACATGGCCAGAACTATCAAATCTTTCCTCCCCTCTCTCTCACCAATCACTAACTTGCAACCAAGGCAACCCACCGTAGCTAACACATTATCTTTCAACGGCGTAGATATACTCATCACAGAATCCAACAACTTAGGGATTAACTCTACCAACTTAACAAATCTTTTAGCTATAAACGAATGCGAAGCTCCAGGATCAAACAAAGCATAAGCAGGTTGGTCGTTCAGTAAGACCATACCTGTGACCACATTAGGCGCATCCTCTGCCTGTCCTCTAATAAGTGCATAAGCCCTTCCCTGAGCTGGAGGTCGGTTCGGTCCACCCGACGGCATGATCTGTGGCGTGAATCCTCTATTCTGACCTAGCGGTGGCGGTGGCGGCAACTGCGGCTGTCTCATCGGCCTCCTGGGGCAAGCTCTAGCAATGTGGCCCTGCTGGCCACACTTAAAACAGGCACCCGTCCTAAGAGGGCACGGGGCTGAGCCATGTCGCCTCCCACACGCACGACATGCTCCACTAAAGCTAGATGACGACTTCCCCACTCCACCCTTCCTGTTGGGTGGAATAGGGTACCTCCCTCCAGGCATCGGCCTCTTCCCAAATCGATTGTCATCCCTGTTCGAACTAAACCGCGATCCAGAGGCGGCAGCTCCCTCATTCTGATCCTTCTCTATCATCTGGGCCCGCTTGTAGAGGTCGTTGTACTCTTTCAGGTCTAGAGGTACCAACAAGCTCCTCACCTCCGATCGGAATCCATCCCTAAACCTTCGAGCTCGGTCGGCCGGTCGCTGGACCAACTCAAGGGCATACTTCAACAGGTCGGCGAACCTCGCCTCATACTGATCAACCGTCATCGTACCCTGACGAAGACGCTGAAACTCGGCCATCTTCACCTCCCTGGCACACTCAGAAAAATACTTGTCATTGAAGACTTCAAGAAAGGCGTTCCACTTTGGGACCACGCCCTCAGGGAATACAATTCTCCTGTTTGTCCTCCACCAGGTAGCTACGGTCCCCCTCAACTGATAGGCTGCTAGGACAACCTTTTCTGCTTCAGAGCACAGCAGCAACTCAAAAGCATTCTCCAGCTCTAAGATCCAAAGTCCGCCGCCGGGATCTCCGGCTCCCGTGAATGTTGGCGGGTTCATCCTCGGAAATGTTGTACCAACTTGTCTAGCCCTCCTAACTTCCACATTCTCAGGTGGAATCTCATCAGGGTCCTCCTCTCCCTCTTGCTCGGCAACTGGCGTGGCGGCAGCAGCGGCGGCAGTAGCAGTGGCATTGGCGGCGTTGGCTGTGTTCACTGCAGTGGCGATAGCGGCAGCCTGCTGATCCATCCTGTCCCTCATCGCTTTAAGCATGTGCATGATCCCCACAAATCTCGATCCTCCGGGCTCTTTGCACCGACCGGAGGTACAGCCTGCACCACCTACACCGGTCTCGGCACTTTGGTCCCGGCTCGTGCTCCTCTCGAGGCACCACGGCCACCAATCCTCGGCGAAGACCCACCTCGAAACACGGGCCCCGCTGCCCTCTTCCAAGCGAGCTCTCGGCACTCGGTCACTCATACCGGAGGCTCGGACGGGGACGCCTATTGGCGAATTCCAATACCCCATTAGAAATGAGTAACCTCGCAATCAATTTAACAAACAACTAGCAATCACATGCATTAGAATAAGTAAAGTCTTTCCTACTAACTATCCCATGACTCATCGCCCTTATCACTCCATACACAGACCATGCTCTGATACCACTTAAACGGGGTTGTCACGCCCCGAACTCCGAGACACGTGAACAACCCGCCATGGTCGTACAATCGCAACATTCCCAGGTAGTGTCGCCGACCCAATTTAATTTTATAAGCGCATGCGGAACGTATTAAGAACCCCTGACAAAATAAAAGCGGGATAGAATAGCAGGTACAAAAATCAATTTAATACAAACCAACATACTATCATAAAATTAGCCAGGGTTTACATATAACCAAAAATGGGTCAGAGTCTAAGTGCATCAAAAAGGAGTAGACTGCACACTAGGGGTCGATCCATCAAAAGAAGGAAAAGTCCTAAGGCTACTAGCCGGACACGATCATCAATTTCTCTATCTTCAAGCTCTGACACTCCTTAACCATCTGCGTCGACAGTCCACCATTCTCCACGGGCACCATCACCTACGGCCCTGAAATATTTTTCCCACAACGGGGTGAGACATCGTCTCAGCAAGTTCACCCCTCCTAAGCCCCTATTAGAAAGAAAATATACCCCAGCATGACCTAGCCACACATCAAGAAGACTTACCTCGCAATAGTCCACGCCTGCAGGTTAGCACAGTTCATATTATTCAATCACGTGCGAATATGACAATTAAATAAGGCACGGTACAATCACATCATCAACCAATCAACCACTTGGATCGTCTCAGCGATCAATCGGCTCGGCCGATTACATGTCATTCAATCAAGTCAGTCAATGATCCCAACCACAACCCTAAGGGTAGACTCGACCATCAGTGGTAATCACGGCCCCACGCGGCATGACCTTTAATAAGGTGGTTAAACAACTAGTGGCATCACGGCCCCACTCGGCACGGCCTCTAATAGGCGGTCAATTACAGCCAAAACCCCACCAATTTCTACAATTGGAATTTCTACACATAACCCCAAATTTACGCAATCACACTCAATTCGCCACAAATCAAGCATCAAATTAAAATTCTAACATCATAGCAGCGATCAGCATGAAATTCTGAGCAACCGGGGCTAAAAATAATTTTTTTCCTTTTTTTTTAATATAAAATAATAATATTTTAATAATTTCGAAAATTGATATTTTATTATATTATTAAATAATTCCGAAATAACAATAAATCAAAAATAAATTCCTTTAGGTCACATCAAGCTTACTTTAAACACTAGATTAACTTTAACTTAAACATACTTTAAGCTAATTAAACATCTTAATATAATCTACACTTAAATAAATTAAACTAACCACCTAAGCAAGCTTAATTCAAACTAAACACGCTTAAGGCATAATTAACCGGCTAATCAAGGATTAGTGAGATAAACTCACGGATTTGGACGCCGCTTAGCTCGGATAGAAGAGGGCGACGCCGGGATCGATTTTCCCCAAAGCCGATCTCGCGTCCGGGGCCGGGAAAGGGCTGGAACGGGGCTGAGAAGTGGCTGGAAATCCACAAATTTTCTACTGCTGTTCGGTCGAGGGGGAGGCGCGGCGGTGGGGGGCTTCACGGCGGCGGTTCGGGCGAGGAAGAGGCGAAGGAGGAGGGTCGAGCTGGTGGTGGCGGCTGACGACGGTGAACGGAGGTGGAGGCGGGCGGACGGCGATGCTGGCTGGTCGAGAGGGGCGGAGTGGCTTCGGGCGAGGCGGTGGCGAGCTTGACGGCGCGGCGAGCGGCTCACGGCGCGGGCGGCGACGGCGCTGGGCGCGGTGGCGACGGGCACGACCGAGGGGGGGGGCGACGGACGGGGCTGCTGGTTTCTGGTTTTCCCTTTTTCCTTCTTTCCCCTTTTCCTTTTCTTTTTCTTCTCTTTTCTCCCTCCTAGTCCCAAGGTTGAAGATGCAATCTTCACCCTCCACTTGTCTTCATCCCATCCATCCAAGCTACCTCACCGTGACCTCACCCATGACGTCATCTTCCACTCACTCCTTCATCCACAACTTAGTTCAATGGGTGCACTTCACTTTTCCGACGGGGTCCAATTTTGCACATTCTAATTTCCTCAAATTCTCAATCAATTCTCTTCTAATTGAGTACAATTAAAATCCATAAAATTAATCCAAGATCCTATTAAGATCCGTGACATAACCGGGCCTCAAATTTTTAATTTCAAATTCAATTTTCACGGTTAAATTCAATCTGGTGCGATTTCAGCACGCCTAATCTACTGAGTAGCTTTCAGGGAAATTTTCTTGCATCCGACCCGAGGGTGATCAGTCCCCGAGCCTGACACATCAAAATCCCTTAATTGCTTCACCCAATAGACCAATCCTCACGCGAGTGGCCAACTCAGAAGGACGACTACACGCACAGATGAATTGCCCGGTTCAATTGACTGAAAAAATAAATTTAGGAAAATTCGGGATGTCACAACTACGCTTCCTCAAGGTGGTGCTTAGAAGAGGTGGCGAAGATTATGGAGTGCAAGGAGCAAAGGAACCTCACCGTTCTGCCCGTGTTTTATAAAGTGGACCCAGGAGAAGTGAGAGAGGGAAGAGAGAGTTATCGAAGAGCTCTGGATAAGCATGAGTCCAAGTTTGGGAAGGATTCGGAGAAAGTGAAGAGATGGAAGAAAGCTCTTTTCAACACCGGTAACTTGTCCGGTTGGCATTTGAATGATAAGTAAGTAGACTAGAGTCCATATTTTGTGTAAGAAACTAATCTTTACAAGTAAGTATAAAGATTGTTTTCACAAAAATAAATTAATTAGTTAATCAACGCGCACATGATTGTAACTTTGTAAGTATATGTATAGATGCTTCATCTTATAAATCCTAAAACTTCTTAAGTTGCTTAAGTTAAAGTTAGTAATTTGGTACATGAGTTGGTAAATCTAAGATATAGCTAAAAAGATAAACAAAAATATGGCAAAATATAAGATAAGACGATAATTAAAACAAAAATAAACTTGGCGAGTAATTCAAATGAAAATTGATACTCAAAATTGGTTGATAATTTAATCGGAGAAATATATGTAAGTCACTCTAATTAAGATTTGCAATTTTTAAAATGAGTTCGTGAGTAACTCAAATGAGAGTTGGTTATCCAATAGAAAAGTTGGCAAATTAAAAGAACTAATAGCATTGGTAATTAGTAAAAGTTGGTAACTCAAAACTAGTAGGTAATTAGTTAATATGACAAAAGTTGGTAAGTAGCTCTAATTTATGTTGGTAATTTCATATGAAAGTTAATAGATTGAAGGCCGTAAGTAATGAAAATCAATTTTGGTAAGTTAGTAATTGGTTATCTGCTAATTATAAAAGAATTTGGCGATTTCATAAATTTATTAGTCTTTTTCTACTGACAATATTTTTGGCACTGAAGAACTTATTGAAATTCACCGGCACGGAAATGAAACATCTATTTTTGAGCATGGAACAATATTATTCTGCCATTGGCTGTTGCTAAGCCCTGTTTCATTCGTAAGGTCTATGGCTCTTTCTTTTGGATCCTTGTTGCCCTCCTCAAAGTATAATAAAAGCTCTAAACGTTTTGTTTGTGGGATATTTGAGTTGTTTGCATTTCGTTTGGGTCAATTGAGTTCTGACATATTTTCAATTTTGGCAACCTAGTGTTAAACTCAGTGCCGGTGGAATTTTGAGTTCAAAAAATCACACATGGCTAACCATGAAATAGACTTGACCAAAAAAAAACCATAGAATAGACACGTGGCTCTTTCCAGTAATAGAAATTAGACATTAGGACTTTATCAGCTGAAAAATTTACAGACTTAGATGAAAAAGATAAAACATTAAAATTTAATCAACCAATGGACAAAATGTTTAAGTAGTGTTATTGCACTTGCCCCATTTCTTCTTCAGAAGGAATAAATCAGTTAGCAATGCTTGACACAGGATAATTAGTCTATACAGACCGTGTAAGGCAATGATATCGTGCTTCAAGGATTTTTAATAATTTTCGGATCGAAATCTTAATTGCCGTCCAAAGTTCATCCTAAATAGCTCATTTTGGTTAATAGTCAAAAAGAAAAATAAGTGAATCAAGAACATGAATCACTTATGTAGATAGATACATGAATCGGTTGACTAAAGCTTGAATCCTGAGCTTGTTATCTCGGAGTTCTAATTCAACTAAGTGGGGAATACATTTTGTTTTGGCTGTAATTATCTAAAAATGTGACAGACTACTTTGTTATTGTCGGCCAGTGATTGCTTGTAAATTGCTTATTCAAATTGCTAAAACTTTTCTGTTTTTGTCAGAGATAAGTCGAAGCATATACAAGAAATTGTGAAATGGATCTCCAATCATCTTGACCGAACGCCTTTGCATGTTGCTAAGCACCCGGTTGGGATAGAATCTCGAGTGGTTATGCTAAAATCAATGTTAAACCTTGAATCTAATGATGATGTTGTGATGGTGGGATTATGGGGACAAGGAGGTATAGGGAAGACAACCTTGGTGAAAGCCCTATACAACTCTACTTTTAGACAATTTGAGGGTTCATGTTTTCTGGGAAATATTCGAGAAACATCAAAAGGTTGCAAGGATCTAGTGACTTTGCAAGAAATATTATTAAAAGATACATTATTACTGCAGCAAATATTAGAAGTGTCCACTATTGATAAAGGTATTAATATAATACGACGCAGACTTGGTCACAAGAAAGTTCTCCTGATCCTTGATGATGTGGATGACTTGCGCCAATTAAATGCTTTAGCAGGAGAAGCCAAGTGGTTTGGTAATGGTAGTAGGATCATTATTACTACAAGAGACAAACATTTGCTAACTTGTCAAGGGATATATCAAGATCATGTGTATGAAGTTGAAGCACTAGATGATAGTCAAGCTTGTGAGCTGCTTAGTAAGCATGCTTCTCAGACGCACCAAATTAGAATAGATCTAGTAAATGGGGCTCTGAATTATGCTAAAGGTCTTCCTTTAGCACTTGAGGTGTTGGGTTCCTTATTATGTGGTGTAACAGAAGATGTATGGGAAAGTACACTAATGAAATTTTCTAGGAGTCCTAACAAAAACATTAATAGCGTGCTCAAAATTAGTTACGAGGGACTAGATGAAAATGAGAAAGAAATCTTTCTCCACATTGCCTGCTTCTTTAGGTGGGGTGGAAAAGGGAGTATACAAAGAGAGTTCTTGAAAGTTGCGATCTTGAGACAACTGCAGGATTTGAGATTCTTGTTAAGAGGTCCTTGATAAGAATTGAGTCCGACATCCTAGATATGCATGACTTAATTCAAGTGATGGGTAAGGATATTGTGAACCAAGAATGTCGCGATGATCCCAGAAGACGCAGCAGACTATGGTTGTATGATGATGTTGACGAGGTTCTGTCCAATGACAAGGTAAGAATTACGATTACGATCAAAGTTGTGCTCCTTTTCTTGGACTTTAATTACTAAAAATATGTATAACCTAAATAATCTTGCATATGCAGGAAGATTGTGTTGTAAAAGCCATAATGTTGATGCTACCAGAGTGGATAGAGATGTGTATCCAACCTGATGCTTTTAGAAAAATGAGAAGGTTGAGATTGCTCATCTTGCACAACCTACAGAATTCTTTCCAAGGTCCTTTATGTCTTCCTAAGGGCCTTAGATGGTTTGAATGGCCTGGATGTGCTCACTGGACTATTGAATATTCCTCTGGTTCAGTGAAATTAGTGGGAATTGATATGAGAAAAGCCAGTATCACGGTAGTGCCTAAACAATTTAAGGTGAGCATTTACCTACACAAACCTTTTCATTGTCTACTTCATTTGTATGTGTATATGTGTATTACATGTACTAGAACACAAAACGAAGTGGTGTTCCCTAATTTTTGAAGCCACTTCTCTCTCTCTTTTTTTCCCCTTTCAAAATGACCCTAATTACTCGAGTAGGAAATATGTTTATGTGCAGCAATATTGGCATTTAAAAAATTAAGTGAAACAGCTTTGTTAGAAACTAAAACAAAATACATAGAAATTTTATAAACAAATGCCGAAGAAAAAGAATTTTCCAAGGCTTGAATGCATTACGCTGTAAAACAAGGCATTCTTAAATGCTTAAATCTGTTTGTGAAGAGTAGCATTTCTAGTAGATGAAATTAAATAAATATATTAGAAATTTTGCCCGTAATGAGTGTGCATTTAGAAATAACTTGATATACAAGATCCACACGGTATACCGCTAGTTTCTTAATTGAAAGTCAAAGCTAGGATTTGATTTGAATGTATGAACTTTTTTTCTTCAAAATGTTTTAGAAAGTTGGTTTCATTGTCTTTAAATGGCTTAAACAAACTTTCTTAATTTGGGGAAAAATTCATCGTGATAGAATATATATTTTTCACATAAAGCTCTTATATATAGTCTAAACCAGAAAAGAAAGAATGCTCATTTCGGTGCTTGCCACGGGACATTCACTTTACTTCTACAATTGGCACATGGCATAACATGTGGCTTAAACTTGTTAGTGGCCTGCCTTCACATGGTTGCCGGGTGGTGCTTCATTTTTTTTTTTTTTTTTTTTTGATTGCCACGTAGTATGGCACATGGCATACTTTTACCACATGGCCCACTTCTGATCAATATCCATTAGCTTTTTGTTTTTTTGGTCGTTTCTAAATTCATTCTCTTACCACATATATGTATAGATTTATAATTATTAGATTTATAATTATTAGTCAAGTCTCAAAGTGTTTACTTATTTCTCAATACAACGTGCAATTCTCAGCAAATTAGTTCATAGTAACTTTGACTGAGATGTTTGTTCCGCCACATTTGCATGACTTACAACAATTGAAGCACATTAATTTCAGTTATTGCGAGTCCCTAATTCGTATCCCTGACCTCTCATGTACTCCACATCTCGAGGAATTGGTTCTCTTATATTGTGAAAACATGGTAGAAGCCCATGATTCGATTGCGTATCTTGAGAAGTTACAGGTGTTGGATTTAGATGGGTGCTCTCGACTTGGTGTTTTTCCCAATGTGCTCAACAAAAAGACTTCGGCGTCTTTGTCTTAGAAATTGTAAAAATTTGAAAAGGTTCCCTAATATTCCACATAAACTTGAAAGCCTGACACTTCTTTCGTTAAAAAGGACTGCTATTAAAGAACTTCCATCATCAATAGAAAATCTTGTTTCTTTGGAGGAATTGAACTTATCTGCTTGCAAGAATCTGGTAAGTCTTCCATCTAGTATGTACAAGTTACATAACATGAAAAACCTGCGTCTTCGGGAATGCATATCCTTCATTGGGTTTCCAAAGTACGACGATTCTGCTGATCCATCTATGAAGATCGGACTTTCGAGTTTAAAATATTTAGACCTTGAGGGAAGTAATTTGACTGAATTGGAGTTTCTCGAGAATTGTTGTCCCAAATTGAGTTGTTTAATGCTGGGGGGGACCAGAATAACTAGCGTTCCAACATCCATCGCTAGGCGCAAAGATTTATATTTAGAAGTGGAGCGCCGTGTTCATATTCCAGACCGGAAGAAGTTCGATCCCTATTGTTCTGACTTTGCAGACTATTTCGAGATGCTTTTGCAAATCCCGCCTTTCCTAGTAAGACTCTCTCTCTCTCTCTCTCTCTCTCTCTCATATATTAATGTGGAGTGTGTGCTTGTATATTACAACAGCAGAAAACGATAGATAGGAAGCTTAAGAAAAGCAAATAAATCTAAAGTGGTTCTACACGTACATGCATATGATGGAGGTGGCTTCCGTTCTTTTATAAGAATCATTTCTATCACATGAGACTTGTATATTATTATAAGCAAGGATCAATGTATCTCCACTCATTTATAGAGCTCTAGTTAGAAGTGGAATTCGCTAGGATTAATTACTAAGCTCAAAATTGAATTCTTCTATTCGGGTACTTTCTAACAGTTTATCTTATAACAGGGTCTCTATGATGCTTTTCCTGGAGCAGAGTTACCAGCGTGGGCCCTCCCTTTTGAAAAAGGTTTTGTATCTTTTAGGGCTTCTAAGGATTTGTGTCGCAAGTTTCTTGGATTCGTTCTCTGTATTGTTCACAGTGTTGACGAACAGGATCATGGGTCACAATCATACGACCTGGAATTAGAAGTTAATGGCCAAATGCTGCGAAAGTATGGATGGACTCCCGTTGCAAATCATAGCTTGGCTGTATCATTCGCACCAGTTGAGCTGTTGCTGGGAGCAGTCAATTTTGTTCAAATTTATGAGAGTCACGTACAATTTAGTGTTAAAGTATCAGGTGGAGTAGCTAAGTGTGGATTTCGAATATTATGCAAGCAACTAGAGGAAGATTTAAAAGTTGTGGATAAAGATCTTACGGATCCAGCTTTACTCTACGATTTTAGTCATAAATCCACATATTTAAAAGCCAAGGGTCCACTTGTGCACGGAACCATCAAAACAGATGTACAGAACGACTTGAATGATTGTCCAGCAACGCCACTTTCAGCATCGCGACAGCTTGTCTCCCATCCAACAACACCGAGCTCTGACAGCTGTAAGATCGCCACCTATCAACGACGGAGGCGAGGAAGAGAAGAAGTTTGTCTCCCTGAAACAGAGTCCCTAGCGAACCGACGGTGGCAGAGACTGGAGAGCAGAGGCTGAAGAAGTTGAAGATCACAGCAAGAAACAGAGATCTTTGAGAGGCAGAGTACTCGTGTACTGATTCACGAGATATGAACAAGATCATATATGGAGAAGAGACTTCGTATATCAAACAATCAATGTATACTCATTCATTCTCTTTCACAGATCGATTGAAGTACAAAGAATCGGTATGATCTTCATCACTCGTTCTCACTATCTCAATCTATGTATATAAGAAGAGTAATTCTATTTCTGTTCTTTAACAGAGATCAAGCGTAACTCAGAAGAAGATCACCATCTCAGTCTCACATTCTCTTTTCTATTTATATGATCAAGTCTAACAAAGTCAGGTAACAGTCTAACAAACTAACTACTTTTAACATGATAAGAGACTTTCTTCTAGCTGAGCTGGCGATCCTTGTGATCTTTAGCTAATCCTGTGCTGAGTTCCTTGTAGTCTTGAACTGAGTGCTGAGTTCCTTGTAGTCTTGAACTGAGTTTGAGCTGTTGAGTAGCTGAGTATATTTAACATTCCCCCTCAAATTAGAGTTGGGTGGATACCCAAGTCCTAATTTGGTTCGTAACCTGTAGTGAGCATATCTGGAGAGTGGTTTTGTAAAAATGTCTGCAATCTGACAGCTACTAGGAACATATTTAACCTGTAAAGAGCCCGATGAAACCTTTTCTCTAACAAAATGAAAGTCCACTTCAATGTGCTTTGTTCGGGCATGTAAGATAGGGTTTGCAGTGAGAGAAATTGCAGATTGATTATCACAATATAGAGCTGTAGGAGTAGTTAAAGGATAGCCAATGTCTCTGAGGACAAAGCTTATCCAGGTTAGCTCATTGCAAAGAGAAGAGAGAGCTCTATATTCAGCTTCAGTCGAAGATCGACTTACAGTTGTTTGCTTTTTGGCTGCCCAGGATATGATATTAGAGCCAAGAAAAGTGCAGAAACCTGTGGTTGATCTGCGGGTATAAGGACATCCTGTCCAGTCAGCATCTGAAAAGGCATATAAGTGTGGAGAGCTGTTGGAATGAATGAATATGCCAAGGTGAAGTGTGTTTTTGACATATCGCAGAACCCTCTCAAGCTTCTAATAATCTGCAGTAGTTGGTGCTTGTAGCTGTTGACACAGTAGATTCGTAGCATAACTGATATCTGGACGTGTTAAGGTGAGATATTGAAGAGCTCCCACCAAACTACGATATTCAGAGGGATTAGACAGAAGAGTGGAGTCATTTTGATGAGTGTAAGATTTAAGAGGTAAAGGCGTAGAAATAGGCTTACAATCTATCATGCCTGCCCGAGTAAGTAAGTCTTTAGCATACTTGTTTTGGCACAAAAATAGATGTTCAGGAGTCTGCTTCACTTCTATACCAAGAAAATAATGCAAAAGTCCAAGATCTTTCATATGGAAGTTAAGACTCAAGGCATGAGTGATTTCTGTAAGTAGCTGAGCAGATGTGCCAGTCAAAACAATGTCATCAACATATAAGAGCAAGAGGATGGTATTCTGTTCATGATTATAGATGAATAGTGAGGGATCCGTGGAGCGCAAAAAAGCCAAACTCAATAAGGTAATCACTAAATTTCTCAAACCAGGCTCTAGGTGCCTGTCAAAGGCCATAAAGTGATTTTCTAAGCTGACAGATGTGACTTGGTTTCTGAGGATCAAGAAATCCAGGAGGTTGCTCCATAAAAACTGTCTAAGTAAGTGTTCCATGTAGAAAAGCATTTTTTACGTCAAGCTGGTGAATAGGCCAATGTTTCATTTTGGCTACAGCAAGTATTATTCGAACAATTGCATGTTTTACAACTGGACTGAATGTTTCAGAAAAATCAATACCTGCTTCTTGATGGAACCCTTTGGCAACTAACCTAGCTTTCAGTCTGTCTAGACTACCATCATGGGCAAGTTTTGCTTTGAAAACCCATTTGCAGCCAATTACATTCATATTGGCTGTTCGAGGAGTCAGAATCCAAGTCTTGCTTTGCTGCAATGCATCCATTTCCTCTGTCATTGCTTTATACCATCCCTTATGTGACATTGCTGACTTTATTGTTTTTGGTTCTGTAGGTATATTAGAAACGGCTAGGCAAGCATATCGAGGATTTGGCTTTAAGATACCTGCCTTTGCTCGTGTCTGCATAGGATGACTTGACATAATGCCTTGTGTTGAGATAGTGGGGCTGATCTCTTGTGGTATATGCAAACTACCTTGTCCTGTTCCATTGTTCAAATGATGAGATACTGCTGCTGTAATCTCTACTGGACATTCTTGACCTGGTGGAGATGAGTTTAATACTTGTTGCTGTGCTGCTTCTGTGCAGATACCATTCCCTGGCATTTATGGTGTTTGTGAAGGCTGATGAATAACAGCAGAGGTATGTTCTTCACTGATCAACTGAGGATCGAAGCTTTGAGTGACAGTTAAGTTGTGTTCTTTATTGAATAACTGGGGATCAATGCTCTTATGAGGATATGTATGACCTTCAGTAGGCTCTATTTCCCTTTTTGCTGACTCTATCAAGCGAATTTCTCCTGCCCATTGCTGATACAGATTTGTGAGAGAGTCATAAGTTGTTAAACATATCCTAGTGAAAGGAAACTGATGCTCATCAAAATGGACATTTCTACTAATATAGACTCTTCCTGTTGAAGGTACAAGGCATCTATAGCCTTTATGTTGTTCACTATATCCAATGAACACACATGTAAGTGATCTGGGGTCAAATTTGTTCTGTGCATACGGGCGTAGGGAAGGGAAACAGGCACACCCAAATACTCTGAGATGTTCATAAGCTGGTTCCTTATTATATAGCTTCTGATAAGGTGACTGCATTTGAAGTTTTACTGTAGGAAGCAGGTTAATGACATAATTGGCTGTAGAGAAAGCATCGACCCAATACTTTAGTGGAACTTTTCCATGATATAACATAACAAGTCCTAGTTCCACAATATGCCTATGCTTCCTTTCTGACACCCCATTCTGTGCAGGTGTGTAGGGACAAGACAGATATTGTTTGATGCCACACTCTTGAAGATGAAGTTGAAATCTGTTACTGAGAAACTCTCCTCCTCCATCACACTGAAAAACCTTAATTTTTGTATCAAATTGATTCTCGACTTGTCTTTGAAACAGAACAAATACCTTGAAGAAATCAGATTTCAGCTTTAAAGGATATAACCAACTAAACCGAGAGAAATTGTCCACGAACACAACATAATACTTGAAATGTTGAACTGAGGTGACTGGTGAAGGACCCCATATGTCACAGTGAACCCTTTGCAAGGGCATTGATGTTTCAGAATCAGATAGAGCAAAAGGTAGAGCTGTTGTTTTAGCCATTTGACAGCTATTACACATAGTCTGTATCTTCTTATTACAATGGATGAGTTTTTGATTCTGTAAATGCTGTAATACTCTTGAATTAGCATGTGCTAATCTCTGATGCCATGTCTCCTCATCTATTGCTCCTTTCTTTGCAGCCAGGTAAGCCTGAGTTGTTTGCAGGTTTACTTGATATAACCCCTTAACTTTCCTTCCGAGCAGCTGTGTGTTGTTGGTATAGTTGTCCTTTAGAAAGACACCAAACTTATCAAATATGAATGAGCATGGATAGTCATCGGTCGGCTTAGATACCGACAACGAGATTTCTTTTTATGTCGGAATAACTAGTACATCATTTAAAGGTAACATGCTATTTCCAGTATGTAAAACAATGTTACCAGTACACTCAACAGATAAATGTGAGCCATCACCAATCATCACAGTGGAATGTTCAGTATTTATGGATGAATTTTGGAGCATACCCGAGTCTGTTTGTGATATGAGCAAAGTGACACCGAACTGGATACCAATCACAGCCTTTTGCATCCTCAAGATGAATGGCAGCCGGGCGTAGGTATTTCTTCCGTTTGATAAGAGTTATCAAAACTGTACCAGCAACATAATGCATCATGTCTAGACTTTTTACAAATTTGACATTCTAGTTTCATGACATTAGCTGGTTTTTCTTCCTGATTTCTCTTGGACTGATCTTGATTAGGAGGATAAGATCGAGTCTGTTGATACCTCTGAGAGGGCCCTGCATAAGGTCGAAAACCTGATGAAGATGTGCCAGAATCAAAGTAACTAGAAACAGGTCTAGTTCTCTGATATTCTTGTATAGAATTGGCATTATTACTGAACCTGTAATTTGGACTTTGTCCAAAATTTCTGAACCCTCGACCTTTATTATTGAAATTTCTTCCTCTGATATTACCTCTTCCTCCTCTATAGTTCCCCTTCGAGCTAGAAAAGCGTAGTTTTGAGGTGTATAATCCTCATCCGTAACCCCTCTATACCGCAATTGTGAGTATTTTTGCCCAAAATATGCCATATTGGGATTGTATTGAGCTCTTGAGTATTCCCGCATTCGAGACTCATACCTTTCTAACCGGGCTATTACCTCATCATACTCAGCCGAGGTTTCAAACAATAAATTGTGGTTCGAAAACTCTCATATTCTCGCACCTAGACCCTCTAACACACCAAATAGCTTGGTGATGTCATCCACAGGTCTCCCTATGGCATTAAGCTGATCGCAAATTGTTTTGTACTCTCGTAGATAGACTGCCAAAGTTCTATCATATTTTTGGCAAGCTTGGAGCTTTCCCCTTAGTTCGAACTCTCTTGTTGCAGATTTCTGTGTAAAGCGATTCAGCAACGTTTGCCACACCTCATAAGAAGTCTCTATACCGATTATTATACTCAATACATTCTCTGAGACAGTTCCACTTATCCATGAGGACACTAATTGATCGGTTTTTATCCAATCAACGTAATCGTATTAGCAATCTCGGACTCACATCCCTCGTTATACATTTGCAGCATTCGAGGAGGTTGTGTAATTTCTCCATTGACAAAGCCAAACAACTCCTGACTCCTTAAAAACCTCTCGATTTGAGCTTGCCACAACAAGAAATTATCTTCTGCGAGCTTAATCATGACAAAATTGGCGATATTAACATGTATAGGAAACGGATAACTTGAAACTCTCACTGCCATTGTTTTATTTTCCTGATTTCAAGTAATCAAACTACTACTGAGAGTTCCTGTATCCTTATATTGCAGCTTCAACTTTCGAAGGATCCTTATGAAGAAGAAGAGCACAGCTTACCCGTATCGGTGGCTCGATACCATGAAGAAGTTGAAGATCACAAAGCAAGAAACAGAGATCTTTGAGAGGCGAGTACTCGTGTGCGATTCACGAGATATGAACAAGATCATATATGGAGAAGAGACTTCGTATATCAAACAATCAATGCATACTCATTCATTCTCTTTCACAGATCGATTGAAGTACAAAGAATAGGTATGATCTTCATCACTCGTTCTCACTATCTCAATCTATGTATATAAGAAGAGTAATTCTATTTTCGTTCTTTAACGAGAGATCAAGCGTAACTCGAAGAAGATCACCATCTCAGTCTCACATTCTCTTTTCTATTTATATGATCAAGTCTAACAAAGTCGGTAATGAGTCTAACAAACTAACTACTTTTAACATGATAAGAGACTTTCTTCTAGCCGAGCCGGCGATCCTTGTGATCTTTAGCTAATCGTGCTGAGTTCCTTGTAGTCTTGAACTGAGTGCTGAGTTCCTTGTAGTCTTGAACTGAGTTTGAGCTGCTGAGTAGCTGAGTATATTTAACAGAGGCGACGGACTACCACCGCCGATCGGAGCCACGGAAACTGATGATTTGAAGGATGTGTAGCTGAGGTTCTGGGTTTCATGCAGCTTGTGAAGATCGGGTAACACCCGGCACATCCCAATTGTATTATGTAATATTTGACCTGGACTTTGAATTCAATTCCTTGGTGCTACGATTGCGTGGGAACTTTGAACAACGTGTTGTGGAATTTTTCGAGAGGCATTGAATTAGTGTTTCTTCGTAACTTCGTTTGTGGATGCTTGGTAGTGAATTCATCACTAATTGATGTTACACGCTGCTAAATCAGTAACAAATCCATGGAAGGTAGCTTTTCTTTCTTTCTTTCTTTCTTTGAGTAGGTGGCAATTTATTGAGAGGAGTTAGGTGAAGTCTAGAGAGAGGGGGACTCTGAGTGCTTTTGAGGTGCCTAGCAAATGTGGATCTGGAGTATGTACCTATCATAAAGATCGTGCAGCGTGTGATAGT
Organism: Eucalyptus erythrocorys; assembly: GCA_014182555.1. Lineage (NCBI taxonomy): Eukaryota > Viridiplantae > Streptophyta > Magnoliopsida > Myrtales > Myrtaceae > Eucalyptus > Eucalyptus erythrocorys. The sequence continues at coordinate 331,911 of CM024605.1, read as the reverse complement.
TTTCTCGGGACAATTCTCCAATAATTGGGATAGGACTCTGTCGCCAAGTTCTACGAGGCGCTTGAAGAGGCAGAACCATGGAGGAATGAAGAAGATGCAGTGAGACTTGAAGAAGCCACCAGTTGACAGTCGAGTTCTTTTACCACTTGATAATTTTGGCAACTATGGAGAAGTGAAAACCAAATTGACATGGAGCATGAGAGTAATATCAACATCGGTCGTGCCCATGGATGATGACTGGTTAGGCAGTGATATTGTTTCGCCCCATGGACTGTGGATATGAAGAAGAAAAAATCACGATAAACATGAGTTTACATAAGTTATGCAGTAGAATAGTCACAAAAGCACAAGAAGCTAATTTTCTATTATGAAGTCTGAGGCCTTGGCAACAGTTTAGGATTCTTTTTTTATCCCTCCGTGCCACTGCGCTTATGAAGGAGAATGACCTAGAAGCCATAACTCCTGGAAACTTTTGAAGGTCTTGAGTGAAACCTGATTAATGAAAGATGAGCTTTTGAGGTACCAAATATAGGACATGCTAAAACGAGCAACATGTAGTTTCTCATATTAGTTGTTGTTTTTGCTTTAATGTTGTTAGAGCCATATCGGTTCAACAGTTACTTGGGATTTTCATCTGTATTACAGCATGAGTATGTGGTGATAATCATTGCTTGGAAGTTTGTGAGGAGTGTGACATCCAGAAATTTCAGTAGTGTTTTTTATTAAATCGAACGGGCATTTCATTGACGCGACTATAAGGTTGTTCTCAGAACTGATCACTCTTGAGATAACTAGACTAGCTGGGTAAGCCATTAAAGACTTTTAAGGCAATAGACTTGAGAATTCGACCAGGAATCGGCTTCTCGACCGTGTTCATCTTTAGAGGTCATTGCAGCACAGTTAAAAATTGAATTAAAATCAAAGATAGGTTGGTTCGACTGAGATGTGTGGCCGATCGTGGGTGACTCCACTAAATTGGAAATTCTCATCGACCGGCACTAATTTGATTTTTCTATCGTTTTGGTACCCTGTGTCTGTAATTGAGCCCTCGAGATTTTCACGACAATCGAGAGTCGCCAATGTGTCGAGTGAGTTCATTGTGGCTCGAAGAAAATCGATCACGAGTCAATTGTCTTGAAAAGTTCTGAAAACTACCTAGTAGTTTAGGTCACGCTAAAAACGCGCCAAAATGAAATTAACCGCCAATTTGAGCCAGATTTCATAAATTGAAGGTTCTGTGGTGTCACGAGCTATTTATGGAACATCGACTCAGTCTCAGAAGATTTTTCAGAAGACCCGAGATTTTTTACGAAAAACCGGGTCGGACAATTCGGAAAATGAACGGAAACTCAGATTGGCCATTTTGAAGAGACAGTTGACATCTGGGATATGTGATTCGGCGAATGATGAAGAGACAGTTGACATCTGGGATATGTGATTCGGCGAATGAAAGTTGTTTGGGCTTTTTCTGACTTCATTTTGGACCCCGACGGAATTTATTTGTTCGGAAAATCGGACGCCGAAGAAAAATAAATGAAATTAGGAATTGACTCTTGGGCAGCACAAAATTGCTTGGAAACTTGGCTATTTGAGAAATTTTAATCAAAAAAATAAATGGGGAGATAAAGCTTTAAATGCAAGAGATAAGGATGGCTAGTATGGGACCCCTTGGACTGATTTTTCACGTGTGTTCCTTGGTCCCTATCCATCTCCACGGTTACTTGTTCAAATTGCCTTCTGAGATTGAAGAAAACGGACGCCCTCTTGAAGCTGCAAAAAGACCACAAAAAGAAAAGAAAGAAAACCCCAGCCCAAGTTTTGATCCCATCCACCAATGCTCTCTCTTTTCACTCGGCCAGCTCCACGAAGGATTTCCCTTCCACGCATCTGCAACCTCCACTGAAGCCCCAACTCCACGCGTCCAAGAGAGGAGTCAACAAATCCAGCAACTTTCTCATTTTGGTTGACCATTTAAAGCTCCCAACGGCACTCACTTCTGTTGGCCACCTGCAGCATGTCCCACTGAGTCTCTCTCCATCTCCATTTCCCCACGCTCGGCCAACTCTAATCCATTTAAAGGCCACTGCTCCACGTGCTCTTCAATTTCACCTTCAGCCGAGTCACGTCAAAGCCATTTCCCCAGCTGATGTTCTTCAACGAAAATCCCTAGCTGCCACGCGTCCAAGAGCAGCTCACCATGGGTCAAAGAAACCCAGCAACTTCTCCACCGTATTGACTGAAGGAGCAAAGCCGAAGCTCCTTGGTTGTTTCCCCTTCCAGCGAACTACCACCATCCGGGCCTCCCCTCCGTCTCCGCCACGTTCTGATCAACCGAAGCTGCTTCTCCCGTTTTTAGCCACCAACGAAACTGCTACCCTGCGTTGCTCCCTTCCTTCGCTCGTGGACCCACCGACCGAATCAAATTGAAGTCCAGCAAGCCCACTTTGCAGCTCAAGATCTTCGCAAATCAGCTCACAATTCAGTGTTTTCAAGCCCAAGAGATCAGCCCAAGATTAATTCTCAGTTGGGCTGAGAATTGTTAGGCCAAGGTTGAGGCCCGGTCCAAGCCCATGAGTGTCGTCGCAAGCCCGGTTTCGGCCGCCGTTGCGTTGTCGTCGAGGTGTCCCGGTCGTCGAGTTGTGCAAGTGAGTTTTACTCACTAATGCTTTATTAGTGATCTAATTATGCCTAATGATTAATTAGATTTATTTAATTGCAATTAGGTGCTTAGATTAAATTACAATAATTAAATTAGAGACTTGTTAGTGCTTATTAATTAAATTGATTGTGCATTTAATTAATAGACATGTCCTAGTAATTATTGGATACTTCTTGGGATTTTTCCCGTCCCTTTTCGGGTGTCAATTTAATAATTCGAGCCTAAAATGAATTTTTAGGAATTAATTATTAATTTTCGAAATTAATTTAGTTAATTATTTATTTCCTGAAATTTCAATAAGGATGGCCAGGGGCCAGAATTTTATGCTGATGATGGTGGCGCAGACTGTTTATTTAATTGAGCTTTATATTGTGCTAAATTGAATTTATTGTGTTTATTTATTTAATTTCCGAAATTATTTATTTATTTATTTATTTCCCGGAAATTCAGCTGGGATGGCCAGTGACCGGAATTTCGTGCTGATTGTCGTGGTGCAGTCCGTTTATTTATTTGAGCTCTACATTGTGTGAAATTGAATTAATTATGCAAATTAGGGATTTGTCCCAAATTGAAAGAATTTGAGTGATGGGTTGGTTGATGGCCAAGTATGACTACTTAGCACTGATGAGCTGTAAAGCAGAAAGAACTGTGAAAAGGGAATTGGGGAAATTCTCGACCGAAACCAATCAGGAACGATGTAATGAGACATACGTGGTTCGGTGATTAAAGGATATTACTGGTGAAAACGGCGCCTTAAAGAACGCACGAGTGCTGTCTATTACATGTAGCAGTATGGACATACGTGGTTCGGTGATGGAGGATATCACTGGTGAAAACGGCGCCTTAAAGAACGCACGAGTGCTGTCCATTATACACGTCACCTTGGCTGAAACAGTGCCCGAGAGCATTAATGAGGCTCTGTGACTAAGTGTACTGCTGGCGGTGTGATGATGGGAAGTGAAGTGACCCAGGGATGGTCTAACTAACTTGTGAATCGACTAGGTCGATTGATCAATGAGTTGATATAGTGGTTGTGAGTAGATCGATTGTTCTAATGCAATATATGTGCATAACCTTAAATGCAGGTTGGAAACTGATGCCAAGGTAAGTCATCTGATTCGTGTTGTGCTAGGTAACCTGATGGTGTATTGGTTCCCTAATCGAGTCTTAGGGGGTAGAACTCGCTGAAACATAGTCTCATTGGTTGTTGAAAAAAAACCAATTTCAGGCCCTTAGGTGGAAGATCTTCAAGAGGAGGATTCTAGGAAAAGCCTAGCGAGGAAATCAGAGGAGGGTGAAAAGGATGATTTTGAGTACGACCTGCAGAAGGATTTAGACCTCCCTCATTTTGAAAATCTTGTGAATATATGTAGATATGTTAAATCTTACCTTGGAGAACAGTACTGTGAAGTTCAATGAAAGTCTGTTATGCTATGTATAAAAGTGTGGTTATGAGTTTTCAATATGAAAATGTGGCATTGCTTTTCTATCCCATTGTTTTATTGTCTGGGGATTTATAACTGTTTCCGCATGTGCTTAATTAATGAACGGGTCGGCGATACTTAGTCCTAGGATATCGCATTCTAAAATCGACCAAGATGAAGGATGTGTGCGTGCCCGAGGATCGGGGCGTGACAAGGAGTACATGATACAGGACTTGAGGGATCTTGATCAAAAAATTTATGAGACATGCATTCGTTCCATTGGTAGCTACATATTGATATTAAAATATTTCTATTGCTGGCAAGTTGATGTTGATTTCCTCTTGAATTGCGTGTATGCATGTATGCATGCATGCATGAGAGAATTTCTGACCCTTGTCCTCATATTTCTTTTCTCATGACAAGTAACAAGACCTTGCTTTTTCAACATAAGGCAAAGCTTTTGTTGGATAGCCTTGAAGTTCCAGCTGGATAAGATGTTTTCGGTAACCGGGTGCATTTCACATATGATCCTTCATTTTCTAATTAAGATGATTAGTGTTTCAGTCTTAATTAGTGAATGATTTCATATTGTACCCTTTGATTGAAGAGCTGTGTGATTGTTGAGGATGGTAGCGTTGTTGTGGCAGGAAGAAACTGGACTAATGAGACACAAAATGTATATTTATCATTGCTTCTCCACCCCCCTTCTACAAATTATTGCCAATAGCACTTTGTTATAGTTCTGAATGAATACCCTCGAATTATGCACTCCCTGTTTATTATTGATCATTTTATGTCTCACCCTTTAATAATTTTTTAATCTTAAGAGAGACATGCGAATGCCTTGAAGGCTTGAACAACTGACTTTGACAAGAAACTAGAATTGAGCAAACAAGAACCTTAGAACGGACGTTTTCAATTTTTGCATTTGAAAAAGTAGCTCGTGCAGATGGTATTCTGGAAAATAACAAAATCTTCCATGTAGCACTAATCAAGACGATGTACAAACTTGTGAGTACTGCTTTACCCAAAAAAAAAAAAAAACTTGTGAGTACTGTAATTTGTATGATCAAATTTTTAGTATCTCTGCTACACTTCTTTTCTACGGCCTATACCTACAAGAGAGTTTGGAATGACTGAATAGAGACCCGACCTGAAGGACCTCGGCATATTGTACTAGAAAGACATTAGTAGTCAGACGAACAATAGAGACAGATTCACAAAAATAAGAGGACCAAGATTCATCTGATTTATCAAAAAAAACATTTCATATGTGAATTTGGAGAACAATATGTCTTCAGGTAAAGAACGAAAATTCCCAATAAATAGCATATGTATCTTTCGAAAGATAAATTAATTTTCAAATTCCAGGATCGCTCGCCTAACTAGCATTCGTCTTGCATGACTAATCGGATTTTGATTTCGATTCACAAGTTTCGCTGGTGTGGCCAATGATGTGAAGTGGTTCTTTGACATTACATTACAAAAGATGTAAATTCTCAACATAAGTGAGCCCAAAACAAAAATTGATTAGATAAAAAAGATGCATTATCTCCAACATTCTGCTGAATGCTACAGAACTCCCAAGACACGATAACTGAATTACATGTCACTTTATCAAACAAATGGTTTACATAACAAGCCAAACCTACATGACTCCAGGATATTGCATATTTACAGGCTAATTTGTGGTCAGACTAGCTTTTCTAGTGATCTTATACACAAAATAACTCAAGATAAAGTCCAATACACTTTCTAGTTAATTTAAATCAATATGCATCCGGAATCTCCACAGGAAGCGTATGAAATAAGGACAGAAATAAAAAAGTTACAACCAGGGCTAATTCAATGACAGAAAATGCACCCGAGCAAACAAGTATTCTTTTCCAGCTATCCAAGCCCCAGTTTGTGACCACTGCACATCCTCCCAGTCCAGATTCTCCTCCAATACCTATTCAAGAAGGGTAGATAGATCGATGTTAAAGTTTGGGCTCCTATCGTTCTTTTCTCCTCGAAAAAATGAATCACTTTATTTCTTGTGAGTATACTGTGCTGCATACTTACATCACCAATTTGACCAGCATCTGAATTAAGAACATGAACAAGGACCATGCACACGCACAGACTATAGCTAGCAATACTTTATTCTCCAAGTCAGACGTTTAGTTTTGGCAAAATGTTACACAAACCAGTGAGAAATGACACGACGAGACGTAGTGAGGATTTCACTTTATGTGACAGCTAAATAGTGAGGGAAGAAGAGCACGTGATTTCTCTAAGCTTAATGTAACAAGGTGAGATGTGTCCTGGAATGTCAAAATTGGTAAAAAAAAAAAAAAAAAAAAAAAAGGAATCTTCCAAGTCCAAGAAATGCAAAGCACACACGCAAAATCCAAAGGAAGGAAACTAAAATGATGATGATGATGATAGTAATAATACCTCCAGATAGTCGGGGGGGCAGAGGAATTCTGACTGAACACATAACTTTCTGGGGAAGAGGCTTCTTACATTGAGACCACCGAAACACATCGGTCACAGTATTTTCAGGGTCGTTTCTCTCTCCATTCATGGAATGTGGGTGGTGATTTTGGGATTTTTCTGTTTCAGCTTGATGCATTTGAGAAGCTGTAGTAGCTTTGACCATCTTTTCTCCAGTGAAACAAAGCTCGTACCCTTAATAAGTCCACAAGAGAAAAAAGTCGCTCAAAAGTGGCATTGCTAATAAATAATCCAGGTGAAACTATGCTTTTGTGCCTGAGTGTTCGAGTCATTCCTATATTTTTCTGCAATTTGTAGTTATAAGTGAAGCCAACCATAGAAGCAATGAACATTCTGAGAAATAAAGGTCCCCAACAGAGTCGGCAACTCAGTTTTGGCACTAAGGTTTAAATTTCAGTAGACAAGTCCCCATACCACACAACCAGTCTGCTCCATACTCTCACTTATCAGACCGAGGTCAGCAGAAGATACATGCAGTAGCAATCGTGTGAAACAAACCCCATGAAATGAGGATTTCCTATTCCAGAAAGGCAGTTTATAACATAAATATTTAACATAGACTATCCTAGTGTGCATGATCAATTTTCAACAAACATCTATGAATGATGCTAAGTATATACTCTGCAAGAAATATGATACCTGCAGGAATGTGTCTCCAGATACAGCACTTCTCCTTTTTTCAGACGTGCAGATGTGTACAGGGGCTTTTTCAGGCCCTTGCCCGCAACAATGCTCAAGCTATATTTAATCCTACACAAAAAGCACTTGTAATTTATCAGAGCATCACTAATCAAATGGACAGAATCATAGCAAGCAAGATAGAGGCACTCGACTTAGACTTGACCAGTTAATAACCTAAGCATGTGCAACTAGGACAAAATACATAACAGGCCCTCGTCCTACAAACTACAACCAATCAAGCATGTTAGCCTTAACTTTTCATTAATGGGTATGTTGGTGATTTTAAGTATGCAGGTGATTTTAAGCATGTAGCCTTGGGCGACGGCAAGGTTAATTCTTTAGGTGCTCATTTAGCCATTGACTAAATCTGATACATGTGACATGTGAAATGGTGTACTTTTTTATGAACCACTATATCTTTTACATGATTTTCCTTGGAAAACTAGATCTCTTGCCCAATTTTCCTCTATTCCCAGATGTAATTGCATGAGCGCGGGGAGACCAGTATGGACTATTCCCATCCTTTTAGGAATGTGATTGGTGGTAAGAACACAAAAGACATGTCGCTCAAAAGGTCAAGGGGTTCCATCCAACATAAGCTCCAAAAGCGGGAGTGAAGAGATGACAGCATGGGGCTCTTCAAGCCAGCGCAGAAATTGAGAGTATACATATGTACTTATGCATGAAATTGACAAGGACAGCTTCCTCCGACATGCTAAACCAAAACAGAAGGGATAAATTCCAAGATTATGGTGCTTGAAAAGCTCAACTCTCTAGAAGACAAACTGCTGGAAATAACAAATGGGAAACTAAAACATACCAAGGTTCATTGCAGAGATTGTATTGTATTGGAACTTCTCGTACAAATTGTTGTTGCCGCAGTTCATTCTAAAGGACAAAAACCGATTTTATTAGATTAGCTAATTTGCATGCATATAGAGAATAATATAATATGATACAACATTGAATTCAATGATAATCATGAAAATGAATTTGCAATCCCCAACACCCGACAACAATAGCCAAAGCCTTTTACAAACGAGGGATCGCTACATGGTTTCCCCTGGCATAACCCAAGGCCTCATGTGCCTTTCTCAATACAGTTCCATCAAAACGTACATCTTCTGGCAAAAAATCTCAAGGTCATTGCTTCACTTGTCCAAACCACTTAACAAGCTTATGTTGTCTTGTCATCCTTGATAAACCATCATCAATTCAAGTAAATTCCATTTTACTGTATCACTTGTAATGTGCCGAAAGCTGTTAACAATTTCCCAGATTATGTAAATATATGGAGAGGGTTGGATGGGCAGCGAATGGGAGAGAAAAGAAAGATTCCATGGTTGCTAACCCATGCGAAACCAAAGTAAAGGAAAATGAGTTGAGATCCATAAGTCAAGGAGATCCTGAGATCGGGCACATTCAAGAACTGTAAGAATCCTTTATGCGTTGGATTGTCCTATGTTTCTTTTCTTTTTGGGCCAACGAAGGTGGAATCCCGTGTGTTCTGCGTGCGTTTGCAGAATTTGATATCTGCAGGGATTATGACATCTGAAATAGTTTTTTGGTAATGTGGGTCAAGATTGAGCTTTCTGTTTTTGTTTTTCTACGATGAACCAAAATCCATGTGATGGAACGAAAGCTGCTTGCTATTTGTTTTGCGTATGCCGTCCAGCTATAGCGAAATGAATAAAGAGAATATTCAGTGTCATGTAGGACGATATTGGTGGGATGATCTATTTCTTACACGATTTGTTTTTCTGTCTTCTTCTGTATGTTAATGATTTTGGGCAGTCAAGGAGATCCTGATTGAAGTCCAAGCCTTCCGCATAAACTTTTCACGGATAAGGGAAGCAGCTGGGCTATTTAGGCGAAGCACAAAATTCTTTAAATGTCAGAAACCAAGTCTAAATGCTCAAAAATGGTCCAGCTTGTCGCAAGTGCCAAACCACCAATATAAAGGAAGATGGCCTTCCCTGTGAAAACCTAATGACTTTGTTCAAACCTACTATAACGACATTAGCACATTTACAGTCTGTCAAGAATAAGAGTCTCTTCCTAACAGCATTAATTTTGTTGAGCAAATATATTTCTCCCTGACAGCACTTTTTGGCTGAACTGTAACAGCATTTGAATCACCAACTCAGTTTGTAACTTAAGACATGTCTAGAATGCTAATATTGATTGGTTCACCCAACACTCCTCGATAAAAAGCAGAAAAGTTTAAGCAAAAACTAAAACTAAAAGCTACCTTCATTATCTCATTATTTTTAAATGTAAAAATAAAGAAAGTAATGACTAAAATCAAAAGCCACAGTACGTTCATATGGATAAAATTCCTGTCTACCTGTCCATACAAGAGTCAGAGTGCCAGTCAAGTTTCTGGCGTTAAAAATAATTGTTTGTTATAATTTGTACGAGAACTGCAATCTCTTGATCATGCTCACCAGTCAAACACAAAATTTGTTGAGTTTCTCCAACACCTGCAAGAAAATTTATGGAACTATGCTCCCTCAAGGCATTCTAATGGCGGTTTAAAGTTAGAATAAGATATAAAACAAATCAAAGAAAAAGAAAAAATAAAAGAAAAGAAAAATAAAATTAAAAATAATTCAAAATAAAAAAGAAAAAGAAAACTAAAAAATAATTCGAATAAAAAAAAAAAAAAAGGAAGAAGAAATGAGAGGAGAAAGTGAAGATTTGTATAGGTGTGAGGTAAGAGATATCAAGTGAGGAAAATATTTTCCACTTTTCAAAAGTGGAAAACATTTTCCCTTACTTTAGAAGACTTTTTTCCTTAGATGGAAAACATTTTCCCCAAGGAATTCATTTTCCGTGAAACGAACACCGGAAAATCCGGAAAACGTTTTCCTGAAAATTATTTTCCGCGAAACGAACGGAGACTAAATTTTCAAAAGACTAGCTTTCATCTTCATATCACATCATACTCAGAAAACTCATATGAATCCCATATGCATGCATATGCGGTCTTTCATCACTCTGAAAAAAGCAGTTGAAATGTACTAAATCGGTTCGCAAAATGGTGGTCATAAGCTGCTAAAGAAAATATCAATTGGACATTGTACTGGAAGAACCTCGGAGACATGTTACCAGTCAACTCTAATACAACTTAGGCTATACATAAAAGCACCATATCCGGATGAAACTTCAGAATACATGCAACTCTGGGAAAAATCACATCATTTCTTGGAAACCAATCATCACTGAACCAATAAAAAGCTCGATGATAATTGCCATTCAGATCATTCATGTACACTGTGTTTCCATGTAATTTGCACATCTCAAATTGGCGTATTCCTGGCCTCAAGTCCTCCCCCATTCATACCTCCATCTCTCACAGTTCTCCGGATTCCTGGCCTCGAGTCATCTCTGGGCAACTCAAACCGGCAAACCGGGCACGTGTTATGCATCCCCAACCACGGCAAGATGCAGTCTTGATGGTAACGATGCATGCAAGGCAACACCTTCAGCTTCTCCCCCTGCACGAACTTGTCCTTGCAAACCGCACAAACCCCATCACCAGCTCCCAATCCCTCTTCGCTCACGGTAATCAGAGGCAAGCCCTCCACGACTCTTATTGACGCCAGCGAATCGCCTATTCTGGTGATCCCATACCTTCGAGCCCGCAGCGGCTGCTGAATCTGAGGCGGCGGCGCGACTCCGCCACTGCCGCCACCGCCGCCTCCGCCCCGCCGCCGCCTCCGCCCTCGCCGCCGCCGCCGCCGCGAACGCCGCCTCTGCCGCGCTCGCCACCACCGCGTAGCTCTCGTCGGGATCGATGTGGTCGCCGCGGATGACAAATACAAGATCCGAATCCAAATTAGGGTTTATGCTTGAACCTTCCGATTCTGGGTAGAAACTGAATGGGAACTCCCGATCAGGGTCTCTCGATCCCTGCTCGCGCGACGCCATCGCTCGCTCAATCCCACTGATTGCTCCTCCGAACGCCTCTTCCCGATCGAACTCTTCTTCCCCCACATCGAGCAGCGAATTCAACGAGACCGAAACTGCTGAGCTCCGCCCGAAAATCTCAGCTCACTTCACGCTAGTAGTGGCAGGCGCTATAGACTATCGAGTTACAGTCCAGTCGTAGAGGATACGAGCGAAAATAACAAAAATGATGTAAAATATCATTTACACAAACAACTAATCAATCAAGAACAAACGGATCCATATATGATTGTAAAACACCGACATCACTAAATATAGCGGAATTAAAGCATACCTGTTTGAGCAATCGCTTCAAATGAAGAAAAGTAGATCACTCTGATAATCAGGGATCTATTGGAATGCCAGATTTTCCTCTCTATGATCTATTTCAGTATAGCAGCTTTCAATGGGAGTAAAGTAACTGATAGGTATAACCTATCCTTTTATAGGCTAGAGAGGGGACCTAGCAAACCCTATTCAACAGTGTGTCAACTAGGCCCTTCCCATTACGGGCTTCAGTTAAACACAATTGCTTACACTTTGCTGCTCAACTAGGCCCGTTATCAATAGATGTCAATACCCAATTTAATCAGATCAGTGTAAGGTTCAACAAATATTGGAATATCCATTAACCCGATTGGGTTCGTTCGTTTCGCAGAAAATGGACCATCTCCGGAAAATATTTTCCCAGAAGTCCTTTTCCAGGAAAATGACAATATTTTCTGGTGTTTGGCTAAAACCTGAAAGTGTTTTAGAAAATATTTTCCGGTGTTCGGTAAGAAAAATATTTTCCGCTCACCAAATTGACGAGCGCGAGTGCCAAGCTCGAGGCTTGCCAGATCGAGGGATAAGTACACTAATGGTGCCATAAGTTGTGTACGGTGCTCACTTTGGTGTCAAAAGTTTCCGTCGAATCACTTAAGTGCCAAAAAATTTGAAAAACGCTCACTTTGGTGTCAACGCCAATCTGAACTACCGGAAATCCGACGTGGCCTTTTTTTAATAATTTTTTATACTGATGTGGCTCGCCGGAAAGTCCAGTTAGTGTGTAAAACACCAAACGACGTCGTTTGGTGTCTTAAATCCCAAGTCGAAACCCTTAATCCCCAAATCGAGAGAGAGAGAGAGAGAGAGAGAGAGAGAGAGAGGCCATGGCGGCGGCGTTGTCTTCTTCGCCGAAGAACAACACCAGAGAGAGAGAGAAGCCATGGCGGCATTGTGTTTTTCTCCGAAGAACAACACCCAGAGAGAGAGAGAGAGAGAGAAGCCATGGCGATGTCGTCTTCTTCCCCAAAAAACAACACCAACAGAGAGAGAGAAGCCATGGCAGCCGCATCTTCTTCCTCGAAAACAACACCAGCACCAGCCACTCTTTCCCTCGCACTCCTTGTCTTCTCTCTCTCTCTGCACCTTTAATCCCCCTTCTTCCTCCTCCTCCTCTGTCCTCGCCTCCTATTTTCCCATCACTTCTTGGCCGAGCGATGGTGGCCGAGCACGATGGCCGAGCGACAGTGGCCGAGCACGGTGGCCGAGTGACGTTGGCCGAGCACGGTGGCCCAACGACGGTGGCCGAGCACGGTGGGTCGGCGAGGATGAAGAAAAAAAAAAAACCCTATTTTCAATCACGAATGGGCTATACGGCGTCATTTTTCCTAAGCCATCCACATAGGACGGCAAAACGACGTCGTTTAAAGGGTTTATCGAATTTTTTTAAAAAATATAAAGTCACGTAATCATTTTGGCCGGAATTTCTCGCCGGTGGCACCAAAGTGATCGTTTTTTCTCCGATTTGGCACTTAAGTGATCCGGCGGAAACTTTTGGCACTAAGGTGAGTGCTGTACACAACTTATGGCACCATTAGTATACTTATCCCCCAAATCGACGAGCGCAAGTTTAAGATCGATGAGTTTGAGGTTCACCTAGTTCGACGACTAGCCAAGAAAGAAGAAGATAGAAAACAAATAAAAGAAAAAGAAAAAGAAAAAATAAAAGAAAAAAAGAAAAGAAAAGAAAAAGGAAATCAAAAAGAAAAAGAAAGCTAAAAAATAATTCGAATAAAAAAAGGAACAAGAAATGAGAGGAGAAAGTGAAGATTTGTATAGGTGTGAGGTAAGAGAGATTAAGTGAGGAAAATGTTTTCCACTTTTCAAAAGTGGAAAACATTTTCCCTTACTTTAGAAGACTTTTTTCTGTGGATGGAAAACATTTTCTCCAAGGAATTCATTTTCCATCAAACGAACACCGGAAAATCCGGAAAACATTTTCCTGGAAATTATTTTCCGCGAAACGAATGGAATAGTTTCTTCCAAAAGTTGCTTGTTGTAGATAATGATGGTTTCATTGCGAGATTTGTAGGAATAGTTGCATCTCTTCTCTCTCTCTCTCTCTCTCTCTCTCTCTCTCTCGTTGTAATAGAAAAGAGGAACATTTTTATGTTCTGTGGCACCATATGATTGGTTCAGCCAAACAAGCCATTCTTGCACTTTCATTGATCACAAACGACGGAGTCATCAATGTTAGTAGAATCACACAAGCTAATATTGTTATTGGCCTTGCCAGTGGCGATTTCGGGGTCATGGAAGTATCCTATCGTGTCAAATTAAAGAGCATATTGTTATATATAAGGTTGATCCGATTATGTGCAAAGACGCCTACGATCAGTCCGTTAACCAAGTAATTCAAGCTGACGAAAATACGTCAACCGTTATTGGCACACCATTCCGCAGGCACATCGAGCACTTTCACTTCTTCGTTTCTCAGTATTACATTGAGTTGAGTGGACTCGGCATATTCCAAGTCTTGGTGTACCATGTTGATATGTGGTTTAAGTCATGCCACCGTTCATGTCATGCTTACTAATCGTAGTAGAGATGACTACTCACAACATCATTCTAGCCAATGGAGTAGCGGGGGGCTCGTGTGGAAGGAGATGTCGAATTACGCACGCAACCTTATTCGTGCCAGTTCTAGAAAGGGATTGTAAACTTCACACATCATCACGATTCCATTCCAATTTCCCTCCGTCTCTCCATTATTATAAACGCCTTCTCCATCCGCTCGTCGTATCATGTAATTCCACGTCATCACGGTTCGGTTCCAATCTCCTCCCGTCTCTCCATTAATATAAACACCCTCTTCATTTCCGCTCGCTGTCCCATGTAATTCCACATCATCATGATTGGGTTCCAGCTTCCCTCCCTGTCTCCATTATAAACGACCTCTCCATCTGTTACCTGTACAATAAGTACTGTTTGTTTAATTGTGTTTCTATTTCTCGAAATAAAAAATTATGTTCTTTTATTTCGGGGAATAAAAAAATAATAGAAACACGTTTATTTACACTTTTGTTCCTGAAAATAGATTTGGAATAGAAACAAGAAATAGAAAAAACTTGTTCCTAGGAACAATTTCGAGAAATACTTTTTTTTCCTTTTCCTTTTTTTTTCTTTCTTCCTTTTTCTTTGGCCGGTTGCCGGCCATGGCTGAGGCCAACGACCGGCCAAAAAGAAGAAAAGAAAAAAAGGAAAAAAATTTAAAAATTTAAAAATTAAAAGAAACAAAAAAATTTTATGTTTACCAAACGTGTTTCTAATCTTTTTCTATTCTGGAAACAGAAATTTTGTATAGTTACCAAACGTATTATTTTGTTCAAAAATTGTTCCCCAGAACAGAAATCATTTTTTTTTTCTATTTTTAGGAACAATTTTAAGCAAAAACGCTACCAAACGCGCCAGAAAATTCCAAATCTCTCTCTCTCTCTGCCTCTTCGATATGGATGCGCAAAAGATGGCTCCATTACTTGCAGGGTTGCTTTGCATTATGGTACTGACGACCATGCCTTTTGGGGGCGGAGGACATGGCACGACGCTAGAAGTGGGTAGCGAAGTAGGAGCTCACGCCGCTAGGGAGCTACCGGAAGCTGTCTGTCACCATAAACGGACGAACCCCTGGCTTGACCATATCGGCTTATCAGGGAGACCTGCTCGTCATCAAGGTCACCAATGGGTTGGGGAAGGAGGACCTCGCAATCCAGATCAACGGAGTGAGACCGGTAAGTAACGAAGACATCAAAAAGCATGTATCGTGAAGGTGTTCAGTCCATGTGGGGACAATGACTGATGATGTCAGGGTTGGGTTTTTGTAGATTGGCGGGGCTTCGACGCACCCCATATGGCCTGGCGAGACTTTTGCCTATCGGTTCATCGTCGATCGGGTGTGTCCCATTACAAAGATCCATTTGACACTTATTTATGACTTATTTACTTAATATTATTATACCATATATTAACTTATTCAACATCCATGTGGGTCAAAAAATGGATTTATGGAACATTTTAACAGGTCTAATTGGGAGAAAGCAACTTTTATTATCCATTTATCCCTGGCGTCGGCTTCAATTTTCATGAGGGTCCCCAGAACATGAACTCGACCATCGCCTCCACTATGACCATCACCTCAACTATCCCCAATTCCACCACCCCTTAATGTCCTAGCTATATTTTATGTCACGCCCCGAACCCTGAGCGCGTGCCCATCCCTATCTGGTTGATAATAATTTGTGACTTTCCAGGACGAGTCGTCAACCCTTTCCATCAATTTGCACATGCGGAAGCAAAATGAAATCCCCTGACAGTAATCATCTCGGGATAGAAAAGCAGGACAACAATTTCACAAAATAAACATGCCTTTATTTTCACATAATGTCAAGTATAGGGTCTATGACCAAAAGACTACAAAAGCTGGCTTTCCAAAAAGAGACAGTCCTAGTTGACATACACTTCTGATCACCTTCTCTCGTCTCCAGGCCTTCCACTCAACGATCCTGAAAAATTGTCCCACAACAGGGTGAGATATAAATCTCAATGAGTCTAAGCTCTAAACCCCGATTAGGAGGGTAATACGCCAAGAGATGTCCTAACCACACGATCACGCAATTGGCATAAAGGACTTACCTCGCTTCAATTCCACCCTGTATGTCAATACAGTTCATATCACAGACAACCATACAAATATGAGCAATAATTAAGCTCCAACAATTGGAACGTCACACTCAAATTTGTCCCATAATCCGATACATCAAATCCACTCAACAAGCGTTCTAATTGATAAATACACCCACTCTGGGGCACGCCTACTCTAAGTTCGGCGGTCTACTGGCATAGCTAGGCATCGTCTCACTCCATTAAATATAGTTACGTCTCTCAAAGGCGACTTTTTTGAAAGAGTATAGGTCCAGCCTCTACTGCGACCCAAATCCCAATAAATGGGTAACGTCCATCTGACACAGTTTGGAGACAGGTTCTCTTAACCAACACACGACCACTCATTCTCAGCTCAAGACACTGTGCATTGCACTCAAATGCCTTAATTAAAATAGTGAACCCGGCCTATTTTCTTCATATTAAAAACATCCAGTGAAATTAGTTGTGCGTGGATACACGGTCAAATTAGACCCAGAAATTCCATAACTCTCTTTTTAAAATCCCACTGGTTTATATAGTATATAAAACCATTTTCGGTGTTTAAAACCCAACACCCAGGATTTTCTGGATAAATATTGGAATTTCACAATTTTTGGAATTAAATGCCAAAAGTCAACTCAACACTCAATTTGCATAATTTAACACTCGATTGCAGAAATTAACCACACCGTTGCAATCAACACGAAATTTCGGTCACCGGCTATCCTAGCCTTATTTTCGGAAAAAAAATAATAAACAATCAATTTTGAAAATTAATTAATTAATCCAATTTAATTTCTAAAAATACTAACCTAGGCCAAAATTATTAAATTAAATACCAATATGAACCCGGAAAATTCCCGAACCCTTCTAGATAAATAATACAATTTATCTAAGCCTCAACTAATTTAATCTAACCACCTAACATGCATAATTAAATAACTAAAATTTTAATTTAATCTAACTAACCACCTAATTCCTAATTAAATAAATCTAAACACCCGTTAAACGTCATTAGCCTATCAAGAAGAGTTTAGAGTATAAACTCACTGGTTATTTGCGGAAATCGGTTCACCGCGACAACGGTGCAACAGCGGCCGAAATCCTAATTTTCGGCAGCGTCGGCGAACTCTCAGGCCGAACCTAAAACGGGCCCAACAAATCTCAGCCCAATCTGAGATTTGTTTTTGCGTTGAACTGGGCTCACTGCAGACGCTAGGCTTGGGCCTGTTCTTTGGACTTCAAGTGGGCTGAAATGGGTTGACTTCACTTCTGGTTTGCAAGGGAGTTGGGTTGCGGAGAGTTGGGCCGCTGATGCGGGCTAAGCTGGCGTGGCTTGGAATTGCTGGACTTTTGGGCTGCTGGAATTTCACGGGCTTGCTTCTAGCAAGCTAGGCCATGAAGACACAAGACGGAGGGAAGCTGCTTCGTCCGAGCTGTGGGGTCTTTAGCGCTGGACAACGCACGACATTGAAGAAGAATGAAGGGCAGCTGGCGGGTCAACGATGGGCTCACTCGGTGGGAGGGGGTTGACCCGTGGGGGACAGCAAGTGGTGGACAACGTGGAGTTGAAGAGAAATAAATTAAAACAGAAATTACAAAAGCTGGCTTCGACAGACGAACATCAAAGAAGGAGTTGATGATGATGATGGTGTTACGGCTCGATTGGAGGCACGACCCAAGAGGGTTCTAAACAAAGGCCGTGACCGATCCATGAACAAGTGACCCTCAGCTTAATTCTCGGGACTTAGAGTATTCTCAAGTTTTCTAGAATACTCCTGGGGTATACGGTATTTATACGGTATTTGTATGCATACGATATAAATGCAAGTAGCTGGTAGCTGGCAGCCGGGAATAAATGTGGGTAGATGGTAGTTAAGAAGATCCAATCTCCACCGTTAGATCTAAGGGAGATCTACAGATACGGTTCGCCTTGTACTTGTATATAAAGGGGTCCTCCCCTTCATTGTAAAGCATCTCATTCACGAGTAATAGAAAATCCAGAACTTCTCTTTCTAAAAGAGTTTCTCTCTCTACGATCCTTGAGAGTGAGTGTGAGTAAGGCTGACTTGGGAGAAATTCCTAAGGCCGCACGGGCAAAGGAAACGCTAGATCGATCGGCCCGTGACAAGTGGTATCAGAGCAAAAGTTGTTCCAAGCGCAAGCACAATGGCTGACTCACGATCTGATGAGGCACTGGCCATGGGTGGTGATTGTATTGATCGTGGGCGAAACACCGAGAAGGGTGCTGTCAAGGGAAAGAAGAACCGTGGGAGTTCAAGTTCAAAGGATCCAATGGGAGATCTTGTGCATTGCATGACAAAGCTAGAGTTGTTCGTCACCGATGTCCAAGGATCAGTCGATGACCTGACCCAGACCGTGGATGGAGTAGATGCTGGAAGGGAGGAGCTTGTTGCTGAGGTGCAAGAGCTCAAGACCAGCATGGGGGAGCTCCGACATGAGTTGCTAGAGACCTTGCGGGAGGAACTCGCCCAATGGTACAAACCTTTGGAGGCCATGATGGCAGCCATGCGCGCAAAGATAGATGAGCTTAAGGGTAAGCTCGCGGAGACTGAAAATGCACGCGTGAACGAGATAAACACCATGCAAGGTCCACGAGTGGATATGCCAAAGCCAAAGGAATTCAAGGGCTCGCGGGTGGCCAAGGATGTAGACAACTTCCTGTGGTATATAGAGTGGTACTTCCAAGTCATGGGAATCAACGACGACCAAACACGGGTAAAAACTGCTTCAATGTATTTAGCTGATAGCATATTGTTGTGGTGACGTCGTCGGTTGGATGATAAGTGCGGGAACCCTATCACTACTTGGGGTGGATTCGTCGAGGAGTTCCGACGGAATTACTTACCCGCTTATGCGGAAGAGGAAGCTTGCGACGAGCTAAAACGTCTCAAGCAGAAAGGTGGTGTGCGTGACTACATCAAGCGGTTCTCGGAGTTGCTACTCCAAATCCCCTCGATGAACGAAGTTGAAGCATTTCACCAGTTCATGGGTGGTCTCAAGCCATGGACAAAACAGGAATTGAAGCGGTACAACGTGGGAGATCTCACTATGGCCATGACCGTAGCCGAGTCGCTCGTGGAGTACAAGGCGCCTTCCGCGTCTCGATCAGACACTCGTCCAAAGGATAAAGCCACTG
This sequence comes from Eucalyptus erythrocorys, assembly GCA_014182555.1. Taxonomy (NCBI): domain Eukaryota; kingdom Viridiplantae; phylum Streptophyta; class Magnoliopsida; order Myrtales; family Myrtaceae; genus Eucalyptus; species Eucalyptus erythrocorys. Next base: position 312,575 of record CM024605.1, on the reverse strand, counting down.
GTGGGGGAGATCAGGGGAGATACAACCGCCCGACCAGAGGTAGACCACCGTTCAACTCCCACAAAGCTCATGCTGAGTCGAGTGGAGGAGGGCAAAGGAAGGTATGCTCATACAAATGCTTCTTCTGTGACGGACCACATATAGCTTGGGATTGCCCGAACAAGGCCAAGCTGGCCACCCTGTGTAAGGAAGATGAGCCAAAGGAGGAATCGCGGTTGGGTTCCCTGCGCCTCCTTAGCTCAATTAAATCCAATAAGGCGAAGGAGCCCAAGGGACTCATGTTTGCGTACTTGAGGATCAGAGAGTCTACAATGAGTGCACTCGTGGACACAGAGCTTCCGACCTCTTCATCTCGGAACAAGCCGCAAAGAGACTCAACCTATAGGTTGAGAAGGGAGCCGGTTGGCTCAAGATGGTGAACTCCAAGGAGATCCCTGTAATCGGTGTCGCGAAGGATGTGGAGCTGCAATTAGGGCAATGGAAGAGCAAGGAGACGCTAGAGGTAATTCCCCTTGACGACTATGACTTTGTCATTGGATTAAATTCCTAGATAAGATCCATGCTGTTATATTGCCATTCGCCGAATGTATATGCGTGTTGGACAAGCGTTGTCAATGCGTGATTCCGATCCACTGTGAGTTGAATCGAGATCAAAAGATGATATCTGCAATGCAACTCACTAAAGGAGTTAGGAAGGGTGAGGTGACCTTTCTAGCAGCCTTGAAGACTGAGGATGACAAGGGCAATGGGAAGAAAATCCCAACAGAGGTGGCCCAAGCCCTCGACTCGTTCAATGACGTGATGCCTCCAGAGTTGCCAAAGAAGCTGCCACCCAAAAGAGAGGTGGATCATCGAATCGAGCTGGTGCCTGACGCTCGACCACCTGCCATGGCGCCGTATCGCATGGCGCCCCTCGAGTTGGAAGAGTTGAGGAGGCAACTCAAGGAGCTGCTCGATGCGGGGTATATTTGGCCGTCGAAGGTCTCGTTCAGTGCGCCGGTCCTATTTCAAAAGAAACACGATGGATCACTCCAGAAGTGCATTGACTACCGGGCGCTGAACAAGTTGACCGTGAAGAATAAGTACCCGATCCCGCTTATCGCGGATCCCTTTGATCAACTTGGTGGAGCTAAGTGGTTTACCAAGCTGGATCTTCGATCGGGCTACTATCAAGTTCGGATTGCTGAAGGGGACGAGCCGAAGACCGCATGTGTGATGCGTTATGGACCCTACAAGTTCCTCGTGATGCAGTTCGGCTTGACCAACACTCCGGCCACCTTTTGCACGATGATGAACAAGGTACTCCACCCTTTCCTAGATCGGTTTGTAGTGGTTTATTTAGACGATATTGTGGTTTATAATCGGGCGTTGGAAGAGCATGTTGAGCATCTAAGGCAAGTCTTCCAAGTCTTGCGCGAGAACAAGCTATACGTCAAGGGTGAGAAGTGTGCATTTGGCCAAGAGGAAGTTCCATTCCTGGGGCACATCGTCGGGGGTGGACGTGTGCGGATGGACAAAGCCAAAATTCAATCGATCGTTGAATGGGAGCCGCCGACGAAGGTGACGGGGTTGAGGTCGTTCTTGGGCCTCACCAACTATTATCGACACTTCATCCGGAGCTACTCGAGCATTACTGTGCCACTCACGGACCTACTGAAGAAGGAGAAGTCGTGGGAGTGGACGGATCGTTCGATCGATTGAAGAAGGCTATGACCAAGGAGCCGGTGTTGGTGCTGCCTGACCACACTAAGCCCTATGAGGTAGAGACTGACGCCTCAGATTATGCTATTGGCGGTGTGCTCATGTAGGATGGCCATCCGATGGCGTACGAGTCCCGAAAATTGAATGATACCGAGCGACGATATACTGTTCAAGAAAAGGACATGACCGCGGTGGTCCATTGCCTTCGAACATGGAGGCACTATCTCCTAGGATCCAAGTTCTTCGTGAGGACGGACAACGTGACCATGAGCTACTTTCAGACCCAAAAGAAGCTGAGTCCGAAGCAAGCTCGTTGGCAAGACTTCTTAGCAGAGTTCGACTACACGTTGGAGTACAAGCCGGGGGAGGCCAACTCCGTGGCGGACGCGCTGAGTCGGAAGATGGAGCTCATGAGTAGCTCAATGAGTCGACCGAGTTGTACTTGGGTCGACCGCATAAAGGAAGGGCTGAAGCATGATCCAAGAGCCCAAGCCCTCATTAGGTATGCTAAGGAGGGCAAGACCCGACAATTTTGGTGTGAGGGCGAGCTCCTTTACACCAAGGGAAGACGTTTGTACGTACCTTTCCATGGGAAGTTAAGGAAGGAAATCTTGCACGAGTGCCACGACTTGAAGTGGGCGGGTCATCCAAGGATACACCGCACACTAGCCCTCGTCGAAGATCAATACTATTGGCCTCAAATGTGCGACGACGTGGAGGCGTATGTGAAGACTTGCTTGGTATGCCAACAAGAGAAGTTGGAACAACGGTCGTCGCCGAGGTTGTTGGAGCCGCTTCCCGTTCCAACTCATCCATGGGAGAGTCTCTCCATGGACTTCATTGTCAACCTGCCGAAGTCCGAAGGGTGTCGGACTCTCATGGTCGTGGTGGACAGGTTCTCCAAGTACGCGACCTTCGTGTCGGCAACTAAGGATTGCCCAGCCAAGAAGGCGGCCAAGCTGTTCATGAAGCATGTGGTCAAGTACTAGGGTGTACCACAAACGATCGTGAGCGATCGTGATCCTCGATTCACGGGGCGTTTCTAGTCTGAGTTATTCAAGCTGCTGGGGTCGAAGCTGAATATGTCGACAAGTTTGCATCCCCAAACCGACGGTCAGACGGAGTGGGTCAATGCACTCTTGGAGATCTACCTTCAGCACTACGTGAGCACAACGCAAGTGAATTGGGCAAAGTTGATAGATGTAGCCCAATTCTCCTACAACCTGCAGTGGAGTGAATCAACCGGCCAAAGCCCGTTCGAGATCGCGACCAGGCAACAACCGAATACCCCTAGCGCTATTGCTTCGGGCTATTGGGAGAGTAGTCCACCCGCATACAAATTTGCCAAGGATTGGCAAGAGCAAGCCGACTTGGCAAGGGCGTGCCTACACAAAGCCTCTAAGCGCATGAAGAAGTGGGCCGACAAGAAGCGGTGGCACGTGAAGTTCCAAGTAGGAGACCAAGTGTTGGCGAAGCTACACGCGGTTCTTCGCTACAAGGACGTACACAAAGGGTTGATCCGTTGCTACGAGGAACCGTTTCGTGTGCTACAACGAGTTGGGAAAGTGGCATACAAGCTGGAGTTACCACCAAAACTAAAGGTACATCCGGTTTTTCATGTGAGTATGCTTAAACCTTTCCAGGTGGATGAGGAAGATCTGGATCATGAGAAGTCACAATGGGCGCCACTCGGGGCGAAAACCGCGTATGATTGAGAAGTCGAGAGCATATTGGCGGATCGAGTCATACGAAAGCGATATTGTGCGCCCAAGCAAGAGTACTTGATTTGATAGAAGAGTCTTCCAGAGAGTGAAGCTAGTTGGGAGCCAGCAGAGAGTCATTGGCAATTTAAGAAGGAGATTGACGCATTCCACGCAGAAGACGCGACGAGGGCGTCGCCTGATTAGGTGGGGGAGAATGTCACGGCCCAATCGGAGGCACGACCCAAGAGGGTTCTAAACAAAGGTCGTGACCGATCCATGAGCAAGTGACCCTCGGCTTAATCCTCAGGACTTATAGTATTCTCGAGTCTTCTAGAATACTCTTGGAGTATACGGTATTTATACGGTATTTGTACACATATGATATAAATGCGAGTAGCTGGTAGCTGGCAGCCGAGAATAAATGTAGGTAGATGGTAGTTGAGGAGATCCAATCTCCACCGTTAGATCTAAGGGCGATCTACGAATAAGGTTAGCCTTGTACTTGTATATAAAGGGGTCCTCCCCTTCATTGTAAAGCATCTCATTCACAAGTAATAGAAAATCCAGAGCTTCTCTCTCTAAAAGAGTTTCTCTCTCTACGATCCTTGTGAGTGAGTGTGAGTAAGGCTGACTTGGGAGAAATTCCTGAGGCCGCACGGGCAAAGGGAACGCTAGATCGATCGGCCCGTGACAATGGCATGTGCGATTTCGATGGAGCTGCAGGGAATTGTTTGGTCAAAGATGATGATGGTCAACTTGATGAGAAGGTAGCATGTGAGTGGAGAATCTAGCGTGGGGTGATGATAGAAGAGCAGCAGCGTGGTCTTCTACGGTGGAAATGGCTTCGGTGAAGAACAAAAAATGAAGTTGCAAGCCAAATGAAAAAGGAAAGCCAAAGCAGCAAGGAAGGGGGGTTGGCGTGCGATGAAAGGAAGGAAAAAATGGCAAAAGTCAATGAGTTATCTCTTCCATTGATTGTTGGTCCCCTCTAAAGCCCTCATAAATATCCTAATGTCCCCACTTATTTTCTAATAAGTAAATTCAACCATTAAACCAACTTTGAAGACCAAAATTTCAGCCCTTAGTCCAAGCTCCGAATTTCCATTTTTGTCTTCAATTTCCTCACTCAATTTCCCAAATTGAGGCCCAATTTCAACGAAGAAAAATCCCAAACAATTTTCTATAAATCCCCCACATCCAAAGGCTCAGTTTAGAAGTCCCAATTTCCATCGATTTAGCCCAACTGAATTCCGCTAATTTTTCTGTGACGTCCGAACGATTTTTCGTAAAAATCCCAAACTCGATGAAATTTTTCAGAAAGACAAGAAGACGTCCTATAAATGAACCTTGATATGCTCAAACGTCCGATTTCCGAAATCGAATTCAATTTCGTGGTTAAAATCGACCATACATGATTTTAGTGCAATCCGACCTACTGGGTAGCTTTTAAGGGAATTTACCGCGGTTATGTCCCTTAACAGCCTCAACTAATAGATTGATTAACTCGTGAGTGATCAACTTAGAGAAAAAGGACCATAGGCACATCGACGAGATGCCCATTTCATATATTCGAGACATGATCGAAATTCAGGATGTCACATTTTACATTTTACATTTTACATTTTACATTTTTGGTTCCGCTTCTTTTTTAGAATATAAGTAGATTTCAATTGCTTAGATAATTGAGTGGTTTGGGGCTTGAATAAGTACAATTTAGTTAACATGAGTAATAGTGCACACTGCAATTTAAAAAAAAAAAAAAGAAATGAAAGAGAGAGGGTAAAAACTACCAGACACATCCTTAACATAGTCATGCATTGTCTAATCTCTCATAATAAAGTAAAAGAAATGCACATGGTAGATAACTTATGCAATACTCATGGACAAATTAGAGAAAATTACAAAAAAAGAAAAAAGAAAATCATAAACCTATTATATTTCTTGGTCCGCCATAGTCTAAGCCTCTGTTCTCAGCCATACTAACATTTATGTTATTCACTCTTCTCACATAACTAAATTGAAACAAAAAGGTGTGTGTAGGAAAACTAGCAAACACTGTTAAGAGAATGCCCAGCTTCCTTCATTTCCATTTTTTCAGCTCTTTCAAGAATTTCCATTGATATACATGCCTTGCCAAATAGTCAAGAACCTTGTAAATTCAAGAAAAAGAAGATAGCAATGCTTCCTGACATCGGTTACTTCTTTATTCACTAACCATATCCATTAACCCTTCCACCCACGACTACTATTAAGGTACTATCTCGGATACGGGGGTTATTCCAAGCATAGTGTCTTTTTTAGGGTGATTTTGGGTTCGATTAGAGATTAAGAAATTAATCAAGGTGTATTTGGAAAAGCACATTGTGTGCATATGCAAGAAAGATGTTCAAGTTACTTCTGTTGATTTATTCCATCCATGTTGCGCAGCAATAACTTTATGATCATCAAAAGGTGACTAGTGGCTTCGTTGCTTATTGTTCTAAGTCCAATAACTACGTTAAAGGCTCTTGAATAATCAGTTAATCATATCTAATCATATGTCCTTTCCTCATGGCATGATTTGATATCATAACATTAGGTACATCAGATATGCTTATTTTTCTGGTACATTTTGAAGTATGTAAATTAAAAAATTCTTAGTGTGTATCTACTATTTTTCATTTTGATTACCTCTTCAGTCATTCGGAAAGTTTATTTGTATTCTGTTGCGTGCACGCAATTCCGTTTACTTTTCCACAGGTACCGTTCTTCTTCATTTTTTTTTTCCTTCCTTTTCACTGGTTGCCAGTCTCAAATGATGACCAGCCACTGGCGATACTCAGGACGGCATCCAGGGCGACCCAGGCCGGCATTGACCTTACCTAGGCCGGCATTATCCACAAGTCATCCAATCAGAAGCCGGCCGGCGTCTTCGATGCACACTCTCGATTCTCAACCCCATCTCCCAAGGACACCTACGCATATTTTGCACATGACGCAGATACCGGGACGATTGGAGCCGTTGACCCTTTTGAATCTCATCCTATAAATTAACTGATGCTTTGAGTAGGAAAAATCGAAATCTCACCTCCATATCACTGACCCTTCTCTCTCTCCATCTGCGTCTCTCTCTCCGAGCTTGCGCGATCCTTCGCACTCTCAATCGCGGCTGCGATTCTCTCTTTCTCTTCGAGCTCGTGCAATCCTCTCTCTCTCTCTCTCTCTCAATCACAGCCTGCGATTCGCAGGAACCCTCTATACACAGCCAACCTTTGCCCAGCAACCCTAGATCCACCGCACCCTCGCCAGTCGCCACCATCATCGTTAGCCGATTCGCCTCTTGTTGGTGCGCCGCAGGAACGCACCTCTCGTCTTGAGGAAACTACACTTTGTATTTTAGCTATGTGTGCATATTGAAGCCATGCAAGTTTCACGTGCAAAGCAGTGGAAACTCTTCATGCTTAACCCATCTCCTCCATCACACAAGCACAGGGTTGATGATGATATATAAATCACACACATCATCTAATCATCATAGGTATCTTTATATACAGCTTTTGGAGTAGGTATGTTAGGAATATCCTGGGAAAGCAACTTTGATGACATTCAGTTGATTTCTTACGGTTCATGTCCATCATCAATTTCTTCAAAGCTGATGTGAAGATTCTTATGATTTCCTCGCAGGTCTCGATTGCGCTTATCTGAGGTTGGTTTGCCGAAGTTGGTAGGTTCAATTCAAGGTCTTTGGACAGCTTGCACCCTTGAAGAATTTAAAACTTGGTCTGATCTTCCATAATTTTATTGGACTCTGGGATTGTCTTGCTCTATTGGTCAGCACAAATAGAGCATTTGGACATTATTACAACTACGTGCTCTAGAGGACATATAAACTAATGGGGGTGTTGATTTTCATGTTGCTGATTATACGGTCTTAGAACCACATTATTTGGCACTTAATGTTTTAATACAAATTAGGAAGATTGCGTTCTTTTCTCGTATATTAATGTAAAATTCGAAGCAATATAGGATATTGGACGGTTGTAAAACAAGTTCCAATTGGAAGAGGGTTGACCCTAGAACCGGACTAAACAAGGTGGTTCCAAAATATGGTCCAGTACAAATAGGGTCTAATATAGGGTTCAAAAAAGAAAAACCGGTTATAATGGGGTCGGGTACAAAGTCCATGTTTGGAACCTACCCATCTTGGACCCGATTACTCCTAGAAAACACAGCTTCAAATCTTTAGCTCACAATCATTGCTGATTGTTAAACTCCATCATCCAATGGCTTCTTCATTGAAACCCGAAAAGATTTACGACGTCTTCTTAAGTTTCAAAGGGGTAGAATTGCGTCACAACTTCGTCAGCCATCTCTACCAAGCTTTAATCCAGAATGGAATACACACTTTCCAGGATAGCGAAGAACTGAAAAAGGGTGACCAGATATCACCGATGCTTATGGAGGCCATTGAAGAATCGCACATCGCAATCATTGTTTTCTCCGAGGACTACGCTTCCTCAAGGTGGTGCTTAGAAGAGGTGGCGAAGATTATGGAGTGCAAGGAGCAAAGGAATCTCACCGTTCTGCCCGTGTTTTATAAAGTGGACCCAGGAGAAGTGAGAGAGGGAAGAGAGAGTTATCGAAGAGCTCTGGATAAGCATGAGTCCAAGTTTGGGAAGGATTCGGAGAAAGTGAAGAGATGGAAGAAAGCTCTTTTCAACACCTGTAACTTGTCCGGTTGGCATTTGAATGATAAGTAAGTAGACTAGAGTCCATATTTTGTGTAAGAAACTAATCTTTACAAGTAAGTATAAAGATTGTTTTCACAAAAATAAATTAATTAGTTAATCAACGCGCACATGATTGTAACTTTGTAAGTATATGTATAGATGCTTCATCTTATAAATCCTAAAACTTCTTAAGTTGCTTAAGTTAAAGTTAGTAATTTGGTACATGAGTTGGTAAATCTAAGATATAGCTAAAAAGATAAACAAAAATATGGCAAAATATAAGATAAGTTGATAATTAAAACAAAAATAAACTTGGCAAGTACTTCAAATGAAAATTGATACTCAAAATTGGTTGATAATTTAATCGGAGAAATATATGTAAGTCACTCTAATTAAGATTGGCAATTTTTAAAATGAGTTCGTGAGTAACTCAAATGAGAGTTGGTTATCCAATAGAAAAGTTGGCAAATTAAAAGAACTAATAGCATTGGTAATTAGTAAAAGTTGGTAACTCAAAACTAATAGGTAATTAGTTAATATGACAAAAGTTGATAAGTAGCTCTAATTTATGTTGGTAATTTCATATGAAAGTTAATAGATTGAAGGCCGTAAGTAATGAAAATCAATTTTGGTAAGTTAGTAATTGGTTATCTGCTAATTATAAAAGAATTTGGCGATTTCATAAATTTATTAGTCTTTTTCTACTGACAATATTTTTGGCACTGAAGAACTTATTGAAATTCACCGGCACGGAAATGAAACATCTATTTTTGAGCATGGAACAATATTATTCTGCCATTGGCTGTTGCTAAGCCCCGTTTCATTCGTAAGGTCTATGGCTCTTTCTTTAGGATCCTTGTTGCCCTCCTCAAAGTATAATAAAAGCTCTAAACGTTTTGTTTGTGGGATATTTGAGTTGTTTGCATTTCGTTTGGGTCAATTGGGTTCTGACATATTTTCAATTTTGGCAACCTAGTGTTAAACTCAGTGCCGGTGGAATTTTGAGTTCAAAAATCACACATGGCTAACCATGAAATAGACTTGACCAAAAAAAAACCATAGAATAGACACGTGGCTCTTTCCAGTAATAGAAATTAGACATTAGGACTTTATCAGCTGAAAAATTTACAGACTTAGATGAAAAAGATAAAACATTAAAATTTAATTAACCAATGGACAAAATGTTTAAGTAGTGTTATTGCACTTGCCCCATTTCTTCTTCAGAAGGAATAAATCAGTTAGCAATGCTTGACACAGGATAATTAGTCTATACAGACCGTGTAAGGCAATGATATCGTGCTTCAAGAATTTTTAATAATTTTCGGATCGAAATCTTAATTGCCGTCCAAAGTTCGTCCTAAATAGCTCATTTTGGTTAATAGTCAAAAAGAAAAATAAGTGAATCAAGAACATGAATCACTTATGTAGATAGAAACATGAATCGGTTGACTAAAGCTTGAATCCTGAGCTTGTTATCTCGGAGTTCTAATTCAACTAAGTGGGGAATACATTTTGTTTTGGCTGTAATTATCTAAAAATGTGACAGACTACTTTGTTATTGTTGGCCAGTGATTGCTTGTAGTTGCTTATTCAAATTGCTAAAACTTTTCTGTTTTTGTCAGAGATGAGTCGAAGCATATACAAGAAATTGTGAAATGGATCTCCAATCATCTTGACCGAACGCCTTTGCATGTTGCTAAGCACCCGGTTGGGATAGAATCTCGAGTGGTTATGCTAAAATCAATGTTAAACCTTGAATCTAATGATGATGTTGTGATGGTGGGATTATGGGGACAAGGAGGTATAGGGAAGACAACCTTGGTGAAAGCCCTATACAACTCTACTTTTAGACAATTTGAGGGTTCATGTTTTCTGGGAAATGTTCGAGAAACATCAAAAGGTTGCAAGGATCTAGTGACTTTGCAAGAAATATTATTAAAAGATACATTATTACTGCAGCAAATATTAGAAGTGTCCACTGTTGATAAAGGTATTAATATAATACAACGCAGACTTGGTCGCAAGAAAGTTCTCCTGATCCTTGATGATGTGGATGACTTGCGCCAATTAAATGCTTTAGCAGGAGAAGCCAAGTGGTTTGGTAATGGTAGTAGGATCATTATTACTACAAGAGACAAACATTTGCTAACTTGTCAAGGGATATATCAAGATCATGTGTATGAAGTTGAAGCACTAGATGATAGTCAAGCTTGTGAGCTGCTTAGTAAGCATGCTTCTCAGACGCACCAAATTAGAATAGATCTAGTAAATGGGGCTCTGAATTATGCTAAAGGTCTTCCTTTAGCACTTGAGGTGTTGGGTTCCTTATTATGTGGTGTAACAGAAGATATATGGGAAAGTACACTAATGAAATTTTCTAGGAGTCCTAACAAAAACATTAATAGCGTGCTCAAAATTAGTTACGAGGGACTAGATGAAAATGAGAAAGAAATCTTTCTCCACATTGCCTGCTTCTTTAGGGGGTGGAAAAGGGAGTATACAAAGAGAGTTCTTGAAAGTTGCGATCTTGAGACAACTGCAGGATTTGAGATTCTTGTTAAGAGGTCCTTGATAAGAATTGAGTCCGACATCCTAGATATGCATGACTTAATTCAAGTGATGGGTAAGGATATTGTGAACCAAGAATGTCGCGATGATCCCAGAAGACGCAGCAGACTATGGTTGTATGATGATGTTGACGAGGTTCTGTCCAATGACAAGGTAAGAATTACGATTACGATCAAAGTTGTGCTCCTTTTCTTGGACTTTAATTACTAAAAATATGTATGACCTAAATAATCTTGCATATGTAGGAAGATTGTGTTGTAAAAGCCATAGTGTTGATGCTACCTGAGTGGATAGAGATGTGTATCCAACCTGATGCTTTTAGAAAAATGAGAAGGTTGAGATTGCTCATCTTGCACAATCTGCAGAATTCTTTCCAAGGTCCTTTATGTCTTCCTAAGGGTCTTAGATGGTTTGAATGGCCTGGATGTGCTCACTGGACTATTGAATATTCCTCTGGTTCAGTGAAATTAGTGGGAATTGATATGAGAAAAGCTAGTATCACGGTAGTGCCTAAACAATTTAAGGTGAGCATTTACCTACACAAACCTTTTCATTGTCTACTTCATTTGTATGTGTATATGTGTATTACATGTACTAGAACACAAAACGAAGTGGTGTTCCCTAATTTTTGAAGCCACTTCTCTCTCTCTCTCTATCTCTCTCTCTCTCTTTTTCCCCTTTCAAAATGACCCTAATTACTCGAGTAGGAAATATGTTTACGTGCAGCAATATTGGCATTTAAAAAATTAAGTGAAACAGCTTTGTTAGAAACTAAAACAAAATACATAGAAATTTTATAAACAAATGCCGAAGAAAAAGAATTTTCCAAGGTTTGAATGCATTACGCTGCAAAACAAGGCATTCTTAAATGCTTAAATCAGTTTGTGAAGAGCAGCATTTCTAGTAGATGAAATTAAATAAATATATTAGAAACTTTGCCTGTAATGCGTGTGCATTTAGAAATAACTTGATATACAAGATCCACACGGTATACCGCTAGTTTCTTAATTGAAAGTCAAAGTTAGGTTTTGAGTTGAATATATGAACTTTTTTTCTTCAAAATGTTTTAAAAAGTTGGTTTCATTGTCTTTAAATGGCTTAAACAAAGTTTCTTAATTTTTGGGAAAAATTCATCGTGATAGAATATATATTTTTCACATAAAGCTGTTATATATAGTCTAAACCAGAAAAGAAAGAATGCTCATTTCGGTGCTTGCCACGGGACATTCACTTTACTTCTACAATTGGCACATGGCATAACATGTGGCTTAAACTTGTTAGTGGCCTGCCTTCACATGGTTGCCGGGTGGTGCTTCATTTTTTTTTTTTTTTTTATTGCCACGTAGTATGACACATGGCATACTTTTACCATATGGCCCACTTCTTATCAATATCCATTAGCTTTTTTTTTTTTTTTTTTTGTCGCTTCTAAATTCATTCTCTTACCACATATATGAATAGATTTATAATTATTAGATTTATAATTATTAGTCAAGTTTCAAAGTGTTTACTTATTTCTCAATACAACGTGCAATTCTCAGCAAATTAGTTCATAGTAACTTTGACTGAGATGTTTGTTCCGCCACATTTGCAGGACTTACAACAATTGAAGTACATTAATTTCAGTTATTGCGAGTCCCTAATTCGTATCCCTGACCTCTCATGTACTCCACATCTCGAGGAATTGGTTCTCTTAAATTGTGAAAACATGGTAGAAGCCCATGATTCGATTGCGTATCTTGAGAAGTTAAAGGTGTTGGATTTAGATGGGTGCTCTCGACTTTGTGTTTTTCCCAATGTGCTCAAGACAAAAAGACTTCGGCGTCTTTGTCTTAGAAATTGTAAAAATTTGAAAAGGTTCCCTGATATTCCACATAAACTTGAAAGCCTGACACTTCTTTCGTTAAAAAGGACTGCTATTAAAGAACTTCCATCATCAATAGAAAATCTTGTTTCTTTGGAGGAATTGAACTTATCTGCTTGCAAGAATCTGGTAAGTCTTCCATCTAGTATGTACAAGTTACATAACATGAAAAACCTGCGTCTTCGGGAATGCATATCCTTCATTGGGTTTCCAAAGTACGACGATTCTGCTGATCCATCTATGAAGATCGGACTTTCAAGTTTAAAATATTTAGACCTTGAGGGAAGTAATCTGACTGAATTGGAGTTTCTCGAGAATTGTTGTCCCAAATTGAGTTGTTTAATGCTGGGGGGGACCAGAATAACTAGCGTTCCAACATCCATCGCTAGGCGCAAAGATTTATATTTAGAAGTGGAGCGCCGTGTTCATATTCCAGACCGGAAGAAGTTCGATCCCTATTGTTCTGACTTTGCAGACTATTTCGAGATGCTTTTGCAAATCCCGCCTTTCCTAGTAAGACTCTCTCTCTCTCTCTCTCTCTCTCTCTCTCTCTCTCTCTCTCTCTCTCTCATATATTAATGTGGAGTGTGTGCTTGTATATTGCAACAGCAGAAAACGATAGATAGGAAGCTTAAGAAAAGCAAATAAATCTAAAGTGGTTCTACACGTACATGCATATGATGGAGGTGGCTTCCGTTCTTTTATAAGAATCATTTCTATCACATGAGACTTGTATATTATTATAAGCAAGGATCAATGTATCTCCACTCATTTATAGAGCTCTAGTTAGAAGTGGAATTCGCTAGGATTAATTACTAAGCTCAAAATTGAATTCTTCTATTCGGGTACTTTCTAACAGTTTATCTTATAACAGGGTCTCTATGATGCTTTTCCTGGAGCAGAGTTACCAGCGTGGGCCCTCCCTTTTGAAAAAGGTTTTGTATCTTTTAGGGCTTCTAAGGATTTGTGTCGCAAGTTTCTTGGATTCGTTCTCTGTATTGTTCACAGTGTTGACGAACAGGATCATGGGTCACAATCATACGACCTGGAATTAGAAGTTAATGGCCAAATGCTGCGAAAGTATGGATGGACTCCCGTTGCAAATCATAGCTTGGCTGTATCATTCGCACCAGTTGAGCTGTTGCTGGGAGCAGTCAATTTTGTTCAAATTTATGAGTCATGTACAATTTAGTGTTAAAGTATCAGGTGGAGTAGCTAAGGGTGGATTTCGAATATTATGCAAGCAACTAGAGGAAGATTTAAAAGTTGTGGATAAAAATCTTACGGATCCAGCTTTACTCTATGATTTTAGTCATAAATCCACATATTTAAAAGCCAAGGGTCCACTTGTGCACGGAACCATCAAAACAGATGTACAGAACGACTTGAATGATTGTCCAGCAACGCCACTTTCAGCATCGCGACAGCTTGTCTCCCATCCAACAACACCGAGCTCTGACAGCTGTAAGATCGCCACCTATCAACGACGGAGGCAACGAAGAGAAGAAGTTTGTCTCCCTGAAACAGAGTCCCTAGCGAACCGACGGTGGCAGAGACTGGAGAGCAGAGGCGACGGACTACCACCGCCGACCGGAGCCACGGAAACTGATGATTTGAAGGATGTGTAGCTGAGGTTCTGGGTTTCATGCGGCTTGCTGAAGATCAGGTAACACCTGGCACATCCCAATTGTATTATGTAATATTTGACCTGGACTTTGAATTCAATTCCTTGGTGCTACGATTGCGTGGGAACTTTGAACAACGTGTTGTGGAATTTTTTCGAGAGGCGTTGAATTAGTGTTTCTTCGTAACTTCTGTTTGTGGATGCTTGGTAGTGAATTCATCACTAATTGATGTTACACGCTGCTAAATCAGTAACAAATCCATGGAAGGTAGCTTTTCTTTCTTTCTTTCTTTCTTTCTTTCTTTCTTTCTTTCTTTCTTTGAGTAGATGGCAATTTATTGAAAGAAGTTAGGTGAAGTCTAGAGAGAGGGGGACTCTGAGTGCTTTTGAGGTGCCTAGCAAATGTGGATCTGGAGTATGTACCTATCACAAAGATCGCGCAGCGTGTGATAGTTTTCTTAGGACAATTCTCCAATAATTGGGATGGGACTCTGTCGCCAAGTTCTACGAGGCGCTTGAAGAGGCAAAACCATAGAGGGAATGAAGAAGATGCAGTGAGACTTGAAGAAGCCACCAGTCGACAATCGAGTTCTTTTACCACTTGATAATTTTGGCAACTATGGAGAAGTGAAAACCAAATTGACATGGAGCATGAGAGTAATATGAACATCGGTTGTGCCCATGGATGATGACTGGTTAGGCAGTGATATTGTTTTGCCCCATGGACTATGAAAAAGAAAAAATCACGATAAACATGAGTTTACATAAGTTATGCAGTAGAATAGTCACGAAAGAACAAGAAGCTAATTTTCTATTATGATTTCTGAGGCCTTGGCAACAGTTTAGGATTCTTTTTTTATCCCTCCGTGCCACTGCGTTCATGAAGGAGAATGACCTAGAAGCCATAACTCCTGGAAACTTTTGAAGGTCTTGAGTGAAACCTGATTAACGAAAGATGAGCTTCTAAGGTACCAAATATAGGACACGCTAAAACGAGCAACATGTAGTTTCTCATATTAGTTGTTGTTTTTGCTTTAATGTTGTTAGAACCATATCGGTTCAACAGTTACTTGGGATTTTAATCTGTATTACAGCATGAGTATGTGGTGATAATCATTGCTTGGAAGTTTGTGAGGAGTACATGATACAGGACCTGAGGGATCTTGATCAAAAAATATATGAGATATGCATTCGTTCCATTGGTAGCTACATATTGATATTAAAATATTTCTATTGCTGGCAAGTTGATGCTAATTTCCTCTTGAATTGCGTGATGCATGTATGCATGCATGCATGAGAGAATTTCTGACCCTTGTCCTCATATTTCTTTTCTCATGACAAGTAACAAGACCTTGCTTTTTCAACATAAGGCAAAGCTTATGTTTGATAGCCTTGAAGTTCCAGCTGGATAAGATGTTTTCGGTAACCGGGTGCATTTCACATATGTTACTTCATTTTCTAATTAAGATGATTAGTGTTTCAGTCTTAATTAGTGAATGATTTCAGAGTGTGCCCTTTGATTGAAGAGCTGTGTGATTGTTGAGGATGGTAGCGTTGTTGTGGCAGGAAGAAACTGGACTAATGAGACACAAAATGTATATTTATCATTGCTCCTCCACCCCCCCCTCTACAAATTATTGCCAATAGCACTTTGTTATAGTTCTGAATGGTTCTGAATGGATACCCTCGAATTATCCACTCCCAGTTTATTATTGATCATTTTATGTCTCACCCTTTAATAATTTTTTAATCTTAAGAGAGACATGCGAATGCCTTGAAGGCTTGAACAACTGACTTTGACAAGAAACTAGAATTGAGCAAACAAGAACCTTAGAACGGACGTTTTCATTTTTGCAGTTGAAAAAGTAGCTCCTGCAGATGGTACTCTGGAAAATAACAAAATCTTCCATGTAGCACTAATCAAGACGATGTACAAACTTGTGAGTACTGTAATTTGTATGATCAAATTTTTAGTATCTCTGCTACACTTCTTTTCTACGGCCTATACCTACAAGAGAGTTTGGAATGACTGAATAGAGACCCGACCTTAAGGACCTCGGCATATTGTACTAGAAAGACATTAGTAGTCAGACGAACTATAGAGACAGATTCACAAAAATAAGAGGACCAAGATTCATCTGATTTATCAAGAAACATTTCATATGTGAATTTGGAGAACAATATGTCTTCAGGTAAAGAACAAAAATTCCCAATAAATAGCATATGTATCTTTCGTAAGATAAATTAATTTTCAAATTCCAGGATTGCTCGCCTAACTAGCATTCGTCTTGCATGACTAAGAGGATTTTGATTTCGATTCACAAGTTTCACCGGTGTGGCCAATGACGTGAAGTGGTTCTTTGACATTACATTCCAAAAGATGTAAATTCTCAACATAAGTGAGCCCAAAACAAAAATTGATTAGATAAAAAAGATGCATTAGCTCCAACATTCTGCTCAATGCTACAGAACTCCCAAGACACGAAAACTGAATTACATGTCAATTTATCAAACAAATGGTTTACATAACAAGCCAAACCTACATGACTCCAGGATATTGCATATTTACAGGCTAATTTGTGGTCAGACTAGCTTTTCTAGAGATCTTATCCACAAAATAACTCAAGATAAAGTCCAATACACTTTCTAGTTAATTTAAATCAATATGCATCCGGAATCTTCACAGGAAGCGTATGAAATAAGGACACAGAAATAAAAAAGTTACAACCAGGGCTAATTCAATGACAGAAAATGCACCCGAGCAAACAAGTATTCTTTTCCAGCTATCCAAGCCCCAGTTTGTGACCACTGCACATCCTCCCAGTCCAGATTCTCCTCCAATACCTATTCAAGAAGGGTAGATAGATCGACGTTAAAGTTTGGGCTCCTATCGTTCTTTTCTCCTCGAAAAAACAAATTACTTTATTTCTTATGAGTATACAGTGCTACATACTTATAGCACCAATTTGACCAGCATCTGAATTAAGAAACATGAACAAGGATCATGCAAATGTACAGACTATAGCTAGCAATACTCTATTCTCCAAGTGAGACATGTAGTTTTGGCAAAATGTTAACACAAACCAGCGAAAAATGACATGAACTGACATGGTGAGGATTTCACTTTATGTACGCTAAATATGGAGGGAAGAAGAGCATGTGATTTCTCTAAGCTTACTGTAACAAGGTGAGATATGTGCTGGAATGTTGAAATTAGCAAAAAGTACTGGGAATCTTCCAAGTCCAAGAAATGCAAAGCACACATGAAACTCAATAATAATGCTAATAATACCTCCAGATATTCAGGAGGCAGAGGAATTCCGACTGAACGCATGACTTTCTGGGGAAGAGGCTTCTTACATCGAGACCACCGAAACACATCGATCACAGTATTTTCAGCGTCGTTTCTCTCTCCATTCACGGAATGTGAGTGGTGATTTTGGGATTTCTCTGTTTCAGCTTCATGCATTTGAGAAGCCATAGTAGCTTTGACCATCTTTTCTCCAGTGAAACAAAGCTCATACCTTAAATAAGTAAACAAGAAAAAAAATTCGCTCAAAAGTTGCATTGCTAATGAATAATCCAGGTGAAACTATGCTTTGTGCCTGAGTATTCGAGTCATCCCTATATTTTTCTGCAATTTGTAGTTAAAAGTGAAGCCAACCATAGATGCAATGAACATTCTGACAAATAAAGGTCTCTTAACAGAATCGGCAACTCAGTTTTGGCACTAAGGTTTAAATTTCAGTAGACTAGTCCCTGTATACCACACAAGAAGTCTGCTCCATACTCACACTTATCAGACCAAGGTCAGCAGAAGATACATGCAGTACCAATCGTGCGAAACAAACTCCATGAAACAAGGATTTCATATTCCCGCAAGGCAGTTGGTAACATAAAGATTTAACATAGACTGTCCCAGCGTGCATAATCAATTGTCAACAAACATCTATGAATAATGCTAAGTATATACTCTGCAAGAAATATGATACCTGCAGGAATGAGTCTCCAGATAGAGCACTTCTCCTTTTTTCAGACGTGCAGATGTATATAGGGGCTTTTTCAGGCCCTTGTCTGCGACAATGCTCAAGCTATATTTAATCCTACACAAAAAGCAATTGTAATTTATCAGAGTACCACTAATCAAATGAACAGAATCTTAACAAGCAAGATAGAGGCACATGACTTAGACTTGACCAGCTAATAACCTAAGCATGCACAACCAAGACAAAATACTTAACAGGCCCTTGTCCTACAAGCTAAAACCTATCAAGCATGTTAACCTTAACTTTTCATTAATGGGTATGTTGGTGATTTGAAGTACGTAGGTGATTTTAAGCATGTAGCCTTAGGTGATGGCGAGGTTAATTCTTTAGGTGCACATTTAGCCATTGACTAAATTCGATACATGTGATGGTATACTTTCCATGAACCACTATATCTTTTACATGATTTTCCCTGGAAACGTTAGATCTTTTGCCCAATTTTCCTCTGTTCCCACATGTAGTTGCATGAGTGCAGGGAGATCAGTATGGACAAATCCCATCCTTTTAGGAATGTTATCAGTGGTAAGAACACAAAAGAACATGTCACTCTAAAGGTCAAGGGTTTCCCCATCCAAAATAAGCTCCAAAAGCAGGAGTGAAGCGATGATAGCAAGAAGCTCTTCAAGCCGGCGCCGAAGTTGAGAGTATACAAATCTACTTGCGCATAAAATTGACAAAGGTAGTTCTTCCAACATGCTAAACCAAAACAGAAGGGATAAATTCCAAGATTATGGTGCTTGAAAAGCTCAACTCTCTAGAAGACAAACTGCTGGAAAAGACAAATGGGAAACTAAAACTTACCAAGGTTCATTGCAGAGATTGTATTGTATTGTAACTTCTCGTACAAATCTTTGTTGCCGCAGTGCATTCTAAAGGACAAAACCAACTTTAACAGCTTAGCTATTTTGCATGCATATAGAGAATAATATAATATGATACAACATTGAATTTGCAATTTCCAACACCTGACAACAATAGCTAAAGCCTTTTACGAACAAGGGATCCCTACATTGTTTCCCGTGGCATAACCCAAGGCCTCATGTACCTTTCTCGATACAGTCCTATCAAAATGTATATCTTCCGGCAAAAAATTTCAAGGTCATTGTTTCACTTGTCCAAATAACTTTAACAAGCTTTATATTGTCTTGTCATCCTTGATAAACCATCACCAATTCCAGTGAATTCCTTTTCACTGTATCACTTGTCATGTGGCAAAAGCAGTTAACAATTTCCTAGGTTATGTATATACATGGAGAGAGTTCGATGGGCAGTGAATGCGAGAGAAAAGAAGGATTCCATGGTTTGCTAACTCACGCGAAACCTAAGTAAAACAAAATGAGTTGAGATCTAACAATTCCACACAAAGGCCATTCGCCAGGTCAATCCATTCTCCTCCAGCAGCCTCTCCTCCCAAAAAATTGTTAATCTCAACATTAGTCAGACAAAGGAATCAAGCACACTCCAATATGATTTGAAAATTTATCAGCTCAGGACATGATCAGAAGATGTGATTTCCACTTGACCTGTGCCAACCCTTACATATCAACAGAAACGATCTTTGAAAAAACACCAGAAAGATAAACAAATTTAAACTAATTTTTGATATATTGTTTCATTAGACAAGGTTCTAGACCCTAAAATAGCGCCTTGCAGAGGAAACACGTTTCAGTAGGACAAACACCCAAAAACTATTAAATTATACATCTCAATCAAGAAATTATGCTGGTTCATACCGATGCCGCTGCTCTTGTAGTCATGGTCCGCTCAACAGCAACAGGAGCAAGTGTCGGCTCCACTGTCGATGTATGCGTTATGCAAGGCTCGAGTTCAATAGTACCACCTCCTTTCTGACAACATTATCAAAACATAGCAACTACTGAGAAAGAGTAAAACAGGAACTAATAGTACAGCTGAGGCATCTCAAAAAGTTTTCCATCCGACCACTCCAGAATAATTAATCTGCAGACCATGCAAGCATCAAAGAATTATAGGCACAAGGGAGCTTGGCATCTCCAATGGTTAAACAAATAATTTATATGCCAATCTCATCATTCTCTCTGTTTGAGAAGAATGAAAAATAAGATGATGAAGAAATAGTTTCACCTTCACAATGCAGCAATGGTCAACGCGATAACTGCAACCAATTGCAGCACCCCAAGCACGGGAGCGCACATTGTTTCTCAAAGTAGAAATGTAACCTAAAAGATCAATCAGAATCAGATAGATGGAGCTTGATCTGGCATGAGTTTAATGGTGAAAGCAAGAAAATAGCTAGAGCTTTGACCAAAATGAACACACATGCAATAATATTTCAAATTAAATCTCCTAAAATGAGTATAAAAAAGCACGATACTACTCAAGTATATGGAAGTTGGAGAGCTAAATCTTTCAACGTAGAAAGAAAAGTACAAGAGGAATATTTTTAAGGCAATACAAACAAACACAGACTGTAGCCATTTCCAAGGGACACAACTATATATTCCGGAATCATTTTCTTTCTACCAGTTACAAGTTCACAACATAGGGTTCTCTAACAGCTACTCAATCTATTCAATCTGCTAACAAGCCAAAATATATATACACATTGAATCTGCACATGCTAATTCCTTCTCAGATTAGAACAGCAGCTAATTACAAAAGCACAGTATGCTCAAATGAACTTACAATCTAGAGGAGGCAGCACCCTGATGGTTGCGCGCAATTCTTGGATGGCAGGAGGTGGGGGAGAAGCCGTGGGGCGGCAGTAACCTGTGTGCATTAGAACTAGAAGCAATATTTCATGTTAATACTACTTTCCCCATGGAATATGATATTATAACTATTGTTGATTTCTAGGCACAGAATATTAATTGATCTTAATGACCTCATACCAGCAACTAGATCAGAGTCATATGTATATGTGTCAGTCCCCCATAGTTGGCCACCTCTAACCTACATGATATTAAAAGAAGCTCAGAAAGAAACATGACATTACTAATTTATACATCACAACCGGCCAATAGATGATTCATAAAGGAGCATTTTGCGCTGGAAGTAAAGAAACATGGCGGAACAACAATTGATCAAATCATTTAAAAGAAAAAGGCCATTAAAAATGGCAAGCTTCAGAAGTTAGTGTACACACAGATTCTAGCAAAGAGAATTTGATACTGAAGAAACTTTTAATCCATGCAATTGAAAATTGCGACACAAAGAGTCCTTTTTGAGGGAACTAGTGGCTGATAAACATTCTTGGGGCAACTTGGCAAGTGTCTACTACTCTACAAAGAGGTTCCCATGGAAGAGTCAGAAGATGGCTCAAGATAGGGTCGTTGAAATTCCTCTACTGTTAGTTGAATCCAAACGCAAGTCCTTGTTACGCATTCTACACCTTAGAAACTAGATCCAGGATGAGGATGAGTGAACAAACACATAAAAGTTGGACTCTAGCGGAAGAAATCAATTAAAATAGACACTGGTGACATCTTATTAACACAGGACTTTCCAAATAACATTGTTAGCACTAGAAAAATAATTGCTTGGTGAGGCCCCTCTATATTAACTTCAAAACATACTAGCCATAAATATGAAAACTGTTGTCAACTTTTCTTTCATTCCCTTTGAAGACACATAAATGTCATTTTTGAATATTTGAAATTGCGCATCAGAGGCATTCTCTACATTCTCTAACTTAAGTGGCTGCCCAACTCCCTGGCAAAAAAAAAAAAGTAGCTAGCCGACTCTGCAGCTGTTTGGAAAATTTAAATCTCCTTTCATACAATTTACACTGCAAATTCATCTCAAGTAACAAACGAAATGATTTTCCTCTGGTTGAACATACGCAATTTTTGACACACGTTAAGTTATTTAAATTATGCCCCAAAGTCGGATAAAGCCAACATTATGTCATCTGTTTAAAACAAAAAGGCACGTGATCTACTGGCAACAAATTTCTCATCATACACGGAGAAAAAAAGAAGATTCCACAAACTGGTTTAGCATGCAGGAGACTTTAGATTGGATAAAAGGTAGTGGAAACAATGCATTATAGGAAGAGAGATGCTAGCCTTAACATGAATACTGCCACAATGATTGCGGCACATGATTTCTCACACATGTAAGGGTCTTGGGTTGAAAGACCAGTTGATGGAGAAAGAGTAGGAGATGTCACAGTTCACCAATTGGAAACATTACACGACCCAAAGAGATATACACACAGCATATTGATCTTACTTGGCGATTCGTAGCAGTAACATGTTCTGCTGCAATTCTAATTTCAAGAGTGGGACCATTAGGCGAGGTAACAGCATCTTTATCTGCTTGAGATGATTCATATTCCTTCCATAGCTTTATCAGTTCTTGCATGGATTCACCAACTTTATATATGACAGAGGAAACTTCAGACTTTCCTGAAACAACAACAGCCAAAAATTTAAATCACAACAGTAACAAAAGAAATACAGACTAGGTTGCATTGGCCATGTGCTAGAAAAAGAAGAGAAGCAAGCAGCATCCATAGGAAGAACTAAGAAGATGACTCCCACCAGGCCCACCGCAAAAGCAATGACAAGTCACGGTCTGCAATCCGCAACGAAAGGCAATTTAACAGAAACCAATCACACAAAGAAACTTGAATGGCAACAAAATAAGTTACCCTGCCATTGCCCGACTTCCTTCAAGCTACTAAACACAATAATGCACCAAAAATGGCATATCTATTTTAAGGGCACAATTCCTAAGGAAATATAATTTGCCACAGAAAAGATAAGCAAACAAATTGCCGTCATGCATACAAACTAAACAAGCCTAGCAGACATTAAATTCAGGATTCAGAGTACCAAAATATAAACAATGTAACAGTGAACTCTACTGATTATCCACAGAGAAGTATTTGAGCTGATTATATTTTCTAGTTCCACTTTGGAACCGCTGACCAAAAACTCTTCAAGCTCAATATAGTTTATTGCGATGTCTTACCTTGTGACCTGCGCAAAAGAGAACAGAAAAGTGTTAGAATGCAATATTCATTCAACAAAACATGCATCAGTAGCACAAACATTCACGATCTTTAATATTCTTATCACACTAAAGTAAAAAGTTGCAAATACAATATCCAAGAGGCCTCTTTCAGTCTTATTGGGTATGGGTGTGAAACCAAGACAGACAATGTCAGTAATATCCATCACAAAGAACTGATTCTAGACTGGCAGCTGATGCAAACAATGTGTGTCACCAAGTTTTCCAAGATATGAATATTAAGAGAGAGAGAGAGAGAGAGAAAAAAAACAAACACGAACTTCTGATAAAAAGAAGGAAAATGTGCTTAAGGGGAAAATGAATCCTTTGTTTCAATTTAATTCAAGGACATTGTCAAGGCAACTATAGTGAAGGACAATTAAGTAAATCACCAGATAAAGTGCTTCATTCCAGATCCTATTAAGAGGCAATGCCTACATGTTGAGCATTCACTCTAAGGCTCCTCCACACACGTGGGTAGAGAGGGAGGGAGGGAGGGAGGGAGGGAGGGAGGGAGAGGTGAGCTTGTCTAGGCAGAGCACTTTTCTTCTGTGATTCCTTTGAAAAAGGTTTGCTGCCCCTGGAGCTTCACTTAGAAAGGAACTTCTAGAAAAGGATGAGCATAAATCGTAAACATTCCTTTCTATGAGGAGAGCAGGAAAAGGGCAGGGGTTCTGAATTGTAAGTGGGAAAAGAGCTAAATAAGCTAATCAGCATCCGTGAATGCTGGACCATACAAAAGTAACCCAGACAGAAAAGCATCTTGGTCTGTCAACTCCACTTTCCCACTCGACATCATTCTAGGAATTTTTTGAACTAAACAATAGCGAATAGCCTGATAAAAGATTAAGCAGTTCGGATTTAAAGATTAAATTTAATTTAGCGGCGAGACACTTCTATAACTTGGCCAAGGCGGTTTTGACCCTTTTAGCGGTTTACGACATGATAAGCAACTTGGATCTGATCGTAACCAATTCAATTTGGTAGGAAATGATTTTGGAAAAACTGAAGTCATGCAGAAGGATAATCAAGGATAAGTTTTGCAATTATATTTGTACGACTAGTTGCAAAATTAAATTTTTATGCTGAATAACTATGCTTTAAAATCAGGAGGAGTAAAAGTAATAAGACCTACCCTTCATTATCCTGCGCACGGGACCTAAACCGAGGGTCACCTCTTGAAAATTGAGGGCTACCCCTAGGTCGAAGCATTCTCTTTCGCTGCTGAACTCCATCATAATTAAACACTTCCCTGTCCCTTTCCATTCCTTCAGCATCCGCACATCCATCTTCTGATTCTTTCTCATATCCTCTACCACGCTTTTCAGTTCTATCAACTTCCATATTGGTGTCTCGCTCTTTCTTTCTTTCTCTAGCATCCTTGTCAGCATTTTTCCAGGCATCAAAATCTTTATGTTTTTTCAAATCAGATACTGAAGTTTCCTGCTCCGTTGTTTTCACAGGCAGATCTGCAGCATCCTTCTCAGAGGACACTCCCTCTTTCTCCAGCCCATTCCAAGTTTCTCTCTTTGGGTGATCCTTTTCCCTTTCCTTCAATCTTTCCTTGTCTTTTACCGGATCCTTCCTGTCCTTCTCCAACTTCTCTGCTTCTCTTTCTTCCCTTGCATGGTCTTTGAAATCAGCAGCACTATTGTTTACAGGCATACTGCTCCTGCGATCAATTCTATCTTTGTCTCTTTCACCCCATTCTCGGTGCTTTGCATCCTTTCTTTTCCTATCCTTATCTTTCAGCTTATCATCAATTTTTGGGTCAATTTTGTTCTCACCAACAGCCTCGTGAGTTTCTATGTGACCCCGCTCTTCAGTCGTGGAATCTTCCTTGGCAGACTCAAATTGTCCTGGTGGATTATTGCGCTGAAGATGCCATTGGTCCATGCTTCCACTTGGTGTTTCGGAATACTTTTTGCCTCTGTGGTACTCTTTTGATTCTTTCCAGCTCAAGTGACTGCTCCCAGCACCATAGCTTTCCTTTTCCACCTTTCCATCGACCTTAGGTTCGCTATAACTATCCCTTTCATACTTCAATTTCTTACCATCATCCCCTCTAATTTCGACTTTCCCCTCCCTTTCACTTCTCATATGCTGAGAGTCCCTCTTTGTCTCATATGACTCCCTTATCTCAGGCTTGGGATCCCGGTTATCAACCCTGAAATCTCTGCCATCCTTTGCATCCCTAGCTTCCAACCTGCTTTCGGAAGAAGGGGCATGATCTAAATGCGAGTCATCCAGGGTGGAGGACGGCATCCGAAAGACTGACTGCATGGGTGATCTTCTATCTGGATCTCGAGACTCCGTCCTGGGGATCTTCGCCATTCGACTTTCTTGACCCATGTCGTGGGACGGATGATATTCACTAGACACTGCAGACATCAACCTAGGATATGGGGCGAGATCTTCATGGGCGTACTTTGAAGAGGAATGACCACTCTCCTCATGAGATCTTTTAGGAACACCACTCATAATTAGCAGTAAAACAATAAGCAAGATAGGCAGGAAACGAGCTACTCTAATTCACTGCTTAGACTTCGACCTGCGAAATGACAATAGGAGCAAAATCAAAACAATACGCAATGCAGTGTTTCGAAGAGCAAAAGAATAGAAACGAGCAAGAAACCACTGCGGAGCTCCTAAAACACATCGAAACAGTTGGAAAGAAATGCAGGGCGGGTCAACACAAGGGCTGCAAGGGCACACCGCAAATAATTCGAAATCATCCAGGAGGAAGGTCACGCGAACCCGCCGCGCCAGACTAAAAATTAAACCACAAACGGCGAGAAGATTCAAGCATTCCCCACGAACACTCTCGATCGGAGCCGAGAAATGCCGAAAGCAACGAATTTTACGGGAGGAAGCCAGGGATTCAGAGGACGCAAATGCCAATGCTCGAGTGCCCCCCACTCGCTATCGACTACCCTATCCCAAGTAAGCTAAAAAGAGAGAGAAATCAAGAACGCGCGAACGAATTCGGACGAAGCGAGGCCTAAGAAGGAGTGGAATTGGAATCGGCAATGCTCCTCGGATCGACGGAATCGCCGGCCGGAAGAACCGGCCCGAGGGTCTCAAGAGGCGACGAGTCCGCCGCCGCGACGCGCGCACGAAAATGGAAAAGCCGCGACGACCCAATTGGGGGAGCGGGAGGGAGGGAAATGGGTTACCTTCGCCTTTCGCATTCGCTCGCTCTTCGCGCAGAGAAATGGAGGAGAAGAAGGAGGAGGAGGAGGAGGAGGAGGCCAAGAACAAGAAAGCAAGACTAACCATACATATAAAGAGAGACTACCCCGCAGAGACGCCAAATGAGCACTTGCTCCTTTCTTTTTCTCTCTTCCTCGCTTATATGTCTCACCCCGTCTTCGAAGAAACGAAGTCACGTGCGCTCCGCTCTCGTCACGTGGCCTTTTTTCTTTTTTTTCTTAATTTCACAATTCATGAATTAAAAACCCTAACGTGTAATTTCATTTTTTTTCCTTCTATATCCCTCGAATTGGAAAAGAAAGGAACTGGAGCTATTATAGCTGAATTTACAAATAGAAAATGAGAAAAAAGGAATAGAGACAAATAGACAAAAAATCTCGATATGCGACATCACTATTTCACTTGTAGCCCCAAGTGAGTATTGGTTTCGCGGTTCAAAAATAGCAATTCCATTTCCGTCCTTTCCATATTAAATCATATATTTCTTTACCTATATTGAAGGAATGACCCGACTAATAATGTATATGTTTACCGAATGTTGTATTTTCTATCTAGTTATGTCATGACTTCATCTCACGGGGAATGTGTATATTTACAGCGGAATCGAGGCTGATACTTTCATTGCAGCGAAATCCACAAAAATGAAATTTTGATTTTGAGCTTCTTGACTAGCGGAAAAAAAATGATCACCAAAATTCAAGTCGCTTGGGATAATCCTCACTACATCTATTAATCCGACCTTTTATTCTTTCTCGAGGGTTTCCCCGCGGACACAGGGTGGTCGCCGCACCCTTTTCCACCAGGATCGCGTCCTCTCAAACGATCATATATTACATGCCCACCTGGCCATTGATGGGAATGCGTAGACGTCTTGATAACTACTTTCGATGAAAAGACAGTGGGCGGAAATTGACCTCCGCAATTACTTGGGTGGACAAGTGACAAGCATTGATTCGGTGTCGACCCTTGACCAATAACCATGCAATTCGATTCGATTCTCTTCTCACCAAGAGTGATCCGTTCTTTGATTTTAAAAATTGAAAACCGGGCACTTTATGATCTAGTCTCAAGGCCAGGGTGTTGAATTGGACCGACCCAGGATCAAATATAATTTATTTATGTTTGTTTTGTTTTCAAGTGGTTGGAATTTAAATCGGTCTTTTTATGGATGAAAGAGGAATGGGATTCTATAATTCATATTTTATGTTACATGATTTTGGTAAATGAAGATTTATGTTGTTGCTTTAGCTTTCGTTTTACTAAAATAAAGGACGAGTTGGATAATTGTTTATTGCTATAAATTTTTGTTTGCTTTTCATCCATGTTTTACTTGTCACCATTTTGATCCTCAATATTGCAGTTCTAAATATTATGTTGATTGATATGTCCATAGTAAAAATAAGTGTAATCTTTCAAAAAATACATAAATTGGAAAAAAAAAAACTCAGTCAATCTTTTGATCAATCCCAAACTAGGATAGGCCAATAGGATTGGGTCAAGATCTCAAAATATGGGGGCCAACCCTATGCGAGTAGGTTCCAAAGATGGATCTGCCCAACCTTGAAATTGCTAAACAATGAGTGATATCGCCTCTTAGAAACACATAAAAAGGTCTCGAGAAGAAAGGAGCATGTATTGGATGCACCGAACCGTGTCTTTGGTTTTTGGCATCTTTAACTTGTCAACGGCATTATAATTTTCTAATAAGAGACAATGCATTATCCTTAATGGAGCTGAAAAGGGCGGCACTATTTTCACCTTGATATATGATTAATTTCACCCATTTTCATAAAAAAATAATAATAATAAAGAAAAAGAGTTGCCCTTAATTATTCAATTGTAATTTTAAAGTGTTGACTCCAATTTACTTTCTTTTTTTAAGTCTCTCTACATATAGTAGGACCTAGTTATCATGATTAAAAATTTCACATGTTTATAATATACTGGAAGTGTTTAATTCTCCTTGTTCTTAAGCATGCATGTAGCCCGTGTGCATAGCAACTAATATAAGTACAAAATGAACATGAAAGGTCATGTTCAAAGTATTTTGCAAGCAACTTAAGCAATGATAGACTTACCAAAATCGAATTGCAAATCGATATTTTGGATAGTAAATAAACAGGTCGTATCTCACTTAGGTCGTATCTCACTATCAATATCAATCCGACACGTGTTTGCAAGTCAAGCATCTTTTATTATTGTAGTCTTTTTTGGTTAGAATTTTTTATTTTATAATAACATAAATAATAGGAGTTATCGGTTCCCAGTCCAAACCGATTCCCAATATGAGAATCGAGAATCGAACCACTTAGTGCTATGACTAAGAATCGTATTAGACTATCAGTCTAATTTGATTTCGATCCCAATCCCAATCTAGTCCAATAGAATTGATAACTTTTTTTTCATTAAAAAGTGATTGTGCACAACAAGAGAGTGTGATAAATCTTGAAATATTGATGGAAGTGGTAATGAGTAAAAATTTATTATGCCGTAACTTATGGTACCAATGGATGAAGTAGTGTTGAATCCATATCTTCTAAATCTTTTAAAAAAATTAATCATAAAAACATTTGTAGTCGGTTCGATTCGATTCTCTCTTAGAATCAGGGATTAAATCGCTTGGATACTGATTTCACTTTCGGGAACCTAAAACTAAACCACACTTTCAAGAATTGCATGGGCAATTTCCGATTCGGGCGGTCCATTTTGACACCCCTAAATGAAAGGGGTGTATATAAATCCCATAGCCGGAAAAATTCAGGGTATAACCCAAACCTTCCGCCGCCGCCGGCCTCCCCCCAGAAGGCGTCGTCCCCGAAGCTCTTCCCGTCCGCTCCCATGGCTTCCAGGCGGGTGAGGGCGTTCAAGAGGTGGATGCAGTCCCACTCCATCGACTGCAGCGCCGCCCTCCGCCTCACCGACGACCCCTCCGGAGGCATCGCCGTCCGGGCGCTGCGCGACCTCAGGGAAGGCGACGTCGTCGCCACCATACCCAAGGCGGCCTGCCTCACCGTCCGGACCAGCGGGGCCAGCTCCCTGATCGAGGCGGCCGGCCTGGACGGCAGCCTGGGGCTGGCCGTGGCCCTCATGTACGAGAGGAGCCTGGGCGAGCGCTCCCCCTGGGCCGGTTACCTCCAGCTCTTGCCCGACAGGGAGTGCCTGCCCCTGGTCTGGACTCTCGACGAAGTCGATCGGCTGCTCCGCGGGACTGAGCTCCACGAGGTACGGGCTTTGTGGGTTTTTCGTCTCTCCATTTCTAGGAAAAATGTCGGTGCTTTTCTTCTCGTGCTCGATTGCTTTTGCGTCTCTGCATTGGAACCTGATGAATCTACGTGGAATTTCTGGTTTTAATCGCCTTCCGAGATGATAGAAACTGAAAAGGTTGGTACTTGCCGATTCAGTTGTCGTATATGGGATTTCGGATGGGAGTTCTGGGCCGATGCAGAGGGGTTGTTTTCTGGTTTTCTTGGTGGAAATTTTTTAGGTCCTTTTTTATGTCCAGTGTAGTTCATCCTCGTTTGACATTGTAGCAGTGATGAGCTTCAGCGACATTGGCTCAGCTACAGCTAACCATTTCCTTGGTGATTGTAGGCAGACTTTGAAAGAAGACAAAGCTCTTGTTTATGATGACTGGAAAGAGTGCATTTTGCCCCTTCTAGATTCCGGACCTTTGAAGCTTGATCCGGAATTTTTTGGGCCTGAACAGTACTTTGCGGCGAAGAGTCTCATCTCTTCACGGTCGTTTGAAATAGACACATACCATGGATTTGGCATGGTTCCTCTGGCTGATCTGTGAGTACTCATTTCTTGCTACTTTTATTGCATCGTACTTTGGCCCTTCTGCTATCGATTCGATCCTCTTAATTGTTTCCCTGTAATCTGTCATTCCACCTAAACAAGGTGATTTAGATTTGTCGTCTAGCTAATCGGCTTATACGTATATAACTGTTGTATGATCATTATGCAGTTGAGCATCCATGCATTTTGATTTGAGTATTGGGTTATGCTTCTGAGGCCCATGACTAGGAAGAAGAATTTAGGTCGTTACTGTTCACAATGCCAAGAGATGACTTTGCTGGATCTTGTGGTGTGCTACAACTTGTAAAAACCACGACATAGATGAAGGACAGTGAGTGGTTTGGAGAGATATGCATAAATGACCTTTTCCAATTGCACTGCAAACAAATTCTGAGACCAATGACAACTTACCCAAGTACTCAATCTTGTAGATTGAAGTCTGGTTTAGCCATTAAATGCTCTAAAATTAGAAGACTAAAAAAAACACAATATATGGCTTCAAAACCAGAACTTCAAGCACTTAAATAGATCTGCATGTGTTCACAACTATATTGCCTTCATCTAGTAACGCACATCCTTCCTTTGTTTCCTTTACACGCATTTCACTGATGAACTGAATGGATTACCTGTATTAAGTTGCCTCCTCGATGCCCTCAATCCAGGTTTAACCACAAGACAGGAGCTGAGGATGTACACATCACTAGTGTATCTTCTCATCATGAATCTGATGATGACTCTGATGATGACTCAGATAATGGCAATGACTATCCTGATGCTGACATTTCTGAGGATGGAAATGGACAGTTAAGTCAAGATTTGGATAAGAATTCGCATGGTGACATGGACATGGAGTGCCCTCCAGTGCCAGAAGAGGAACCCACTGTTTTGGAAATGATCCTAATAAAAGACGTCAAAGCTGGAGATGAGGTTAGTTTCATGTTCCATCTTTTAGAACATCTGGAAATTGGCATCAATTTTGCATCATCATCAGTTTAGTTTGATGGCGTTATGTCCTCAAGCACTCTACTGTATAATATCATCTGTGTTATAGATATCAATGTTCTTTTTCCTTTTAAACCCATGCCTTTATACATATGGACATTGATTGTGACTCATACATACAGATGTCCTGTTATTTTTAATTGCCAAAAATGATAGGAAACAAACGCTATTGTTTCAATCTTTCTTTAGCACATGCTTCCTGGCCTATGAACCAAGTAGACAATTTTTAGTAATCTAGCAAGAGTTGATTCTAGGTGGAACATTTCCTACTTTATCAATCATGAAGAGCTCAGAGTGTGCGTACATTTATGTTCCAAATTTACCTATATCTCTTTTATCTTTTTAGGTATATAATACATATGGGAATATGGGTAATGCGGCATTGCTTCACAGATATGGATTTACTGAGGAAAATAATCCATATGACATAGTCAACATTGACATAGAATTGGTGTTGGAATGGAGTAATTCTCTGTTTTCTAATCGCCACAGTAGAGCAAGGGTTGGTATGTGGAGAAGATTAAATTACTCTGGATGTGTCAGCCAAGACTCGGAATATTTTGAGATCTCGTACGATGGGGAGCCTCAGCTGGAGCTGATAATATTGTTATACATAATGTTGTTATCGGATGATGCCTATCATATTTTGGATCTCGCTGCATCTACTGAACAGGATTACAACTTGGATATGCTTTTATCGGAAAAAGAAAAATTGCAAGAGGCACCAACACCAGAACTTACCAAGGATCTGATGGTCACTGAAGGCGTTTGTAAAGCCCTTCTGGAACTTGCAGACATCCGGGAGAGGCTTTACGGTCCAAATTCAATCAGAGATGACATCGAAGCTTTAAATATGTGCCATTGCAGTGAAGATCGGAAGCTGTATTACACATTGATATTGCGTGTTTGTGAGAGGAGGATCTTGGAGAAGCTCAGAAGATTTGCTTCCTTAAAAGTCGAAGCGTTTGGGCGTAAAAAAGGCTTCACGAGGAGGGATATAAAGGTATAAATGCAGGGCGGCGCTGGTGAATTCTTTTGTTTGGTTGGTTTTCAGTAAGGTAGAGAGTGCAATTGTTGTCGGAATGGTGAGTTTAGAGGAGTAGGTGAAGCAACTACCTTGGCGGTGAATTTTTGGCAATGCAAATGCAGGGGGGTTGCATTCCCTCAACGTCAGTCAACAACTTGTTCCATCTCTCCCTCTCTCTCCCTCCCTCCCTCTCCCTCCTCTCTCCTTCCCTTCCCAGACCGCCCCCCCCTCTCTCTTTCTCCCCGACCGGGGGCGGCCGTGGGGCGAGAATTTTGTCTAGGGAATTCCATTAACAACTTAATATCATGTACACTTTTTGAAGAGCAAATATGGCCGACGTTCCAACCCAAGTTACCTTCTTGGTGGTGCAAAATTTTCCAAGTCTGTACTTAGATGTGTTTAACTTAAGCCTCTTTTTAATTTTTTACTTTTGGTATTTGATATCTCACTCTTTAGCAGGGAACACTTTAAGCTATAACTGGGATACTGTTTGGATCCCTGGTGTTTGGTTAAAGGGTAACCTTACCAAATGGCATCTTTCAGGTTCGAGTTGGGGTTGTCTCACCTGCCTGGCATTAGGTAGCATTAGGTGGACTAATAGGATTGCATTCCTTACTTATCCATACATCTAAGTTCTAACCTCCCTAGTTCCTCTCTGTATGTATATTTTTCTTCCCTAGGAGGAGGGAATACCCTCTAGGTGTTTAACGTGCAAAGGTTGCCGAGATCTACTTTGAGTTTAGAAGAAGCAATTTCAGAACATAATTAAGTCTAAACAAAGAGCACTTTATATATTCAATGTAAAACAAGGAACACTTAATATATTCAATGTAAACACATATGATTGCTAACAATGAAAGGGTCATTTAGGAATTTCCTTTAGATAATTTTTTTAGAAGATGTGCTTTGATTCTGTGCCACAAGGCCAAAAGAGGTTTCCCCACTTCCCCCTAAAAGCGGCTTGATCCATCGACCCACGATGCCCTGTAAGAACGCAGTTTATAATTTGAGTCTTGTAATATAAAAAGACTCGAACTATGGAGAGGGGTTGGTTTGTCCTAGTCCACGACCTACGAATGACGTAATCGCTGACTGAATGATGCCTTCGCCTTTGGCCTTTGGCCAGCCAGTCACGGGCCTCAGCTCCTTCACCTACTCCCTCGGCTGAATAGGATTTTAGCCCTCTCCTCTTCTGGTCAATGATAGTTGGATGGTTGCTGACCCATTCCTGCTCTCACCTGCTCACCATTTTCTTTCTATTTATCACTTTATGTCGTCTTCTCCTCCGGGCGTTTGAGATGGGGGTGAAAACCTATCTTGGAGAGATTCTTGCAAGAACACGTATACATGGACCGATATCATCTTAATCAATAATCACATATGACTCACGCATAGAATGCAAATGATCGACGACTGATCAAAGATAAGTAGGGAATGAGGACATAATCGAGCCGGGTCGAGCTGATACTTCACTAAGCTCAAAGTTTTGGCTTGGCTGATGGAAGGCTTGGTGCTTGAAACTCAAGCTCGAGCTTATAAAAAGATTAAATTATACAATAAGTTGATGGAAAACTTGATCGGGCTTGATTAGGCTGACGAGGTTACCCGGATCGGGGGATTCCGAGCTCCGATTCGATTGCTGCGTATCGAGGTTCAATTCAAACTCCTGCATTGACTTTGAAATTAGACTGAGCCAATCATGAAGAAACGATGGAGCCCCAGTTAGCTTCCGACCAAAGCACGTCCGGACCAACCTCTAACGATATAAATACTTTTATTCCAACGTCACATCACATCACCCTTCGTTGCGCGGTGTTTTCTTCGTCGTATAAAAATGGAGGACGCGACCGTCTCGCCTGCCCTCTCATTCCGGAAGGAAGAAGAAGAAGACGAAGGTGGAAGAGGGGGAGGAGGAATTGGGTCGGATCCATCGATCGAGCAATGGAGAGCACGTTCTTCATATCGCACGGGTCGCCGATGATGTCGATCGACGAGTCGATCCCGGCGCGGCACTTCCTGGCGGCGTGGAAGGAGACGGTGTTCCCGCAGCGGCCCAAGGCCATCCTCATCATCTCCGGCCACTGGGACACCAAGGAGCCCTCCGTCAACGTCGTCCGCCGCAACGAAACCATCTACGACTTCTACAACTTCCCCAAGCCCATGTACCAGGTTCTCTCCCCCCCCTTTTTTTCTTGATTCCTCTGTCCGGTCCTTCTTGCTCTGTTTCTTGGATCTTCTTGGATTTGGTCCGAGCCCTGATGTCGTCGCGTTGAGCGTTTGATTCTCAAGAATGTTTGAAACTGGGAATCGGGGCTGCCCATGTTCATCGTTGACTATTTGTTTGAGCTACCGCCGCGCCCCCCCCCCCCCAACGTTTTTCACGATTTGGTTCTTCACCTGCCGCCACCCACCATTTCAAGAACCGTGCAGCGGCTGGCCATCAACCTTTGACACGTTCTTGCTTTGCTTTGCTTTCCATTCGTACATGCAGTTGGATGTCGTGGTGTTTTTTTTTTTGGTAAAAACGATGTTGTGGTTTTAGGTTGCACGTTTTACAAGAAACAGAACAATGACAGTTCTGAAAGTTTATTGTCCAAGAAAGGACAGACCTTTTCTTGTTTTGTTTTGCTTTTGCACTCGCATTGCGCGGATAGGGAAAAGATAGCTATAGAGGCAACTGATCACCTCATGGAAAACTAGCCTCGATACGCTCGTTCAGTTGAAGAATTCACTTTTAGAATCCCAGTGCCTTTGAAGGTTAAATATTGAAAGAAACAGAACAATGACAGTTCTGAGAGTTTATTGTCCAAGAAAGGCCAGACCTTTTCTTGATTTGTTTTGCTTTTGCATTCGCATTGCGCAGATAGGGAAAAGATAGCTATAGAGGCAACTGATCACCTCATGGAAAACTAGCCTCGGTATGCTCATTCACTTGAAGAATTCAATTTTAGAATCTCAGTGCCTTCGAAGGTTAGATATTGAAAGAAACAGAACAATGACAGTTCTGAGAGTTTATTGTCCAAGAAAGGCCAGACCTTTTCTTGATTTGTTTTGCTTTTGCACTCGCATTGTGCAGATAGGGAAAGGATAGCTATAGAGGCAACTGATCACTTCATGGGAAAACTAGCCTCGGTATGCTCGTTCACTTGAAGAATTCAATTTTAGAATACCAGTGCCATTGAAGAGAGGATTACCCTAAGCAGCATCCGCTAAAATGTGCTGCACTGGGGCCCTGATTTTAGATTTAGCATAGACAGGGTGCTGCTATATCTCACCGGTGAAGATTAGCAAGGAAGTTAATTGGTCTCCGATATAACTAATATTGTACCCATTGTCAGCTCAAGTATCCTGCACCTGGTGCTCCTGAACTGGCAAAGAGGGTGAAAGAACTGCTCCTGGCATCTGGGTTCACACGCGTCAATGAAGACACCAAACGTGGGCTTGACCATGGTGCTTGGGTTCCACTGATGTTCATGTATCCGGAGGCTGATGTTCCAGTGTGTCAACTCTCCATTCAGTCACATAGAGATGGTACATATCACTATAACTTGGGGAAGGCTTTGGAACCTCTCAAGGAGGAAGGCATTCTAATTCTTGGTTCTGGAAGCACTACTCACAACTTGAGGGACATTCACTTTGGCAATGCTCCTGTTCCTGCTTGGGCTTCAGAATTTGACACCTGGCTCAAGGATGCTCTTCTTGAAGGAAGGTAATTGTTGAAGCAGACTATTTGTTTAATTGGATGGTTTACGTTACTGTGTTGGAGCTGATTTAACTCTAGAACTATAATCGTCATCGTCAGGGATGGTTTGTAATCATGATAACCATAAATTTTATGAACTTTTAAGAATGACTACTTCATTAACATTTTGTATAAACACATTACAGGCACATACTGTTATTGCCATCATTCGTTTTGTGCCGATTCATTGTTGTTGATTGCACTGTGACACTTTGCCAACAATTCTTACACACAAGATGTTAAATGTTGCAAATTTTGTTCAGAGAGAAATTTTTTGCGGCTGATGCAATTTTAATTTGTAAAGATTTCAAGCAAATAAAAGGCATTCAAAATTTTCATTGATCAGTGGAACTATGGGTTTGCCATTTTGCGATTGCTATGCTGCTAATGCAAGTCTGTAATTGCATAGCAGTTTTCTCCTGCATGGC
Organism: Eucalyptus erythrocorys; assembly: GCA_014182555.1. NCBI lineage: Eukaryota > Viridiplantae > Streptophyta > Magnoliopsida > Myrtales > Myrtaceae > Eucalyptus > Eucalyptus erythrocorys. Next base: position 276,155 of record CM024605.1, on the reverse strand, counting down.
CATTCTTTGGTTATTACTCTCAGCGCAATATTATTTTTTTTGCTCACTGGGGTTGGAGTTTTCAATGGGGTGAGTGCATTTGCTGATGTTGAGTTCTGTCACGTTTTACTTGTTTATATTTCTCATGCATCTTAACTGATTCTCAACATGTCGAACGGCATTCTGGAATTTGTTACTATATCATCTCTCCATGTATGCACAGGCTTGCGATTTAGGTGCTGTTTTCTTTTGGCTAACGAAGTAACTCATCGCCAGAATGTCTCTTTATTATGGCAGATATGAAGATGTCAACCATTATGACGAGAAAGCACCACACGCCAAAAGGGCTCACCCATGGCCAGATCACTTTTACCCATTGCATGTAGCGATGGGCGCTGCTGGTGTCAATGCCAAGGCTAAACTCATCCACCATAGCTGGACTAATGGAACCCTTTCTTATGCCTCCTATGAATTCACCAAGGACAGTTGATCTATTAAGTGTAAAATATGCAATCTTAGTATTACTGTTGTAATCTGAAGTCCTTGTCTTACAGACATACTTAAACTCACATGTTCGTAACTGTGTCTCCTGTAAGTTTGTTTCAGTTGTATGTCTTGTCAATAAGTGTACAAGAGTTTGGAGTTTTAGTTGCATCCTGCTTCTCATGTTTCTTGTTGTACTGTGAATTTTGGGAAGTAGTTTTATTTTGGTCGATAACGACTTGCTTTCTACCGTCTTGCTGTACTTCACACTCATTGTGTTAGAAGCTTGAGGAATTTCGTTTCTTCACTCATTTGTTTCACCCAAACCCAAAGCAACAACTCAAAGTTAAAAAGAAGAGTCACTTTCGGCAGTTGCAATTGACTTTGAGACAGACAGCTTTTGATACGAAACAGCATGATGGGCTACAAGCTGTTAACATGATGGACGTGCAGTCCCTAATAATCAGTGTCTGTGTAAGAAAGTCTTAACTTGTTCCTCACACGGAAAAAGATCCTATACTTCGGTCTATCAGAATTAAGAGACCAAAACTCACATATGCACACGCACGTTTGTGTGTGTGGGTGTGAGAATGAGCAGCAAGTCTAGTCTAGCACAAGGACAGCATTGGTTTGGTCGGATTTCCCGAGTACTATCTGAAGCTCGAATACCCAGCTCCTTACGTGATGCATCAGTGCATCTGATCTTGAACTGTAAGTTTCTTATGTAGTAGCATTAGTTACCATAGATTTCAACTCTCAAATAAGGAGACTACTACTTTGCCACCTTCTCTCTTTCAAGTTTACATGTCGGTTCCTTATTGGTGGATTAATGTCGCTAGAGTCCGATTTATTGAACAATTGGAGCCATTTCCCTCCCGTAGATTGAATATGTAATCTTAACCTATTTAGTCCGAATGGTCCCCAGAAGAAAAAACCTACCTAGGCCGACCACGATCATAGAGAAATCTCAAAAACAGTCCCAAGTCTAGAGACAACAACCATATTTGGACTATGTATCGTAGGATGTTGATTAGATACTTAAAAGTAAAGCTAAAGCTTGGAAAGTTGGGTTGGCCATTGAGTATGGATGGCCACATGACATTGCTTTTTTGACCCAAAGACGCACAATTCTATTTAATTACGGCTAAATCATAGAAAAGCATTGCAAGGAGAGGGCATTATATGATATATTAAAGGGAAGAGGAGCTATCGATCCAACAGCTTCCTAGTCTATCTAATAATTCCCTTCCTTCGAAGCAACCTCAAAAGAACCTTAATTTTATGAAACCTGATGAAGCTTGTCCTATTCTCGGCTCTCGCACGATTTCTTTAATCTCCTAACCATCCGATCAATTACTTCAATTAATAGACTGTTGAACCTATCTTAAATCATGAGTTTCAGAGTGGATTAACTGGAATTATCAAGTCACCATCTCTTTAACTTGAGTATGATATCCATGTAAAATATGAAAGTAAATTAACCATCATCCTCATCATCACACGGTGTTTCGCTTGCCAGACAATCCATATACCAATGGTGGTCGTAGAGTATTTTGCAGGAGAACAAAAGGAAAAAACTCCAAGAAAACTGTGATTTTGCAGAAGAAATGCTCAATATATAGCTTAAAGGAAACAAGGAGTTAACTAAGGAATTAGTATTTGCTTAAAATAAGAGCCTGGATGCGCTGCAGGGCAGTCTTTCTAATAGTACAAGTAGGAATAAAGTTTTTACCGACCAGCTGCTTGAATTCTTAGACACCACTGTTTATTTTTCTCAGTACCTGCTGAATTAAAAACAAAAAACTCCCACGTCCCACTTCCATTGGTCTCCATAGCATGCATATTATTCATACATTATCTGATATATTCACAAATGATAATTTGCTTAAAAATTCACCATCAATGGACTTTTTACACCTTCATAGAATACATAGCATGGTTTTCTTTTTATAACAAAATCGATTACCTTGTTGGTACTGCTGTGAAAGCGTACGGCGAATTTTAAAATATGAGGGAATATGACATTCTTTTAACACCTACTCATCTGCCGGCAGGCCCTATATATAGTGTAGCTTTCCACGTTATGGAAAAAGCACCTCTTTCTTTGCTTCCATTTCACTTCCGCCGCCCGGGGAAGTGCTATCTTCTTATTCTCCATTAACAAAGAAAGGAGTTCTATATACTGCAGTCGATTAGCGTTTGATTTAATTCAAACTATTCTGGAATTCATTGCCCGGTGAGGGTGAGAAAAAGAGAGATTGGGGGGTATGAGCCAAGCAGGCGACAAGCCAATGCCATCGTCAAGAAGCAGCAGCGATGACATTGATGGTCAAGTTCTGCCTCGTTCGCCACCACCTTATATTCAACTACGAGAAGATCACGACAAAAAAAGAGAACCTTCTCTGCATGGTGGTGAAGGGTCGGGTGTCGCAATATACAGAGAATGCCAGAAGAACCACGCAGCTGCAATTGGTGGGAATGCGAGGGACGGGTGTGGCGAGTTCATGCCTAGTGGAGAAGAAGGAACGCTCGATGCCCTCAAATGCTCGGCCTGCAATTGCCATCGTAATTTCCACAGGAGAGAAATTCTAGCAGTGCAACCTTTAAACGTCGATGCTTCAGGAGGTTTGACGTTGCATTTGCTAAAGTTGGATCCTATTGACAGTCCTACCGATAACGATGGAGATGAAACTCCCAAGGTGGAGGCTGTTGAGAAGAAGAAGAGGAGATACAGGACCAAGTTCACTGCACAACAGAAGGAGAAGATGTTGGCCTTCGCAACGAAAGCCGGATGGAGAATGCAGAAGCTGGATGAACATGCGGTGGAGCGACTCTGCCAAGAGATCGGGATTGAGAGGAGAGTTCTTAAGGTCTGGATGCACAACAACAAGCATAATTACCTCCCCAGCAACCGTTAATAATGCCACCTCTTCTCCTGGGTTCAAGTATTTCACTGCAAGTTCATTCATGTACTTTCTCGACTGTGTGGCCATCACTTTCTCTAGTTAGACGGCGATCATGCTGCAGTCGATCATTCAAGTTAGCGCCATTTCAATTGGCATCTCTAATCCTGTTTAGTCTGCTTTTTAAAGAGTTGTCCTATGATTCTCGTATTCCCGTATTACTGATGTAACAATCATAATATTGACATAGCTGGTCCTTCTGTCTTCTTTCATCAAGACTTTGGCAATATGCTTGTTTTCTTCCATGAATGCTCGAGGATTCGAAAGCAAATAGCTTCTCAATTAACAGTAAGCTCCCGACAAAAAGAACCTAGATTTTCAATGAGGGGACTTCCCTTCTGTTCTGATAAACTGCGGCTCTTAAAAAATGCACGCGTGATGCACAAAGGGCCTTTAGGCTGGAAACCTTGACAACTAGCAATCTAAAGATCGGACAAAAAAGAATAAACAACATATCTTTTAGATAAATTCAAAGAGAAAATGGACAAAAAAAAGCCAATTGAGGATCAGAACAAGATATGTAAATTCAACTCATTAGAGAGTCTAGAACACATTGGCTTCTGAAACTTAAGGGCTAGTATTGCCCCTCTGGTCTGGTAGTAAGCATCTCATGCTCAGAAAGCACGGCCAGAATGCTAAAGCAGAAAATATTATCCCCATCAAAATCATCTTCAGCTTCTCACGTACTGATGGGGTACTTACATGTGGAACTTGGCTAGGAATATCATAACCACCATGGGAGAACTCTTTTTTATTTCTTTTTCCTCCCATGAAGTTTGATCAAATATCAGGAAAGACCATGGCGCCTCACCAAAATTTGTTTTTCTGCTCAGAATCTTCTCCTGTTCTCCAGTTTGACGTGATAAAATTTCAACAGTCTCTTCTAAGTACATGGAAATTTGGCTTTACCCGTGCTTCTGATCAGTTTCATATGGAAAGGCCGATTCTAGGATTCCGGCTCGAACCAGATATCCTCCTCTTTTTGCATCACAATTTGACTTTCACAGTAACAGAAAATTCGTGTTTTATTCCGTACTTACAGCCACAGTTATGCTTAGTTTCATGTAAAACCGAATGTCTCTCATTTTTTGTCTGAAAAATGGTGTCCGCAGCAAGATTAGGTCTGAATCAAACATTTTCGGAAAAAGGGTTGGGGCTCCTTTGACCAAATTTGATCGTTTGGGACATCATTAAACAAGGGATGAATGTATAAGTTCTATGCATTTGTAGTTTGGATGGGAAGGACTAAGAATGGTATGTGCTTGCATCCACTGATGTATGGAATGCGACGGTCGAAAGGAGGAACAGTGGGACTCCAGCTGGTGTGAAATGATGATTGGATATATGGAGGAATTTTGAATCACACTATAAGATAATCATGACAAGGAGGTTTGCCTCTGCACTCAATTGGGTTGCCATTATTTTCTTAACAAATCAACAATCAAGCATCAGGGTTAAGCCTAGGATACCCGCATAGATAAAGAAAAAACAAACAAAGCTAATCTAGATTAAGAGGTTTAATTATGAGGATCAATAGGCAGTGATCGATGACCCACTATCTTTGTATTTGTCAAAAGTGACGGCAATTAACTCTCACAATCTCTTTTGTTTAATATACACGGCTGCTTGTGAAAGAGAGTGGTCATTAGATGGTCTGAGCAGCTAATTCTTTGTTTATTCGGGCTCTACAGGATAACTGCGCCATCAACCAAAGTTAAAACTCCTGCGCCATCGACCAAAGTTAAAACTCACTCATCAGTAAATTTTCTTCAGCATAAGTTCTCATCCTTTTCGTCCATGCAATATAATCCCTAAAGTTAAGATCCTTCAGGGTTGCATTGATTCATTAAGCATCTGATGTTCCAATAACCCAAGGCTGTCTCTTGAATTACTCCGTTTTTTATTAACAAATAGTTATTAAGCATTTTGATCAGCAGTAGCTTCTCTTCATGTGGTACTTGACAATACATCCCAGAGCAAGTTAAACCATTTACCTGTTTCTATAAGATTAGCATATAAATCATTATGCAGACCCATGCTACCGCAGGACTTTACTGTATGTCTTACTAAAACATTCTCTAAACTTAAAAGTTCCATTGAAGCCACTCTGCGATATCTTGTAATCTCTAACAACTTGCACTCCCAAAACCTTATAAACGAGCGGAAATCAATGTCTTTCTAAATGTGTCAAACATATGGCAAACCTTTGCGGTTTACTGAGCTCCACAAAATGAATAGTGCATTCAATGAAAGTTATGTTTGATGCTCGAAGGACTCTCAATTCTTCGTTACTCTTTGGCAACAAGTAACCTAGGTTCAAAATAGAGTAATCATCACCTCTTAATATCCCATCAACTTACACTAGAATCCATTTAGGCATCAATAGGTTAATGTCCCGAAAAAGTCATCAACAAACCATCATTCCTTATCCCTGACAATGCCATTAATTTTCTTAGGAATCCAGTCATGTATCAAACCAACTTCTTAAAATACCACACATGTTTTGTGCTCTTAGGATGGATACTCATCGGCAATGGACAAGCTATTCGAAATTGGTCAAGTGTTGAGCAGAGAGATTAGTTTGCTGAACTTCAAGAGTTATTCCCACTAACAGGCAGCAGCGAAGACAAACAGTATTCTTTCTGAGCCGATCAAATGGAATCATTGGCAGCTATAAAATTTTTGGAGAAAGGACATATCAGAATAACTTGAGATCTCAAGTCTCCAGTCCATAAGAGAAAGTTCCCAAGTCAGCATTTCTAGCAGTGACAATTCACAAAGGAATGACATCATTAATCAATTGACTCTCTACTTCCTTATGAAGCAATCCAAAGCCCCAACTATTCCCTTTAATTACAGATAAGGCTCTCAAGGGGTAAAAAGTAAAGACACATCAAAGAAACACATTCATTCCACTTTCCACGTTTCATCTTCAGCACGAACCACCAGATTGACTAACCTCCAATCACAGCCAATGCAGAATGGTTCCCTGGATGCTTTTCAGTGCAACTGTGCTTAGTATCCACACCTTTTCCAATTTACATCTATCTAAAACTCCGTGTCAAAACAAGCTAACATGACCTTTGACACCATTGATCTTGCAAAAGGGACATAGCTCAAGCTATACCTGTAGGAATGGGAAATACATTAATGGACAAAGTAACTGATCATGATGTGCATTTTATCCAATAAACAACATCAAAGAAGAAGAGAGAAATAAACAAAGCAACAAAGAAAGAATTCAAAGATCCTCGGCCTTTCAGGTCCTATAGCAATGACAAGTAGAGGATTCTACAGTCCAATTTTTATTTTTTGGTAAGTTATATATAGAATCAATGAGACTAGCTTATAGGCTCAAGGGACAGAGGTGAAGTGCACATAGATGCTCAAGACATGCCAAAGAAGGGACGTCTAGACTGCCTCACTTTCTGCAGAACCAAGCATATATTTCCATAGTAGAAAGTTAATTTATCCATTTAGATAAGATATTTCTAGTATTTTATGTACCAAATCTTTTGGTTGATTGGATCATGAACACTTGCCATTGATATATCTATTTTTACGTTTTAATCATAAAATATCTTCAAGAAATTTCAATTATAAATAAGTCGTACTTCAGTTATATGGCCTTGCTCAGCATTTCATTGGGTCAAAAAGTGGTACCCAAGAAGCATGACAAAAAAAAAGAAAAGAAGCAAACAACTTTCTCCAATTTTGATTTTACTTGGGAATACATCATATTGATGGTTGCATTTAGCAGGTCCAAAACCCAGTATGAAGGATCAAATTAAATAAAAGTATAATTTGAATAAATGACATTGGCACAGATGTAATACTCCATACACACCAGATAAGGGCACCAAATTCCAAAATGATAGCCAAGAGTGTTAACAGCTTGTTACGAACCTGCTCAAGAATATCAATGGATAAAATCAGCAAGACCTCAGTTTTTCAAATCTAAAGAAAAAGGTCTAATACATTAAAAGCAACAGTTTAACTTACATAGAGGGCGCAAAACAAGGCCACTATCATACTTGCTAGGTATAAGGCAGTTGCATAGATACGAACCGGATCAAGCATCATAGTCACTTGCCTTTTAGGGCCTATTAGGAATGCCGTGCTGTTATTCAAAAAGAAAATTGAACTCAGGGACTTAGCATGGAGACCAATCAGTAATGATACTCCAACATAGAATTTCACACCAACTCAGGGCTTGTTTGATTATAATCAAGTAAAAAGTACTATTTTCCTTTCCTGCCACAATGTAAAATATCCTCCAAATATCAAATAATTATAAACAAGATAGATGTGAGTTTCCACTTCAACATTTGTATACTGTGGAAATTTCAGGTGTTTAGATTTAAGAAAATTGTCAAACGGGATCCACCACGAGATTAATATTAAGCAAAACATAAAAAGTAAAAGTCTATCAAGATACGCCCTTAAGCTAATTAGATAACAAGACTAGTAAACAAGTTGGAGATAATGGAGGAAGAACTAGTTAATGAACAAGTTAAAACTGAAAACTCAATTTCTAAATTTTTCCTTCACAATTTTGCTGTCCTTTACATCATTGACAAGTCGGTTAAGCTGTTCAACCTAAGAAGACACCATTATATCAGGTAGTTCTTTATTCAATGGTGAAAACAGCATCATTAACTTCCAGGAAATCAAACAATTCTAAGATACTGACAACCAATGGGGATCAAATTGCAGAAATGCACAAAGCATGCTACAACAAATGACTAAGAACCAAAAGCAGAATTAAGTCATCTAGGTAAGAAAACAAAAGGCAGTATTTAGTCAAAGCACAAACCTCCCAAGAGCAAGCAGATTGCCAAAAGTGAATGTGATACCAAATTTGATTGGATGGAAGAAAACAAGCATAGACTGCCAAGGCAAAGAATGATATTAGAACTAATAAGACATAGAAATACAAACCACAGAAACGAAATAAGAACTACTTTTTTTCTCATGAACATCACATGTTTTAATATCCAATCAGGAAACATATGCACTTGGTGCCCGGTGCTTGTTCCAAGTCATGGATAGAAAAATCTGTCTTTGTTCTTTTTCCTTGAGAATCCCTTACAATGTACAAAAATCTTGAGTAGTACAGTTCCAAGATACAATAACTTCTTTTTCTCTGGTTTCTCCTTTTCCCTGCACTCACTATTTCTTCCTTATGGCAGTGAAAGTTTGGACCTTTTAAATGACCCAATTAGTCCCACCAGGTCATAGCAGTCCCCAAAATCCACCAAAACTTATAAATCACCAATGTAGGAGGCCCAAGAGGTTAGCTTGAGGGAAATGCCATAGTTGAAACTTGCCCATGACCAGGCTTCCAGATGTGTGGCCTCAACCAACTCTTTCAACCCCTTGGGGATTTTCACATCAGCAAAAATATCTCAGTAAGAGGCACCAAGTGGAACAACCAATCAGGGATGTAGGTTCTTCAGTCCTATGTAATGATCCTCTAGGTAATTAAAGAATCCCCCAGATTGAAATTCGTGAGCTCCTGTGCAAAAGTATGTTCATTTGCCTACCATTTAATATAGCACAGAGATTCTACATATCAAGCTCAATTCATTCCATTTATTTTCTTTTGTAATTGGAATTCATGTGTTTTCCGTAGGTCATCAGCAAGCACATCAACAGCATAGATCACACTAAATCAAAAACTCAGTTACTTGATTAGACTTACCAAAAGCGTGCAAGTTAACCCAGCAGCCAAACATATGGCAAAGCCATAGAACCTCTGTCCAATTGAAAAAGAGAAACAAGGTTAAGTCAAGTGACCAGTGGGGAATGTTTTTTTCATAGGCTAAGAGTCTTGCAATCAAGAAAACAAATAAAATGAAACTAGTCCAAAATGTCGATTTTATATACTTCTCAACTTCATACAGCAGACTCGGATTATCTGTGGTAGCATACTAATAAGAAAAAGATCAATTTTGTTAATGCAAGTGTATAACCATACTGAAAACAACTGCCTTCAGATATACAATTGATTAAATCAGCTATCTATCTCACTAATACAACGCCACCATCAACAACAAGAAGTCAAGTGGAGTCGAAATGCTCGCGCTGAACAGATCCTGCTTAGAAAAAAAACCCCATCTTCCTTCACTTTCTAAGGAGCAAACAGACGAAACAAGATCCTGACATGACGTTGGACAAAAAAAAGGAAGGAAGAAAAAAACCCTAACGACGGCGACAGCCTCGGAGCAACTCGAAATTCACGGGCTTTGAGAATGAGCAGGCTCCAGATCATCATAATCGGCAAGCGGGAGCGGCGGCGAGGAAGAGGGAGGAGGAGGGGACCTGTTTGGTGGTGAGGGTGCACTGGCGGTTGAATTCGTCCATGAAGGAGGAGCCGTCGCCGCCGGCCGATTCGTCGGCGGCGTCTTCGTCGACCTCCATGCCGACCATCATCTTGACCTTCTCGTACGCCTGGTTCATCCTCTCCATCGTTTCCTTCGCGGGATCTGCGATGCCGAATCCGAGTCGAGTCGAGTCGAGTCGAGTCGAGTCGAGTCGAATCGGATTCAATGGGTGGTCAGATCTCGGCGGTGGAAAGGAATGGGAGAGGACTGCGACTTCGCTCCCAACATCCGCTGCTGGGATTCCGACATGCCAACGGAAACACACAGCACAACCCGCTGGGGCCTTTTTTTTTTTTTCTTCTTCTTTCTTTTTTTTTTTCATTCATTCATTTTTGGCGAAAATACAAAATAAAATAAACTGAAATAATTTGAAAATTAATTGATTGTATTGTTTGAAATAATTGATTGAAGTAATTATAAAAATTTTATTCTCAATAATAACTTATGTTAAAAAAAAATAATGCGCCATGAAAATACTATTCCAATAATGGAATGATAGAGTAACACATCTGACTAATCCTTTATTAGTCACCACGTAAGAATAGCCAGCACAATAGCCGTCATCACTTTTGACCACCAGATGATCATGGTCGTCTCTAACCATGGTCAATCATCACTACCAGCTAGTTGATTGTGTTCTAACGATTAAGGATGAGAATGAAAAATTATGTTCACATGGTTGTCGCCACTGAATATCCTTCGAGATGGTCATTCAAGATAGAGGTATGTCCATCCTTGTCACTCGATGCATCGATACTGTCCAATAAGTGAATCTCCCTCCACTTCCTCCTCGCCCCTCGCCACCCCATGATCGTTGTGTTCGAGTCAAGTGGCACTTGAGCTTTAGCGCGAGGGGTTTGCCATATCGTCGCGAATTTCACCTCTGTATCAATTGTTGTCGTCTCGTTTACTAGATCGACCGCACCCGCTGCTTCTCCTGATCACTTCGCCACAACTCGGTAACCTAAGACTCGTCTTTGCTGACGTCTTAGATTGCCTCCGATGCGGCGAGGCTGAGCAAGGACTAACAACCTAGGGGTGGAAATGGCGGTGGATTTGGTGAAGCCGGCAATAAGGAGACGAATCAAAGGAAGTTGGAAGAGAGTGGGTTTGACAACGCTAGCGAGGGAGCCCAAGGGGGGGGCAAGATTTGAAGATCTCAATGGGAGATTGCGCTGAGCAAGTGGGATGCAAAGATAGCTTTCGCTTAGGCGAGTGAAATACGCATGTGCCCCACGAGCACTTTTCACTCGTTATTGGGAATGTTGGAAGTGGTGGGTGGAGGCCGAGCAGCTGGACACGACCAAGGAATCTCGAATATTTCCAATCTTATTTTTATAGTGCACTAAATATATGATTGGATTTTCTACTTTAATCTGGATCTATAATATCCAAATGTAAATTTAAATGATCAAATGTAGCTCGATATAACAATTTGAAAATTATTATTTTATCCCAGTCAAAACGTGATGCCCTTCGCATCCCCTCTCCTGTCCTTGCCAATTGCAACTCATCTTTGATCCATGGGTTCCGGTATCTGAATAGGGAAGCTCATTTTAGTATAAGGCTGCACGATTCCGACATGATTTATTAACACGACGTGATGTGATGCATTGTCAACACGAATTATGTTACTATAGCATTTCAATAATTTAACTTGTTGGTTATGAAATACGACATATTAGTTTAAAGACATTATTTTAACGCAATTGATGGAATTCAAATAGGTGATTTTTAAGAGTTTCTAAACTGGAAATCCTCTATTACGTCTATCAATTACATTGCAGCTTAGATTTAGATATTTCCGTTACCCCAGTCGATCTTTTCACGCAAGATCCATTTTCAAAAAGCTTATTTTTCGATTCAGATAGATTAACATGTCCGTATAAAAAATATTCGTTTGTCAATAAGTAGGCTATCATTGAAACATGACAAGCGGATGCAATATCTATATAGGGAAGCTCATTTTTGTTTAAGGCTGCACGTATTCGACAGAATTTGTTTACATGAGACAAGATGAAACAAGAAAGGTAGGGATAATTTGAATATGATAACGACATGAAGCGCATAATGCATTATCAACACAAATTATGTAGCAGCAGCAATTTAATGATGTAGCTTGTTAGTTTTGAAATAAAATGTATTAGTGCAAAGATAATTTGTCTACACGTGATTGATGGGATTCAAACAGACAAATCTTAAAGAGCTTTTGAATTGGAAATATTTCAACATGCCAATTAATCACATCAGTCTAGAGCTTAGATTTAGAGATTTCTCTTACCCTAATCCACCTTTACACGCGAGATCCATTTCAAAAGGGTTAATTTCAACTTTAGACAAATTAACTTATCCGAATAAAATAATATTAATTTATCGATTAGTACGATATCACTGAAATATGAGACGTGGATGCGATTGACAAGCACCCGTGTTCATAGTCTCATCTCCCACTAGACATCATTTTATTTCCTTAATTACACAAAAAAACAAACCGACAAGCACCCATATTCGTATCATTTGTGACGACACAGCAATACATGATCTTACAGAAAAAGTTACAGCCATGTATGTGGCAACATGAACTAGTGCAGATGTTACATATGATGAGCAAGTCATGTCCGTCGTACATATCTCCGGGCAAAATTCAAAGGCTCCCCAGAAATGAGGGACGGATCAGTTGAGCTTGCGACAATTGAGACGGACCTCGCCGGCGGAGCCTTCCTTGACGTCGAGCAGGCTCATCTTGAGCATGGCCTGCTGGAAGTCGAAGAAGAACATGGCCTGGTTCATGGCGTACCCGTTCACGATCCCTTTGGTCCGGGGGCTGGCGAACAGGGTCTGGTCCGACGTCAGCACGCCCGCCTTGTTGACGAGGGCGTAGTAGTAGGCGCCGTCGAAGGTGTTCCGCGTGGCGTCGAAGGGCTGCTCCGCGTTGTCCCCGGCGCTGCACGTCTTGGACAGCGTCTTGGCGAAGCTGGAGTCGAGGGTCGGGTCGGCGTTGCTGAGCCTTTGCTTGAACGACGAGCACCTTGCCACTCCCAACGTATGTCCACCTATCGGACCCAATTGATTGCATATTAGCAAAGACACGATCCGCTCGGTGATTTGCTTGTACATGTTTTTGAATGATTTATGGGAGCAGCGCCTTCGATAAATTATTGATGTAAAGAGAAGGCGATCCTAGATCAAAGATTTGCATAACCTAACCCTCCTTAAAACAATTCAAATTAGCTCGTCTGCACCTTTCATCGACCCTTGATTAATACATTTAATTAGTCTTTGTGGGTCATGCCATCTATGTTCTAGACTGTCGGTCACTCCTGTAGATAGCATTGGATGCTCGAGAGATGATTTACGACTCAGTGCCTGATGTTTTCATTGAATAGCTTTCTGCATGCGAGGATTGATTTGGATTGATGTGAAGGTTTCTTGGTACATTAGACCATGTAAAGATATTTTTTGACTATAGATGCATGTTAGGTATACGATAACTCGGGCTGAGAAAAAGAGAGAAGCGATCGAATACCGGACAGAGCGACCATCTCTTGGGCGGAGAAGCCGTGCTGACCGAACATGCGAATGAGTTCGGAGGCGTTGAAGGTGGGAGCCGGGAGGTTGATGGTGTCCTCTATCCTCGATCTCGCTCCGTCCTTCCTCCCTTTCGGTATTTCGTATCTTGGACCTCCCGCCTGTAATTCATATGGTTACGTCAGGAGAGTTGAAAGAGGAGGGTGAGAGGAGGGGGGTGACTGAGGCTTGCTTGCCCTCAAGAAGGATGTAGGCAGAAGAGATTACCCAAAACACAGCATCTCTGGCGGCCATGGCCAAGATATCGGCGCAGGAGACGACGCCCGGGCATTGCTCTTCGATCTGCTCCTTCGCATCGTCGATCACTTCGTACCCTCTCAAGCTCAAGTTCGCAGGCGAGTCCTTTCTCCGCGGTGTTGTCCTTGGTGGAATCTAGCAACACCGACCCATCGCATCCCTGTACACGCGCATAAAGTCCATGTTCAGGCTCAACAAGCAGCACAGAAAGTCATTGCCTACGTATATGGATTTACGTGATGAGCTCGTTTTCTATTATAGTTAAATTATGCCTACGCCTACATGCGGTAACTTAAAGGGTTGGAGTGGAAGACCTGAATGAAGCAGTCGTGGAAATGCATGCGAAGGAGGCCGCCAGCAAGAGTAGGGTCGGACTGGAGGGCGGAGGTGACGGTGTTCCAGACGATCTGCTCGGCGAAGGGGCAGGACATGAGGTAGTAGTCCATCCTCAGCCCGTCGACTCCTCCCATCACGAAATTGAACGACCTGCTCAACCCCATCATCCCCATCAAGAACATCACCACCCACATCGCGTCCGCCGTGGCACTATTCTTCACCCTCACCATCACTACTGCCACCAGCACCGAAGATTCAAATATATCGGAATTCTAAGGTAATGGGTATCTTGAAGAAGATGTCCAGCTACCTCAAAAGTAAGTCCAAGCGTTCTGCTTAAATAGAGGAACAATGTGAACAGAAACTTGCATGATTGCAAAGGTTTACCTTCCATATACGGTGCTTAGAGTTAAGAGTGAATAATATAAAGTCATAAACTATCAAAACACGCTCACACATGTGGGAAAAGTCGAAGATAGTGGGGTCTATCTCCTCCTCCACGATGTGATGATATGTGCATGACCACCTTTGACAAAATTAACCACTTTCTTATTGTTTTGATTGATCCGCCTCGACAGGCTGTCCTCGACACGTAACAAAGTCACCACCGAATCATGCAATAGCCTCGATGTTCATTGGTTTCATGCACCCATTAAGAGATTGGAAATGCTGTGTTCATTCAGCAATATACACAGTTGACTTTAATAATGCAGGTCTGGTGTTAAACTGATAAGATTTCCAAAGATATCCATTGCGGCAGTATAATAATCACCATTACTCTCTCTGCTGCACTATGGATTATCTTAGTGGTAACATTTTTAGATCAATCAACTCCATGCAACACATCGCAACACAAAAGTCATAACATTCTGATGATTCAGCCAAAAAGTGCAGCTCCATAATTACAACTTATATGGCCATATCTTCTCTGTGCTCTTCCCAACGGTAATATGATGTGTAAATAGAGTAAAAACGCTTGTTCTAATTCGTTAGACAATGAAGAGATCATATCTTATGGTCTTGAACGCGTGCAGCATGGAAAGGATTGTAGGACATGAAAGTTTACAACAAGCTTAACCCTATATACTATTACAACAGTCATATATAGGCCAGTGGTGTTTTGGCTTTCATGCCATGTTTGGTTTTGTAAAGGCAACCATTGATTCTAACATCATTTGTTTCGGGTCTCATGAACGTCCAAAATTGTAGTTTACTAATCAAACCTTACGCATAATTTAGCAATAATAATTTTAACGGTTGTGGTGATTACAACGCATTGAAAGAACTCTGCAAAAATCAGGGTTTCTAGAAGCTTGCTGATCTCTGTTTTAAACCCTACAAAAGGTGGTAGTGACCATTCATGGGAAGCTTACGGAAGGTTACAGAGAGTTGACCAAAGTGTTTCTAGAGAAAGAGTGATCGATGTTTCTCTGAAATGAGTAGCACAACATGTAGATAAAACTTCACAGAAGAGTAATGTTGGGTAAGCAAATGATAACCACACATGTATCCATTCATGCATGGCGGCTGCTGGGTTGGACCATGTGGGTCTGGAGAGAGCGAAAGTGCATGGCGCCCATATACATTGCAGCTGTTCTCCAATAAATATACCTACTCCTGTTGTTACGTGGGAGTGGAGAAGTCGATAGTGCCTTGGAAAAAAGACGGCAAAATTTGCGCGTGGGAGGGTACAATTGTTTGTCCCCGTGAGTGCTCCTCACGCGCATTCTTCTCCTTTTGACATAACATTAGAATATTGCCTTCCTTCATGTTGACGAATTGCTGGTCATGATTGAGATTTTGCTTGTGCCATCCAGTGACCCCAAACACTAGCCCCAATCTAGGGAGAGGTTTACGCACCATACACTTCACAAAAACTAGTAACTTATTTTAGATTACATTCGTCCACGTCATTAACCTCCATTGCAACCATTTGACATATCACCGCCACGACCGGCCTAAATCTATGATGAGCATGTTCTTCGTCAACCCATCTTTCAAAAGATGCTAAATGACGAAAAAAAAAGGGGAAGATTTTCCACAAAACAAATGAAATGGAAGACAATAATTACCTTCCCCACTCTCCATGCCGGCACGAGTTATACATGAAAATAATCGTTAAATCAATAAAACGAAAAAGGAGAGAGCACTTGAATCATCCACCAAAGAGGGCCAGTGTTATGTGCGCATGCGGGTACTCTTGAGCCTATAAATTAGGTCCACAACCCGAGACAAAAGATTTCCACAAAGAAAAGGACAAGCAAACATAATGAGCTCCTTCAAAACTCATCCATCTTTCGATGTTTCCTGGACATTCAGTTTTGTGCCTTTCTTCTTGATTGTTCCAAACACATCACAGAAGAGCCCACCATGCATGAAGACAGCTTGCAGCATATACAGAATGCAACTTTGCATATGTTTCAGTACATGTCTGAGAGGGAGACGCGGGCCCTTTGCCCTCTCAGAGATATGGCACAGATTGTAGTCAAAGTGAGAGCACGAATTCAAGTAGTCATATGTGCATCAAGTGCTTGAACTTGAACCAACAAAGGCAATTCTATCATCACATCACACGAGAGAGAGAGAGAGAGAGAGAGAGAGCATCTATAACCGAGGTAATCTTTTCCTTTTCACTTTTCCATTCGGGAGAGAGAAACAAACATTTACAAGTTCGAAGAAAACGTAGCGCAAAATTAAGCGTCGAAGCATCTTCTGTCCAGCTGTTCAGTTATGTACAAGCGGTCCTCCTAAGGGTCAATTTCACTAGAATAATTTAAGTGTAGAGGGCATTTACAACATAAAAACACCATCGGTTAGCATCTGATTAACACGGATATTGACAACGGAAGCTTTGGCCTCGTCCTTGTCATCCTCACTAGCCTTGACCGTCATCTTGCCTGAGCTCCTGCACCCCCCACAAATGAACCTTGCTGGAACCGACTCCGAGTCATCTATGCCTGAGCACCTCGTATGCTGCCACACACCGCACACATCGCAAGCCAACATTCTCTCCCCATCATCATCTTTGGCTCCACACTTGCAATCCACCGTCCAGTTTTCAAGACCTCTCTCCATTCTGTACTTGCTAACCCCATTTTTCACGAAGCATCTTCCCCGAACACGAACTAAGTTAGTCAGACCCGTTAGATGCTTGACCAGGGTGGAATCATCAACACCTCTATAGTCAAGAAGGTCATCAGCTTGAAATCTTCTATACATCAGATATACATCTTGAAAAGCTCTCGACACTTCATGCTTAAGGTCAGAAACTGTAGCATTTGGGGACAAATTAATTATTTCTGGAGGACATATTGTACTTGACATCGCGTGATCTGCCACTTCCACCTGACACAGAAGAGAGAATGAAAATGGGTTCGCAGTTGATGGCGCTTCTTCTGCCCTGTAGTCTTTCATGAACTGCTTGCAATCAAGGAGTCTCTGGGCTGCCTCCACATAATCTGTTGCATGAGTTCCTTCATTCAGCATTGTATGAGGATGAAGAAGAGAGTCATACAAATATCTCAAATCCCGTATGAGATTATCTTCTGATGGACGACTGATGAAGGAAGACTTTTTGCCGGATGTGTTCACAGTGGATGCAGTGCCTCCAGGCTCAAGCCTGTGATATGAGTTAAGCTCTTTGAGAAACAGAGACTTGACATACACAAAGAATACAGCACTAACACAGAGAGAGAGAGAGAGAGAGAGAGAGAGAGAGAGAGAGTAGAGGCGCGAAGCAAGCTATAAGGAGAAGATAGTCAGAAAGAACTCAGCATCAATGGGACTTTGGAAATCTAAAAAGGTCTGGCTTAAGTAAACAGATAATGGTTGTCAATACCGAGTCAAATGGTCATTGTCTGTCTCAAAGTATCTATCAAACAAAGAAGAACCTAAAAGCGACAGATAACTGACCTGTATTCAAAATCACCAGAATCAGGATTCCACCGAGAGCTAATGACCATCGCACTAGAGATGGATTGATGCCCGAGCTCCCGAAGACAGTGGTCAAGAAGCTCCGCAGATGCTACTCTGTAAGCAGCACCCCTAAGCGCTCGCCTGCTCACCCAATTAGAACTGGAGACAGCCCGTAGCACCCTCAGTATGGCTTCTTCCACTCGTTCAACCTCACTTCTTGTCCAAGAACCCAAGACCCCACGATCACAGGACCTAACCTTGTTAAAGATGGCATCACCATCTCTGGAAAAGGATTTCCGAGCTCCATGGATCAAACTCAATAAAAAGCAAAAGAGATCCCTTATATTTACAAGCTCGCGCTTGGACAAGGATTGGTAGAATGAGATAAGTTCCAGCAAGTGAGAAGAAGGGTTCCATCCTTGAGAGAGTAAGGTCGACAGAGGCAGGCTGGAGAGGCTTTCCACAGACCTATTATAGACATCCGTGTGATACCGAAGCTACCTGTGCCGAATTCATAACCCCACTCACCATACCATGGGTGTCCCTTGGTGACAGCATGCAGCAGTCGATATTCCATCCCAAACTTTTTCGATACATCCATAACACTAACCTTTCTGCTCACGCATGAAAAAGAAAAATGTCCCAGATTAACAGACAGCTCGTCCAGAAAATATAAGGTGCCACTGATAAAATCAGTAAGCACACATTGGAACCACAAAAAGAATACACGAAACAACAGAGAGATTTAATAGATGGAAGTGACAACTAATCTCATGACGATATTCTTGCAATAAGATGGTATCTCACCCTAGCTTCTACTATAGCACGCTTCATTTCAGATGTCTAGAGTTAAAAGTTGCCTATGCACATCTTTTTCTTCGTCTTTAACCTATTATCAATTACCGACTTCTCTTCTCGTTTTTTAAAATATTCGATTCTTTCAATGGGAGGAGTAGAAGGAGGAGCAGAGGAAAGGAAAGATATAATCTACATTGAACCCTTCCTCTGGAGAGGACTGGGAATCAATGAGGACATCGAAACCATGAGCCAGGACAAGAATAAGATAGGATCATAAGCTAATCCTACCCTAATCTTCTAACTCGATGCAAGTCTATTTTTGTGGGGGATAAAATGAATTGAGAGAATGCTAACCTCACTCCAAGCGCTTTACAGAGGCGATCCCAGAAATCCATGATGTGACAGCCGGAAAGGAACCTGGAACCCCCTTCCCGGCCGTTGACCCTAAGCAGATGGCCGAACCCATTGGAGTGGACCACGGCGTGCAAGAGGTGGGTAGTGTTCTCCAGCTGGTGGAACACCCAGTCCTCCACATCCTCCTCGGTCATCACATGGTTGCAAGTCTTGCACCTGCGAAAGCGAGCAAAACCCAACGAAACGGTCACGACGGCGGAAGACGGCGGAAAACACGTCCGGCGACCATCAAATGGGCAGGAAGGGGGTTGTTCACCTGGACTCGGAGAAGTGCAAGAGATCGCCGCAGCAGATGCAGGGCTTGTGGTGTCCGCCGATGGAGCTCCCGTCGGCCTTGATTATGAAATGGTAACGCTTCCCGCACACCGGATGCCCGCTCCACCCTTTCAAAAATCAAGAATTCAGGATCAAGATCGTGAGGATAGAATAGAAATCAACATCCGCCACCTCAGATAACCCATGATTCAAGTCAAAGCAATTATCGTATGAACCATAAATCCAAGACCGACCAAGAAACGACAGGAAGAGACTCTACCAGTCACAGTAAATCCACATTTTCACCGCGCCCACCCGGCAAGGAAAATCAAAGAGGAAAAGAAGGAAGGAGAAGTAGAAAAAGAAACGATTTTTATTCGCCCGCAAATCTAATTCAAGAAAGCGTTGTCGGGAGACCGAGCGTGACGTGGCAAGGGCAATTAGCTGAGCTGTCTCGGTACAAGTCTTTTAGATAAATAATAAAAGTCGTCCCCATAATGGTGTCCGATGATGGACCGCAGCTGTCCGAGATGGTGGGCCCCGGCCAGCTCACCATCGTTTCATCAGCGTCCGCCACGTGTGGCTTGACCAAAGTCGACAGCCGTCCCTTCTTTTCCCTAATTTTTGCCCCCATTTATTTATTTATTTATTTAAACTAAAAATAGGAAAAGAAAAGAAAATTTCTCCGTGGCAAATCCCACTAATTTCGAGGGGTCCCAATTGATCCTGACCGTTGCTTAGTCCACACCGCCATCGATATCTCGTCGTTATTATCCTATCTCGTATCGCGAGATGATGTTTTCGGTTCAGATCGGCGCGACACATCGAAACCAACGCCCGCCGCTCGACGACGTCATTCGCGAGGAGCGGCTCGGCGCCGGACCGGAAAACCATCCGCCGGATAGCGGTAGCAGTATTTACCAAACAAGAATACCGGTGACTCAGCGAGTGAACTCACCGACGACTCGGCACTGGTCGCAGTACACGGATCTGGATCTGGAGACCACCTCCTCCACCACGTCGAGGCACACCGCCGCCGACGACGGCGACGGCGACGGCGACGGCGGGTCGGGCCCCCCCGCCACGGCCACGTCGCCCACCCGGAACAGCACCTGATACGTCGTCAGGTTGGGGAAGAGCGACGACGGCGGCGGCGGCATCGCGTGCGTGGAGAGGAACTCCTTCACCTTCGCCCTGAACGGGCCCCCCGCCACGGCGGCGGCGCCGGAGGAGGCCGCGGAGGAGGCGGAGGTGGAGGAGGGGAAGGTGAGGAAGTCGAGGAGGTCGGCGGTGACGCGGCTCTTCAAGCGCTTCATGGGCCTGCCGGAGACGACGACCATGGTGCCGACGGCTGCTATGGTGGGGGTGCGGGGGGTCGGATCTGGCCGGATCTGGAGGGGGGCGGAGGTCGGAAGGTGGGAGAAGAGAGGAGAGAAGGTGGAAGGATTCGCGATCTGTTAGAGAGAGAGAGAGAGAGAGGGACGGAGAGAGATGGGGAGAGAGAAAGAGGAGGTGTGCGAGGTTGCGAGATTCGATTTGGGGTGTGGGGGTGAGTGACGATGACGATCTGTTGCTGCTGCTGCTTCTTCTTCTTCTTCTCTTTCTTTCTTTCTTTCTTCGGTTGCTTATTCGTCGATTTCCATGGCGAAACTCTAGAAAAAAAAAGCGAAAGGAAATTCTTAATTTTGCTGCTTCTTTTTTTATTAATTTAAAAAAAGAGGAAAGTGGTTTTGGGAAATCGCGAGAAATTTGTTCTTCTCCTCCTTTGAGTCGGTTTAGAGAGAGAGAGAGAGAGAGAGAGAGACTGCTTTTTGGAGTGACCGGAAAACAATGCGTGGTTTTTTCCTTTTCTCCTCCCCCCTCCCCCTTTATATTATATTATTTTTTATTTTTATTTTTGCAATTTGCTTTGCTATTATATATTTAAGGGGGTGGGGGCCGGCGTTTGGGGGCGAAATTACGGGAGTGCCATTCTCAGTGGGGAGAGGGGGGTACGGAGTCATCCCCTCGCGAGCCTGCGACGTCGTTCTGCGGGGGGAAGTCGTCCACGTCGCACGTGTCGATGATGACTCAGCTAGTCAAAACCTCGGACAGAGCGTCGACATGCACCGTAATTACCTATTTGACCTTTCTTCTAATCAATTAGGGCAAAAAAGAATTGAGATTTCTCTTCTTTTTTTCTTTGGGTCAGATTAAAAGAAAAAAAGAAGAATCGATTATTGAGTGGATATTTCCTCAGTTTGTTGTGCTGACTTATACGCATCAGCTAAAACAATTATTTCGGGGTTTCCTTCTTCACTGGTTTTTAGCACGAGAAGAGTTATCTACTTTGGAAACCCTATCCTAATCTTTCTTTTTTTTCCTTCCAACTTCGTGCATGTACATCACGGGAGACTTTGACTTGGAATGCGATTCGCCGGAATATTCAATCCACACCCCGTCTATAATAATTAGAAAACAAGCTTTTTGGAATAGCTACCCACTTCATATTTACGAAAATATCCTCGGTTTTCTTGTCCTCTTATATTCATTTGGAAATCCATTATGGCGAATCAAACTCCTATCATCTTTGGATAAGTGGAGGTGGGTGTTTATGATCAACCCATGATGTTTGGCAATGACAAGTTGCAATCAACCCCTTGGTTAATGATGTCTTTCCCTTTTAATGTAAAGTTCCGATTCTAATCTACACTATAGAGGATTTTCACCATCAATGCATTACCTTATTTGATTGTTCGCATTCACATTTACATACATTTTCCTTTTATTTATAAGAAAGACGGTGAAAGAAATCACGCCAGATCGATATCTGATTATATTATACATGGAGTAGTTATTCCACTTCTTGGCTTAAAGATTTACCAACAATCCAAAATCGAGAATAATTTATTATGAAGAAAATTCCATATAAAGGTTTAAGGTGGTTATGATGGTTTTAAATAAAACGTCGAAGTAGCCATGAAAGTTTATAAAGATTTGATTCACCGGCCAGCCAAGGCCATTTTTGTTCAATATAATTTTAAATTTTGATTATTATTTAAATTAGATTTAAATTAAATTAATTTAAAAAAGAAAAAAGAAAAGGAAATCGGCCATTCGCCGCCGCCACCACCACCGCCACCAAGAAGGGCCGACGGTGGTGGGGGATGGCCAATGGCGAGGGTTGCTAGGCCCTAGCTAGTGGTCGGCGATCCTTGCCAAATGCAAGTGACAACCTAAGGGTCCTCACCCAAATCTAGGCAAGAGTCATAGCCCTCTCCCTGATCAAGTGAGGGTCGCCGACCTTCGCCTAAATTTGGTCAAGGCCCATCATTCACAGTTGAGTCTTAGTTAGCCATCCACCACCATTATTGGCCCTTTCTAATGATGGTGGTGGGGCAACAAGGGCCTACAAAGCCCTTGCCATTTTCCTTCACTTCCATTATTTTTAAATTTATTTATTTTATCTAATACAAAAAAGGATAAAAAATTCAAAAAAATAAAGGATAAAAACGCCTTTATCAGTCGGTGAGTTAGGCCTTTCTCTGAAAATGACATAGCTATTTCAAGCCCTTATTCAAAACAAAGTTCAATATAATACTTTATTCAAAAAAATGAGGTTAATTAATATTCTTATTTGAAATAATATCCACTTCATATTTTTATTTAAAGAAATGAGGGCACTTCAAGCTTTTTATTTGCAATTTTCCCTTAATTATGGGTGTCATCAGAATATCTATTCCATGTAACTTCGAACACCTTAACTCTGTTTCTCCAGAATTGAACCTTATACACACACATTGCAATACTAATTATCAATTTCATTCAAACATGATTGACAAAAGACAAGTACTACAAATTTATTCATCTCTAAATTATTTTTATATATTATAATTAATTATTTCTAATAGTAAATCAGAGACTTTATGTTTATATTTATATCTACCGAAAAATTAGAATACATCACGCGAAATGGTAATCCTGTTCACAATTCATGATATGTGAACAGTAAGCTTAATATTGTCATGACAATAGTAGGGAAGGTGGGGATTTCTCTTTGTATAGATGAAGACTAACATAAGGGATGCCGATTTTATTGCTGAAGAATTGGACAAAGTGATCTTTACTGTTATTTAGTACATGTATTTATCATTACCGGCTAGCTAATGATATATGGAAAGACATCAGCTATGATCAATGCAATATCGTAGCCTTCCTAAGCTATTGCCTCCACATAACGAAAGACAATTCTCTATTCGAGGAAAGATAAAAATGAATTTCTGAACTTCGGAAATTCTTGCTGCACTTACCAAGAATGCAAGACCTGCTTGACTGATCTTGACCTAATTCACAGCAATTTTCTGAAATTGTTTAATTGTCGAGATATATCTTCTCCAATAAACCCTCACACTATTGCCACCTTTCAACCATAATTGAACATTCTGACCCAAAAAAAAACCATAAATGAACAAGGTGTTGCAGTGCATTCACAAGTTGATTATGAGTGGACACATACTCTGCCATAAACCTTTGTTAACCATGTCATGCAAGAGAAATTGAATCCATGTAACCTTAGAAGGTGTCACCACAACACTGCAATACTCAGCTTATGTGGATGAATGAGCAATAAATCCTTTTTTTCAAGAGCATCAAGATATAAAATTTCGTCCCATATAACAATGTGGGCAAATGTAATCTTACGATCATCCAGATTACATGCCCACACAGTCAGAGAAATGCATGAAGCAATGGGAGGGATACTTTTTAAGTATAGGCCCAAATTGAGATAATGTAAAGCACATTTAATAGCACTCTAATTAAATTCGGTTGGTTAATACATAAGCTGAGAAAGTTTGTTTACCACAAAGGCATTATTGGGTCTCATGAATGCGAAATATTGAAGAGCACCAACAATCTTTCTATATTTAGCGGCATATGCAAGAAGTGACCTATCAACAAGAGTGAGGGAGCTATTGGTGGCCAATGGGGTAGCAATCTCCATGGCTCCAAGCATGCTTGCTCGATCAAGAATGTTCACTATATGATTGTGTCATATGAGAAAGAGATCGGGCTTTGTGCGTATCACCTCAATTTTCCAAGAAGTAATGTGTATCCTTTAATGAAAATTTACTCGCCAGAGCTCCTAGGATTTTTTGCAAAAATTCTATATCACATCTTGTTATGGTCAAATCATCTATAAAAACTAAGAAATAATCATTACTATTATAAAATTTAAAATTTACTTGCAGGCCACTGGTCGGGCCCAGCAACCCCGCTTACCATCCTCCAACCTCACCAATCCTTCCCAGCCTCTAACGAGGGACGGTGTGGCCTAACCCTTACCCTCATCGACAACCTCCCCCAACCATCATGGAGGTGGTGACTAGCAATGAAGGGAAATAAGAAAAAAAAAAAGTAAAGAATGAAAAAGGGAAAAAAATTAATAAAATCAAATTTAAAAAAAAAAAAAAATCGACATTAACGCTAGTTATGCCACATTGGACGGTTGGCATTAACGTCAACAATTTTCATCTAAATTAACCCAATAGACTCAATTTGTACTTATATGAAAAGATTTAAGGGTAAATTGATCAAATTGAAAGGTTTAAAATTGGATTGGTATTAATTAAATAAGTTTATGATTCTGGGTACTCCTCAGCGATACAACTCTACCCAAACCATGTCATTTTGCATTTGTTTTATTTTTCTTTGACTGTTCATCGTCTTCTTCCTAGACAATTCTAAAGGCCTTTTTTTCACCAAAAATAAATAAATAAATAATTCGAAGGCCTTCAAGATATTGGCCAAACTTACGAGCTCGGGCACCACTGTGGCATCAAGCTCAAGCTCTATCCCAACATCAAGATCCAGCTCTAGATCTAGCGACACAAGCTCATCATGTAGAGATGCTTGCTCAAACTCCATCGATTTACTCGCAACATTTGTTGCTCAAACTCCATCAATTTACTCGCAACATTTGTGCGACCTTAGGATTTCTCCCAAGCAGCCTTTCTCACACTCAACTCTTGGGATTCTGCCATGTGTGTCTCTTTCCTTGCCAGTGAGAAAATATTCTTTTTGAGAAGGAAGTAAGGCCTGAAGAAAAGCCAATCCAAGAGGGTTCATAACACATCCGTAGACCAAAGCAACCATCAATTTGTATCCCCAAGTCCTAGGGTTTTCTTAAGTCTTCTAGAATATTGGACGATATGGTAATTATATTCGTATATAATAAATGCTGATAGTTGATAATTAGAGAAATGCAATCTCCATCATTAGATCGAAGAGTGATTTATGGATACGGTTTGCCTTACATTTGTATATAACATTTGCAATCTCCATCGTTAGATCAAGCTTTGTGCGTATCACCTCAATTTTCCAAGAAGTAATGTGTATCCTTTAACGAAAATTTACTCGCAAGAGCTCCTAGGATTTTTTGCAAAAATTCTATATCACATCTTGCTATGGTCAAATCATCTATAACAACTAAGAAATAATCATTACTATTATAAAATTTAAAATTTACTTGCAGGCCACTGGTCGAGCCAGCAACTCCCGCTTACCATCCTCCAACCTCACCAACCCTTCCTAGCCTCTGACGAGGGATGGGCTAGCATAACCCTTACCCTTGTCGGCAACCTCCCCCGAACATCATGGAGGTGGTGACTCACCAACCCTTCCTAGCCTCTAACGAGGGATGGGCTAGCATAACCCTTACCCTCGTTGACAACCTCCCCCGAACATCATGGAGGTGGTGACTAGTAGTGAAGGGAAATAAGAAAAAAAGTAAAGAATGAAAAGAATGAAAAGGGAAAAAAAAAAGAAATTAATAAAATCAAATTTAAAAAAAAAAAATCGACATTAACACTAGTCATGCCACATTGGATGATTGGCATTCACGTCAACAATTTTCATCTAAATTAATCCGATAGACTCAATTTGTACTTATATGAAAAGATTTAAGAGTATATTGATCAAATTGAAAGGTTTAAAATTGGATTGGTATTAATTCAATAGGTTTATGACTCTAGGTACTCTTCCAAAGTATAACTCTACCCAAACCATGTCATTTTGCATTTGTTTTGTTTTTCTCCTCTCTTTTTTACTGTCTTCTTAGACAATTCTGAAGGCCTTCTTTTTCACCAAAAGTAAATAAATAAATAATTCTGAAGGCCTTCAAGATATTGGCCAAACTTACTGGCTAAACTTACGAGCTCGGGCACCGCCATGGCATCTAGCTCAAGCTCTCTCCCAGCATCAAGATCCAACTCCAGATCTAGCGACGCAAGCTCATCATGTAGAGATGCTTGCTCAAACTCCATCAATTTACTCGCAATATTTGTACGACCTTAGGATTTCTCCCAAACAATCTTTCTCACATTGAACTCTCACACTCAACTTTTTCCCAAGCAGCCTTTCTGACACTCAACTCTTAAGATTCTGCCATGTGTGTCTCTTTCTTTGCCAGTGAGAAAATATTCTTTTTGAGAAGGAAGTAACGCCTGAAGAAAAGTCAATCCAAGAGGATTCATGACACATCCGTGGAACAAGCAACCCTCAATTTGTATTCCCGAGTCCTAGATTTTCTTGAGTCTTGTATCATGTGTGTCTCTTTCTTTGCCAGTGAGAAAATATTCTTTTTGAGAATGAAGTAAGAAGAAAAGTCAAGATTCATGACACATCAACCCTCAATTTGTATTCCCGAGTCCTAGATTTTCTTGAGTCTTGTATCACCGAGTCCTAAGATTTTCTTGAGTCTTCTAGAATACTGGGCAATATAATAATTATATTCGTATATAATAAATGCGAATAGTTGATAATTAGAGAGATGCAATCACCACTATTATATCGAAAAGAGATCTACAAATACGATTTGCCTTGCATTTGTATATATAGACGTCTCCTCCCCTTAGACGTCTCCCCCCCTCATACTCAACTCATTCACAATCTGTACCCATTGAAATACAATCCAGAACTTCTTCTATTGCAATTAGCCTAGTTTCTTTGCCTAGACCTATAGAGAATTGAATGAGCTACACATGGGCAAGCCTCCATAGCTCACCATCAAAGCATAGATCGAGTGATAGGCGTTGCCAAAAACTCTTACAACCCCACGGTCACCGTTATCGTAGGTAACCTCAAAACAAGACGGGAACCGCCATGCACGATGAACAGAAGCTCTCTAGGGAAGAAGATGAACTGTAGCTCCGAAAAAGTTAATCACAATATTTCAAACCAGATATATCAAATCCCCCTCGTACCCAAAGACAATTGCATTCCGAGTCAATGGCCTCTAGTGACAGGGAACAGGCATAGTGTGAAATACGACTCAATGAAAAAAATACATGTCAAGTTAAGCCTCCCCACAACAAGGCTGACCCAGAATCACACAGCGGAAACATTGCAAAAGCTAGCAACTGCTAAAGAGAGGTCTGCCTCAACCAAGTGCGACGCCCACCAAGTGCGACACCCACTCCTCGAAATGAGACAAGAACGTGGTATATTTGCTTCGTGTTGTTTTAAGTACCCAGAGAAATTAAAGCAATCTTTTTTTCTCTGAAACACGTAACTAGCAAAAATGTATGGTTACAATAATAAGATCACATGGACGTTGAGTTCAAACTGCAAACTGCTAAAAAACAAAAACCAAACAATAATCAAGAGAAGGACCAAACAGCCTATCTAAACATTTTCTTCAGGAATGTAGACCCGTCGATGAAGAATAGAAAAGCCAAATTCATATCACGGTCATGGACATGGTGTGCAAGAAGAGACTGCAAAGCTCCTTAATAAGCTCAGCACTCCTTGCATGCTGCCACGCCCTGCTATTCTGTAGGATGCTACCTGCCTACAAGCCTTCTTTAAATATGTGTATATATATATCCTACAAATGCTAAACAAGCCAAAATTTGTCGAAGTTAATAAATTTAAACATAAGAAAAATGGGAAGCAAGCCAGAGACGCTCCTGAGCTTATCATTGTCTCAAATGGATCAATGGCAGCTCAGTTTGTTTTCTTATCCCCTTCTGTTGAGGAAGCCACCTCCCCTTCTGTCAAGGAAGCCACCTCTGCACCCTGGGGTGATGCTTGAACATCTTCACCCGAGAATCCATATTCATTGACGCGTGTCTTGTCAACAGGGTACACCCATCTTTGGTACACATAAATTAGGAAAATGATGTCTGCACAATACCACCACGGAACAAATATGAGAATTGCTGATAACAACCAGACAAAAAGACTAGAACAGCAGATTCAGACGGCAGTAAAGAATAATTCAGCACAATATAGTAGATCAGACAACAAACTTAATCGTGATTATTTCAACAAGACCCAGGAAAAGGGCCAAAACTCAAGTGCACTAGTGTGTCAATGACAATAAGCCTCTACAGATAAAATTGACTCAGTTTCATAGTCATTGGGAGACTAGCCACAAAGTCTAGATGCAAAGATCAAGCAAGAAGATAAGTTGGATACAAATGATTAGATTACCATCGCGAAAGACAGAAAGCCGATGAAGTGTTGGCATTTTTATGACGAAGGCAAAGAGATCATCGATGATGGTGTTCAGAAACTTGTATGTCATCTGTCTCCAGGGTAGATGTGCTACTGACTTCAGTTTATAGTTTATAAATAACTGAGGGCACATTGTGATGAAGCCTGCAACCACAGAGTGATGGGAAATTTAGATACTAGAGCAACATGACGACAATCTTTATTGTTGGCAACAATGGCAGTTAATCCAGACTTTACGGCAGTTCTACTCTGTATCGTTTGAAAAGAGATACCACTATCATGAATAACAAAGGTAGATCAAGAGAGACAGACATCCTTCACAAGGACATAAATAATAAAACTGAAAGCCCAAAAACAAAAGCAAAAAAAAGTAAAAAATACCTTTGAAGAATTTCAGGGTAAGAAGGTTTAGCATCAATACTTCAAAATTCCAAAAGGATTACTGACAAACATGTGCTAAACTTGGCCTAATAACTATGTATGAACTTAATCAGCTATAGTAAAGGACCAAGAAACGAGCATATGAATTCATTACCCAAACTCTAGGTTGAACTTTAAAGTTGGAAGAATTCCAGGAAGTATGCTCAACATTCAAATCAATTTAATTACTAGTAGTGCATACCAACAATGATTCTTTTCCAAGAAAAAGTTAAACTCCCAAAAGAATTATAACAAGACAAAGTTTAGGCAAGGAAATCGTGATAGAGCAGTAGGAAGCACATATTTAGGGGATAGGAAAGAGAGACTTCAAGAAATGCTACATCTGCATTCTGCTACTCATGTTTAATTTTGAGAGGTATTAAAAAAAGTTCCACGGGTGTCTGGTGTGGCTTCAGGCTCCATCTTGGAGTATCACACTTTTACTTAATGTTGAACACCTCATAATTTTAAAAAGCATATAAAAAGTACACTATTTAGAGTCACCATAACTTTTGCTCTTCATATTTTAGAAAGTACCAACAGATTCCCCCCTTGGTATATTGAGTGGATTAGTACGTCATTATAGTAGTGGTTGTGACCTCAACTTGTGATAAAATTAAGCAGCTCAAAAATGTCATAGTATCATGGCAAATAGAAATGCCCAACAGAAACACCCAACCACTTTTTTTACTTGCTCCTATCTTCATATCCTTATATGAGTGGACCGTAGGTGAGAAAACTTACCAAACATGTAAACACAGCTTGTGAATGAAGAGAGAATCCATGAATACCAGCTCTTGTGGCGCTCATACATAAGGGAGTAAACGGAAGAGCATGCTACAAGCAAGAAAAGAACATAGGAGAGATACTTCATAGCAATATCATCATATTCTTTTGTTTTGTTCCCTGCATATGATTCCCGATCACGAAACTTCAACATGGGTATCTTGCCACTCCTATCAATCTAGAGATGAAAGAGAAGAGTTCAAGAGTTAAGACTCTGGAAAAACTGGACAACTGAGAAGTATAAATACAACCACAGAGCATAATATCGTTTAGTTACTATTGGACAAATTTCTCCATGTGTTAGATTCAAATAGTAAACTTAAGAAATTCTCAAGCATGGACACATAAGAAATTCGCAAGAGTGAACACATGCTTACTCCTGTGCAGCCCTACACACAGAGATGCCTACAAGAAAAGCTCATGCATGCTTTCTTAACAATACCTCAATGTGCATTGCCTTCCCAATCTTCCAGAACTCTATGCAGCAACCAATTCCAGAACTTGCCAATATCATCCATGATGTGTCATTGTCAAGCAGATAAAGGAATACAATGAGCTGGCATATGAAGTTCACAACGACAGACTTTGCAGAAAGACCCTCCATAGACTTGTTTTTGTTCCAAAATTGGATATCTACAGCGAAATCAAATGAATATTGATTAGCCATCGTCCTGTCCAAGAAGTGAGACTCCTTGGAACTCAATGCCTACAGAATTTGTAGGAAAGAGTGCTACTGGAAATAACATACCATTCTTGAACGCCAGGAAGTCAAACACTGAATGAAGTAATGAAACAACCATTGTGATTCCCAACAGATAAGGATTTCCTTCCAAGAATACCCTCTGGAATTTATATAAGAGATCAAAATCACAAAACCAAGAAAACATGGCAAGTAAAAAAGAGTGAGAAAACATGAAAGGAGTACCTTAAGTTCATCAGACTCCCCCTCAAGCATACTTCCATAACTGCGATGGACTTGAAATGATTGATCAATTTGTAAAAATAATTGCCACTTAGTCATGCTGATTGGACCCACGTCCAGATTTAGTGGAACTTCATCCACCGTCTCATTAATGGGTATGAACTTATCTTTAAGCAACCAGAATTCGTTGAAGTAGATAGTTGGATAATAACTTCCTGTACTAGGCTCGACATTCAAGTCTGGATATATAGAGTTAAGAAGATCAATGTTTAGCAGTATCGATTCCTTCAAGATAGTAGGAAAGCTAGTGTATCCCAAAAGCAAAATACTTTATGATTAGGAGATAAAAATGAAAGCCTGCATAAATATCTCTACAAAAAATAGATGTTCCATTTTTTATTTTTTATTTTGGTTGGTAATAGATGTTCCATTTATGACAAATGAATAAATCACAAACAGAAAATAGTAAATCATAAAGTGCAAATCTTTGAAGAAATTTCTTGCTTTTTGGAGCTTGAGAAGCATGTGGATCACAGAATTCATCTAACCACCCAGCTAAAGTAACTTGAGAAATATTAATACAATCGAATATCAAAAAGATGCAGTTATCGATTCTCCCGAGAGGCCACAATTACCGTGAGCAAACATATTAATGATGAGGAATGCATTTTTGCTATGCTACTGATTAATATTTTGATTTGCTGTGCTATTTTACCAAGCCTGGCTGCTAAAGAATTACAGGGCCAAAAAAAAAAAATTCTGGATAGATATGTTTAGAGAAGTCCATCAGAACTGAGAGTGCACTTTCAAAAGCCATCACAACAAAAGTTTAGGACTTCATGACGGATAAAGTGAAATGACAACAAAAACGGTCCAAAGGTTCTTTAAGTTTTAATAGGCAGTGGTGTCAACATTATCTCATCGTTAAGGCCCATTCTGCACCATGATAATAATAAACATCTCCATCATCAGAATATCAACCAAATTCTTAAAAATTGATAGAGAAGCACTTTACAACATTCCACACAGGTATGGTGCATGCACAAGCATTATTTCTCCATAAAATGGAGTACAAACACAGTTCTAGCTGTCCAATGAACAAACACAAACAGCCCACATGATAAAAAAAACCCAATGAAAATCATGGCAGCCAACTGCATTTTTATCAAAAATTGAAAGGTAAAAGCACGGTAATTATCAAGGATACAAGGAGCAACATTTGGTGGTACAGCATTGCGAGGATACCTGCAAATAGATCACGCACAATTTATTTTTAAAGGCTAAATGAGATGTTAAGGAAAGCAACCCAAGTAATACGAGAAGCAGATGAAGACAGAGATTGATAACATTACAACTTCTTCCTAATACTGAAAAAGTATTTGATGATGAGAAGAGTTGATTGAATGGAAAGATTAGAGAATAAAATTGGCAGAGACAAAACTTTAAATGCTTCGGACCATTCACTTCTACTATATTGTTTGTTCTTCTTCCTTAGAAAAGAACTAGGACATTTTCACAATCAGAAACTAACTACGGATTCCAATGCCGAACAAACTCCACACGAAGAAGCAAATTTGTTAGTAAGGATTTGGAAAAGGGGAACAAACTGAGCGACACTCTTGCATTCATGCAGCTTCCAGAAGAAAATCAAATTACCACTCACATGGCAGATGACAATAGACATGAGCAGGTCTTTGGTTTTACAAGTTTGACAGATATAGAAACACCTCTAACTCATGAGGCAGGAAACAAATATATGCAAGAAAAATGACAAGCTCCACTTGACTAAATGCTGAAGTTGTAAAGGTGGAAGAGGGCCAACAAAAGCATCTCTATCAGTTAGCTATTTGGTGTAACTTGCGTTCAATACCTAAATAGAGTGGACAAGACACACTAAAACATAGTGACCTTATCATATCAACACAAAGTACCGACAATGATGACACGAAAGTGCACCCATACATGCACAGAGTCATGGACATGCAGACAAACACCTCAAAAGGATAGCTTTCACGCTTTCATCAAGAAAAGTGGAATCAAATTCAATGGACCCTTCACATCAAACATCACCAAAGAACTAGTGGCATAAAGCTTGTTAACATGCCAGCTAGAACAAAGATATTCCATTACTTGATTCTGAAATTGAGAAAACATGACAAAGACATCATTACCGTGTGAAGTCCTCAACGAGATTAATCGTGACATTGGGCTTCCAATATGGAACCCATTCCACAGGGCCCTCATCCTTATCTTCCTCAGTAACCTGGACCCAAAACATAGGTTGTTAAACAAAAAAGCTGTCAAAAGGGTGAGATCATGAAGCCATGGAAGTGGCGTAAGCTATAGCCACACAGTGAACATTAAATTTCTGGTAGGATACATAGTACATACTACTAATCCAATAATTGCACATATACAAGAAGTAACCCAGAGAGAGAGAGAGAGAGAGAGAGAGGGCAGGGAAACCTCAGAGACGCTTTCAGCTCCATCAGATTCTTCCTGACCACCCAACAAGCGCTTTTTTTTATCTGCCCTCGACTTGGGTAAGTGCGTGACAACAGCTGAAAGATCAAAGAGAGCAAAGCAAGTTCCTTGAGATAACTACCCACGTAGCTCGAGCAATAAAAAGAGGAAAAAGTAAAGCAATAGCAACATACGGTGCGTCTTCCCGAAAGCGGAAAGCGGCTGGTACTCGGGATCACTGGGGTCAGGAGAGTAGCCGGATCGCGCAAAGAAGACATGCGCGTAGAGGCTCCCATTCTGCTTCAGAGCCTGCAACGAACGTTTCCTCCCAACGTCAAGCCAAGTTCAATCGCATTCCAAAATTAGGTCTCGAAGATGCAAAAGCGAATGACGAATGAAATCATCCGCCGTTACCTCGGAAGGACGGTAGGTCAAGGAAAGAGAGCGAGTGCTGCGCGGCCCCCAATCGGCGTACGGAATGCCGGTCTCGTGCCAGACGAGCGCGCTCTCGCTACCGAAGGCGTCGAATTTGTCCTGCTCGGACAGGTACACCCACATGTCCTGCGCAACAAAAGACGCCCCAAGAATTGAGGAGCCGCTACACAACGAGAGAAAGAGAGAGAGAGAGAGAGAGAGAGTACCAGGGATTCGCCTTTCTGGAAGAGATTGGAGGTGAGGAGGGAAGGATCGGAGGGCTTCTTGGGGGAGAAGAACTTGGAGGCGAAGTACCAGAAGACGGCGATCCTGATGATCCCCGTCAGGCTGAACCCGCCCTGCTCCCTCCGCTGCTGCTGCTCCCCTCCTCCTCCTCCCGCTCCTCCTCCCGCTCCTCCTCCGCCGCCGCCTCCCGCGGCCGCCGGCGGCGCCATCTCCTGCTCTTCTTGCTGGTGGCGAGCGAACGATCGATCGACGGAGCAGGAGAGAGAGAGAGAGATCTGAAGAGAGAGAGGAGAGGAGAAAGTGGAGGGTGATGCAATCTCGATTGCAGACCTAAATAGCTCACGATGATTCGATTTTTTATATGTTGGGATGTTGTGGGAGGTCCATTACTTTCAAAATTAATATTATTTTAAGGAAAAAGTCTCAAAAATCTTAATTCTTATTATTACGATATATTTATTTCAAACTTTTAATCTAACTTTATAATTATGTGACTAAAAACTTGATAAATTTATATTTACATAATATATTTATTTTTATAACAAATTTGGAATTAAAATTTAGAGTAAATATATCACGATAAGCATGATTTATGATTTTTTGTGAATTTACCTAATTATTTATTTCGTTGGGGATTTTTATATATTAAAAAAAGAAAAGAAAAAGGAGGAACCTAACACTAGCGAGTCGACATGCAATGATGTGACAGCGCAAGTGGACACGTGAGGACACGAGAGCATATTTTCGCGAACAGATATCTGAATATAAATTGCATTTTTTTTTTAATAAATAATAGCAACGATAGGTACCTCAGATGTCCCATTACTTCTATGAGTTTCCCTCCCAAAGTTAAGAATTTAAGAAATGTTATTTAAATTTCGAGACTTCTGGGACTCGTGTATAAAGATAATCGTAAGAGATGAATATAAAGCACAAGTCACTTTTAAGTATGTTAATTTCGATATTCGAATAACCTATATCCAAGGCCCCAATTCCCTTCTCTAAATACATATTAACCACGGCATATCGTTCGACGAATGGATTTTTTTTTTTTTTTTTTTGTAAAGAACGACGAATGGATTTTTGTACACCTCATCAGCATAAATCGATCGATTACAAATTGATGATCGTGGCGCGTTGCTTGTTTCATTGGTTAATTGTCGTTAACTCGAATTGAACTAAATACTTAGTCCAAAATCATTTCCCCCATGAACCGAGTCCATAACAATCAAAAACGGTTGACTCCACGAGATCTAAGTAGCACCAACACTGATATGCAACACGCGACACACCGATATGTC
Source organism: Eucalyptus erythrocorys (assembly GCA_014182555.1). Classification (NCBI taxonomy): domain Eukaryota; kingdom Viridiplantae; phylum Streptophyta; class Magnoliopsida; order Myrtales; family Myrtaceae; genus Eucalyptus; species Eucalyptus erythrocorys. The sequence continues at coordinate 240,754 of CM024605.1, read as the reverse complement.
ATTTATCAAAAAAAGAAAATTCTGACATGTTGGGACACATTATATATTAAATATATATTTTTATATATACATAATTAATTATTATTTTTATGATTATTTCAATCAAATTAATTTGAATCAAATTCATAAATAAATAAATAATTAAAAAAAGCCTATAATGAATATATACTAAAAACATTAATCCGTCATTTATTAATATTATTCATTGTTTCAATTTGACAAATTCAACTCTATTTTAATAAATCATAAAACTTAGAGAAAAAACAAGCGATCCATATTCAGGACTCGCGTGTTAGATATGTTAGAAGAAAAAGGAAAAAAACTTAAAAGATGAATTGTGTATCACATGAAGTGGGAATCAGAAGAGAAGAGAAGATTAGGTCTTTCTTCTTTTTCAATTTATTATATTTATTATTGTGTTTTATTTTATATATTTTTTGCCCTCTCATTTATTGAATTTTTAAAATTGACCTCAATGTCGGAATCATATGTTGGAAACTCGTATGTCAGAATTATAACTCGAGTATTGAAAAGCGTCGAAAAATTTGACTAGGTGTCGAATTTTTCGACACATGTTGACCAAGTGTCGGGGAGTATTTGAGAGTGTTAGACATGTGTTGAAGTATCCGATATGACATGAAGGCTCTTAAAGAGTGTTGATGCTTCATAGCATGAGACTCGCCCGATCTAACTTTTTTTATGCTACTTTTCAAACATCTAGACTCCACAATTCAGTCTCCTAGGTGACTTTAGCATCTTCTATGATATTCAAAATTTTCTACATTTGTTGATACTATCTAGAGTATCAACATAATAAATGGATACTTCAACTTTGGAGAACATTAGTGAAACTTCAACTTTGCCATTGAATTTGAGATGCTCGAAAAATAAGAAAATATTAATTTTGTGGCATGACTTGCTAGCGTTCTATAGATTTTGCTAATAATTATAGTGATTGCAAAAAAAATTTTCAATTCTATTGGTGTTTATAGTGAATATCGAGTTCCTTGTTAATTTACTGAAATATAAAATGTCATCAAATAATTACCAAATACCTTCATTTTTCACCCAAAAGTGAGCTATTTGGTTAAACACATCTACTTAATCTTTCACCTCTAGTTTTAACCAGAAATTCCCTCATGGATAATATGATATTTAGTTAATTAATGCCTTAATATGATATTTAGTTAATTAATGCCTTGAATGAGAAGCATGACTAACATATATTCCAATTTCTTCTCGAGAGAATTTCCCACTCTTTATATTTATGTGTAGACTTGCTCCGAACCACAACAACCTATGTAAATAAATAAAAACGTGGATTTATCTAGTTTATAAGGCTTTGGTATCAACAAGCATGCACGGTGCTTCATTGATCTCCAAGTAATCAAATTCTTGCGCTCGTACCCTTGGGTTTTTAAAGAATTAGTTTTTTCTGTAATTTGTATATCTCAAACAAAATAGACATAGCGAAATTAAGTGCTTACTATTTTTGGTGTTTCTCATTCTGAATATATACGACATGAGTGGACAAAAGGTGAGAAAATTAAAAAAAAATAAAAATAAATAAATTGTGGGACAGAGGGAAACTTGAAAGTTTTGGAATGTTTTCTTTGCATTTTCTTCACCTAGCTGGCTCCCAACCGTTGAGACAAACGTCATACCTAAGAAATGGATGTTTGTTCAGGAGGAATTCCATAGAATAGATTATCCGTACTCCCTCTCCCCAGGGAAGCTTCGAAATTTTGCGATGTTTTCTTTGCAATTTTTTTTTTAACCCCGATGAAGCTTCAAGGAAGTTTCCCAAGCTGGAGTGAGAGTGTATCCGGAAGAAATATTTCTAATTCTTCTATGGCAAATAGAATATCAATTGCAATGTCATCTAATTGATTCATGAGCGTGTCTGTCTTATCAATGACGATCATTTTTTAAAAAGGGTTTGCTCGTGAAATTAATCCCTCGTCATTGTAACGATCTCATAGGCTCAATGCAATGATTAGAGAGACATGGTGATAACGTGAAGAGAGGTTAAGAAAAAAAAGGCCGGATTAGCCTACAAAATAAAAACAACATGATTTCAAACTTTTTGGGTTTTGCATCTTGAAGAAAGTGGTTAGTTTCAATCCACAATGCTAACTTTGGTCTTAGGCGCGATTTGTGATTTTTTCATTTGTGTTTTTGGTGTACAAATCACCGCTCATGTCTCACAGTCTCGAGGTTTCCCATGACGAAGGGACCGTGCTTGATCAAAGAAGGGCGAGACAATAATTATCACCGAGTGCTAGAACATTCTTGGCTTAAATGCTGAAAGTTGATAAAATTGCGATATCATCTTATGTCAATGGTTGTAATAGGGGATTTCTTATATAAAACGGGAGCTCCCCCCTCGTTTGGAATTATTGAAGCCATTTAGTAATACAAAGCATTCTCTCTCAAGAGATTCTCTAAAAATTTCTCCCTCTGCGATTTAGGTGAGCGATAAACGTTAACATGTCTTACAAATAGAAAAGAACGTGAGCCAACTTGAAAATGGAATCTGCACGAGATGAGTTCTTGTGTCTTACAAACAGAAAAGAACATGAGCTAACTTGAAAATGCGATGTAGGTGAGCAATAAGAGTTGACATGTCTTACAAACAGAGAAAAAACGTGAGCTAACTTGAAAATGGGATTTGCACGAGATGAATTCTCATGTCTTACAAATAAAAAAAGAACACGAGCTAACTTGAAAATGGGATTTGTACGAGATGAGTTGACACTAAATGGATATCTTGCAACCCTTCTCATGAAAAGTGCATATTTTAAAATTTCTACCAACGTGGACTTCGTAATTTCTACAAATAATTGCACGGGTGTGGTAACAACGAAGAGATCTATGCAGGCAACGACAAGGATAGGGTAAAAACATCAAAACGAGATTTATATGAGTTTCAGCTTTGCTTGTGCCTACTCTGGTCTCTTAGCTTCGGAATGCCGAAGCGGGAGTATCTATTGCATCGATATTGGGCTTTCTTGATTAAGGTATAACAAGCTTTCACTCTGCACTTGACAACTCTTTGCCTAAGCAGTTTGGAGTCTCTGGAGCACCTTCAATTACTTTCAAAATTCATTACAGAAAATTTGACTCTGCAAATGCTAACAAATTAGCATAGATTTTTTCACCCCATCCATCGAAAATTTTTAATGATGCCCAATATGCCGCAAGTCCAAAGACAAAGAGTTAGGGCGGCGGCGGCAATACTCGACTCCATTCCGGCAAATCTCACTTTGGGGTCACGCAGCTAGGGCGCCTACTTGCTAGGGTGGCACCACCCAACGAGGTCGCATCTATCTTGGGTTGCTCGACTCAAGCACCACCTTACTTGCATCGTTTTACCCTAACAATGTCCTGTCTAGGTCGCCCAGCCCATGAAACCTTCACAACATTGCTACTAGTGTAGTATGATGGCCCTATGTGATGCTTCACCCTGTGCTCCCTCTTCTCTATTTCTTTTTAAATCTTTGTTAATTTTAAAAAAATGCTGTACAAAAATGTTCTAATTACTTATTATCAAACAATATTTGTTTAAAAAAAATTTTTGTTTTAGTAAAAAATATATCAATTTAAGGAGCTTTGCCTAAACGCCAAATCAATCTCACCCTCAATCCAATTGACCGGCCTATGAAGAATCTGATGATAAATGGCAATATCCCAATTTGACATCTTCATAGATTCAAATCACCTCAAAATGGCATTCACTCTAAGGGTGCATTTGGGAAAACTTTTGGGGAAAGTCTTGAGAAAATATAAAGGTCCTTGAGTTAAAAGGAGTTTTTCAAAATGTAAATTGTGTTTGGTAAATCGTATTTGTGAAAGTCAATTATAAAATATCTTTGAGCCAAATAGTGTTTGAATAAATTAAATTTGCAAGAGACTTTTTTTATTAAAAAAAAAAAAAAAGGAAAAAAGGAGAGTTGGCCGGCCAAGGGCTTGGCCGGTTATCGCTGGCAAAGAGCTAACAGTTGTCAGTGAAGGGTAGCCAATCCAGCAAGGAGGAGGTAGCATGGCAAAGGGCAAGTGTCTGGCTAGGGTCACCGTGCGGAGGACACGGCACAGCAACCCACCGTGCTGCGGAGGTCGTCGGCACCCGCGATCTGGTCGTTGCGACCTAGATAACACAACCAGATCTGCGTGCGATTTGGGTTGCCATGACCCTCGCCCCGCGATGTCCTCCGCACGGCGACCCTCATTGGAGGGTCGTGGGACCCTAGCCGGACCACCTGTCTTTCGCCGCACCGCCTACCCTTCACTGGACCACCTACCCTTCATTGGCGACCACTCGTAGATACTGGTCGTGTTCAATAGAGAGGAGGGAAGAAGATGAAGATGATGAACAGTTATCGAGGTAAAACTGGAAAAACGAAAAATTAAGAAGGACAATTTCGAAACAAAATTTTTATTAGCTTTAAAGTTAGCATATTGAGAAAGCTCAAAGTAATTCCTAACCTACCTTGAGCTTTTAGCCTTGGGAAGGCTTGTCTTTCGTAAAGGTAAGTGAAAAAAACTTTGCCAAATACTAAATATTTGGCCCAAAGGCCTTTACAACCCCAAAAGTCCCTCAGGAAGATAGTTCCCACACACACCCAAAGAACCCATCCATACAGTGCTCAGGTTTTGTGATCATAAAAAATAATTTTTTTCAAATTATCCAATAGAGTGAAGGATAATATTGTGCAATTTGTGTATATAAAGGATTACATAGAATAAATAAATAATTTGAACACTAAAGATGTGTTTGATAACATCATTAAATGTTGAAAAATAGTATTTTCAGTGTATAATATCATTAAGTGCGTTTAATAATCTTCAACCATTCACATATTAATTAATTTTTTTTTGGTTGAAACATATTAATTAATTGACTAGAGTCAAAAAAATCACATAACGTGTTAGGTGACGAAGGAGTTAATTTATATAGCAAAAATCTATTTACTGGATTAAATCTCACCGATTGTGTTGCTATATTTCCCTTACTTAGCATTTAAGAGCGCTAACTCTTAAATTCACTACTTAAAGTTTCTAATACTTACTTTTCAGTTTTGTGAAAACGAGCAAACGGAGTAAAGATACACTAAAACCCAAACTAAAATGAGCAATGCTAAGTACCATAAAATTAGTCTATAGAATTAGCCTGTTAACCATAAACGAGGTTTTAAATAAGCGAACCAAATTCAACTGTTGATAAACTCAACACGTTACCTTACAAACTATTTCACTAAATCGATTTTATAAGAGTAATTATAACGTACCGACGGCAATAGAAAAAAAGAGTTTCCACAAGCACCTTTTACATTCATGAGTTTCAAAGTTAATTAAAGAGTGAACAACTCAATACTTAAAATCAAAGATGAACAGTGATTTCGTTTATTTCATAAAAAATTAATAATTCTGAAAATATTTTTTCCAAAAATATCACTTGTATCATATTTGAAAATGAAAAATGTAAAAAATATTTTCAACATCTATGAAAATATTGAAATATTAATTATCATCGCTAGTGAAATCCTCTCTCGTTGATTAATTATTTTAATGGATAGAAATTATTTCACGAAACAAATTAGACATGTAAACCCTTTTACGGGGTAAGGCTGACACGTCTGATCGCGTGAAGCCTTTCCTCGCTTTAAACGCAGCGAGCCAAGTTCAGGAAAATGACGGCGCCAGAAGAAACTCTGGGCGACCTATAAGATCAACGATACCAGGACAACAATGCCCTCGGTTTGGCGGGCATCGTCGCACCGGAACGTGAATCCTCAGCTTCGGTTCAGATCAAACGTCTCGGTCGACGAGGAATCGGAGAGCCTCGTGCGGCGGGTGGTTTTGAGCTCATCCTCAGCAGAATCGAACGCTATCAAATGATCTCGGCTCACCGCGAGCTCCCTCTCGACAGTTCCAACGTCCAAAAAGTCGCAGCGGGACACCGAGGAAGGGCGACTTCCTCGTTCTTCCACCTTCTCTCGGCGCCAAGCAGCATTCTTTGTGGCAGTCGCGGCAACCCACCATCGCAATGAATCCCATTTTACCTTCCCGTGTTGGGTTCAGTGCTGGGCCACTCGCCCGTAATCTGTTTGTCGAAACGCCGCTTAGGCGGTCTCCATGGGGTAGTCGCCACGTGTGTGTTGCCGCCTTCGGGAACACTTGGGGTACCCCACTTCTCTCGCGACATGCACGAACCGGATTTCAGAGGATGGAGCGACGTGATCAGGGACTACTGCGCCAACGCCCGGCACAAGGAAGCCGTCTCCTTTTTCCTTCAAAAGCTCCGGTCTTCCTCTGTTTTCAAACCCAATTACCAAGTCCTTTCGTCCGTTCTCAAATCCTGTGCCGCCCTCTCGGCCCTCCACTTGGGAAAGACTCTTCATGGCCATTCGTTGAAGCTTGGCCATCTTTCCTGCTTTTGTATATCGAAAGCGCTGCTCAACGTGTATGCAAAGTCCGGAGCTTTGGATGATTGCCGAAAGATGTTTGGTCAGATCCATAGCCCAGATATCGTCCTCTGGAACATTGTATTGTCTGGGTTTGCTGGGTCCAAGGGGCTTGAGGCTGAGACAATGAGGATGTTCAATAAATTGCATCTTGTCCAGGACCCCAAGATGAGCTCTGTCACCATTTGCATCGTCCTTCCTTTGTGCGCTCGATTAGGTGATCTGGATGCAGGGAAGAGGGCGCATTCCTTTGTCATTAAATCTGGCTTGGACTCGCACACCCTCGTGGGAAATGCACTGATCTCTATGTACGCAAAATGTGGGCGAGTTATGACTGATGCTTATGCTGCATTCACCTGCATTCCTGACAAAGATGTTGTTTCATGGAATGCAATCATCGCTGGGTTTGCAGAGAATAAGTTGATGAATGATGCCTTCAGAATGTTTCGTTGGATGCTGAAAGGATCAGTGGCACCCAATTATGCGACAATCGTAAATGTTTTGCCTGTTTGTGGTTCTCTGGAAAAGAGCACCACCTACTACATTGGAAGACAGATACATTCTTTTGTGTTGCAACGAACTGAGCTTGCGGCAGAGATCTCTGTCCACAATGCACTCATGACATTCTACTTAAGGATTGGACTGATGCAAGAGGCAGAGACCTTATTTAGACATATGAAAGTGAGAGATTTAGTTTCGTGGAATTCAGTCATAGCAGGATATGCATCAAATGATGAATGGTCAAGAGCACTGCAGCTTTTTCACGAACTAGTCTTGACTGAGAGATTTACCCTAGATAGTGTCACTCTTGCTAGTGTTCTCCCTGTTTGTGCACAATTAAGACAGATTCAGTGGGGCAAACAAATCCATGGATACGTACTTCGACGACCTCACTTATTTGGGGATACAACAGTGATGAATAACTTGGTTCATTTTTATGCAAAATGCGATGATGTGGAGGCAGCTTTTGTATCGTTTTTTATGATTTCAAGTAGAGATGTGGTATCTTGGAACACGATGCTCGATGCCTTCAGTGAGAGAGGATTTCATAGCCAGTTTCTGGACCTTTTGAGTTGGATGCTCAAAGAAGGAACTAAACCTGACTCTGTCACCATGCTTATCTTAGTAAATTTCTCCATTTCAGTCTCGAGATTACAATTGGTCAAAGAATTACATGGATACATTGTTAGGTCTGGTGTTTTGCTAGGGGAGAAAGGGTCCACTATTGGAAACGCAATGCTTGATGCATATGGTAAATGCGGTGACGTGGATGGTGCCTCGAAGATTTTTAATAGTTTATTCAACAAACAAAATATAGTCTCATACAACTCAATGGTGTCTGGATATGTAAACCATGGATCACATGATGACGCGTATAAGATAATAGACCGAATGCTTGAAACGGATCTCATCGCTTGGAATTCAATGATTCGAGTTTATGCTGAAAATGAATGCTTTGATGAAGCTCTAGCTCTCTTTTATCAGTTACAAGCTCGAGGAGCGAAGCCCAACGAGCTGACAGTCATGAGCCTACTCCCTGTATGTGCTCAGATTGCCTCCATTCATTTGTTGAGGCAGTGTCATGGATATACAGTCAGAACTTGCTTTGAGGATGTTAGACTAAATGCTGCTCTTTTAGATGTGTATGCCAAATGTGGAAGCATAGCGTATGCTTATAATCTTTTCCAGTTGAGCCCGCATAAGGATCTGGTGATGTTCACCGCAATGGTTGGTGGTTTTGCTATGCATGGTATGGGGGAAGAAGCACTTAAAATTTTCCATCACATGATTTCATTGGGTGTAAAACCGGATCATGTTGTCATCACTTGTGTGTTGTCTGCCTGCAGTCATGCTGGCCTCGTGAATGAAGGATTAGAGATATTTGACTCCATACAGAACGTTCACAGAATGACGCCAACTATGGAACAGTATGCTTGCGTAGTGGATCTCCTTGCTCGGGGAGGTCGAGTGAATGATGCGTACTCTTTTGTGACTCAGATGCCTGTTAAAGCTAATGCAAATATTTGGGCGACCTTGTTGGGTGCATGTAGGACTCACCATGAAGTGGAATTGGGTCGAGCTGTGGCAGACCATCTTTTTAAAATTGAAGCCAATGACGTGGGGAACTACATTGTGCTGTCAAATATTTATGCTGCAAATGCCAGGTGGGATGGTGTTTTGGAGATGAGAAAGCTCATGAAAACAAGAGATCTGAGAAAGCCTGCTGGATGCAGCTGGATTGAAGTGGATAGGAGAAAAAATGTGTTTTTAGCTGGAGACTACTCTCATCCGGAAAGAGGCATTATATTCGGCATTTTAAGTACCATGGATCAACAAATCAAGGAGAGGCTTGCTGGCTCCTCTGTTGACATGCTACTCAATCCCACTTAATGCCTAACATTGCTGAGCAAACTTAATTTGAATGCCTTGATGTAAGATATCCTTGTCTTGCTTGGGTGTTGCAGATGTATGATCTGTTTGAACTTTTACTTCTCTAGTAGCCTTTAGTTTGCAACTCATTTACCATGCACACATTGGTGTGACTAGCTGCCTATATAATAATGTTTGGTCTTCAAATTGAAACACGTTTCCGAGTTCGCAACTTGATAGTAGTTGACTGTACTCCTCTATGTTCCTTTTGTAGGTAAATTTGAATCCTCAAGGACACTTCATGCCATTTGTTTCTCTTGGCTAAGTTGGTCACTCCATTGTTCCTCTACTCCCGCTGGATGGAAGGAATTGTCATGGGTAGACCCATCAGTGTTCCTTAACTCCTGTTTTATTTGTCTTGATGGTACATTTTTGTACCGTTATGATTAATTAATAATTTCAATGCTTGCAGTGATGATTGATTCTCAACATTACATTTATTGGATGTTGAGAATATGAGTGATCCTAGTTTGACAGGTAAATCTTCTACGTTTTTTTCTTTTATCCTTGTGTCCATATGTGCAATACAGTTGTCTTCAGTGGAATAACTTAAATTCAAGTTGGACAACTACCGTGTCATTGGCAGACTGGCACTTAGGCGTCCACAGTTGTGGCCATGTTGACACACAAGTAGTATATCTCTCTCTCTCTCTCTCTCTCTCTCTCTCTCTCTCTCGCACGCGCTCGTGCGAGCCTGCATGTGCATGTGCAACATAAACTGAGATGAAATATATGATGTTGCCCACATATACCTCCTACTTTAATTTGTGAAAATATAACCAATGTGGCTTTGAAGTCTTATTGGAGCTGCATATATATGTCACATATGTTTGGGGGGATTAAATGTAAGAAGTAGAAAAAACGGATTTTATGTTATTGCACAACTTTCGTCATGTTTTTTTGGTTGTGAGCATTTGTGCTTTTCGTAACCACATTGTAATGACTTTTGCATGAGTGGTATCAATCCTTTAAAAGGAGCATCTCAAATTTTCAGCATTTTAATTTATTTGCCATTTACACTTTTGAAGACCTTACATAGATTTAAAGCAGATAGGCTTTTACTTTTTATCTTTTCTTAATCTAAAACTTCCGATGTACGCACTTTGGCTTTTCCTTGTATTATTCGAGGCTTTCACAATAGACAAATGTTGATATGAAAATTCACACAGAAATTTTCCAGACCTTTTGATATTTTGATGATATTTTCAATTTTGGCAGGAAAGCAAAAAAGTGGCCTTTCGCTTCTTAAATCACAAACAAACAGTCCCTCAGTCTTAAAATAGGGAAGCAGAAAATGCTTATCTGAAGAAGCTTGGACAGTCTTGAAGTCTCTCGTGTTAGCGGACTGAAACTCATATTCAATACAAATTGCAGGTATACAACATATTGGGCATGTCATAGCCTGAAAATGAGATGGTGAAGATCTATCCTTTTTTTTTTGGGGGGGAGGGGGGGGTTTGCACACATGCACTACTGACTAAAGTTACAAATAAAGAGCACGGTTTACTGCTGGATTTATGATCCTTCACTTGCCTGAGGAGAAGTTAAAGGGAATAAATTTAATAACTCTGGTTCAGTAGACCCTGGCCCAGAGTGGGGAGACGGATGCAGATAGAATCTCCTTTCTCTTATGGCTCTTTCTTCTTCTTGACTATTTAACTGTGGAGGTGTGTGTTCCTTGTTTTGTAGCTCAATTATGGAAAGCTTCGAGAAATTTGAAGTAGGGGTTCCCAGCGGACTTAAGATGGCATCAGAATTGGTGATTGATTTGGAGAGTGAGGAATGTTGGTCTGTTGATGAACCAGGTTTGAAGTGGATGGTGGGTTTAACTATCTTAAGCTTCTGCCTTGTGCAGCACTGCCTTCTCTCATGCAGTGAAACTGTTGGCCTCTTCATCTTCATGCTCCCAACTCTGTCGAGAGAGCCTTCCTGTGATGCATCAGTTTCTGATGGACCTGTTAAGCGCTGTACAATCTCTCGGAAAGTGTTCGTGTCGGTTTGTACAAATGTGGTTGCAGGCCTAGAAACAGCTGCACCTGGTGTTGCTGGCTTCTCCATGGATGTTCACTTCTGGAATGGAAACAGAAGACTTCTCCCTATGCCCAGTTGAGGCTTTTTCACCTTGCTAAGGGTATGGTCTTCAGCCTGCAATCAAAGTCAGAGTTCATCCTAATGAATCAGTGAAATTGCGTCAGGTTGCAAATCTCAATGCATAGTATTTCGTGTACTCATGAATAGAAGAGTCACCCTCTTGTTATCCTTTGCCTTACATAGTGCGATAACTATCAAGGAAGAGAATTGCCAGCTGCCTCTGATAGATGGTCAGCAAGTAGTAAGATGAATTGTTATGCTAATATGTGGCCTAATATATTGCTTTGTGGTAGATCAATTTGTCCAGTAAGGTCTGTGAACTTTAAAAGTACTAATAAAAATTCTTGTCGACTCCATCAGAATGTTAGTATGTGAAAAACATGCTGATTGTCTCTCTGTTAATAGTTTATTGGCTTGACGTGTATTCTAATGGCTTTTTGTTTGGAATCTTTATACCAGAAGCACCAGCAAAAACTTAATGGGAAAGTCTAAAAAGATGGCATGGTACTGGTTATTCGCACAAGTAGGGTGTAGAAACTGTCATTCTGAAGTCAAGGAGCTTTGTTTTTCATATTTAATTGCCCTCCTGTTGTCAGCATCTGTCAAGTGTCATATGCAGATTGGGTTGTGTTGAAAGCTGGTGAAGAGACCTAAAAAATGTAGGAACGCATTGTTTCACTCCCACTATAATCTCTGGTCTTTTTGATCGGATACCATCAAGATCAGATCGGGCAATTGACTTAGGATTATAGTGGAGTTGGTATTTCTTGACTTCACCGGCATCTGAACAGTGGGATCAACATGAAGGCCATGAACTAGCACATGGAATTAGGCAGAGCAAAATTCAAAATCATTTGAGTTAAATTGGTGGCATGAAGGTAGGCTTACTAAAATAATGAAGGTGGGCATTGAGGGTGCAGAAGGAGAAGCATGAGTTGTGCAGATGAAATAAAGAGCATATTGGGGAAAAAGTCTGGGAAGAAAGACTCTGGTGACATTTTGCTCTTCTTGTTAATCAATTATTAGCAGCTCGAGCATCCCAGTTGGTGATGCACCGAGACCCTGCACATCTTCCATCAACTGGGCAATCACAAAGTATCGACGGTCTACGGACATGGTGGATACAGCAATGCAACTCAAAATGTGATCCGAAGACGGAGTTAAATGCGAATCGACACATTGAAGACAAACAGAAGATGGTAGTGAATGAATCGTACCTTGGGAGGGATGGACTCTGAAGATCGATGGTGGGGAGAGCCGTGAGAAAAAGGAAGTGTTTGAAGGGCTGCATCCCTTCAACCATGTCTGAATGCGTTAACCAACAGAAAGAAGAGGGACTGATGGTTTTGTCTTTGTAACTAAATATGAAGAGGTCTATGGCGTGCACTCAAAAGCCAGTTAGGACAGACCAAATGTAACCCCTCATTACACAGAAAAGCAAAACCACCCCAACTTCCTTTCTCTCTCCTTGGTTGGCATCATTGGTTGAATGACACTAGAGTCAAACTTTACAGTTCACATGCCCCTTTCAACTCTACCCATTCTAAAGATAGCGGTCACTTATCCTTTTTTTTTTTTTCGTACGGTTATTGAAGCAGACACCGTTCTGGAAAAAGTGCCAACATCGTTACCCCGCTGGTGCCCTACCTAATGCCATCCCATTATCGCCGCATCCTGTGCTCGTGTCGCGGCGCTCTTTCGTTTCTGTGTTTGGAAGCCGAGTTCAATTCCTTGTTGCTGCAATTTGCTGCAAGATCAGGAGTCCAAGGGCTTTCCCTATCGGTTATCGAGAAAAAAAAAAGATGGTTTTTTAACAAAAACGCAACCTATCACGGTAGACAACTTCATCAAATAACAAGTAGGGACAAATGCGAATACATCATGTCTCAAAAATCATCTGTCTCCTTCTTTGAACGTATTGGTGAAAACATCAAAACATCGACTTTTTTATGTAAGTTCTTTGTTTCTATTCATTGTCGCGTATACATATTCATTATTCATGTGCAAATTATGCAAATTCAATGTCATAACCACATATTTTAATTAAAGGTAGAACCCAACTTTGCAGATCATCTCTCATTCATTACCCATATTTCATTTTACCATATTCTAGTTGTATCTATTTGGATCAGTTCGTGAGAAGAAGAATCAACGAATCCAGGAAGCATATCAAAAGCTTCATCTTTTTCATAGAGAGACAGCTGAATTGGGGAGAAAATGGAGGATCAAGTGAGAAGATACTTGGAGAAGGCGGCGGCGGGCGGAGAGAGAGATGACAAGCTGCCCCCGAAGCTCTTCGAGAGCCTCGTCATGTCCGGCCTCCGCCTCGACCTCGTCGAGCGCGGCCGCATCGTCTGCTCCATGAACGTACCCCCTCGTTTGCTGGTAACCTCTCTCCCCCTCAATCCTCTCTGATTTCGGCGCTCTTCTGGGTATGTGGGATCGTCCTGTTTGGTGCTTCGTCTAGGGTTCTTGGGGGAATTATCTCCTCGTGATCTCTTCTGGGTTTTGCAGAACGCAGGCAACTTCTTGCACGGCGGAGCGACGGCAACGCTGGTGGACGTGGTGGGCTCCGCCGTCATGTTCACCGTCGGAGCCCACTTCACGGGTGTCTCCGTCGAGATCAACGTCTCCTACTTGGACGCTGCTTTTCTCAATGTGAGCCTCCCTCTCTCTCTCTCTCTCTCTCTCTCTCTCTCTCTCTCTCTCTATCTCTCTCTCTCTCTCCGTTTCCCTCCCCTGCCGCTTCCCGATTCTTGTCTTCTTGCTCCGCTCGAAGAATGCATCTCTTAGATAATGCCGCTTTTCTGAGCATTGATGCGTCTGTTCTAGTTTGGTTGACTAAATCTGATATGCAAGAAGTGAAGAATACACGCCGTACTTGACACTGTGATGACGGCTTTAAGCCGAAACAAATGGTTCTTCATAGTCTATTTGGCTTTCTGTCGAATGATAGGTAACGGATGGAACCAGATATCCAAATGGAAGCATTCATCCTAAAATTACAGTATTGTTTCGTGCTTGATAAGCAAGACCCTCATGCAGATTTCTTTAAAGTTCTTACCTTTGCCCTTGCAAAGATGTATCCACATAGAAACTAGGTTCACCAGATTGATTTTTTAAAGATTAGTTTGCTCAGCAAAATACAAACACTGATTAAGAACTAGGGGTATTACAACATCTGGACGAGGTCTTCGGCTAATTAATAGTCTCCTGCTGGAGCTGCTACTCTAATGTGCTTAAGATTTGGGGTCCAAAAAGTTGGTTCTACACATTACTTGTCCCAGGAAAATGAACTACTTAATCTGGAAAAACCTGAGTGCTGGATTTCTTACTTGCCAATGGTTATTCCTATGGAAGCCCGAAGAAAACAAACTTGATTGGCATTGTACCTAAGCAAATTAGTTTGCCAAGCCACAGATAGACAAATAAAACCACTTAACATGTTAAAACATGAACCTAGATGCTGCAAATTTCAAGAAACGTTTGAGCTATTCTTCATACTCTGGAAAGCAAATTTTGTTGGATGAAGTGAGCTGTTGGCATACAATGAAGGGATGGGCTGTTTATTGGCGAAATGGTGGTTTTAAATGGGCAGTTCCTCTGATGTTCAAAATTCTCTAGTTAGGATAAGTGTTTTCCTCCAGGGCATTGCACTTACCATCTTGTATCTTAAATTCGTCTGGTTACATTAGAACAAAATGCTGCAACACATGGTTTGGTTTTACTTCGTGCTATCATGTATGCTGTGTTGTGAGCTTTTTTTGGGTACTGTAGGTGCTGATTAGACATGAAAAATTGCTCTGACTGTATTCAGGAGGAAGTGGAGATTGAGGCGAAGGTTTTGCGTGTTGGGAAGGCTGTTGGTGTCACCAGCGTAGAGTTCAGAAAGAAGAGTAGTGGGAAAATCATTGCTCAGGGGCGTCATACTAAGTATCTTGCTGTGCCTAGTAAAATGTGAGCAGCTTCATAACGTGCGGAGCATGTCCATCATTTGTCAATTTCACTTATTGGAATTGTATACTTTTGTGTCTTTTAATGTATATAATGAAAGATTTCAGAAGCTTATGCTCCTTAATATGGTTCTGGATTTGGTAGATGCTATATTTTCTTGGTTAATTATCAAAAAGTCAAATCTATCCTTTTATATTGTCTATACACGAAATAAGTCTGAAGTAAGTGGCTTTTTAAAGTGTGCCTGAACAGATGATCACTCACGATTTAGAATCTAGGATGCTGCAACTGCCCGGGGACAGCTGCATGCAATCATGAATGTAGCTTATTGATAATCATGGTATGTTGAGGAAAGTTTTTATGCAGTATTTCTGCCTATCTCAGCTGAAAAGGATAGCAAAATGGTCTAAGTATTTCATTTAATCTGCAAGTGTTTTCAGTTCACTCAACTTTTGGGGGTTTAGGCTGAATATGGAAAACTCTGATGCGCAGGATTAATTGTCTGTTTATTCGGTTCATGCTTGTTGTTATTTTTGTTGTTTAAGGATACTACAACTCGCAGCTTTCTATGGAGGCCATTATGACTAACAATGCGGACATCTTTTTTCGTTAAGATTTACTACTAGTTGGGGAAACCAGTCTTTATTGAGGGGCTTTCAGGTTAGCTTGCTCATCTCAATTCGGGATATGATCACTATAAGTGGGGCTGAAACTTGAAGCTGGATGTTGTGGGGATGAACTCGTGTAGAGTTTAATTCCCAACAGAGTTGGATGTTGAAGATTGCTCCTATAAATGCAGTGAATCCGGGTATTATGCAGGGGAACAATCGGGGATGCTAGTCATGTTCTATTTGTGTGCAGCAAGGATAAATGAACAGCGTCCTGAATTAACTTGGCCATGCTTGCCAATTCAGTCCATCCTCTAGCAGTGGGAATGGGACTGATATTGGATCCGTGTTTCTTGCAGTAGTTCATTTCATTTGTCATGCAGTTCTATTCAAGTGATTCAGCTCTTCTTTAAGGTTTGTAAAAATGCCCTCTGCACACTCTTTGGATTTTGGGGAATGAAGGAGTTGTGTCTCCCTCCAAGTATATGGACATTTTCTTTCCTACCTTTCTGACCATGCTGTAAAATGTACACGTGTTTAATGTTTCAATATAGATTAGGAGGATTACGTTTGTCGTTTCCTCATGTATTTATGTAAACTGGGTGGTTGCTTTCTGCCGGTTGTGTTACGGAATCCTAATTGGAAAGTTGGTCGGCTGTTGAATTAGCTCTAGCAAAGTATTATGGGGGAGAAGCCTGAGCACGTTCTGACATTACTCTTACTGTTTGCATGGCTGTGTATGTATAGTGAGAGGGGGAGAGAGAGAGAGAGAGAGAGAGTTGAATGGCAGGAGGAAGAGGACTGAAGAGTAGTAAGGAACACCGCGAGAGGGCGGCAATGCATTGCCGCCGGCGACCTCCAGAAAGGGTAAAGAAAAGCACATGTGCACGAATGGGGATTCCTACATTGTCGCCATTTGAAAGCGTTATTGAAGTGTGAAAATACGCCGTAAAAGTGATTCAGAATGTTATAATGATTCCTCGTCATCGAGTGTAAGAACTAGAAGGTCGTGAAAAAAGGAAAAAAAGGGTGATACGATCCCCAGGTATATCTTGAGTTTCCAAGTATCGTTGTCATGTTTTGAGTGAATAAGGGCTTTTAAACTCGTGACTACATAGGTGTGATGCAAATTAAACGGGCTATTCAGAAACCCTCAAAAATTCCATTTTTAGGATCAAAGTAATGTTATCTAATGGCATTCCGAAAACAAAAGCGTAACGACCCATCATAGACTCGTCGCTTTGTACAAAAAGAAAAAAACCGTCGCTCGTTTTGGGAATACGATCGACACATTTAATAGCGCGATCGGGATGAGCTGAGAAGTCACGACGACTTTGCACCTCAACTTAAACTTGATTCTCCGATATTCCTAACTTCACTCCCTGAGCCCGAGGCCCGGTCGATCTCGACCTCGACCTCTTGAAGCCCGACTGAGCTTAGTTCAATTAAATTTTTCAACAAAGCCTAAGCTTAATCGGTAATCGGGAGATGCAATGGAAAATCACGACGACTTATTTAAACCACTTTTAATATCCATTATCAATATGAGGAGGCACTACCAAAAAAGCAAAGGGTGTTTCCTAATTTTCGGGCTCTGGATATTTTATTCCGCATTAGGTTTTCCTTAATTCGGATCGCCTTATTTAAACCACTTTTAATTTCCATTATCATCGTCCATCATAGAATATATTTATTTTTTTTGGGTCGATATCCATCATACAATATATTGGTCGAATTTTTGTCCGTTTGTCTCACGCCTTTTTCGTTTTTTTTTTACTTATTTCCTTGTTCGCTCCGATTAGATTAACAGAGAGAGAGAGAGAGAGAGGAAGAAGAAGAAGAAGTCGTCGTCTCGCTCGTTCACTGTAAAACCCTAAAAGGTAAACAAAGAAAAAGAAAAAGAAAATAAAAAAAACGAGGCAGTCTCTCTCTCTCTCTCTCTCTGTCTTTGTCTCTTGTGTCTTCTTCGGCTACAGCAGCAGCAGCAGGCGAGGGCAGCGAGAGGAAGATTTCGCCCTCGCCGATTTCACGGAGGGGAAGTTGTGGGGGGGGGGAATTAGGGTTTTTTTTTTTTTTTTTTCCTTTTTTGTTTTGTTGATTTGCGCAGACATAGTTGCCGCCATTGCTTTGGATGTTGAAGGCCTCGCATTGCGCCTCCAGGTTACTGTTCCGTTGCCCCCCTCTTTCTCTCTCTCTCTCTCCTTCCTTCACCCCCCTCGGTATCGTCGTCATCATCGTCGTCGTCGTCATTGGTTTTCTGTCTTGTGTTTCGCCGGCGATAATGCAGCCGCGCGCGAGGAAGGACGCGGAGGTGCGATTCGACGGTTCGGTTGTGCCCTCTTCCCCTCTCGGGGTTTCTCTTCTTTTTACTTTTCGCAGTCTCTCGCTCGTTCGTTTTAGTGTCCTCTGTGTTCGTGGGTCTTCGCGCCTTGTTGAGAGTTGCACGCGGTCGCCCTTCTTTTTTGCATCTGCGCGCCTGTTCTCCTCGTTATGCTGATGATCGATGGGTCCTCACGTGCACCCGCGTCTCTGGTTGGCATTGTTTTTGTGTGTGTGAGGTTTGTGTGTGAGAGAGAGGGAGGGAGGGAGGGAGGGAGGGAGGGAGGTTTGTGTGTGCTTCGTCTGCTAACCATGTTGGTTTGTGGGATCCTTTGTGTTGTTGGTATATTTGAAGCTTGACCCGGATGTCGCAGAGGCCGTGCCTTTGCTCTCGAAAAGGAAAACAGAACCAAGATGCTTTGATATATACATCATATCGACTTTCTTGGTCGGTGGACGTGTTGTCGGTTTTCTTGTTTTTTTGAATTTATGTCGCCCATTACAACGGTTTTGGTATCTTCGGTAATCTCGGCATCTTCGGAAGCTTGCTTGTCACTGAGGCTATCACAACGGTTTCTAACTTGTTGCTCTTAATTTGTCGTTGTGGACGTTGCGCCGTTGTTTCTGTAACCTGCCTTTAAACATAGGGATTTCCATGGAAATCGAATAATTGATGATGGCCTCGGTTGATCCTCTCCCTGTGCGATTAATCTTGCGTAGGAGAAGCTGCCGACGCTATGAAAATAGGAAATATTTGATAACGACCCACTCGGGACTCTCGAAAGTGCTTGCAAAAACTTTTTGTTCTGCCAGAAAGCATCCGATTTTACAGAATTTCAGCTAACAATTCCCATCCTCTTTCGCCATCTCCTTCCCCCAGTACGCTTTCTTCCTTAATATTGAGCCCACTCAGCACGAAAACATTTGATGGTTTTATGTGTTAACTATGCATCCGATTCATTGGTCATCTTTCTTTTGAGTTGTCTGAAGGACTTGAAGTGCTACATGGTTTCCTCAATCCTCTTTGCTAAATGAGAGGAAGGAGTGCTGGAGCATATTTAAAACTGTGGTTTTAATACTAAAACTTCTTTTGCTCATCTGATGCTCAGGTCGTGTGAAGACAGCCACTTCGATCATATCGTTGCTTGCAAAGTCGAAGGTGTGGTCCACTGTATGAGGAAGATTCCATGCTAGTCCTGGTTTCTTTGTGTGCAGGAATTGTTCATAATTGCCTCTTCTTCTAGATATATGGCTGTTTAACCTTTAGAAAAAGTAGGAAAGGGTTTCCACCATATATTTCCTGTCGTTGTCCTCCGTGCTGCTTGTTTGACCTTGGCTGTGGGCCTTGTGATGGAAGTGGCTTATAATGAACATCAATTTTTCTTTCTCTGGTTGTTTGGTTGACACAATGATGCGGCGCTTGTTGACTTGTCGTCATGAAGTACACTCTTATTCTTTTTAGTCGATCATCATCAGCTGTATGTAGTTTGACTTCTTTTCTAGAAATGTTTTTTTTTTTTTTTTTTTTCATTTACCAAACATGTTTCAATATGGCTTGTGAGGGCATGCATTTAAAGCAGGATCTTGCTGTGACTTATGTGGTTTGGCCTTATTTCTACAAGGGGACTCATTTTCATTTACCAAACTGTTTTGATCTGGCTTGTGAGGAAATGCAATTTATGCAAGCTCTTTGTTGAAGCAAATTAACTGTGGTAGTCGGGCATTCATATCTTTTTGCTTGATCTAATAAATCTCTTCTCGCTTTTATGAAGTGAGATATCCGTCAAGACTGGTTCCTGTCATTAGGACAGGCGTATGCTGTCAAAGTAGAAAGCCTGTTCATTTTTTTTCTTGCCTTGAGTATATGTCATGTGTGCTTGTGGTGTCATAACACATTCATGGGTGTGTTCTCTTATGTTGCTTTCTATTCCTTTTGGGTGCTTTGGTGCTCGTACAATTAACAATGGCTGTGTTTTACCCCTTGAAAGTCAGTGCTAGTTGAAGGAACATTCACTCGTGTCACCCTGTCTTGAACATTATCTTTTTGTTTGTCTTTTTCCAGATCTTATTTCCTAGGTTAAGTTGGACTTCTATTGTGGTGTTTTGAACTCCTTGTATGTTTGTGCTCTTTAGGAGATACCTCTGTAGAATGGGAGGCGGCTTCTAAAAAGGGTCTCTGTTGGTTTGAACTGCAACGCATTGGGATGGCACAGTGGGTCCCTGATCGTCAAGCTCCTTTTAGCGGTAAGGATGGAGAGGATGAAGGTAGGAAGCCTATACCATCTGCTTGCATCGCTAAGGATGGTCTGAGATATGATGAGGGGGAAGCCGCGACATCAGAATCCCCT
Organism: Eucalyptus erythrocorys; assembly: GCA_014182555.1. Lineage (NCBI taxonomy): Eukaryota > Viridiplantae > Streptophyta > Magnoliopsida > Myrtales > Myrtaceae > Eucalyptus > Eucalyptus erythrocorys. The sequence continues at coordinate 220,540 of CM024605.1, read as the reverse complement.
GTAATGCAGGAAAATGCAAAACGAAAGCACCATTTTCAAGATGTCAAACCTTATATATGTGGAAAGGAAAAGCAAAGGAAGAAAAGTACACCGGTCAAATCCAAGGGAAAAAGGCGTCATCATCCCGTAGAGAGATGGTCAGCAGAGAGGTGAGATCACAAATCTTAGTTAATGGTTCGGCTCTTCCATTTTTGACAAATTTTATCTAGTTTTTGTTTTTGGATTATGAAGGTATAAGCAAGCGGAACAAAGCTTGCTGGAGATCTTGAAGGCAGAAGGGGCTGTCTTTGGTAATCCAATTAGACGACCAGAACTCAGATTAGCTGGTCGTCGACGAATTGGTGATACTGGGCTGCTTGACCACTTACTGAAGCATGTTGATGGTAAAGTGGCCCCAGGTGGGAAAGATCGATTTAGGCGATGGCATAATACAGATGGAGTCATGGAGTATTGGCTGGAAAGTGCTGATTTAGCTGATATTCGCCGTGAAGCAGGAGTGCAGGATCCTTATTGGATTCCACCATCAGGATGGAAACCTGGGGATGCTCCTGCAGAGGTGTCTGTTTCTGCTGCAGAATTCAAGCAGCTTAAAGAAGAAATGGCCAATATGAAGAGGTAATTTTTTTGGAAGGATTTACTCAGGCCAAGAAGCTTACCTTTTTGTAACAGGTGGTTCCTTTATGTTGTGGTGCCAGAGATTTCGAAGTGCTGTTGGACAAGAAGCCAGGGCAGGGACAACTTAATCTAGTGGAGGTTCTTGTTAATCATTAGCTGATATAAGTATTCATATCCTTCCCTCTTTGCCTCATATTGTTCTTTATCTCTGCTCTTCTGTTTGTAGGAGATGTACAAAGAATTGATGAACTGGAAAGCAAAGACCAGCCAGCGTTTGATGGAAATATCTAGCTCTTTGAGTGGCATGCAGGTGGTCTACTTGTTTAGTTGCTAGGAGTTTTTATTAACATAGATTCTCAGGGTTTAGCATCTTGATATTCTAGCAGGGGATGTACAAGGATTTGATTGCGTGGAAAGCAAAAACTGAGCAACAGCTCGCGGAACTTTCTAATTCATTGAGCATCATGGCTGCGAAGCAGCATAAGACGGCTCTTAGTCCTCCGCCATCAGAAAGATGGGAAGATTGGTTGGAGAGCACTAATCTGGACAACATTCAAGCGGAGGATATTGCACCTTGGTTGGAGAGTGCTGATGTTGGAAATTTCCAGAGGGACGTTTTGACGCAGAATCCATTCCCTTCTCTGCCTCGATCGAAGCCAATTGATGGTCCCACACAGAATTCAGCGTTTGCTAGGGAGTCGGAGATAGCAAAGGAAGGAATGGCCATGTTCAGGTAAAATCTGGGATTTATGGATCAAAAACAACATGTTACATGATATTCACCCTATATATCTTTCATGGTCAGAGATTCGTGGGGTATTGTACCCAGGAAGCACGATGGAGCTGTAGATAACGGGAAACAAGGTGCTTTCACCGTGAACTCCAAAGTGGAGCTCGATAATTCATTCCTTCTGTTGCAGGTAATAAAACCTTTAAGCCTTTCAATTGGATTATGTGGTTCAATGAGCAAGTAGGTTATTTGCACACGATCCAACTTTCATTCAGCCTTTTAGATTATGAAATCTAATGCAGCAATCTTTTTCGTCATTAAGGAAATGTTCAAAGAGCTGGCGAAATGGAAAGGCAAGGTGGAGCAGCAAATTATGGAGATTACCAATGCTGTTGGTAATATGCAGACTGCGAGGCAGTTTACTTCATTCGGACCGTCTACCTTTTATCTTTGAATCATGCTTTTAGGCCATGGAAGTTTACTGGCAAATAGAAGAGTAGGAAATTCTAGGATTTAGATTTTGTACAGGACTTACTAGCTGCCTCAGTTACCAGTGCCTAGCCAATAGGACCAACATCTAACTTATATTGGGAGTCGCAAGTCTGATCGGTTGGAGGAGCTGCGCCAACTCCTGAGGGTACATAGATGCAAGGATTTGGTGCAGATTCAAGCAACTTTCTTACGGATGCTATAAAGTTAAGAAGTAACCGTTCCGCTTCTGAGACTTATGTAGGTATTTCATATCAGCTGATCAGTTAATGGCGATGTTTCCCTATGATAGTATGTGGATCATTTGGATATGTTGAACTCATTTAGGTGCTTCTTTCTGAACATTTTACTCATGTAGTGCTTCTTCTGAACATTTTATGGCGTTCTTTCGTAAAATTATATGTCAACGCATTATCGTGGATGGAACAAGCAGTCGGTAATTTAAATGTGATCTGCAGAGCAAAGGTAGTGGGATTTTGCTACGTTTGACAGATGATCAGTGGTTTCGAGCTTTAAAGCCGATATTGAGTTTTTTAAGGTCTCATCGAGTGAGTCCAACTTCACCAGACGTTTTTGGCTCCCCTGCAACCTCCCTTAGTTTTGGAGATTGTATGTCTGATTGAATGATGCGCTCGCTATTTGACAATAGAGGCTAGAATGAACGCCCGTTTCTTAATAGGTCTTGAACTATGGTATAAAATCATCAGTCGGGCAAGCCAACCATTTTCTTGAAGATTGTGTGAAGAAAGCCTAAGGTTTTGGTAGTTCGCTCTCGGTCTTCTATCGAGATCCTGGCACCATTAGTGGTTTCACTTGTTTCTTTCGCTGCATCGATATGTTCATTTGTCGCGTTATTCGTACTTATCTAGGGTGCATCATCTTACTACGAGCTATCCATGTTGGCGCTTGTTTGGCATCATCAACGAGTGTCGATTCATTTGGTTGGTCACGGGAGTTTCCAGTTCATATATGCAAAAGAAGAGGCCTAGATCGGAGTTTAGATCCTGATCAGCACAATAATTATTCTTCAAAAAAGTTCTCCCAAAGTAATTAATTTTATACAAAGAAAATCCGACAAATCAAATTTTAAAGACCGTGAATGATATTCGATTTTACGGGATTTTACGAAAATCTTATAGTATCATTTTATGTCTTAATCCGCTAATCCGACGTATACCACCATATCATGATCGATCTTCACATCTAGACATCGAGAATGAATAAGTTGTTTTAGAGAAGGGTCCTTAATAAGGAGATAATTTTCTTTTTTTTTTTTTTTGGTAAAAAAGGAGATAATTTTCTTAATAAGCAAGTATGGCCAAGACAGATCGCCTTTTTCCGAAAACAAAAAAGAAAAGAAAACGACTTCCGCTGAAGGAGAGAGGGGGGTGCCGCAGCCCCTCTCCTCAACCTATAAATTCAATTTCAGATTTGTCGAGGAGAGTCCTCGCGCTTCCTCGGCACGTTTCCTCGTCGTGCTTTCCAACTGCAGTACAAAAAAGTCTCTCTCTCTCTCTTTCTCTCTACGCAACATTCGTGCGGCCTTCTATGGTGGGGAAAACCATTGGATCGGTCTCGAGAGTATAAGGTGGGAATGGGAGAATCCTCTGGTTCAAAACCCTGTCTTGACGCCGATATTTGGGCTAAGCTTGGTATTCTTCTTCTTCCATTTCTTTTCCCAGTTTATTCCATGGAGCATGCCGTGATTGTTCCCCGACCTTGCGACAGTGGAACCCATTGTTTTCTATTGAAATTGAATAGGAAAAAAGAAAAAGAAGCCTCTTTTCCGCCAGTTGCCAAGGCTGATGCTTTCATGGTTTAATTGGGTATCAGTCTTTGCGGGATATCTTTCTGTAATGAAGAATGAACTGCGTAGTGCCGTATAATCGCGTGTGTTTTCTGTGTTGTCATGCGACTCATCATTCTCTTTCACATGCCCGCACCGAAAGAAAGCTTACAGACATAAAGGGAATGTGGGTTGGGTGGAACCAAAGGCTCATTGAAAGTACCACTGAGATGGTAGTCGGAGTCGAGGAAAGTGACACTGGTTAACTGCCCACGCTTATTCATGGGCTCTGAGTTATTGGCACTTTGCTTTATCACCACATCTATTTTTGTCTCGAGAAAATGATCAAGAGTCTGAACAGATAGTCGTTTGAGTTAAGCTAGCAAAAGAAGAGGAAGAGCTACAAGCATAGGGAGGAGAGCAAGCCCACTTAATAGGATGGAGCAAATGAACTTTTCTAAACTTGAGAAGTTGACACATCTTGATTTTTAAGCAACTTAGTCAACATACCGTTGAGGGAAAGAAATTTGCCTAGATGAGGAGGAAAGCTCACTGACAAAAGAGAGGAGGAGAATTGAGGAGCTGATTCAAAGAAATTGACATTATCAGCTGAATGTCACCTGAGACCTTTGGAAAGTTTACTTATTCACTGTTTTCTGTCGGAAATTTTGAAGGGATGAGCTACATAAACCTCTTATATATGGAAACTTTTTGTACCTAAGGATTTCAAATATCTACTCTTCTAGCACCATGGCCCTAAAGTATGTTTTAGGTGGGCACTTTGATGGGGATTCCGTGGAAAGTCTGCTATTGGGCATTAGTCAACTTCTTAACCTCACTCGTGGGAATGCTTTGTGCCACAGTTGTGAGAAAAGCAAGTTTGGCGCTAATTTACTATGGGAAACATCTCTTCTCCAAATAGGCCAAGCTGGAAAATGGGACAAATAATTGTAGGAATTCGTGTTACCACATGAAATTGTCCATAGAATTCTTGTTTAGCCATAATGAGAACTTTGAATGAGAATCAAATTGGAGATTGCAGTCAAGCAAAGGTGCCACATCTTGGTCTTTAAGATGCTACTTGAAAAGCCTTGGCGTTCTTAACTTCAGGCCTCTGAGAAGCGACTCTTGAATGTAAAAGACCCAATTGAAAAATATAGTCTGTTTGACATTTGTCATTTACTTACAGAGTATGGTTTCTTTATCCGAAGCCAGATGCCAGATTTGACTTGCTCTGTTCCAAATTGCAGTTCCAGCAGATTCAAGGTACTCAGTTGTTGACATTGGCTCAAATGAGACGGTCGTCTACTCAGAGATCTCATGCTCTTCCGGAAACAAGCATGAGTGGTGCAAGATAACTAGGATTTTAAATCAATCTTCTGCTATGATTCAGAACAAGAGGTATAGTAAAATCCATGGCATGTGAGCAAAAGATTCTTGCTTCAATTATTTGCTATGTTGTTTTTGCTCCCTTTTATCTTCAATATGATGTGCATTTTGTGGTCTTGCCAATGTTGGTATTATCCTTTAAGCAAGAGATTGTTTTCCTTCTTTTTTTTCTTTTTTTCTTTTTTTTAATGTTTTACTGAGGTGGCTAAATCAATTGTTTCTTCATAGACCAATTTCTACTTTTGGTCCATCTTGTTTATTCCTTTGTCAAACTTATGGCTTCCCATAGAATCGAGAGGGATATTATTGCTTTTGGAGAAACCATGGTGTGGACACAAAGAAAGTACCTAACAAAGATCCTCTTCATAATTAGATATCTAAGGAAGAGAGGGTATTTTAAAAATGGTAGAAGGAACACGAAGAACAGGCAGTGAAGAAGCAAATCAATTGTTTTTAACCTGGAGGGTGGTTTTCTTGAAATTGGTTATGTTCCAATTACTCTTCTTTGAATGGATGGGCACCGACGCTGTACGAAGAAAGAGAGAGGATGGAAATGAATACTTCATTCTAGCTGATGGATAATTATACACCTCTACAAATTGCTTTTCTGGGGGACATAGTAATGCTAAACATTGTTCCAACAAAGGATCTGATTGACATTGTTTAATCAAAGGGCGTATGGAACAATGAGAAATCTGTCCATTTCATCATGTAAACTCCTTTCTACTATTTAATTTAATTGTCTAGTAGTAATAGCCTACTGGCTTTCATCAAACCAGATAATTACTTTTCTTGGCTCCTAAATTTTTGAATGTCTTACACTAAATTTTTTAGTTAGGGAAACGCAAATACGTGCAGGAAGCTTAGTTTTACTGGGGTTAATTTGTCAACAATCTGCTTTAGGTAGCTCTCACAATGATTCATTTTGAATTTTGCTGTTGTGGATCTTTACTTTCATTGTTGCTGCAGCCTTTCCCATATTTGCGCTTCTGCTGCTATTGTTGAAACCTTTGACTGATTACGTTAGTTGCTGCATTAGTCTGTTTGCTTTCCCTATTTTTTCTTTTGTTGATTTTGAGGGTTCATCTCTGGTGGGTTTTGGCTCATGTAGCTCAACCGTGATTCTTATTGATGGAGCGGCTGTTCAAAGTGAAGACATTATGCTCATACAGTCTGGAACTGAAATTATTCCAGGGCCTGATAGAGAAGGTCAGCTTAGTGGTTTCTTTATGCTCTTGAGAATAAATAGGGACATGTGTCCTTTTTTCTGGGTGTTTGATTGTAACTTCTCCTTGTCATCTTTACATTGAAATCTGCTTTCAAGTTGTCTAACTTATTATGATTTTCTTCGCAACGTTTTTTCCTCAAGGTTGTTAATTTATTCTTCTTCTTTGGTGCGATCAGAGGGCTTAATGAATGATAAGTATTAGATGGAGGGTGTTAATGAATCTTCTATATTCTAAATAAATGCTATTGTTGTTTTATTTACAGACTCAGATCATTAAATTATCATATTTATACTTGTGTGGTGCGTATAATTCTCAAATGCCTTGTATGGACTACTTTTTGCTTGCTCTTTTCATTGTCGAATGTGTTATTTATGCAGGGCATCTGAGCTATAGATTTGAAATGATCCCTGCTGCAGAGCGGTGTGAGACGCGGTTAAAGGTAATTAAATATTTAATCATGTCTTTATGGGAGTGTAAATAAATGCTTGACTGTCTGTAGAAATCAATATCAGTTAATGTTTGTATTTTGGTCTTCCAGATCTCTATAGACATTGAAAATGCAAAATGTGGAATTTGCTTGAACATATGGCACGACGTCATCTCCGTTGCCCCTTGCCTTCATAACTTCTGGTTTGTCTGGAACTTAATCTCTTCCTGGTCAATAGTATGATACCTGGGCATCAGTTGGCCTGTCCTTGTGCATTGCAGCAATGGATGCTTCTCCGAGTGGTTAAGGAGATCTCAAGAGAAACGTGTGACAGTACTCTGTCCCCAGTGTAGAGCACTTGTGCAGTTTGCTGGGAAAAATCACTTTTTACGTGAGGTTGTGGAGGTACTGCTTTGTTTAAGAATATTGAGATGCCAAATAAAATTTTTTTTTGCCCCTTTTTTCCTGTTAAAACTCTGTCCTTTGAAATAGTAGAGAACTCACGACTACAAAACGTTACTTTTCTTGAAGTTGGGAAATGGAAAGAGTATTTCACAATGTAAAATTGGGCGTTATCACATGGTCTAAGACTGTTTGGCATAATTTATATATTGGACTTGCTCTACCAGCCATGAGCAGGTCTTATTGCCAAAAGCACCTTTTGATGAGGGGATTGGATACATGTTTTAGTCTGGCCTTTTTGGATGCTGGCAAATATAATAACTGAATATATCAAATAAATGTGTCTAGCTCTTCTGAAGGGTTTCTTCATGGCATTCCTTGAATTTTGAATACATCAAATGCCATATTTTCTTTAGAGCTTGTTGTGCACTCTTTATGACAGTTGAGAGCTCCTGTACTGACTGCTGATTTTTCTCTTTCTTTGCTTTTTGCAATTCTTCCTATGTATAGGATATACTGCAGGCTGATTGTTCTCTAAGACGGTCTAAAGAAGATGTTGCCATTTTAGATTCACACGCATTGATCCAGTCAAATCTGGTATGTATTATACGGTCTGCAGGAGCTGTTTTGATTTCTCATTTTTCTGTCATTGGTGGATGAGCTTACTGGTACATCTTGATGGATGTACCGGTATAGAGTGCTTTATACACTGCACCACTAATATTGGGACAGGAGCGAGTGTGAAGCTGGAATTGTGGAGTGAACCCTTAGCGAAGGGCATCTGGCTATTAGGTCAAGAATGAAGTACATGGAAGCAAAATTAGTTAAGGATGAGGTAGGAGTGGGACAGTAGTGAAAATCAAAGGTGAAGAAGTACCAAAAAGCGAACCATTAAAGGCTTATGATCAGCAGTTTTCAGGGCCTCTAAGTGTTAGAACATAAATAACATGAGCGTAGTTGAGAGCAAGAAATGAGTATGCGAGAATGTCCCAGTGGCTTTAGTTGAAGATATGGTGGGACAAGCCCAGTCAAGGTGGTTTGGACATGTTAAGAGACAGTATGTCCTGATGAGAAGATGTCCATGTTGGGGCAAAAAAGAGATGGGGCAGGCTAATAAGTTTTAGGCGAATAACATAAAGGATCTTGAGCTAGAAAGCATTCAGAAGAAATCATACTTTCTATAGAAAAATCATCACGTTAACTATCTATTAGAAGTAAAAAGCTTCTGCTGTATTTTTGTGGTCATGGCGTGCCAGTTGTTATTTTCTTCGCAGCATCTTAGCATCCATTCACAGAGAAATTTCCATCACTAGCTGAGGTAGATTGACCTCTCAAGAACTGAAATTTATCAAATAACTTGAAGATTACTTGCAAAATAGAGGGACCTTGACATGTGTACGAGCTGATTGGGGCAGAATTGTTTGCTTCAGCTTGTAGTCATTTGCTCGAGTGGTCTCAGCTTCTTGGTCATGCTTTGGCAGCACTATAGATTGTGGACTGTGGAACTGGTTTGTATAAAATTAGCCTGACCATGGATGTTGCATACTGCTTTTCTTAACCCCAAGGATTTTCCATTCCTTTTCTGTATCCACGACACTTCTCAATAGAGTGGTATAATTTATTTTCTTCTGATCCGCCTTTAATATGTCCCACATTCCTCTCTCTGTATTGAGTGCATGTTTATGAGCTACTATGTTGGGGTGTACATTTTTTTTGTTTTGTTTTTGAGAGTCGGGGTGGGGATGCGTTGGGTTACCTATTGTTGTCCTCAAAGATCATAACACATCCTAAAAGATATTATTGAATTTCATGTCTGGAGTTTTGTGGCTGACTCTTCTTTTTTCGTTCCTTTAGTTGTATGCTTTCCATTATCTTTTCATTTATTTGGTCCTTTGCTCCCTTGAATTTCTTCACACTTGGATATTGAAAGGAATGGGCACACTCTTTCTGGACGACAGCATTTTGAAAGTCTGACTAATTAGAACCATGTTTTTTGAAGGCACTAATCCTTCTTTTTCTTATTTGAACTTGCCATCCTTAATTGTCCTTATTCTCTTGTAGCACGCTAATATTGTTTCCTTTGTGGGTCTTTTTTCTCTTCCACTTGTATAGAAGGACGTTTCTACTGACTGAAAGATAGAAGTGCTGAAAAGAATGCACTTATCTTACAGGCTAGCGAAATAATACCCTATTTCGCTGTAAATAGGCTGATCACACTTCCGACAATTCTTTTGGACTTATAGATTTCACATTTCCTTGATTCTTAGCACCAGGATGGAGCATGGCTGAGCCGGGTGTGTGTTTTGGCAATTTGTTGGCCTGGCCCGGAATACAAGCCATTCTCCTCCAAGGACCCGGCTGGGACTGAGGCCATGCCATTTGGCCCGGACCGAACAAAATTGGGCCATTTCGGGCTGGTGTTGGCCAAAGCCTAAAATTTTAGAAAATGCTTTTTTTCCTTTTCCATACTTTTCATGTGCAAACTCTACATAAAAACAAATAGCATGTACTAAAATCAAAAACCTTGAAGACATCAGAACAGCCTAATAAGAACCTGTTTTGCTATTGTTAGTGAGGGAGGGAGTGTGAGGAAGAACAAGACACGAGCAAAATAGCGCGTCTATCGCTGGCATTGTAGCTCATTGACGTGTGAGTGAGACATGAGGAAGAGAGAGAGACTGCAAGAGTGAGCGTGAGGGAGTGAGCGAGACACATCGGGGGTGGGGGTGGTTGGGGGAGGGAGAGCATATGGTGAGTGGTGGGGCTTGATGGCAATACGTCGGTGGCTTGGTTGTGTCTTGACAACTCAGCGAGTGCGGGACATAAGAATGGGAGACATCGAGATGGGCGCGCTTGTGAGAGGGAAATGACATAGCCCTCTGAGAGAAGAAAATGGGAGGGACCTGATGTTCTAGGGTTGTAGACTTAGGTGTATAAATATCTTTTTTGTTCTATTTATGAATCAGGCCAGTCTGGCCCAAACTCAAATATATTTTCTGGCCATGTTGCCTGGCCCAGTATTATTGAGCCTTGCCTGGTTTTGGGGCCTTGAGTTTTTTTTGCGCACCCTACTTAGCATATTTCTATGATCATAGCTTTATCAATTTATGTCTTTATTTTGGGACTTTCAGGTTATAAGCAGCGGAAGAAAACGTAAAAGATCTCACTTGGCAGTGGATGAGCAAACTTCTGGTCTTAATCCTTCATGCCCACAATGTGGTAGGCAAAATTAGATTCTCCACTTGCAGCACAAACTAGTGACAGAATCAACTTTTCCTTTGTCAATTGCTTTTTTGCATATTCCATGACAGAACCAAGTATTATGCTGGAGAAGCTTTTCTTGTGTCTTGCATTAGTTTCAGGTTCTGCATATTTCCTTTTCCCATGTTAAGAGCCTTTTAAATGTTAATTTTTTACCCTAGGAAGATTATGTTTTATCTATGCATCTCTTTTGACTGCATCAAGATATATTATGCACAATGCGATTGACTAGTTTTCTGTATGAATAAGGCACTGAATATGGTGGGTTTCGCTGCAATCAGGATACCGTCCACATACCATGTCACGCATGTGGAGGAATGATGCCTTCCAGATCAAACATTAGCGTACCACAACATTGTAAGCACCTAGCAAACCATCCTCTAACCCCCTCCTTTATTTCAGTCCAGAAAGTTCTTGTATTTGCTTTAGTTTTATCCTCATCTAGGCCTTTCGCTGTGGTTAATTGTCCTCCTAAACTTTCAATAGTTCTGAATACTCTAGCCAATATTTGGAAATAATGCTCCTTTTATTTTGCTGAAAATTAATTGTTAGAAAACTTTTTTCTTATTTTCCAGTGTTAGGATCGCTTAGGAAAATGAGTCAATGAAAAATCTAAAATTCAAGAAAATGATTCCATTTTTTAAATCAGAAATTTTTGCTCAGAGTACAATATGATCTCCACAACCACAAGCTGTCTTGAGACCCTGGGACCTCGGTGCCTGAATCTGGGTCCTCAGATGGCCTGAACTTAGTTCCTCATGGCACTGAATTGGACCTGGCACCTGGAACCAACAGCACTGACATGTGGCCTCAGTCCCTGTCGCCTAGACCCAGATCTGCACAGCCAGACGCAAATTTCCATGGCTTGGACCCATGACCACATCACCTGGACCCCGGGTCCCCACACCTCGGCCCTGGGTCTTTGCAACCTAGACTTGGATTCTCAATGCTGGGACCTGGGTCCTTGCAGCCTGAACAGCGGACTTGGTTTTCGAGACTTGAGACAACATCACCTGGATCTAGGTCCCGTCATTGTGCTTGAGTCTTTTTGAAAGTGTGTTTGAGTCTTCCGGTAATACTTTATATCCATTTGTTTCATGGAATGTGGATGATTTGGAATATTGTCCTAACAATGATTGTTCGTATTGCTAAAAAAATGGGTCAATAAAATAGGTTTTGATTGTCCCGAACAAACTATGTCTATATAATTTATGTCAATAATGCAAAATATTTTTCACTCATTTATTTTTGTATGTAATCCGTTTTAGTATAATGTTTTTGAAATATTTGATTTTCTGTGAAACAAACTCACACATGAAATTTTTTTCCAGCAAAGTTCATTTTTCTTAAAACCAATGGAGCCGTAGAGCTTAAGGGTCTATTTGGTTCATAAAAAATGTTTTCGACTTTTATTTTCAGTGGTACAGAAAATGAAAACTGTTCTGTATTTCCAGTTCTTCATTTTTTTAAACGTGTTTGGTCTGTGAAAATAAAATTCTCAACATGAATTAAGATTTTAAAATCATGATTGGTTGTATTGATTTTTAAGGATGAGATGCAAGTTTTCATTTTAATGCTAATGTGTTCTCTTTTGATATGAAAACAACTCATTTTTTCTTTTCGGTTTGTAGTTACAAAAGTGAACAATTTTCCCTCTGCTCACCTGAATAGTTTTCGGTTTATGATCAGATTTTATTTTTAGTTCTGTTTTCAAATGCATGGGAAAATAAAAAACCAGATCAGTTTTCGTATGCAAAACAGGACTGATTTGTTACTTGATATAGAATTGAAGGCAATGATATAAAAGGACCAATTGGTTACTTGATATAGAATTGAAGGCAATGATATAAAAAGACCAATATATTCTAACTAATTCATTGGGATCAGAGTTTATTATTATGATATTATAGTTATTTCTTGTTCATTTTGTAATTTGGCAGTTGATTCCGCAAATTATTTTTCATCAGCTAAGCTGAATTTCAACAGATTGTATTACTCTGTACTATAGAAAAACAATTAATTAGGGATGTAATTAGCAACTTTAGGATGGATCTAATTGCTGTAGCCATATGCTGCTAATTGTCCTATAATGGAACAGTGAGCAGTGATATGCTCTAAAGATTCTTCTGCGGTTACATTGGAATGCTGTATTCAATTTTCACAGAATTGCAGTGCCGTCCAATGTTCAAGATTGAGAAGTGGGCAGTTGTCAAATGAGCACTTATGTGGAGAGAGAGATTTTAAAATGGAGCATTTTAAAAGATTTTGCTAATGACTCAATGCTTGTTTCCTTTTTACTGAGATATGTTATGACTGTTTTTGACATGCTGGAATGTTGTGCCTCTTATGCAGGTTTGGGATGCAATAAAGCATTTTGCGGTGCTTATTGGCACTCTCAAGGGGTTGCAAGGATTGATGGTCACCCTCTCTGCTCGTATGACAGCTTTAAACCTGTATGTGGAGTTCTCTAGATTCCCATTCTTGTCTTGTTGGGATAGTTTTTTTGCAATTGACTCTTGCTCTGTTTGACATATTTCCTCTACTTTAATACTTATCTTTCTGCCGTCCTTCGTGTTTTGTAATTTGAAATTGTCACTTTGGTCATGCTGTTTATATTGTGGAGTGGTCTAGAGAGTAGGTGGCCACTTGTTGCTTGTTTGCTGGATGATATCTTGGATTATTTTCTCATTAATCTCCTATGCAAATTTATTAATGATAAATTGGTTTCTTGAGCCACTAATACAACCTTTTGCATTTGTTGCAGATCATGGAGCGGTCCATTGCAAGAATTCCATTTGCTGCACATGAAACAAATCGATATGAGCAAGATGTATGAACTCTATCATTGATAATTCCACTGTCTTTGCATAGTAGGCAAGTCTATTCAACTTTCTTTTTTCAACATTCGGTAGATCACAGAGAGGTCAATTAGACAACTGGGAAGAACTCTCCAAGACGTTATCTCTGAATGGGTTGGAAAATTTGACAATCGTGAAATTGGTGAGTCAATTCTAGTGTTAATGTTTAACCAAAATAATGACTCTTTTAGGTGAGTACTTCATTTTCCTTGTCATTTGAATATACAAACTTGAGGACATGTATAGTGATGAACAAAGGGGTTTGTGCTTCACATGTACAAGCAATAAAGGCATGTATGATGTGGTTTGCACATCAGTTAAAGCACATGGAAGAAAAATATGTGAGTTTCCACAACTATAAGGGTTCGTTTGGTAATCATTCTACTTCCAAGAATAATTTTTATCAGAAATGGTTTTTCCTAATTCTGTTCCTTGAACGAGTTTATGAGTATTTGAAAGCATTTAGTGACTATCCAAAATTTTTATTCCCGGGATAGAAATATGTTTGGTAAAATCTTAAATTCTTTTGTGAATTAGAATTTCTTTTAATTTTTAGTACTTTTATTATTATTTTCTCTTTCTTTCTCTTTTTCTCTTTTTTTTTTTTTCTTTTTCTTTTTCCATCCCTCCTTTGCTTCTCTAGCTGGTTGCCAGCCATTGCCGTGGCCAACAACTGGCAATGAGGAAGAAGAAAAGAACAGGAAAGAAAAGGAAAAGAAGAAAAGAAATGAGAAAAAAATAAGAAAAAAGAAAATTTGGCTTGATTCTGGAATTGTTCCCAAGAACAAGAAGCAACTTTTTTCTGCTTCTTGAATCCATTCCAAATCTATTCTCGGGAACCAAAAAAAAAAAAAAAAAAACGGATATATGTTTCCGAGAATGAATAATTTACCAAACGAATTTTTTTTTTTTTTTTTTTTTTGGGGGAACAAAAGAATAGAATCAAGCACTATTTGGAGTGTTATCAAGCAAGCCCTAAGTCTACTTGAAAATCCCACTTTTAGTTAAAACTATACCCCTTTTCTTGGTAATGGAGGAATTCACTATCACTAGTATTGGTCACCATGATGTTCCTATATAAACTCTACTCTGTTTTATAGATGAAGCTTGGATAATCTTAGATGGGAAACTCAGTCTATCTTAGTAAACTTTGAATCCAAAAATTTTGTTTAAGTAGATACAAAGTAGAGTACATGGAGCGCAATTTCTGGGAAAGAGGAAAGATGTCTAATTGAAGCGGTGATGAGTAGTCAATATAGCACCAAGGACTGATTTAATTTGTGATCTTGGGTCACTTCTGTGAAAGGATGGAGAGATTGATGTAGATGTAATCCATAGGATATGAACATTAGTAGATAAAGTGAAGAAGCAAATCTCAGGTCTTGTTCATTTGCATGTTTTTTCTTAATGCCGAAAAATACTTGTCCTTTGACTCTCTGACTGAAGAAAATTCTTTTACTGTAAATACTATACGTGGTTCCCTCTACGGAGTCAATTGTTTACTTAGGGTGTATTTGTTTTGTGGAAAAAAGACCTGAAAGCATTTCCTTCATTTCCAGTCCTTTGGCATAGCTTAGGAAGACGAGTTGAGGGAATTTTTTTCATGGTCAGTAGAAGTTGCAGAAATGCTGTAAAAGTGATTGATGCTATTACCTCAGCTACCGCACTAGAAATTGATGAACCCTTATTCAGGACCATGGGGTTAGGATGCAGGACTTGGGCACTTGGATCAGTGACTGTGGTGTCAATGCCAAGGATCTGGTACCCAGACCAAGTTTTTGGTGTCTGCATTGATCCCCAATGCCTGACCCCAGACAACGCAATGCTGGATCCCATCATCTTGTTCAAGATAATTGCCATTTTGCAATATATCATCTAACGCTAGTTCCGGATAGCACCTGGATTGTTTCTGGGTGACAAAAACCATAAAATAGTTTCCAATTCATTGTAGATGTCCATCCATGCACTGAAAAATGGAACTAAGTTTGCGAGAACTTACTTGAAACACATTTCCCACAAAATCAAATTTTCTGTGAAACATAGTACCATTTGATGAATCAATTATTTAGTCACACTTGACCTGTGTCCTTATCTCTAGAATATTTATTTCCTGACCAGATCGATCCAGGATGCCACTTAATCATGCTGAGACAATAACTGCTGCAACACATATATGCAAGTGAGTTATCATTTCTACTTTTTGTGAGGCTTTTCTTTGTCACTAAGCTTTTAACATGACTGTTCTCCTGGATGTTATCTTTTCTTGAAATGGTATTTTTTTAAAGTTGAGTGCATGATATCTTTACCATTTGTTTCAAGGTTGCACATTGCTCCTTATGTTCTGCTAGTGATTAGTTGCTGAAGGTAGTCCTCATGCTTAGAAGTGTCAAGAGTGTCAGATCCTCTGAGTCTTGAGTTTTTTTCGATTTTCAGAGCTATAACCTTTTAATGAAGTACATTCTGTACTTGCCTGTAAACTTGCAGCTGATTGGAGCATGAATTAAGATGTTCGTTTCGTTGCCTATTGAAGACTTCTAGTTAATTTAGGGGTAGAGACCTTGTGGAAGAGCTAGGGCTACTTGAGTTTTGTTTCACAATAATTCAGGGAATATTAAAGAGCCAGTAGTTGCTTCTAAGCTTAACTTTACATTTTGGCATTGATCAACAGGATTTTATCTCAAAGTAGAAAATTTTTTAGCTTTAAGATGAAGGTAAATAAAGAATTAAAATGTCCTTAATTGTTCTTATTATTTTGATATCATTATTGGTGGAAATAATGTTCCTCCTACATTTTGCCATTAACCTGTTGAACGAACAGCACAACATTGTTTGGCCTGTTTCCTGACCTGATACAATCTATAATGTATCAATCTGGTCTCCTTTATTGATAATTATAATGTGTGTAAAGCAAATTACTGTTGCCCCATTTTATCATATATGTTGTTTTTCCCACTGAGTCTTTGTGGTGAATGCAGCGATTGCTACGACAAATTGGTATCCTTCCTCTTGTACTGGTTTCGCTTTTCAATGCCTAGACATGTAAGTATCTACAACTAATTAGATGATCTCTTTTTTGATTTTATGTTTGTTACCATGCTATGCATGATGAGTGGACTGTATTGTGTTAATGTGATGGCTTATGTCCAAATTATAGATGGTTGTATTGTCAATGTTCTATGTTTGATGATTCCACTACTGTGGTGGGTTGCTCATTACTTCAATATTAGCTTACAGCCTATAGATTATAACCAGTATATCAGATGTCATTGGGAGAAATAACTATTCCAAGGGACAGTCTATTCTAAATCTGATGAGTGAGGTTTTGCCAGATGTCCATGAAGTACATAATATTCTCTTGATCTCTCAGTTGGATTATTGAGGGGAAATTCCGTGAACTCTTGCTTAAAGATAAAATACCATTAATTTGGTAATATTAGTAGATTCTGGAGGTACAGAAAGTCAGAACTGTACATCCTATCGCTCGGAGTTGCAGTCCCTCACATCCATGTTACTTTTTGAAGACAGAATTGGTTTCACTGTGTAAAGGTTGTACAAGGCAAAAGCAGTTCATCTAGTAGATTGTGTAGGGTTGGAAGCACAGGGATTCTATGATCAAATTGATAAATCAACCATATGAATGATCGAGTTAGGGTGGGTTCTACAATCAGCTGGTTGTGGATGCTGATAAGATGTTTGATACTAGAATGAGAATGACTGCAATAGAATAGATCCCTGAGAAAATTGAAGGGACATTTGGTCTTCTCGTGATGCTGCAAATTTGTTGTACTTATTAAGTCCTCATTCAAGAATCTTTATGGTCTAATCTTCTCTCAATATGCATGTTCACAGCTTCTACCACCAGATGCATCCAAGCGAGAAGATTGTTGGTATGGATATGCATGTCGGACGCAGCATCACAGTGAGGAACATGCTCGGAAAAGAAATCATGTTTGTCGTCCAACCCGGGGGACTCATCCATAGGCCTCGTGTCATGGTAAATCCTAACAGTCTGGCTAAAAGTTGTATATACTACTATGCAGTAGGTCTCACATCAATGTTTTTGCATTTTATGTTACAGACTAGTTTATCAGTTGGATGTTTGATAGATGCTTTTAGGTTTTTTCTTTTATTCAGAGTTAGGAGAAAAATCATGTATTCCTGTGATGTCAATCACTAAGAGACAAATTCACATTAGTTTAACTGAGAGGAGGTCTGGTGACTGACAAAAACATTTGCAGTTGGAGGATACACACTAATTGCTGTTGAGGTCTGATCTCCAACCTTATGATCTTTAGCATGATTCAGACTGGTTTGTGAATCTTAACAACTGAAAATCTGATTTCTGGTTAATTCCTCTTTTAGACCCAGGTTTTGCTGTAGGGGAATAGCTAAACTCGTGCCCTTAATTCAATATAGAGCAGTAAACATTAAGATCTCTTATTAGTTGGTCGTTTATTGCTAGGTAAACCAGAATGAAGGTAAAACCAAGTCTAACACCATCGTTCATAATTAAACAGATCAAAACATGCCACTGCGAATGATCCTCTATTTTAATGCATATTAGGCTGCATTCCTACATTTGTCTCTGTTCATCCTCCGGATCCTACCAGAATGCTCCTCGTATGCAACTTTTAGTAGGGGAGGTTCCACGCAAATGCATTGGAAATGGAGTGCCCCAAATATTTCAAGCTCAATCCCCTCCTTGTAGTTTGAATATGTCTTGGTCGTGATGAATTTTCCGGCCTTGTATGACTATGCAACTTCTTAAATGGAGGGCAGCAAAAACCCTAGCTTTGTCGAGTGGCGACTCCAGTGTGAACTAGAAGATCCGATGATAACGAGCGGATTTCGGCCTCCTTCGATATTAGGTCCTCATGACTCGCTGGCCAGTGATTACTGCGGCTGGCTAGCGATTACTGCGGCGATGATTGATATCACAGGGACATCGATGTGATCCTTATATGCTCATCGATAGTGGCCTAGTTCTTATGTATAGGACATGTTACCTACCGAGATGATGACTTTGCAACGAAACGCATGCATTGTTTCTAGAAGGCTGGTGAGGATTGTACATCACTATAGGCCTCTGCGATACAGATTCGGAGAACCTAGATGGACGGCATCGCTCATGCCATCTGAATGAGAGAGAAGAGGGAGGTATGTACAGATGCGATTGGACGATTTGGGGATTTTAAAGGGTCATTACTGTTGTTTGGTGGGCGCAATAGCATCCGTTGATATTTACCAATTGAATATTTTTCGGGCCGAAGAAAAGAAAAGAAAAGAAAAGAAAATTAGACAACGACAAAAGAGTTAGGTGACATTGGGGCATGACAAAATAATTATAAAAAGGAGACGAGATGGCACCTTTTGAATTGTACATGGGTGGACATTTTTCCAGGTTTAGTACACATGTAGGTGACTTGAGATTCAATGAATGTCACATGGCCGGCCAGTGGCATCAAACACCGCATTTATCAGAATCGAATCCACTTTGACCATTTTGGAGGTAATCGACCGACGAACATTTTTGTGTTTTTTTTTTTTTTTTTAATTGATGAAGAAGTTAGTAGGATCATCGCAGTTCCCTTGCGCGCGACTATGGGAGTTCAAGCACTCGCTAAAAGAGATAAGATTCGAATTATAATTAGTCTACATCATTCGTCTTGAAGAGATTCGGTATTGATGGGTTTGGAATTGTCGTCCCACCAACGTGTCGATGATGGATTGCGATTCTCTCGGCGTGAGAATGGACAAGTCTCCTAACAAAGTTCATTTAGAAGCCATCGAAGTGATAAACCTTGGTAATGATAAAAAGTTTAGAAAATTGCATAACAATTTAAACATTTGAAATGTTGCAATCAAATCCTAAATGTATTTTATTTGTTGTAATTAAGTCATTTCGACAAATGTTAAGTCAATTTGCTGATGTCGTACATCGGATTTCAACGTGGCGTCCTTTTAGTATTTTGAGCATATGTGACAATATCAAGGTGTTGTTTTTTTTTTTTTGGTAAAGTATATCAAGGTGTTGTTGCGCATCTCAGAAATCCAAAATTCTAAAAACAAAAGGGAAAATCAGAAAAGCTAACATTTGGAAAAATAGAAAACTAAAATGAAAGATCAACTAACCTAGAGAGAGAGAGAGAGAGAGAGAGAGAGAGAGAGAGAGAGAGAAAGAGAGAGAACAGGGTCCGGTGGGTTTGACAAATCAGTGGTGTCACCGCCACCCCCAACATTACCGGCGACCCTTGGCCGCCACGGACGGGCATTGATTTTCTTCTAGTCAAAATAGTAGTCGGGATAATCGGATCTTGTGTAGTAGGCCTAAAGCGCACTGCAAATCGTGATGGGAATGGGGAGAAGTGGAGGATGTCATCCATCTTCCCTCCTGCTTTTGCTTGTATTTCCGTACCATTCCTCTGGATCCACTATATAATGTCACTGACTTTTGCAAATGGACGCTTCGATGTTCAATCATTCGTTACCCTCGTCTTATCGATGCATACGTGTCTGTAAGATTTAGTTAGTGCTTGTGTTTGTTGTACTTGTGATGTGAACTGCTATGAGGTATATGTTTAGCAGTAGATGTCTGAACATAATTGTGGCCTTTCCAAGTTGCCTATGGCAGTGTGAATGAAAGACAACATTAGCTTCTTCCCCATGAATTCCTAAATTTGTGAAATTTCTAAGAATCCCCCCTAAAATGGTCCCGTTCTTCCGAAATTCCTCCTTACATTTGACTTTGTCCTAAAATTTTTGACTTAATAACCCTGTGAGCTCATCCCGTCCCCTTTTCCGGGGCATTTTAATTAGAGAAAAAAACGTTTCTCCCGTGCCCACTCGGTGTACATAAAAAACATCCAGAAGCCCCAACTTCGCCCCAACTTCACATGTCAAAAAGAAAATATTAGGGTTCTCGAGCATAGATAGAGAAATTGGAGATCAAGGATGACCGTGGATGTGGGAGGAGAGCTATTATGAGAATGTCTGGGACTGAACTGAACCCAGTTAGGCATATTCTTACGTGTAAGATGTACGGGATAAGATTATTTGAAACGAAATGTCTCTTGGAAAGGCGCAAAATGTGCACATGACAAGCACATGTTTGTTGGCCAACAATAATTTTTATCAATAATGAGCTGAGGGAGGCTCTCAGGTCAAATTGATCTAATTTAAAAGGCTTTTCTTTGGAATAAAATCAAGTGTGGGGAATTTCAACAAATGGATGCCAGTTTAGACAGGTTGTTGATTCACCAATATAAACTTCTAGAGATATTTTGGAACAAAGTCATTGTTTATGGGGCAATTTTGAGAAATAAACAACATATTAGGGGGACTTTTTCGGAATTTCCCCCCTGAAATTTTGTAAAAAATCTAGCTTCATCATAGAGATTAGACTTGCGTAGTGAACTTGGCAAAAAAAGAAGGCCATCCTTCTGCTAAGTCAATTTATATGAGCATTATTACCATGAAAGTTATTGGTAAAGATTCAGCCCATCCATTGACCTCTCCTTCTTCTTCAAATTGTTTCAGCCCTACTTTTGTGGTGTGTGCGTGTGGGGGGGGGAGATTGTTAGCATCGCAGGAGTCTCCAGAATTACAATGACTGTCATCATCTACCCGTGTCTTGAGAAGTTAGTGGAGGAGGAAGAAGGAAAGGAGAAGGCATCTGTCACATGAAACAAATGAGCAAAAGCTAAGCTGTGGTATCTCTCCCATAAAAAGTGGTTTCGAGGGTTTGAAGAGAGGGGGACCGTAATTAGCCATAGTCTAAGACTAGAATACATTTAACATCAAAACCAGTAAGAAGGGGTTCCGGAGATGGGGTGTGAAGAGGGGTCGCTTAACAAGTCAAGTGTTGTAGCTGTGGGTGCACTGCAGCTGGTGCCGCTGCAGGCATGTCTGGCGTCGGGATGAAACCCTAGACTCAGGAAAACCTCATGATGCCCATGAGCTGATGGAGGCGGAGGACTCCTTAGTAATTCAGTACTTGCCGTGCTGCTAGTGCTGTTGTTTCTGATGATAGTCTTGGGGCGGTGAACGGAGAGGCAGAGTGAAAGGTCGAGGTCTGCATCGGCATCTCCGTCTTCATCCACATTTAGGCCGTTCTTGTTATTGATGAGTTGCACTTGCACTTCCCCTGCGGTGGTGGTGGTGGTGGTGGTCGTCACGTCACTGCTCATGCTGTTGTTAGTTGATTCTTCTTCTTCTCGCACTGTAACCTCCGCGCTGGCTAATGAATTCAATCTTTTCTTCGCTGCACGGGGCGGTGGTGGTGTTGATGATGATAATTCTTCACAAGTCATCGAGTGAGGCGTGGCCTTGTTGCCGCTGTTATTACCGTTAGAATAGATAGTGTGAGTGGCAGCAGCAGCAGGACCAGCAGTGCTGGTGTAGTCGAGAGGACGGTGGGTTTGGGGATCGATCCCGCGTGCGTGAAGCTTTCTCTTGATGTGGGTGTTCCAGTAGTTCTTAATCTCGTTGTCTGTCCTTCCCGGCAACCGTGCCGCTATCAGCGACCACCTGTTTGTGCATACGCAGAAAACAACCCTTAGTCGACTTTGGCCGAGACACGATCAAGAAAAGAGAATAGGTGATGGATTAGTCATTTACTTGTTGCCGAGGAGGCTGTGGAGGGTGATAATGAGCTCGTCTTCTTCGTCGGAGAAGTTACCACGCTTCAAATCTGGCCTCAAGTAGTTGATCCACCTCAAGCGACAGCTCTTGCCGCAGCGCAGCAGGCCGGCTGCTTTGGGAAGGGATCGCCAGCAGCCTTCGCCGTGGCGCTTGATGTAGGCGATGAGGCGCTCGTCTTCCTCCTTGCTCCATGCCCCTTTGTTCATGTGCTCGCTCTCGCAACACGGTGACCTCCCCATCTCCTTCTCCCTGCCTTTATCCTTTTCCCAACACCACGTTTATGTATTGAGGTTGAATTGAAATGGTGCATCCAACCTGAAGAGCACCGCTTATGGAGGAAGAAAGAGAGAGAGGAGATAAATAGAAGACAGTGGTGGTGGAGAAGAAGGAAGGAAACGTCATCTTTCTCTTTTCTTTTTCCTTTTTTTAAGCATTTGACCCAGTTGGTGTTGAGAAAGGACGAGGTGATTGCAATTAAAGTTTAGAGGCGATGGACGAATGGATGTTTGGTAGGTAGCCCTACTTTTTATGTTGTATCCTCTTGGAATCCGCCTTACTAATTTTGCGGAGTTGAAGCTCACTGGTTCTTGTGTAGGCCCCCATGTTTTCCTCTATTCCCAATTCCACCCACAACTACCTACCTCGAAAATCTTATATTTCTCAAGGATTAGAAAAATCATCATTGTATAAGAGGGTTCTGGCAGATAGAAGTCAAGATCACTCTTTCCATGCCCTTAATTTCCCCACTTTTCATGGTCAACGTTTTGCATCCAAACCTACCGGACTCTCACTTGTAAATACTTAACATTGTGGAGGTTTTTACAGACACCCGTCAAGAATAGAACACAGGGTTGCTGCCCTCCTTGGCCGACTCGAAAGGACTCGAAAGCAAATATTTTGATGGACTGGTGCCGAAACGGCGTAATTACTGCAGATTTGGAGGGCGTACAGGACAAAGAATTAAAAATAGATTATTTCACTGGACCTACCAACCATCGACTTCCCATTCTGCATATCACACAAAGACACTAAAGTTCAGTACCCTCTCCCCATTTCCTTAAAGGTCATCCTCACAGACATTTATACATGACATGATGTGTACCATTACTAAAACCATATTCTTTCTGCAACACAAAAATGTTTTCTTGGATGGTCTTCCACCTCCCCACATTTCTTCCATTTTTATATTGCTGAGGTTCTAGAAGACCGATTCCAACTCGCTCCCACTAACTCTTGTCAATTCATGAGCAGAGAAAAGATTAACTAAAAAATCTCCTACCTACCTTCCATGATTGACATTAACTTTAATCTGCTGATATTCCTACTCTCACTGACACGGCTTGCTGATTGGACCAGGTATCCTCCCTCCATTGCACTCTTTCAAGAGCATCCCATTCTGATCCTAATTCTTGAAATTATTTAATTTTGTGTTTGCTTTATAATTTTTGTTGGGTTTTCCCCGGAGAAAGAGACTTCATTTGTTACTTGTAAGCAAAGATTGAATGTCCATGGTGTCAAAAGCAAGTTAATTTGATCTAACCAGTCTTCCCATTTGAATTCTATAATGTTTGGCTCATCTGAGTCACATCTTGAGGATTTGTTGAAAAATAGACACCCAATTAACTAGTTCATAATTAATTGAAGGGTTCACCTCATCACGTCTAAATTGTCTGCTATAAAACAAGGTATTAATTTGGAGCAAAGCATGAAGATAACAAGGATGATGTAATTCAGAGATGCTCAATCTGTTTGTTTGTTGGTTGCGGTCGCATTCACAGTTCGACCAACCCCCCTTCGCATATAATTTATATAAAAAGACAGACGGCCATCCATGCCTTCTAGAAGGGTTCCGAATTGAAGTACTATTGTGGGAGTGTGGAATAGATTAAAATTAACATCAAATGAAAAGAAAGAGAATTAAGAAAAGGGGAGAGAATCTTTGGAAGGTTGGTGACCCACCTTGTCCGATGCAGGTACTCTCGTTGTTTGCCTACCGCATCTGATGCAGCAAACGGCATATGGGTAACACTTCTGTATATTTCCTCCTTTGCCCTATCACTACGAGCTTCATTATCTTATAGCGTTCTTGGACAACGTAGATGTAATGTTCATTGGTTGCAGTCGTAGCACACTCTGAGAGGTAAGGCAAGGGGATTTTCTGGGGGAAGAGCGGTACATGAAGCTATTGGGCGAGGCGTAGTACCAAGTCCGGTCCACCTTTATCAGTGTTATTTCGGTACTTTTTGAATCACTAAGGAATGTGTTGATCAAAATTAGATTGCATCCAACTTCAATGGTTACTTTCATGCTGTCGGTATAAGTTGCATCTCCTCCAAGTCAGCTGATTAATATGCTGGTATAAAGAACTGGGATTAGCACTGGCCCAAAAATCACGGCAAAGCAACAATCTCATGCTTGCTTTAATAAAAAATACCAAAGCATCAGTAGCCCCCAACATAAGCTATTTCTATGATCAATTGCTACACCATGATACCATGGTGAAACTTTTTGCAATGGTTTACCAACACGGTGGTACGACTTACAATCTGGCAATACAACTGGTCACGGCTATACTATACTAAGATGTTACACGGCCCTCTCTATGTTCATTGGATTGATGAAGGTCTCATTAAACAAAAAAGATCACGGGCTCAACAACAACATAGCACCATGAAACCATCAAAAAATTGATTTTAGTTGGATAACTCCTCCCTCATGTTTGTTGCCATTATGTGGATTGGTTGCTAGCTTATCCCCTTGCCATGCTTCAGATGCCAAGGTAGAACACTCTTCACCTCGGTATACAATTCACCCTTCTATTTCTTCTTGCTAGGTGGGGGGCAAGGGTTTCTATGAAAGACGGGATCTGTCATCCTAAATCATGGGCTTCTGACTCTTCTGTGGACCCTGTTGATTTGACTTAATGATCTTCTCATATTTACATACAAAAACAGTACAAAGGCAAACACTGATAATATAACTTCCCATCTATGAATATATATTGGGACCGGGGACATCCGCCACTCTCCCCCAATGCAATTATCTGCATTGTGGGCTACACAACACAATGAGAGAAACTTGACTGATGCATAGCCCCTATCACTAAGTCATTGTGTTCTTGTTGCAATTACAAAGGAGCTGCCTCATACATCCATGAGTTGAGGTTCAGAAAGAAGTATATAGCTCCACACCAGATGATGGCAGAGGTTGCACCCATCACAGACCAAAGCATGAAAAAGATCAATGTCCAATCAGTCACTGTAATAGATGCTTCCACTTTGTGAACTGCTGCCATTGCGGCTATGTAATGATAGGCCCCTCATGTGTCCAGCCACGGCAGAGCCATCCGAATTGTTTTCTTGAAAAAATTTTACCCTCTCGACGTGTTTTGCTGGTGGAGGAGGGATTGCCACAGGTGGACCCTGCCCATTGGATTCCCTGGATATCACTGTAGATGGAGACCGGATAAGTGGACGGTATGGTATTTCTCCAGGAACATATGATCCAAACAATTCTAATGGCCTTTGCACTATCCCCTCTTCATCTTCAGGCCTCACACAAGCTTTTCCTTTTCGTAACCTGCTACAGTCAGAAGTAACCAGAATACATATGAAATAGGAAACCAAATGATACTGCAGTTAGTCATAGCTTTAGCACCAGCACTTGAAGACCTGGTGTCTCTTCAGAGTTCTATCTACCATATCCAAATAAGGACATAATTATCCAACTTTTTTGAAAAAAAGCAAGAATTCAACTCTTGTAAAAAGCTCTCTTCAAAAAAGGTTACAGCATCAATTTAAACACATTGTTTGCCGCTCTCATATCAACAGGTTTTCCTCAGTCAGTCGTTGCATCGCCTGCTTAATATGAATCAGCTTAGAGATTCAAGAACCATCCCTTTCATCCACTTTTCATTTATCAGAAAGTCAAGATTCTGTCAATATAGCCAGTCTATTCCGCTTTTATCTGAAAAAGCAGACCAGTCCCGACCACCACCAACATGAGGCTGTGAAGTGGACCATATGCCACCAGCAAGTCCAGGTGTGGTATTGAAAAGATTAGTTTTAATATGTAGGACAATTCAATTGGGTTAAATCAGATTTGAAAGTACTGTTTTGGGGCTGTGGATAGTACCTGCAAACAGCACCCCTGAACAGTAATGCAGGGTTGGAGGGGGCTGATCAGAGATTGATAGAGAAATTGATGAGTTCGGGAGATGCTGGAAGAAAGGTTAGGAAAGAAAAGGAAAAATCTTTAGGCTTCTCATGCAAAGCGCCTAAGGATCTCACCCAGGGGAGAATTGCATCGTGCAACTCTTAGCAAAGAAATGCTGACATTTTATTCACTCCACATACTTCATAAACCAAAGGAGGAGCATATTTATAAACTACTAAACCCTATTGCCCAATTCGACCAAAAAAAAAAAAAAAAAAAAAAAAAAAAACCTATTGCCCAAAGGAAACACTTATATAGGAAACTTAAGAAATCTCATATTTTAAAAACGAGTAGACATAATATTCCATTTCACATAGAAAGGAAACATAATATCCTAGAAACTAGCAAACATAATGTTCTGTCCTAAACTAAAAAAAGAAACATGATATTCTAAATAAAATAAGATGATCATCTGAGAAATGAATCTTAATTTGGCACACCTTTTGTAAGTCTTCAAACGGTGTTGCCATAGTTCTACATCAAGCTCATGAACATGGAAACTTTTAATCTATTTTGTGGAAGTATCCTCCTCTGCTTGTCTACCAACTTTCAATGGCTCTCATATGCATTCTCCCTCCACCTAATAGATTATACTTCAGGTTAAAATTTCCCACATAATTTACTCTTTTACCCCTTCTAATGCTTCAAAGTGCTAATAATATTTTAGTATTTTTACCCTTTCTTCACTTACCCATTTGCCATTGATGGGAGTCAAACATCCCAACTCAAACTCGTGTGACTCTCTCTAGCTTCCCCTCCATCCTTCCTGATTCGCTGCCTCCCTCTCTTTGTTGTTTTGCATCTGACAGGCAACTCAAGGAACACAAAATAGCCATGCCTTCCAGCTTAGTCTGAAGATGAATATTCTCTCACATATTACCGAGGGATGTCCCCTGAGATCTGTATTATCTAGCATGTTTGGTTTAGTTTCTATGCTTTGTCAACTGGTGTCAACTCTCTGTTATTTAGTTATAGATTATCGGAAGAGAATCAAATTTTATGAGTCAAAGTCACAACACTCTTCAGAGAGGTTTCGCCTCCTCTACAGTATACGTTGGCTAGGGTCCTTATCTTAATTTTTTTTTTTTTTCCTTCTGCCGGATTCTTGTCTGTGCTGTGAGTAGGGTTAGAAATGGTGCTTAATATTTGTTCCACATATTTCTTACACAAGTTGTAGTTTGGATTTGTAAATTTTGTTCTTGTTTAATTCTTTTACGCATTTGTTGGGAGAATCTTCCTCTTCAGCTTCACTGTGCTTGGCCTCTCATCTTTATTCACCCCTATTTTGTTTGTGATTAGTTGAGCTCTAATCCAAGCTCAATTTTAAATTAAGATAAATCAAGCCGAACACTAGTATGCTCAAATTTTTTCAAGTCATGGGCTCACTCACTCAATTGCTTCCCTAAGTCCAACCATGCAGTGTGAGAATTAATCCTGCTGAGAACCTCTTTAAAGCAATACTTGGGAAATTGAGGAAGGGTTGCTAACAAACCTTCGAAAAAGCTGCTCATCTTCCTCTTCCTCGATCTCTTCATAATTAACATGACTGGCTAGTGTGCCAGACCTACCCAAGAGCAGAGCATCATGTTGCGTAAGAACATTTTGAAGCTGCTCGTTTAACTCAATTGCTTGAGAAACCACCTTCTCATCCCTGGACAAGAGGAATCTCTGATTCAGTTTAGTATTGCATTTTGACAAGAAATATTAGGAAGTACAAAAAGATCTCTTCAACTTACTCCAGTCAACCTGGCAACATAAACCTTAAATCCAGGAATCATGAATTATGGGTGGAATTTCTGGATTATTAAGAAGTACCGCAACCTTTATACAATTAACATGAGTGGAGACTACGTCTCAATCTATTAACATCACCAAATATACACTTTTCGGTGCAGCAAAAATGATGATGCAAAAGCCCCTTGTTCTAGTTTAAAACTTGAACTCATCAGAAGGTTTGGCAGGTCTTTGACAACATATTTGGATAACTTCCAATCATTCTCCTTCTTCATGGTCCAGTGAAACCATGTAATGATCAAATATACCTTTCCATCAGCTCACTAAATTTAGTTGTGTGCCCATAGAATCTCCTGTTTCGTCTAAATAATAACCAATTGATAATCTAGTGTCTTTGCAGGACAAATTGTATATATATCTTCTAACTCGAGAAAAAGAGATTACCAATTAAAAAATTCGTGACCTAAACAAGCAAGAATAAGATCAATTTCAGTTTGCAAATTCTTTTAGGTACAGTAGGATGTTTCAACAGCATTATTACAGTCAGCAATCATCATGGTAAGCTTAGTATTAAAAACATTATTTTGGCCCAGTATACAGTATTAGGATATCCTCGTGCAACGGATAATTGACCAAGGATACAACTCAAACTTAGACTAGAAAAAATACTCACCTAGAAGTCATCACAAGTTGCATTATTCGTTGTTTCTGGAAAGAACACTGCTCCACGAGATCAAGTGTGAACTCATCTTTTGCAATCTATCATGCCATTGACAATAAAAAGCATTGCATCATCAGGTTCTGATCAGTGGACTTCAACATGGTAATACACTATTCAAACTCAAGTTACAGTAACTCATCCTTACTTAGGATGATCTCATTAAAAAGTATGTCGGTTTAGTTTTTCATGCGTACAAAGCTTTAATGTACCGGCGCAACAACATTATTTCCATATGCCAAATCTGCAGCACCTTGGTGTTATGCACAATGTAAATCACAAAATCCAGAGTTTGACTTCACCTTACCTCAGGATGTCGAGCATCAACAGCATCAAGTACGTCCTTCAGAACCTCTAATGCATTACGGGCCTTTTGAACAATACTGCACAATATTGATTGAGTGCTAAATGCCTTATCAGAAAAAAGGATACCAACTTCCTCTTCCTTACCCACACATGCGAAGAAGATCAAACAAAAAAGAAAAAAGTGGCTGTTGATGGCCAACGTTTTCTCTAAAGATTAAAACAGAAATCTCATTTTAGGCACCAAGGAGGGGGACTCATTTGTAGAAACCTTAAAAAAAGCAAAGGATCTCCATATGTAAAGGCCTGCTTTATAAATAGGAGCATATATGATTTATGAGAGCATTACATAGTAGCTGAAAAGCCCAACCAAAACAACAAAAAAGCATTCTCCTAACATTTTCAACCTACTCTCCAACGTTTTAACTTTATTTACATAAATTAAAGAATAAGAAACATACATATGATACGGTCTTTTTTTTTTTCCGGCATGTTGCATGAGCTTGATTCAAGATCCATTAGAGTTTAGTTGAGTCAGTTCAAGCACGTGAAAAACTTTATAAAGTGACATTCAAGCTAGAAAAATCAAGATAAATCGAACTCAACAAGTATTGATCCTTATTTATGCACGTAGAATCAGGCTTAAGTAAAACTATCTTGACTCGGCATGGCTTGATCACAGCTCTAGCTTCAAGTTTGGAGAAATCAAATATGGAGTGCCTTATTAGCTTCGATATTCTTAACCACTTAGGTGAAAGATACTGTCATACTAATGCTACCATAATTTAAATCCCACAATTTGGGCAGCTTCTTTCATTTCCATAGCCCATTCCTGAGATTCTAGAACTCCTTCCTGCACTGTGACTTCAATTTATCTATTTCAAGCAGGAAAAAGTTTGCTAATATGTTTCACATTGATATGTTGAAAAACCACCAACCAATGTGTCCCTCCAGAGAAATGACTCACTATGAATCACCTGTCACTTATATTCTATCAAAGACAAATGACCAATCATCCTCACTGACGCTATTCTACCATCGCTTTAATGCCTGGCAAAGCAAGGCTTTCATGCTTATCCCAAATTCATTCAAATCCATGCGGAGCCATGCATGTCAAGTTCACTGATAAAGATGTAGACAATTAGGGCAAGTGGGGCAATTAACAATACAGCGAGCCATTGTCCAGTATACTATTATTATATAATACTCATCTTTCCTTCAGTGGAGGCTGTAGAAGTCATCAATTCATAGTTCATGCATTTGGTAAAAGAAGCAGATATTCCATCTATGACTTGACTCCAAACCGTGTGGATCCCACAACCAACAGAAGCATTCAACTGCTATCAGCTAAGGAGGATCACAACTGTCAGAGGCACTCATGGGTGTCAACTGAGGCAGGGTTGGGTCCTCCTACACAAAAAACACACGACTATACCACATTTAAATCATCAGAGGACTTGGATCTGTCACATGTTTCTACCATGCTCCTCACAAGTATGAGAGAGGGTCGATGAAAATCCAAAAATCACTCTCCTATACTTGTGATGACCTGACTTTTTTTTTTTTTTTTTGACCTGACTAATTGACTTATAGCAAAATCAGTTTATAGAAGCATGCCTCTTAGCTATTAAGAAGTGGACAGTTTGTAAACATAAAGAAATCTGATGGTCTGAATGAATCAATTTATTGTATAGATTGCACCAGAAATTAATTTCTCAATGACATAGCAAATTCACCAGCTGCCATGCTTTGTATGAGAGCTGAAAACTTACTTCAATTTCTTCCAATATAGCAAAAAGAGTCCACAAGATACTTGGACTACTTGTTTTCGCAGATAACAATGATAAATTACAATGACAGGCCTCTGTCTTTCCTAAATTGATCACAACTTGTCTGTCAATGACGGTCCCATCATCATAATACCAAAAACTGCGGAGTTTACTCTATCTATGATTTTTAGTCAAGTGTAGAGATTTCTGACATGGACAATGTTGATCATGACTTTACACAGACTGAACAAGAATCACTCTCATCCCATTAATGGTGTTATACCTTGTTTTTTGCCTGAACCACTTAAATCCAGGAAGGAAAACAACATCACATAAGAAAGTTTGAAGTCCTAAAAGTATAGAAAAGCTAAGTATGTTAATTGCACAAAGTCTTTAGTGGCTGACTAAAGTAAGAAAGCTTCCAAGAGAATAATTTGGCATGAGGGCTCTGTGATGCCAAGAATAAAGGAAGATTTTGACAGGAAATTCAACTTTAAAGGTTACATGCCCGATGCTTTCAGCATATTAGCCTTAAACCTTGCACAGATCATGGAAAATGCTATTATATTGCCATGTTATATTCTAACAATATGATAACTGAAGGGACTCAATGTAAATGGCTTGAGAGTTTTCTGGAGGAAAAGGACACCTAGCTGATGTGCCAATCGCCCAAGAGGAGATAACCTTATCTGATGGAAGTTGGAACATACCTCAATTCAGAGACAGAATGTGAGTCTGATTGCTGAGAAAATCCATCCTGTCTACTAGATGCTGGCTCCCTGTCAGAAGGACTCTTTTTAATTGCTTCTGGAGCAGGATGACCTGAGGATCTCCTCACAACTTTTGCAGGAGCATTATCTGACGATATGGATAGAGACCTCTGAGGAAACTGAACTCCAGAACTCTGAGTGTATATCAAATAGATTTTCAATGCCTCAGTTTCTGACCAATGCAAATCAGAAGTTTGGAAATACAACGGTTTTCAATATAACATCCAAACTAAGATCCAATTTTAAAGACTTGTACTTACTACAAGGTCATAGAATGCAGAATAATATTGAGGAAACTTCCCAGAAGCACCACCAAGGGATGTCTGTGTGGCATCTAGAAGAAGAAATATCCTCTCTCGTACTGGCAAGTCAGTCTGAAAGAAATTTTCCATAAAGTGCATTATTTCAATTTTGTTGAATCATTTAGAATACGTGACATCAAATGCAAACCTTTTTCTTAACTATCTTCGCAAGAATAGGGAGAATCCCCAATTCAATGACTTGCTTATGAATAGGTTCTCCAATATTGTTCATCAGCATCTCCAACAGCTGCAACGCAATAGACCTCCTTCAGAGAGTTGCTAAGAAACAGCGAAGGACAGGACTATGGCAGCTGTTGCTGCTAAAACTATTGACAGA
Organism: Eucalyptus erythrocorys; assembly: GCA_014182555.1. Classification (NCBI taxonomy): domain Eukaryota; kingdom Viridiplantae; phylum Streptophyta; class Magnoliopsida; order Myrtales; family Myrtaceae; genus Eucalyptus; species Eucalyptus erythrocorys. The sequence goes on along the minus strand of CM024605.1, from coordinate 188,566 downwards.
AAAAAAATTGAACAGCATTCAAGGAAAAAAAGCACACGAATAAAGAATTACACAACTGTATTGAACAATGAAGAAATTTATAGAATGAAGAACTCAGAATGGCAATGAAAGATCACACTCACCATGACTGCATAGAGTTGTGCATTTGAATGTTTACTCCCCAGTCGTTTTTTGATGGTCTTAATAATATCTTTTGATACCCTGCATGGTTATTGAAGATACTGTGTTCATTACTTACTATAGCTGAGACAACATACTGTATATGCGGTATATGGTCAAATATTTTGGCATACCGAATTAGCATATGCTGTTTAGAACCAGGATGTGCATAACCATGCTCTAATTCAATGTCGAATGCTTTGACAAGTAATGATGTACTTAGACGGTAAGCAGCAGCTGAACCATGATATTAGGAAGTGCACCAATTGAATTGGTTACTTATACCACTGCATGAGATAAACCTAAATTGAAATGCAAAGGAAGAAAAAAGCAGGGAATGGATTTTTTTTTTTTTTTTTTTTTTTTTGGGGTGGGGAAAGGGGGGGGCACTTTCCCTAACCCATAAACTTCTTGAAATTTGACCTTGGCCCAAGTTTTCCTAAAAGATCACAGCGAAGTCCATGTTCCTAGAAATTTGAAATAGCTAATACATACATTTTAGTGTTTCTAATTAATTAAGACTTCAGATCGTGTATATATCCAATTTGAAACAGAAAAGCCACCTTTTGTTCTACTTCAAAATAGGTTTTAGAAAGTTTTTCTCCAAGAATACGTGGTGGCTTCATTGAACATTCAACTTACATTGAGAATATGCTCTTAAAGAAAGAATGGAACTCCAAAAAGAGATATGAGAACCAATTGCTTGAGGTTTTCATTATACTATCACTTATTGGTTCAATATTCTAATACTCTAGCTTTAGTGCACTCTGTTCTGCCTTCATTTTAGATCTTGTATCTCCTTTTTCCATAATTGAAGAGGGCAACGGCAAAATGTTTTATCTGTTACATGTATATGCTGTGTCAACAAAGATAATGTACAAGAAAATGAGTACTTCTTTTACCTTCGAGACTTTTTTTCTTTTCAATACATAAATAAGTAAAGATCGAGGGACGAAAATTTACCTTTGAAATTTATAACAGAATGATAAAGGCACGATATTCATTAAATTTAAAAATGCAAAGTCATATTGTAGCACAATGTAACCAAAAAGCATATTATAGTAGAATGATCCGACGGAAAGGTAAGTACAATATTTCTAGACAGGGAAACGAAAAAGACAGTACTTATATCAAACTGAGAAGATCCATGGATAACTAGATGATATGAAGAAACTTTTTTTCTTTTTCTTTTTAAATATGAAAATGCATGAGTTGTCATGAAATGGTTTTTAGAATGTAAGCAGGGCATATTTCTTGACACTCCATCTCACATGTAAGTGGCGCTTGACATGTGAAATGGACCTAACCACATTGAACAGAAAAGGGAGGCAAGAACACAAGAACATGATATCAGAGAAAATAGAAAGAAGAGATTTTGTAAATATTCAAACTCTTAAATGATGCTCTAGTAATACGATAAAGGGCCAATTTTCTTCCAAAAGTTCAAGCAAAAGGGAATTAGACCCACATTGTCTGTGAGTGTTTGAAGCTTAACAAGACCCCTTACTAATAATTTGATATTTAAAAGGTTTTCTAGGTCATTGAACAAGTTTTTAAAGTGAATATGGGTATATACTAATTAGAAACATGAGCGTGACAATGGGCCAATACAGAGCATTGTGGCAATAACATGTATATTACCAATTTAGTCCACTAATAGCAAAAACCTATTAAAGCGACATGGTAAGTTTGGCATAAGAAACCACCTTGTGGGGATGGCACTTATGGGATTCAACTTATTTGTGGCTTGCACTTATGGTCGTGGAAGAACTTCAGCTTGCTCGCACTAAGAGAACTAGATGAATGAAATAATGCTTCACTTTCAGACAATACGACAATATTCCTTTATCCCCATTTTGCCCAACTTCTTCGGGCAAAAATTCTATGCCCATGACATCCCAATTGAGGCTAGGATTGCATTCTTATCACCACCAATTTTTCAGTGCAAAAAATTAACATTTAATAAAAAACTAAGACGGAATTAGTATAAATTGTTAGACCCACTGATGATGAAAATGTAAAGACAGTCAAGAAATTGCAAGTTTTCATAGCAAGGATGACATTTCTAAATTATTCACAATTCAATTGCATTTTTTGTCACCAATGAAGTCGAGTGAGGATATGCTCGAAAGGTTGTAATTTTTCTGTTAAACCAAAAGTTGGACATTAAAAAGCAAAAGTTCCGAAATTTACATTATTCTATTTAATTCAACAAAAATGTCCATTTAAACAGCAGTAATCAGATGATAAATCTTAATTTCACAATCGCAGTGTTTCGCTCAAAAACCAAGCCAGAGAAAACTTACCCTGGATCACGAGCAACTAACTCACAGATCTCAATGTTCTTTGTCCAATCCATTTCTGCCAACTTATTACTCGTTGCCGTGTTGACAAGCTCAGCAGCCATCTTTCAATTATTTATTGACTTCAAAAGAGAAGGAGCTGCAAGAACCCTCTAGATTATTGGGCATATAGTCAAACTCCCAGGTAGACAAAAGAAACCACGATCATGCTATATTGATGATGATCATATTTTGCAGCAACAGAACCACCCAATAATATCACATAAGAAGATGAAGATTTTAATTGCAATGTTCAAATTTGTTTGAATTGCAGAGATTGGTTGCTTTTCAATTATGACTCTGCATGGCTTCTCCACTTCACTATGAAAACACCCGAAGTTGCACTCAAGAATCGGGAGGGCAAACAGAGACAACTACTGACAAAGCATTACGTGGGTTTCAGAGACAGAGGAAGACCGCAGCAGGCAGCTGCCAATCCTCCTAAGCGCCATAGAAGTCGTCAAAAGTTATGCAACACACATGAAGTACAGCTTTAAAGTGTTCACCAAGTCATGACAACTAGAATGAAATCCACGGGGGAAACAAGAAAAGAAAATCAAGCTGGCGGATCATGCGACATAACTTACAGCAAGAGGGTAGATTTTCACTTCTCTTATGCCCACAAAAGCATAATAATCCTTTGGAAAGGCAGAAAGAAACTAGCGTTTGATCAGGGGAAATCAGTACTCCATTGGTGTACAATTTCAGGACACCAAATCGTACAAAATCACATTGGTTCACAGAGATGTAATCGCAAACACCCAAAGAATCAGGCCAAACACGACATGCCCATTCTCGGAAAAGCAAAAGGGAAAGGAAGCACGCACCCGAAAGAAGACTTCTCTTCGCGGACGCTACAGCAGCAGGACACTCCCCTGTGCAGCTCCTACTCTGAAACGAGAGCGAAAAAAAAAAACGAGAACTTTTTATCAAGGCTTTGACAAAACCCATCAATCACGGATACCCATTTCGCCACTGAGAGAGCTCGGCGTCAGGACAAAAGTGCGGAAAGTGGGTACTTAATCTGACCGCCCGCCATGGAAAACGAAGAGAAAGGTAAAGTTGGGCATGGAACCTCAGGAGCCTCCGCCGACGTACCAAATGATTTGATGATTATGGGCAAATCCCATTTCCCTCCCGTTCCCTCCCCCCCGTTAGTTCCTACGCAATCGTGGAGCCTCGTTGTTTGCACCGTTGCTATCAAATCGATTTGCAGAAGTTATAGATTCAGGAATCCTCCGATCGTCGAGTTATCAGGGGAGGCAGAGAGTAGAGAGAGATTGTCCTTTTGAGGGTGTTGATTGAACACATGGTATGTGAATGCTCCCTCCTTAAAGTCGGGCCGATTTTTCTCGTGAAAAATAATTTTTCCTAAGTTTTATCGTTCATATTCCTTTATATAAAAAAATGTCTAACAAATAATATTTTCTGGAAACATTTCGACATATTTATATCTTTTGTTGATCACTTCTTCTATAAGATTCAAACCATTCCTTATATGAATATATTTTCTAGATCATTAATTATTCGTGAAGTGAATGTGCTAGCAAATTATTCTTGAAAAATGATTTTACAGTAGAATTCGACTTTTCGTACGAATGAAAAGTCTTTGTCAAGTAGGTATATCATAAAATTGTGAAATACATAGGTCGCATAATCTCCGGGTTGAAGTGTCAAAATCATACATGTCACACCCTCTAATAAATAGAAATTTTCTTTGTCGAGTACTAATATAATCCTCCAATACAATGTTCATTGCACGATATCAATGAATATTTAAAGCAATTATATTTTATTATAACTATACACCCTAAGCCCAATAGCGGCCACCTCGAGGTTCAAGTTTAAGCTCCAAGGTCTCCAGTCTTGGTGTGGAGGTTAAGCCCTCGTGGATCGAGGTACAAGATTATATGTACATGATATGAAAACAATACATTGAGAAGTAAAATTTTTTATAATTTGATATGATCAATGTATCACAAAATCAATCTTTTTTAAGATGACCGATATTACTTTTATCTATTTTTAAATTTCAACATTGAGCTAGATAAAAATGAAAGGGAAATATACTGTTGAGATCAGAAGGGAGTAGTGTCTCCAACTTTCCAAGTGGGACATAAGGAAGTGAATAGCATCATTAGGATAAGATCAAAAGGCATCATTAGCAACATCGAAGAGTAACAGAGTGAAATGCATGGCCGGGCTGGGTAGGCATCGAGGTGGTGACCGTTGCTTAGAACAGTGACTTTGTGAATTCGATTATGTTTATGTCTGTATAAAGAACAGCGGGGTGGGAGTAGGTCATACGCATTGTCATCCACCACACTTCATTTGCACCGTGATTTACTCCTCGCGCTCCCACCATCCACTTAGGCCTCTGCTCGGACCTATTGACTCAAATCATTTTACGTGGGTCGAGCCCTTCCTGGATACATTCTATCATTATGGAGAGATATCCTCGATTTTAATATGCTACGAAAAGCAACGGCGACGGCTGGTAATCCGGAGTGTTTTGTCAAGATTTCCGAGGGGATCGTTATCCTAACGTCAAGAGGCTCCACCCGTTCTTCATAAAATAACAAGGAAAGGAGAGAGAATCATTGGCTCCAATCGAAATTGAAAAAACAAAGAAGAACTCGCACGATGCAAATGAATGAGCTGGCCACCCTCCCTTTGTCACAGAGAGAGAGAGTGAAAGAGGGTGGGCCCTGCAACGTAAATCCAGAATCAACGGCAGGGATGGGATGAGATGAGGGGCGCAGTCGGGATGGGGACAAAGAGTCAGTCGGGCGTCACCCTCATCCTCGATGCCGGTCGTGGTGTTGTATTTTAGTATTTTAGTAATCTACTGCTATTTTGGTAGTGCTGGTCGTCCTCGTCCTCGTCCTCGTCCTCGTCGAAATCCAAAGATCACTTCTTTAAGCTGCGTAAACTCACGAATTGCAAGCAAAGAAAGCAGGAATGAGCAGATTGGCAAAGAGGGTGGCGTTGCTCTCCCGGTCGTACTCTGCTGCCGCCGCTCCTCCTCCTCCTCCTCCTCCTCCTCGTCCCTCCTCCTCCTCCTCCTGGAGATGGCTATCTCATCATCCCGTCGTTGAACCCACCGGCTCCGATGCGGAGATCGGCAGGCGACGCTACTCCTCCTTCTCCTCCTCCTCCTCCGCCGCCGGGTACCACGTCAGCCCGTCGTCGTCGATGAAGGGGGCGGTGTTCCGGGACCCCGCCCGCCCCCTCTCCCTGGAGCTCCTCCAGATCCCCCGCCCCGAGCCCGGGGAGGTCCTCATCCGCACCAAGGCCTGCGGGGTGTGCCACTCCGACCTCCACGTCCTCAAGGGGGAGCTCCCCTTCGCCTCCCCCTGCGTCGTCGGCCACGAGATCACCGGCGAGGTCGTCGACCACCACCCCCTCTCCGACCCCAAGATCGTCCGCCGATTCCCCGTCGGGTCCCCCGTCGTCGGGGCCTTCATCATGCCTTGCGGTTCCTGCTTCCACTGCTCTAAGGTCTGTCGGTCGCCTCCCTTTTCTCTTCTTGCTTCTTTTCTTGTTGCCGCGCCTTTCCTCGGACCGTGTCCTTTTCGAGATTACGTAAGACGATTCTTCGCTTTTTTGCTGATTTGACTTTTCAGGGTCATGATGATCTGTGCGAGGATTTCTTCGCTTATAACCGCGCGCAGGGCACTCTTTACGACGGCAAGACTCGCCTTTTCCTGCACGGCACCGGCAAGTTTTTCTCTTCTGCCCTCCCCCTATTAGTGGAGACGCATGTCACACTTTGGGCCTTGCCCCTTCTTATTGATGCTGTTTCATGTCCTGATGGTTGCGCGAGTTACTCTGATCTCGAATTCGCCATGTATTGTTGGCTTGATGGTTCTCCTTCTTTTGCACGATGGTCTCTGCCTGAATCTCGGATGTGTTTGCAGGTGAACCGGTGTATATGTATAGTATGGGAGGGATGGCTGAATACTGTGTTGTGCCCGCAAATGCATTAGCTGTGTTACCTGGTTCGTTGCCCTACTCGGAATCTGCCATTCTGGGCTGTGCGGTTTTCACAGCATATGGTGCCATGACCCACGCGGCTGAGGTGCGTGCTGGGGATTCCATCGCCGTTATTGGTGTTGGAGGTGTTGGATCAAGGTATCTCACTCCCACATCATCTAAGCTGCAGCTGATGATGCACATGGATATCTAGTATTTCGCTTACGCACATCCGAACAGACTTTGCCTAAATGAACATGAATTTTGTTATGGCATGGAAAAATGCACAGTAATCCAACTATAAGTTTAGATGGGATGGCATACGACTGCACTTGAATATGGACATGTTTTTTTCTGGTGAATATGCACTAGTAGAATGGAATCATCTGAACTCTCCTGGGAGCTAAGGTGAATGGTATTTTCCATTGATTTGTGCAAAAAGTTTCGCCCTTCATATGCGCTAGAAATGTAATCGATGAACTCCATGGCAGTTATATCTATCTGTGAAATTTCTACAGTTCACCTTTTCTTGCCATTCTTATTTGATTTCGAAACTTTTCATCTCTCGCCCTTGAGAGCTCTCTCATTTCTTCTTTTCGGCATCAATCAGTAGATAGAATTAAGGAATTGGGACAATAAATACTTTCCCTTTTCTCTGAATTTCTTCCCTTGCCAGCTGTTGTTGAATCTCGTTGAAGGGTCCCTAGATGACCCCGCATATGCCCCATAAAGAAACCAATCTTAGTATCTGAATATGCTCAGATTCAAAACACAATTGAACTGACATTTTTTTTGGGGAAGTTCCTTGTTGCAAACAATAACTTCCAACAACATTATTTTTCTGGGCAACATTTAAAGTCCCTAAATACCATGTTTAAGATTTCTATAGACAAGGTTTCCAGGTATCATTGTAAGATGTAATCTAACCAAGAAAAGTGGAGCTTCTTTAACAAATAAAAGATATTCCTTCAGCTGGTATGGTTAAATCATGCAATATCTTCAACCTATTTGGCTGACATTTTATGTATTGTGAGAACGACCAAGATTTATATCACCTGAACTTGTCATTTTAGTATGAGGGGAGGTCTGCTGGGTCTTCAATCCTATCCTTGATGCTATACCTCCTTTGATACCACAGTCCTGTCTCCCTACATAAGTATGACCTTTTGAATGTTTCAGTTGTTTGCAGATAGCTAAGGCTTTTGGTGCCTCCGATATTATCGCTGTGGATATCAGTGATGACAAGTTAGAGAAAGCTAAAAATTTTGGGGCCACCCATACCGTGAATGCAATCAAAGAGGATGCTATTGAAAAGATTAAGGTATGTGCTTATCCCTTTCAGGGTCACAGTGAGCTGTAAAAGCATGAGTCACATATATGTCTTCTCCCTCTATGAAGTTTGCCATATGAATCTTTCCACATCATGTTGTCCTATTTGATATGGTTTCTTATTGGTGCTCTAGGAAAATTTCATCTGAGTAGTTGGATGCACGATCATGGTATGCATTAATTGCATCCTCAAGATTCAATGGTTCGACCGCACAAGGAGCAATATTTGGGAGCATGTAATAATTGCTCATTTCATACACTGCCCGCAAGATCCATTTATTCAAAGAATCAACATTCGTTTTTAGAGGTCTGTCTGTGGTCTCTTGGGTAATCCATCCTTTAAACCAGCCCTGGACATACCATCTCCTCTTTACAGCACTTTAGATTGTTATTTTGCATGGCTACACCATCTTAATCCTGGGGGGAGGGGGAAGAAGATTTATTGGCACTTGGTTACTGGAAGAGGCTAACATGGATAAATAGCGTGTTTTGGATGACTTGATATAGATTGGCAGGCAAATTGCCATCGAACCCATGGATAATTTTATGCTTTATACCCGTCAATTTTCACTTTCTGCTCTTTGCTTTGACCTTGACATGCTCGTCTAGTGACTGACTTCCAGTGTGTATTGTGAATTGGCTCAATTTGCTCTGTGCAATCTCTTCTTCCTTTTCTTCTTATTACTATTATTGTTATTATCATTATACTCTTTTCTTGACGAAGCGCTTTCCCCATCTCTTGGCAGACAATAACTGGAGGGATGGGTGTTGATATTGCTGTAGAAGCCCTAGGAAAACCACAAACGTTCCTGCAGTGCGTACAAAGTGTTAGGGATGGTGGAAAAGCCGTGATGATAGGACTTGCAAAATCTGGTGCCGTGGGGGAGGTAGACATAAATCGACTTGTCCGCAGAAAGGTGAATATCTGAGTCTACTTCTGATATGTGTGTATATGTTTCCATTTGCATGACAGTAGCTACAGAGTTATCTTGTGGTCAGTAAATGACATTCTGAGTTGCTGTTCCCTTGTTATTAACTGAAACTTTCTTGTCGAAAAGTTAGGAAATTGGGAAGGTATACTGAAGGACACTAGCTGTTTTACTTGTTCAGCCATTGTACTCACAAGCTATTGAGTTTTAGGGACTTCAATCTTCCTGAAGAAATGGTTTTAAGAGCACAGTCTGTAAAACACGTTTTGCAAGTAACAGCAGACTGTTCCTTCATCCCTTTTGGACCAAGTTGGCGGGACTACTTAAAGTAATCATCTCTGAACTGCATGTTTGAATTTGAAGGCACTCTAAACACAGTGCATCGATGTGATTCCCCCATCTTATAATGGAGTGAAGTCTTGTAGTATACTTGCATCTTGCTCAGCAAGTGCTTTAGGCACACTCATCAACACCTGAGTTCAGATGTTCATATCATCATGAATTTTGAAGTGGCACCTAGAGCTATTTATTCTAAATCCTAGGCTATTGTGAAGAATGATTAGGGATTAATACGGTCTTGTATCAACTTGCTGCATTAAGATTGAGACGATTTAAGTCTGAGCAATGTGTTCTCGATCAGATTAAAGTCATCGGCTCATACGGGGCAAGAGCAAGGCAGGACCTTCCCAAGTTGGTCAAGTTGGCGGAATCAGGGATCTTCAATCTCACCAGTGCAGTATCAAGGAAATACACATTTGAAGAGGCTGCAAAAGCATTTCAAGACCTTGACCAAGGAAAAATCATCAGCAGAGCAGTTGTTGAGATAGTGTAGTCCATCCCTTCTACACTAAGGTCTCCATGCTTGTTGCAAATTGTGGTTTTTGCAGTTAAATGATCAGGGCAACTTCACTCTTCCAAAACGCACATGAAACTTGGATTAGCTACTGATTCAAATAAAAAACAAAATCAATGACATGTCCCGCCCTTTTTATATCTTTAGTATGGATAGATTTCTGGCATCCTGCGCGTGAAAAATGCGGTTAGTGTTGGTGTTTCCTAAAAAACGCAAAGTAAACTTCAAAAGTCTGATGGTGACTAAATTTTTGACTGGTAAGTTATTTAACCTGCAACAGGTTGTAAGTTATGGACAGTTATTCAATACATCATATTTTAATAAGTTACTGCTAGTTTTGTGGAAGTACCAAAATTTATTTGACGGTTTTACATTACTATTTCTTTGAAGTATCAATAGTAACTTGTGTAGCTTATCAAAGTACACAAGAAAATGTTGGTAAAGTATTATATTCATTGGTAATGTCGGAACCATCAAATAAATGTTGATAACACACTCAAATATGAGTTAGTAAAACTCAAAATAATTGATAGTTTAAACCGTGAAAATTGTTAAATCACTCAAATCAAGTTTGATGATTTTGTATGACTTAGTAACTTTAAGAGTTAATATTTTGAAAAACCCCAAACTGGTATGCTCGTGACAAATTTATCCCAAATTATTTTTTTGACCATGAAAAACTCCAAACTGGTACACTTGTGACAAATTACCCCGACTAATTATAAAAAACCCTAAACTGATATATTTATGACAAATTTACCCCAAACTAATTTATTCGACAAAAAAAACCCCAAACTGATAAATTTGTGACTAATATACCCCATGCTAAATTAGATTAATACCACAAAAAAATCACAAAAATTGTAAACTGTGACAAATAGAGTGTAAAATCTCAAATTGGTATATCGATCAATTGTCACGTGTCATTTAACTTTATAATTTAATAAGAAATTTTAACTAAAATTAATAGAGGGTAAATTTGTCACAAGTGTACCAATTTAGGGTAAATTTGTCAAAGGTATACAAGTTTGGGGTTTTTGGTGGTAAAAAAAATAGTTTGTGGTAGATTTATCACATATGTACTAGTTTGGAGTTTTCAGGGTATTAACCCTAACTTTAATGCGTTAGTAACTTTAACAAATAAATATTGGTATATGGTTGAAATAATTAGTGATTTAAAAAATGATCATAAAACCGTTGGTAAATGAACTTAGATAAGGGTTGATAATTTTCTATAAACATTATTTAATTTAACTTATAGAAAGTTATGTAAATAAATATTGGTGAATTTTTGAAATAGTTGGTAATATAAGTAAATAAGTCCTTGTTGGTAATTCCCTAAAAGTGTTGGTAAGTAACCAACACATTATCGACTAACAAAGTAGCTGGCAAAAATTTTATTGTCTAACATGTTTTGATATCCACCAATACTATAATGTTCCGAATTTTGCAAACTGAACATCAGAATCAACCAAAGCCATTGTAAACAAAATGTTCTATCTTGACATTATCGACCTTAAAAAAAACCTTATAGCGGATCTCATATACTTTGATCTTGAGAAATCACAATTTATTGCTTCTTCTACACCATACCCAATTCTTATCGAAGAGTAGGATTTTGTGATATTGTCTGTAAAATCTCATGCAAAAAGAAATTTCTATCCTATATCTTGGAACATGTATAAATGAGGTCAATACTTTGGTCTTAGGGATTTATTGTTGACCTTCAGATATTGAGGAACATAACCATTCCTCCATGTAGAGCGATCGCGATTCCCTCAAAAACCTAATGAAAATTGGGTGCAAGAAGGGAGAGACCCTCAGTGAGACTGAGACAGTTGCATGCCATCTCTTCAGACAAAAGATGGAATGGAACCTCCGAAACACAGCCAAAGAAACAGAATAATGGGAGGACATTTCATTCACAGCTATCTTGAAACTTACAGTGCGTCATTGACCCTAAATAGGAAAAATTGTCGGAGGCAGGAAATGTTTAGTCATTTACAAGAAAGCAAGCAAAACAAATGCTTGGCCTTTTGAAGAATTAAACGGAAAGAAAAGATCATGTACCATCACCGTTGCCGTATAATTCTGTACCTCATCCTTGCTGCCACCCATAAGCCAGGTCCCACCAACTCCGAAGAACAAAATGAAGGTAGGACATTGAGAATATCAAGGATACACCAAAAACCTGCAAATAGCAGGACTAAGCCTGAAGCTAAATGAATAGAATTCTATGGTAGCCTCCAATTGCAAACTAAGACCGACTAATCTTCTTATATTTTCTTCTTATATTTGTTAACATATCGAAGGAAAGCATCCGCAGGATTATCCCTAGAAGGTGCCCGCACACGTGTTGATCTTCGAAGCACTGCCTCCTCCATTGCAATCTCTGCTGAAAACTTTGATCTTTTTTGTAGCCCCATGCTGGTAAATGAAATACATGCAAAATAGTTAAGCTGATTAGGCTGAGGCTGTCCTATAAAGAGTCCTGATATTTACAAGAAACCCTTTCTGTATGCAATGTATAAATTAAGTTTCCTAAAGTCAACTTGATATGGACTCAACACTTATTTCCAATTTACCACGTTGAAAAGGAAATCCTTCTGATTGTCTTTCCAACAGGGAACTACAGAAAAGGAAAATAGAAATGGCATGTTGATTTCTGTATCCATTTTTAAACATACTAACCACGCAAGTTAACGCACAGAAGGTGCACATGCATTTCAACATAACATGGTGATACCTCAAGAACTGTGAAATTGTATTAGCCAGTGAAGTCTTGATAAAAAGAGTATCAGAGAATTCCGAAAAATATAAAGACAAGTCATGCCTATCAGTTGTCACATCTACACAAACCAAGCACAACAAAAAACAAAGCAAATTTCCCAAAAGCTATCAAGGGATATACCACCGAAGGTTTGCCAGAGTCATTCATTCCTTAAAGAAGATAATGATTCAACAAGTTACCAGATTTTGCCATAAAATTTGTCTAGCTGCGTTTGAAGAGCCCTTTCCCTCTCACCCTTGCGATTCAGTGAACCCATCAATGCATCAAGCTGCTCAAGAAATTAGCTGGGATCACAACCACGTCCAGTTATAATTATTATAAGAAGCATGATGACTCAAATACCTCTTCCTTGGTACTATAGTAGCCCCAAATTTTGTGGTCCAGGCTCTCGATAAATATCCTCCCATCGCGCCGAAACCACCAGTATCTATTATGATGCCTATCCTTCCCCAACGGATTTGTGCGTATAAATCTTTTCTCCATTTCAGTCTCATAATGTTGTTTCTGCAGGTGTCAAAAGGATCCTTTTATTGACTCTTATTATGAAACAACAGTATACAACTAATGAACAAATACTGAAAGAGTAGTAGGAGAGATCAACCCTTTGTTCTTTGCTGCTCTTTTCAATTTCTTCCCTTTCAACCGTTTCCGCATGTTTTAGGGCAATCTTCTGTGCTTCCTTCTTAGATACATGCTGTACATCCTTGGGTTTGTGTTCATCTTTCCCCTTATGCTTCTTGGTTCTCTTTCTGAAAGAACCATCAGTTTGGCTACTCTCTCTAATGGAAAGAATACAATAAAGACCACATGTAATTTGGAAAAATAAGATCTAAGCTTCTAGTGTCCTTAATCAAACCTTTTCTTTGAGACATGGTCTGTTTTCTCTGATTCCGCTTCACCATTCTGCTCATTGTGAGTGCCATTCTGTTGCACACCTAGGTTGCTTCCTGAGCTGTTCAAGCCATTGCCATTTACGAATCCATTTACCTTGGACTCAGCTTTCAACCGTTCCTTTTCTTCTCTCCTTCTCTTGGCTTCTTCCAATGCTTCGCCCCTTCTCGTTGCTCCGAGTTTCTGCCACTGTTCAATAAATTCATCAATTTGCTCCCTGACCAGATCAGTCTCAAGGGCACAATTCAGCAATTCCCCTAAGATTTCCAATTTAGTGTGTGTTTCTAAAAGGCCATAGTGTCCTCGCTTAATCGTAGCCATATAAGGGCCAAATTTGGAACTGTTAGTCCAGTCTAAGAAAGTACACAAGTACTCTGTCCAAGTGAATAATGTTATCTGCAGTGGAAAAGCAAGGACATTTGTATCAATAAAATGCTAAAATGGAAGCAACAGAAACCATCCCATACAACCAAATGAAAATTTTTTTCCAGCTAAAACAAGGAGTAGATGTGACAAACAGAACTGACCTGCGACTTGCGCTTTCTTTTCAAAGCATATTCACCATTGTCTTTTATAAGCAACTGAAGAAGGGCTGAATGACACTCGACAATAAGAATCAAATTGCTGTCTTTATGACAGACAGCATTTTCAAAATCTTCAAGAGAAAATGGTGACAAACGCAACAGCCCGCCAAAGGATGAACAGAAGTCCCAAATCATCAGAAGTTCCCCGACACAGTCTATTGGAACTTTAAAGTCTCTTGATGGAGAAGGTCTCTCGGTAAATACTGGATCGTCTGGACAAGGCTGTACTAAGAGGTCTTCAATGGGATACTTGATAGCTTCTAACCTTTTTAGGTCGTCTTCTGCAAACTCAGATAAATGTTGAGGGGAATATGTTATTAAATGATCAGGAAAAAGTAAATCGTCAGTACTTAAAACTACCTATCTCACTTCTCTCCTCCATTTGTGAAGCACCAACTTTCTCCCTCTCCGTTCTCTTCTTTACTTTGTTCTTGCCAGATTCATCTTCCCCTTCCTGAATGTAAGAGTTGTGAATATATGGAGGACATTACTGGATCCGGACAAAGAAGGGTTAGACCAAATTAGATAATTACCATTTCTTCTTCCCCATTTTTTCTACTCTTCTTGTAGCTGATGAGAGTGCCATTCTGAAAGTAAAACTTGCTCTTCAGCTCATCTGGAAGATGGGTTGAGATCCCATGCTTTTCTGCAAGCCTATCATGGAGCACCCAAGGTGCATTACGGTATGTAGATTCTCGAATAAAAGACTTCACCATGTTTCTACTAAATGGGAGCTTTCTGTTAATTAGATCCTCGTCATATACTACATCCAATCCCACTACTTCCTTATCTTTGCCCAACCAAGCAATCTTGTATTGTTTTTTGCCAGCAGAATCATACAATGTCTTTATTATTCTGCATAAAAACTCTTCATTTCCTTTTCGTCCATATAACTCCTGTCCAGCAAACAAACACTCTTGCAATTTCAGAGCAATCTTGTCTGCAAGTTCTCTCAGCGGAAGCATGCCTGCCAATGTAAATGTTATTATGGAAACTGGAGATTTACTGCCTGATCAAAACGTTGTAATAACTAAAAGCCACATTAAAAAAAAAAAAAAAAATGTAGTAACCTCATCAAGAGCATCTATATAAATCAATTCCTTGTGTGCGGTACTAAAGACACACAAGGCAACTCTTTTCAATTGTCTATATCAAAGTCAACAGGCCAAGATGGTACAATACAACTGACCACCATGCAACAGCATTATGTCTACAAGAAGTCATGAAAAAATTTAGATAAATCAAAGATCAACGTTTCAATGCACACCACTCTAATTTTGCAAATCTCAATATTCTCAGCGTATGATGGTTTGTGATTCAATCATACCGCAGCTTCTCTATCTAGTTTATATCAGTAACTAGAAAACAATGACCATGGAGTGCTGCAGTTTGCCCTGTGTAAACAGTTATCCCATCATGGAGTGATCAAAAGTAAGCATAGCCCACTATCATCCTGAATTAGCGTCAAATGAGACCTGAAATTTGTATTAGATAAAAAGCAGAACAGCCCTGAACAAATGTCAACTTGGCAATGTCACCAGACTAATAATGTTATACTTTGATCCAGGGACGGTCACAAAACATGGTACATTCTTTCTGTTGAGCCCTGCCTTGTTCTCTTGTTTGCTAATGCATTCTTACTTAATTTTTTACCATTGACTAGCAGTGTTATTGTTTAAACATTGTTCGAGTTCCTTCATTATCCATGGTCCTCTGGATTTCTTCAGGCACTTGATGCTGCATCATAGCAACAACCAATAAAAATGTAATATCTAATAGAATCACTACCCATTTTTTTGAAAGTTTAAGCTATTAAACAAATATATGGTTTGATATGCATAGGTTGGAATATCACTTACACTCACCTATTCTAATATTATGTAGAGCTTTATTTATGGGACCACTGCTTGACCGTTTATATAAGGTTAAGTTATTAGATGAGGTATGGAGTGATTGCAACAAAAGTAATGAACTATAGCAATTTCATAGCAACAATTGGCGATATAGCCAAAGGTTTTGTGCCGTACGATAATATCTTGCAATTTCTACTGAATATAGAGATCTCCTTCATTGCTTGAACTTTTCTTACTAGAAAGAAATTTACTTGAGATTTACCTGGAGTGAGAAGATCAATACATAATATATGACCTATGCTTTTACTTTTTGCTGATTGGGCAATGTTAACAACTTAACTCACTACAATCTATCAATGATCTTGATTAATTCTCCAAAGAATAGAACAATCTAGCATTGAATGTCATATTTTCAATATCAATGCCCGGTTATATACATATATATTTATATATCTATTCCTAAATCAATTTATAATGGAACTCCAGCACATGCTACACGAAAAGGTCCCAAACAAAAGGAGTTTGCGAAAGTTATAACCAAAGAAACTTTCAGATATATGCCAAATTGATTCCTAGTGTAATAAAAAGACCCTAGTGCATTAGAGATCAATCTCAATGAGAATCAATCTTGTAGTGGAGGGCTATAGAAGCAATGTATTGAACTAACTGTGAACAGTAAACCTTCAAGATGGCAATAAATTTTCCTAGTGCAGGGGAATAGAAAGGGATTGATAAGCATGGGTTTTCCCACATCCATGGCGTGCTTCTCTTTGTCAATCATTTTCCTTTTAAACTCAAGCAATCAAGCATGAATCTCAAGCTCTTAAAAACTAAAATTGGAATTTAAGTTATGATAATCACACCAACTTTTATTACAAAAGGAGTTATGTTTAGCTTTTCTGTTTTCCTTATCTCAAATCTCTAGCTCCCCCTCTTCCCACCCCCACCAAAAAGAAAGAAAAAAAAAACCACAAAACAAGGTTTCGTTCTTTCATACCAGAGGCTGGATAAACATTGAGATCTATCACAAGCTAAGAGTAAGGAGCAAACTTTTCGATCAATGCTAGAATGACGAAAGAGAAGCCAACTTTTAGAATAATTTGCAGCACATGCCCATTCAAAATTCCAATCCAGATTCATAAAAAAAAACCACCCATAGCTTGTACAAACTTTTAGAATAATTTGCATTACATGCACATTCAAACTATCAAATCCAGATCCATAAAAAAACTACCCATAGCTTGTACATTGTTCCCCTCTGGCCCACAACACCCATCCATCCAATTTGATGTTCACCGAGAAAGAAGAAACAAGAGGAGTCTGCCCAATTAGAAGATTAAAAGCTACTTTGATGTTTCACCGTTATATGATGACAAGATAGAATCAGTTAAAAAAAAAAAGCAATACATCGACATAATTGAAAAGTCACTACTCCAAAAATTTTTGCCCATTAATCACATACACAGCTCAACTGTACCATCATCTTTGTTACCCAGACAACCTTGTCTTTGAAACAAGAAGTTTACAAGGTCTCCAAGATAAATAGTAGGATGCCATTCTAAACTGGAAGACAGTTGCCCTAAAAACCGGATGCTGATCTAATACTTACTGTATTGAATAGTCATCAGCATAGGCGCCATTAACTCTTGTGGGAACTGTTGAACCTTCTCAATTGCACGTTTCTCGGACACCAGAGCCTCTTCATAGGTCAAGTTAGATTTTCCGCTGACTTTACACGTCCACAGTCTTTGGCGATACAAATTGATGCGGTTCAAATACTCTCTTGATCAGGTTAAGGAAAGAAGAAAAGACATTCTAGTAACCTGGTTGATGGAAATTATAAACAATTCACTCTACCCGCATGAAAAATGAAGAACAGGCATACAAACAGGTTCCTTTCATTGGCCATTTCATAGACTAAAATATCTGCCATAAAATATTAAGAAAACTAGGGACTCCTAAAAATTTCCCAAGAAGGATACTGATAATCACGAAATATCTCCTTTGTAAAACGGATTTGGAATACGAGTTCCTTAGGATTCAAATCATTTGGCACTTCTACAAGGGAAAAAGGCTTTCTCTTGTAGAGGGGCATTCTTGAATTCAAGTCCACCAGTATAGTGACAAGCAGCAGAAATGGCAACAATTAAGGAAGCAAATTGAATCCTGCAACAAATAAAACATAAGCAAATTTAGTGAAGATGAGTTTAAACCACTGCAAAGGGGTAATTACAATAGTTAACAAAAGCCAGGGGATGAAAAATGCACAAAAATCAGCCCCAATGCTTTCACTTCAATTGCAAGTATGAAAACATGCGAACGGGAGAGGAGTAACAGGGTACTTCCACGAGACGCTGAATTCATGAAATTATTAAGTCAAAGAAAACTCAAGAAGTTTCCATATGAACCAAAAGAAAGATCTGCTCGACCATCATCAAGCAAGCAAGGAAAAAAAAAAAAATCTCTAATGCAAGAAGTGGTAAAAATCTCGTAACCACGTTCTTTCAGGAGTCTATCTCGGTCGCGCACACGTCACGCTAAGTTGTCTACACATTTCACAATCGACTCGAACCCGGGAAACAATATACGAGCGAAACGGGCGGGTTTGGCTTAAAGAACGCCACTGGGAGAGCATTTCCAGCAATGTCCAGTTCGATGATCGCTCGACAGAAGCAATGGCTAAAGACGGAAACTTGTTCGCAATGGACGCAATCAAGAAAAGACCCAGCAACGACAAGAAACGGAGGACGACGGCGGAAACCCTAGGCGGCCCTCCCTTTTGGAGGAAAAACCCGAAAGCGGAAGACTTTGGACCCAAGACCACGTGATTTACGACGCCACGTAACCGACGACCGGGCATGGAATCGGAGAATCGGGCGTCGGAACGGCCGGCGACCCATCGAACCGGGCGGAGAGATTCGAGAAGAGAAAGGATCGAGGCGCGAGGGGGCGGGCGGAGCGGGAGCGAAAAGAGACGAGGGGAGGGGGGTCCAAGAACGTGGCGTTCCCGCCTAAATGGGAGTCCAAAAAACGCTGAGGAGGGCGCAGCGGGAGACGAAGCGAGAGGGCGGTTACCTGGGGGCGGCCGGAAATGCGCGGAGGTGTTGAAATCTGGGGGAGGAGCCGACGCGGGAGCGAGATGGAGGAGGAAGAGAGGACGGCGGGCAGAGTTAAAGAAGAAAGAAGGGGGGTGGGGTGGGGTGGGAGACGAGAGCGGTGAGTTGTGTGTTGTTTCGAAAGAGGAGGGGAGAGGAGAGAGGGAAAGAGAGAGAGAGAAGGTTCTCACGTTCTCTCTCTTCGCTCGCTCTTCCTTGCGTTCCCCCTCCTGCCTTGGGGGAAGGACTATACTTACTATATTATAATGATGGGAATTTGCATCCGCTTGGGCTTCCTACTTCCACAACTTTTACATTTGGGCTCTGCTTTGCATTCTAGCCCTACTTGGGCCCTCAAATAACAACAACCTTATTCGTTATTCCAAACAAATACGAGTGATCATTTCTCACAAAAATATTTTTTGAATCAATCATTTTCACGCACCCTTTCACTTTTAATTCATTCACGACACTTTTCATCTAATATGTCAACGTCTTGTTCATACCATACATTTATACATGTTGATGCATGGGTGGAACTCAAATCTTGTCGACGACGTCAACTATTTAAATAAGAAAGTGAATAATGTTGTTGGTACCCTTTTGACGGGAGTAAATGTTGTAGGCCATAGGGCAGGACATGATGTTGTTGTTTCAGTAAAATTTCTCTCTAATTTCCGGAGGGTAGACCCTTCTTGGTAGGAACAACAATGCCATCGTGCCTCACGGGGGATCCATGTGCACGCGTGATGTCGCTTTCATTTTGGGAGGAAGCAAGGCTTGCCAGATGATAGGTGCATTGCATACGGTGTGGGATCAGTTGAGAGGAGTCGGATGACTGCAAATTCCTACCTTCAGGAGACTCTGAAGAAACGTGAAAGATATGGAAGCGCATCCATGCATGGCATCACGGCAGCTTGGCCGGAGAGAGAGAGGGGTAAAAACAAAGAAGCGAAAAATTTGAAGTACTGAGTAGTTGGGTTGTGTCGTATTGGTGGAAAAGATGCAAGAGACACACCATAGCCATTTGCAGGATGGTGGCAACGCAAGACCGAGCCCGTGCTTCTGCCCGGATGCGGCGGCGGATGCAAGCCATCGCCAACAAGAAAGGAAAGTTGACGATGACGTGTCGAAAAACGTCTTTGCTGGTTCGAATTTTTGGAGGTTTCGGAATGGATCTTAGCGGGGGACTGGCGGGGTCTGTTTGATTCGAGTTGAGAGCGGGAAAAGAAACAGGGGAGGGGAGGGGAGGGGAGGGGAGGGGAGGCGGAAGTGGGGTTTGCAAATCACGTTTGGCATGTTCTTTCCAAGAAACGTGAAACAAGCAGGAGCACCAAAGCTTTGACTTTCCTCATTCCACCCGGTCCTCTCCTCCTCCTGCTGCTCCCCACCCAGTCTGACCCACTTCCCACCTAACCCCCCCTCTCTCTCCCCTCTTCCTTACGTCTCAGATCAGATCATCAATTGGTTCGGGCTTTGAATTCGGTGACCTTTTTCTAGAGAGGAAAAGGACGACTTGTATAAATGGGCGGAGAACAGCATCCAATCGAAGACCGTCAAACGTTTTGACCCTTCTTCCATCTGCCATCCGCCCTCCACCCACCTCTGCTTTGTAATTCTCATCCGACGGCGTTGCAAGGTTTCTATTCTAATAAATTGCGAGGACACCTCCCTCCCCACCTCATCAGTCAGTTAGAATTTCATTTTCTTTAATGCGACCAAAAATATAAAATAACACCAGCAGAAGAAGAAGAAGAAGAAGAAGGAGAAGACAAGGCAGAGGCAGAAAGAATGGAGGGTTCGACTGCTTACCACCGCATTTGAGCGTTTGATATTGAGACTCTCCTGACTTTGAATTATCGAGAGAGGCGGAGGCTGGACTCGTTCTTTCTCGGCGACTTTTTTTTGAAGCCTCTCTTTTCTTGCTTTCGCACACGACCAACTGACGCTGGCAGGCCGAAAACAGAGAGAGGCAGAGAGAGAGAGACGGAGAGACAGGGATTAGCCCAGAAGCGAGAAGCGTCCCACCACCTGATCGGCTAAAGGCGATGGGGAGCAAGGCGCTGGACGGGGCGAGGGAGGCCGCACGCGCCGCCGTGGAGGCGATGGGCCAGGGGTGCGACTTGGCCGTCGACCTCAGGCTCAGGTACTGCAAGAAGTCGAGGCTGGTCAGCATCACCGACGAACCCGCCCGCCGCCACACCATCTCCATCCCCGGCGTCGGCATCTCCATCCCCAACGTCCCCACCACCGTCCACTGCGACAAGGGCGAGCGCATGCGCTTCAGCTCCGACGTCCTCTCGTTCCAGCAGGTACTTGTTCTTCTTCTGCGTGGTCGTGTTGCTTCTTTACTGATGATCTTCACAAAGTCATCGCCATCGAGATCGTCCGAGAAACACCGCCTGCATCTTCTTTGCAGATGTCGGAGCAGTTCAACCAAGGGCTGTCGCTGACCGGGAAGATACCCACCGGCCATTTCAACGCGGCCTTTGACTTTAGGCAGGGATGGCAGAAAGACGCGGCCAACACCAAGACGCTGGCCTTCGATGGGGTGTTCATCACCCTCTACAACATCCAGTTGCGCAAGTCTCAGCTCCTCCTCGCCGATCATGTCAAACAGGCCGTCCCCTCTTCTTGGGATCCTGCAGCTCTCGCCCGGTACCCATTCCCTTATTAGCCTTAGCTCACATAATTCTTGGATTATTATTGCGTTGGATGTCTATAGACGGGCGCTTAATTTGTTCCCTTGGATCTATGACTCGCTTAGCTTGTCAAGTATCTCCAGTTATTTGGTTCCTTCCCTCAGCGTCTTCATGTCCCACTAGTGCACGTGCATTTTGTTGTAAGGAGGTATCTGGACAATATGCAAGAAATTATCAATTTGGTTTGTACAGCCAAAAAAAAAAAAAAAAAAAAAAAAAAAAAAAAGGATAAGAAAGGGGGAATTTCTGCACATTTTTATCACTTTGCAGACAATGTTGTAACTTCCTGAACTCAAATTTGGACTTGCTCTATCTCTCCACACCTCATTTTGTGATGAAGAGTGGTATTCTAAAAAGTCTTGACTGGGAGAAACGGGTGGGTTTCTCTGGTACCAATTTTAACAAACTGAGACCTAGCAACTTTTGCATAGTTACCACAAAAACCAAAGTTGGTAGGTTATTTGTGTCATCAGCTGCATCTATAATGACCATCAAGTGCATTTGATGAGTCTTTCCATTGTTGGATCCAACTCCAAGTGGCTGTTGACGTAATCACTTAGGAGGTGAACTTAGGCAATGCTTCCATCCTCCAATTCCCTTTGCCGAATAACCTCTGAATGAGAACCCTAGAAGAGGTGGATAATCCCATCTTACATCAGGACATTAAAAAAGCTAATTTGCTATTTCTACATCTGCAGAAGAGGATACTCTTCTTCTACAACTTTTGCTTAGTCCAAATGCAAAGGGCATAATAAAGGAAATATTGTTGCAATATATACACATCGGCTAAACTAATCTTGTCACAATTGGTAAGAAAGATAAGTGATTTTGGTTTCTCAGATTGAAGCAAACTGAATTCATCTCTTCACTTTCTTTGTGTTTTCTTCGTTCTGTTTTGCCCCAAACTGTTGGTAAATTTAATAAAACTTCGAATTGAAGGTAATCATTTGGCTTGTTATTCCAAAAACTCCTCTTTCCAGGCTAGGGAGTTCCTAAAAAAGTTTACAGATTAGTCTGCCATCTAGTCTAGTTGTTCCAATAAATCAGCTCTCAGGCCATCTTCTCCGTTAGAAGGAAGAGAGTTGGGAATATCAATCCATTCTGACTTTTGAGCTTCAAACACTTATGGAAGTACTTCCCGTGTATTCCCTATGCTAAAACCCCCAAAGAGCACCTGCAACTTATTAGACAAAATAATGTAGTGATACAGTGATAGCCTGTGACTTATTTGGATTGTAGAGGCAATGATATTCCAGATACAGCAACTATTTCACAGTAGGAATATGGGATTTCTACCTTCAAACGTGCTAGTTTGGTTGATTAGTTAAGAAGGCAATGCAAACATCAAGTGACATATCTGGAAACACTTGATTAGACAAAGTAATATTGTGAATTATTTGAACTGTAGAAGTAATGATATTTCAGATACGGCAAATATTTCACAGTAGGAATGTGGGATTTCTACCTTTGAATTTGCTAGTCTGGTTGATTGATAAATAAGGCAATGGAAACATCAAGTGATAATTGATAAAGGTGAGTTGACTCATTTGCATTGAGCTTCGTGTGCTTTTTCTGCAACTTTCCTTAGCTTAGGATAATTGTTCTGGAGAAAAGCTTGTCATTCTGGGTAAGTAACATGACACTTATTCTTGTGACCTTACAAAACTGGAAGGTTATTGGTTATTTACTATTTCTGATATCATCTAAAGTATGATGCATATAATTGAAACTATCGGAGACGATACGTAATGTTTAGGGTATTGTTTCTCATTGATGGTTAATTGTCAGGTTTATTCGAAAGTATGGTACCCATGTTATTGTCGGTGTAAAGATGGGTGGGAAGGATGTAATTTATGCCAAGCAGCAGCATGCATCCCCTCTTCAACCTGCAGACGTGCAAAAAAAATTGAAGGAAATGGCAGACAAACTTTTTATTGATGGAGCTGTGCAGCACAGGGAAAAGGTTCAACAATTATTCTGATCATGCTTCTTCATTGATATGCATAATTTTACTAGACCTGAAGAGGGAGGTTTTTCTTCATCTTTAGGGGGAGATTGTTCTGCAATGGTGGTACCTTTCAATTAGTGATCTACATTGGTGAGATGATGATTTTCCACTGAAATTTAATCATTGGAAAAAGAACAAAAAAGTGAAATCCATTTTATTCGCTTCCATATGGAAATACAGTGGTACTCATAAGAATATCAAACCTGTTGACAACTCAGCCATGGTTGTAGAAATTGCTGACCAAATGTCATTTGAATGATTAAGTGATAATTAAAGGGCCCCATTGATGAATGTTGTTTACATAAATTATGCATCTTCTGGACCCATTGCTATCACATACTGCAGCATGACCTATGGCCTATCTCCCAGTCTGGCCCTGCTCCCTCTTTCTCAGTCACAGATGAAATCTCTCTTTGAATGTCTTTCTCCATAATGTTGACTGTCAATTACAGTACTTGATTCTCCATATGTGTGGAGCCGTATTTTGGGTATTCTATCGCTTGAAATAGAACAGTGCAGAAAAGACTGGAAGAAGTATAGTTTAAGATATCATCAAGGAAAATATATCTCTATTTGAAGCAGAACATTTGATCAATCAGAAGGAGATTCAATCTTTTTTGATAGATGAGAGGGATATTGAGCCTTCTTGGTTTTTTGGCTTGTTAATTAGAGATTTTTCTTCTTTTTAAGAATTTATCACTATCATCTTAATCTAGAATCCTGATTCGCTTAAGGTATAAATTTTATGGGGATGTCTGAAAATTATGCAGTTTGTGCATCCCTTGATATCTATGTAAAGTTGGAGACTTTATGGTGATGCGCAGTTTGGATTCCTCTTGCATGTGATGCAGTAACTGCTGTTTGAAGAAGTGAACTAAGTTCCTCCTGCTCTTTTCATGGTCTTGAGACGCCAGATTTCTTCAGTTGAAAATTCATATATCTGTTTGCAGGCTTTGATTGCTAAGTCATATTGTTCTTCTTGAAACACTAAAGTGTCGAAAAAGAAGTGTCCTGTCAAATGATACTAACTTTTATTCGTATATCTTGATTTTTTGTCTAGGGACGTGGGCTAAACCTCATGGATACATTTCCATCCACTTCTTACTCTCAATTGGAGGTACAGATCAGTGTTTTTGACTTGAAGCATGAATGCGAGAAGTGTCATCTGTTTTTGTTGGCAGTGATGTTCTTAACTCCTTTGTGGAGCTCTCTAAGTCAGTTTTAAGTTGTTAAACCTATCATAAATCATGTTATACCTGTTCTGCATAGTTGCTAGCAGTAGCTTTGCATCCATCTATCTGGCCAATATGTAGTTTTTCCTCTGAAGTTTGTGGGCTGGCACTTCTGATAAGTCAAATACGATATTAATTTGAGCCACCAAAATCTTTGTCATGTCCAGGTGCAGGACATCGTATTTGATTGCAAACGTAGAGGTGGAAGCACTAAGAAAAATCTACCTCATGGCGAGTGGAGTCAAACTGTTATATACGAACCTGATGTTGTCTCAATGACATTGATCCCAATCGCATCAATGCTAAGTGGTATTCATGGAAGCGGATATTTGAGTCATGCGATTAACCTCTATCTGCGTTGTAAGGATTGACCTGCCTCTATTTCTTTAAAGCTTGCATTTTGTTGAAACATTGATGCATTCAGAAACAGCACGCTATGTAGAGTTGCCTATTTGAACATTTCCAAGCTAACCACATGCCAGAGGATATATATTAGCTAATTTCTGCCAATTGCATGTCATGCTTCAATAAGAAATTGTCTCATGATCGAATTTTCCAAATTCTCCCTAGCTAATGCCGACCTCCCTTACCATGACAATTTATAGTAGATATTTGACATCTCCTCCTTGACACAGAATTGTCTTGGTGCTTTCTTGAGAGGCGTATGTCTTAGTTAACTACTTTTCTAAAATTTATTTTGCCTTTTTCTGAGGAGGATGTTGTCCTTATACTATTGAGCTCTACCTTTCGGTACTTTAAGTCTCATCCTATAGAATTCTTTGGTGGAAAACACATGTTTGCCAACCACCACCTTAAACATGGCTGAGTGAAGCATAGCAAAAGGACAATCTCACTAATTAGGAATTGCTTGGAATTTTAGCGATAAAAACTGATGTCAATGGTGTGTACTAGTCTTTAATATCTCCCATTGGTTCTCCACTCCTGAGTAACTTTTAGGTTGGACTTATTGGAAAGTGGCTTGGAACTTCTAAATTGAGTTTATGGGTGGTGAATATGCATTGTACTGGGTAAAAGATGGAGCCGGTGTAGTGCAAGATTAATGAAGGACTAAGCATGAAGGAAATGTTTGTGGGAGTTTTGGATAATGAAATATGAAAAGCTAGCAATTTTGTATATTGCATTGCCTGTTGAAGTAGATCGAGATGCCATCTGAGAGGATATTATTTGGATGCATGAATTTGGAGAAGGGCACTGTTGTGAGGTTGGCATTTTATTGGATGGAGGCTGAGTAGCTCAATACCAAATTTTTGTAAAATGCCATTATAGTTAAGATAGGAATGCTTGGATAAATTTGTGCAAGGTCTAGGAAATATTAGAGATCATTTCTACTTTTCCTTTTATCTTTTCTGCATGTATTCAATCTACATGGACAAATTTGTTAGGTTCAAGAAGATGTTTGTGTGACCTCTTAAAGGTGGTTGACATATTAAATGCCTGCAATGCTCTAGTAAAAACATGACTTAATGGTAGGGGTTCAGGTCAAATGGAGTAGGGAAAGAGGTATGTTGATTTGGAGGGACCTTGAGATTTCGGATTTGCAGTGGGTTCGCTTGCTATATTAATATGAGAGGATACATGCTTCAATAATATTTAGCAGCGCAAGTTTTGGCATTGCTTCTATTACTTGTTATTATGGTATTAGTGCTCCTTCTGATGACCATGTGTCCATGACAAGGCAAACCACAATATGAATGAACAAGCCTCAAAATAGGGGAAATTCTTGTGATCTTAACATATCATTGACATGGTTGACAGAATCAACCTTAACTTCTGAAATCTGAAGATGTGGAAATAAGACCAGTGTAGGGTGTCCACAGAGTCCTTTTTGTATGGGGGTTTGAGATGAAGGGTGGGGAGGGACCATAGGAGTTCCACATCTGTTGCAAAATGCGCAGGTTGAATCATAACTACTTGACCCAGTCCAGAGGACAACTTGGGCCATGTGATACTTGGTGGACGGCAATCTAAGCCTAGTAAATTATGAACAAGCAAGAATCTTTTAAAGGCCTCATCCACTGATCTACATGGTGTCAATGCTATTAAGATGTGGAAAGGCTGGTCTGTACCTAACAATCAGAGGATAAATTCTCTTGTCTTAGAAAAATGTGGAATTTTGATGAAAAAGAGCTGCCTGTCTAGTGACACTTAATATTTATGCAGCTCTGAGTGGTTTGGCTTACTTTTGCCTTTTTGCTCAAAGGTTTGCTTTTCTCTTGTCATTGTCAATGAATCTTGGTTACGCGTTTTTGGGAAAAAGGACACTACAAATGCCATAACTTTCGTATGACGCTCACTTGATTATCATATCTTTTTCTTTCATCACTTGAATACTATAATATATGTATGGAGCTCACTCGAGTGCCATAATTTTTTTTTCCGATCACCAAAGTGTCATATGACTTTTCAATTGATCACTTGATTGCCATAAATTTTTAAAATCAATTATCAGAAGTGCCATTTAACATCGGATTTTTGGCACTTGGGTACTCGCTATTAACAAGTTATGGCATTCAAGTGATCAATGAAAGTTATGACACATAAATGTTATTTCAGCACCACTTTTAGATTGACCTGAGTCATTGGAAATTAAGTGTCTGTCCTGTAACCAATTATTGTGCAGTTCTTTATGATGAAGTTTCTAAACTGTTGATGCTCTGTACTCTGAAATTGGTCTGTGATAGGAGCAGAAAAATCATCCTCTTTGTGCTTCTAAGTGCAGATAAACCACCCATGGAAGAGCTACATCAGTTTTTAGAGTTTCAACTTCCAAAGCAGTGGGCACCTGTATTTGGGGAGCTTGCCCTTGGTCCTGAAAAGAAGCAACAGAGCAGTGCATCTCTTCAGTTGAGCTTTATGGGTCCAAAGCTCTACGTTAACACAACTCCGGTAATGCCCAGTAATGAGAATAGTTGCTTAATGGCTAGCTGTTTTGAAACTACCACTTGATTTTCTTGTTTCAGGATCGATATTTCCTAGGGAATCTCTTATCATTAATACACCCTTAAGAAGTAGGCTTTTACATGTCTTTGCGCTGGATGCTTCGAAGTAAATATATTAGACAGTCCAACCCAAAAGCTTAAGGTAATAGGTAGAGGGAGATCATATGAATAGAAAGAACATTTAGGACCTGTTGTCAATTGATGTGGAATAATATTTCAAAACCCCCTCACGTGCAAGTTAGATTACGAGCTGCACGTGGAATTTTGACTATGCACATTCATGTGGAATTTTTTACCATGCACCTTTGTGTAAGGGATAAATGGCTTTGATACCATGTTAGAAAGTCCGACCCAAAAGCTCAAGCTAATAGGTAAAGGGAGACCACATGTATTTTAGGACCTATTGTCAATCGATGTGAGATAATATTTCAACAAAATATAATTATGATATGCAAATGCAATCAGTTATTAGGAAAAGCAGCGTTGATCAGCTCATTAGAAGTTTGCAACTCCATCTTTTTGGTCCCATTTGGAATTTTGGCTGGTAGTGTCTTCTCACATTAATCATAGCAGAGTTGCCTCAAAACAAGCTCACTGAACATCATATGGTAACAAATTGAAAGTTGTCAATGATTATTGTCAAATCAGCAACATCTTAGCATGATGACAGGTGCCGCTGATATTGCATGCAATGGTAGGACCAAAGGGATGGAAATGCCAGTTTCAAGCTTTCTTCCTGAGCTCATGTGACACTGTAAACAAAGTTGCAGTGGGCAATCTTTTTATTTTTGTTTGCTTATCAGTGTCCTTGTTCAAAATTCATTCACAGCAAGAAGTGAATAAGAGCTGAACAGTAATTCTGTTGCATTAGAATGATTGGAAATAACATCTAAATCTTATTCTAGAATGGTCAGCTTGCGATGCAGATTGACTTTGATATCCTTCATACAATAGACAGACTACTCATCGAAGACTCAGCATAGATGATTTAGCTGCAATTACACTTTCTGTGGCTGCTTTTAAATCTTCTATTACACAGCAGTCGTATCTTCCCAGTTCCAGCTGAGTGTCAAATATCAATGCCGAATAAGTAATGCCATCCTATATGATGTGTGTGCAGGTTGACGTAGGCAAGAAGCCAGTCACTGGCCTTCGGTTATATCTTGAGGGGAAAAGAGGCAACTGCTTGGCGATCCACTTGCAGCACCTTTCATCGTTGCCGCAGACCTTCCAACTAGTGGATGAGTCAAACGGTCACTTCTCCAATCCTTCATCGGACCGTAGATACTATGAGAAAGTTCAATGGAAGAGCTTCTCACATGTTTGCACAGCTCCTATTCAGTCTGAGGAAGATCTCTCCATCGTCACAGGGGCCCATTTTGAAGTGGGAGATTCTGGCTTGAAGAAACTTTTGTTCCTGAGGCTTCATTTCTCAAAAGTTATCGGTGCCACGGTTGTGAGAAA
This sequence comes from Eucalyptus erythrocorys, assembly GCA_014182555.1. Taxonomy (NCBI): domain Eukaryota; kingdom Viridiplantae; phylum Streptophyta; class Magnoliopsida; order Myrtales; family Myrtaceae; genus Eucalyptus; species Eucalyptus erythrocorys. The sequence continues at coordinate 159,399 of CM024605.1, read as the reverse complement.
AGCAGAATGGGCTGATTCCCCTGCCTCACACCAAAAATCTGGCATTATCTCGACTTTGATTAGCACTCGTTTCTCGACTGGTCAGAAACAACCTCCCCCCAAACCATCTGATGTGAACATTAACTCTGCAGTCTATCCTGGAGGTCCTCCTGTGCCAGCCCAAACGCCTAAATTGTTGAGGTTCGTTGACACTACAGAGATGACCAGAGGGCCACAGGATTCACCCGGGTACTGGGTTGTATCAGGAGCAAGGCTCCAAGTGGATAAAGGGAAGATATCACTTCGAGTCAAGTATTCTCTTTTGACCGTGTTATTACCTGATGAAGAGGCAGATACGGATTTGTAGGTTCCTGTCTGTTTTTTCCCCTGTTCTATACAGAATGTTTCACCAAGCCATGGTGTTGTACTTTAGCTTACACGGTTGATTATGAATATGCGAGCAATTCAATTAGGAGATTGATGTGCGTTGTATATAGATTATTTACATTGCTTTATGTAATTTTTCTCCGATACTTTTGGCTTATTGGTATAACTAATTGTAAGTTAAACATGCGCAAAGTCAGAAACAATGATGTTTACTCTTCATGCAGGTTATCTTATTCTTAGATTCTAGTTGAATAGTTATCATATTAGTTCTGTTATCAATATGTCCCGAGTTCAAGTCTGACTGAGGGCAGGACATTAGCGTAAGTGATAGTTTTCTGCTTGGCTTATATAATTATAGATGCTGTGTGTCGGGATAATGTAAGATAAAGATGACATTGAGATTAAGTTTTGTTGAGGATCTGTGATGGCTCTTCAAGAGACTAGAGTGGAGGTTTCTTGAGAATTGCCTGAAAAGCTTGTAAATGAGTTCATCAGATGCAATTACACTGTGCTTGAGTAATTACAGTGGTTTTATTATCTTTTGTATCACTTGATTTTTAGTGAAGTGTTTTCTCATTCTTCTCATAGACGTATGTCAACATGATTGAATATCGTATGTCCGTGTGGTCAATTTCCCTTTTTTTTTTTTGTTTTCCTATTTACTGTGTTCAATTAGCTTGGTTTCATAGCAATTGGTGTATGAGCTCTGGTCTGAAGGTTGAAGTAGATTACCAGCGAAAGAAGAAGGAAATGTGAAAATCGTGAGATTCGAAGACACTATTTTGAATTGGAAGATAGCATAATAAAATTTCTGTGTTATATCAAAGGCCGCCTTTTTATTTTCTTTTGTGTATCAAAGGTGTTTCATATCAACCATATGTCGCCATTCTCTTATTTTCCAAGCCGAAGGCATCTACATAAGGTTCCTAGAGTCTTCTCTACTCTAGATTCATAATGACCTTCATAGGTTCACTTTTTTAAAAGTCATGCTAAGTCTCCATAGATCAATTCATTAAGATCAATCTGCAATGGATGGGTCATTTGATCAATTCCCACCTCTTTGCCCACCTAGAAGTTTGTTGTGAGTCGCACATTAACCAATCTCTTGTGCTTTAGTCTGCAACCTCAAGAAATTGGCTTAAGCTTAACCTATCCTTGAACTGTACATTTATTAGAAGGGGTTTCTGCTTTGATGCTAATTGTTCCTGCTTACATGGTTTAGGCCCCCAAAGGGAGTATTTAGATAACCATCCAATGCAATGACCATTTGGATGGGACTTCTACTTATGAGTATTATCGCAAGGTCTTGCTCATCAAATGCGGAACATGAAATATTCCAATGTATATAGGTTAGGATCACAACCAGGTTGTTAGCGAGAAAAGAAAGGAACGAAATTTCACTTTATGAAATTTTGTGGGACTATCAATAGTTGTTCTAAAAGTCCAAATTGCTAAAAATGGGTGCAATTTAATACTTTTAGATATTGTAACATTCTCCTCAATGCATAGATTGAAGTTTTGCCTAAGACCAAAGTGTAGAATATGATGGAGAAACAAAAGTATATGAAGTATACACCTCATTCACTCTAATAACAGGCCCACTTTCCTTTGTTCCTAGTTGAAAGAAACTTTTTCCAATCATACCTTTAATTGACGAGTTACAAATGAAAACATTACTTATATTTTTAGTGGAGTTCTTATTTGGACGATCACAAAATAAAGGTTTGATCAAAAGAAATTTTATAAGGCTGGAGGAGATGGAGAGTAATATTGCTGATCTTTAGATATCGTAATACTTGCCATTTGCTTTTAGTTTGGTGCGTTGTAACTTCCAACAATTTAATCATTGGAATTAGAGGACATGCATAGAAGATTTGAACCTATTCGAAGTATCATCTGCAGGAGCTACTTTTTGAACTACAGTTATGAGAGTGTCCCCTCCAGGTTGTTTAATACTCATTTCACTCTCCTTGTCCAAGTCAGCTATTGAAGCCTTCGAGTTATTGACAAAACTACAATATTTTGGTCTGCTGAACTCCTATATTTTAGTCTGCTGAACAGCATAAAATGACTTTGGCAAAGAATTAAGATCTCTACAGATGAGCTAAATAGTCTAAAAAAAAGTTGAACTCGATAGCAGTGTGTCCTCAAAATTAGAAGTAGACGGGAAAGTGTTGAGATCTGATGAAGTCTAGCAGCTATAAAAAAGGCTCGCCATATCTTTCGCAGGCTCGGAGTTGCTGGTGACATTTTCCAAGAGAAGGCATAAGACACATCACAAGCACATGGTATCACCTTAAGATATATCTGTCAATTGCTTGCCACCAAAAGTTCCACCATTCCCATCCAACTAATGATAGCATATGACTGCATTTATAAAATGCTTAGAAGGCAGCTTTAACCTTTACAATATCAAGGAATGAAGTTAAATTTAACATTTTATTGGCAAATAAATCAAAAAGCGATTTATAAAATCAGTAGGGAGCCTTTAACGGGAGAAGCAAGTGTTCTTTTATTTATTTTATTTTTTTGGTAAAGAGTGTTCTTTTATTTTCTACCTACATTTACTGAAAATTTTATGGAAATTTTGATTCCCAATATGAGTGTTGCTAATTTGTGGGCTCATTACATGAATATCACAAAATGAGAATGAAATGGCAATTTATTTTGTCTCACTGATCAATTTTTGAAATGATCGGTGACTGCACAGAGTTGTTTAAATTGTGATAGTGGAGACATTTTTTTCTTTTTAATTATCTCAGATAGATTGTGTACATTATTCCAGTGTATGATTAACTTATATTTTCTCGATTCATTTATGAAATAATTGGCAAATTCGCATGTGTTGCGTGGATACATAAAGTTTACATTTGACCAATTAAATAAAACCAAGACACGCTTGATGAAGAGATAATGTTGATAAAACAACATAACAAAGAAATTATATAGGGAAAATTACAAACATGACCCATAACTTTGCTCCGCCTATCAATTCCCTTCTCCACGTTTCGAAACTTATAGCTACTGTCCTCACCTTTTTGCATATGAATTCCCTTCTCCATATTTCAAAATTTATAATAACCGTCCTCACTTTTATGCAGTAGATTTCAAATTGCATTTCTCATCCATAGATAATTTATAAGTCACCAATTATTCTCAAATTATCCCATCCTCAGTCTTGCATTTCATTTTTTGGGTGTAAATTTTGGTGCGCATGGGGGCAAATTGGTCCTTTTAAATTGGAAAGAAGCACGAAAATGGATGTCAAGTTGTGAAGAGGAAATTGACAAGGAGAGCGAAGTTCAACATTATTTTTTACAATTATCCCAAATAAAGATAGTTCTTTCAACATTTGAACCTTTTAATTTGAAATTGATGATTCCAAAATAATCAAGTAAATGACAATAACAGACTTCTATAAGATTTGGTAATTTCAAATGGGAGTCGACAACTTAAACTTCATAAATAATTATTGGCCAAGTAGTTAGTAATCTTGAAAAGTGATGGAAATTGAGGAAATTTGCACAAGGAATGTAATTGAGTCTTAAACTTTTCAATTGATTCAATCAACAGTCCATAGCCAAAAAACAAGAAAGCAATGGAAACTTTTAGCTTACTCAATAATTGACTAGCTCATCACATATCAAGCAGGACCATAAGTGAATGCTTTCGTATCAAAGGACTCAGAAGGCCTTTTACCGCCTTATATAAAGCCTCAAAAGAATGTTTAGACAGGGCAAGCCAAGTCTTCCTGGCTGTTCTGTTCATCAATGAGATCAGTCGATGCGACAGAGGGTATCCTATGGCGCTTCAAAATTGTGGAGGTGGCAATTTTAGCCGTATGATAGTTGAATACAATTACCCTTTCATCGTCCAAATCAAATCGTATGCTTTCACTAGTGCAGTGCTCCACAAGCCGGTACAAATGCCTCAAATTTTCAATTTCAATTCCATTCACCTTCCTCACCTGTCAATCACAAAATAAGAGCAGTAGTTAATTACCCTAGTTTCACAAAATAACAGGACAACTTCCTAGTGGAGAAAGAACCAGCGGCCATAACCCACTGAGATCAGATGCATATTGGCTTAAAATTAATAGCCGGGGACAGTTTGTAAGTTGGCCAGACTAAAAATTGACAGCACTGACTTCATAATGCTTGTTTTGATTTTTCCTTTCTACCTTCATTTTTTTCCAATTCATCAGTAGCACTATTAAAATGGCAAGATTGATTGTATGCGTTACAAAGAAACCATAATAGTTGAATTCTATCCTTCCAATTTCTTGAAGTGAACCCTGGAAATTTTCTTCGTTTTTTAAAACACAAGTTCAATAATGAAATTCATCCATCCCACGATGCAGGTACCTGTAATTCTGCAAGACGTTCATACCCCGCATTGATGTCATCCATCAGGACCTGTAGCAGTCGGAATTGGTTAGTAATTTGAATATAGCCTTTAGATTTGCCTTTTTAGTCTTCTTTCACGTCCTATAATAATCTCAACTGATTCAGTTTTGGGGACATCATAATAGTTAGAGATATCTGGCTATCCTGACAACTCTTGTGCATGATGAAAAGGAGCATGGTTCCCAACCGATGTCACATTGTGCAGTCACAATGACCAAGTATCAGGCTCAAAGAAAGGCTTCTCATATCACTTACAACATTCATTAAGTTCAGCATACACCTCCCTCATAGCTTTTAATCAAACACAGGTTCTTGATCATCCTATCCAACAAAAACTTACTGCTGATACAAGAAGTCAATAGTCTCTAGTAGAATGTGGAAGAATACAAACCTGTGAAAGAATAACGAGTTCTTCGCCAGCATTTTTTGGGAGTTCCCTTAGTGCACGTTCACACAACCGCCGAGGCGACGCGTTATACCAGTCTTCACCATATTCATGAAGGTAGGGTTGGGTGAGTGGAACGAATATCAGACCCGCAAATATGCAATAACTTGGAAGCTTGTCAAACTGATGTACTGGAACTAACTGTTGCAACTGCGAAATCCATTATTTTTCAAATGTCAACAATGGTAACAATCTTCCAAAATTCTCTCTTTGCTGACAAGGCAATCACATATATACTAAGATCAATCAACATATACTTGGTACACAAACAGTTTGTAAACATAGGGGCTACTGAATACATCCTTCATTGCTTTGCTCCATGCTATGCAGTTAGAATGGGCTCAAGTGAAAAGCAAAGAATGACAATATTATCCCATGAAAGCGAGCCCTGGACGGTAGCAAGTTATTTTCATCATTCTTATGCTTTACTTCAGCTAGAGATCGACGAAGTTAAATGCAATAAGTATTTCAAGTACTTCTGGACAGATCATGATGAGTATAAGGATGCATTCTGGTTGAAACAAAGCAGTGACTGAAAATCCAATGTATTGCTCATTGCTCATTATATGAGAGGTTTTTTGGTGCTTTGCCTGAGAAAGTAGAAATAAAAAAACTTCAGCTTGCTGCTGTCCAGCATGCTCTCAGGAGCAATCACTCGGAGAGTTTAACTGAGGAAGAGCGGACAATTAGACTTGAAGTGGGGCATCTGCAGCAAGCTGAGAAGCTTTCTATAAACAAAAATCTAGAGTTACCTGGGTAAAGCTTGGTGATCCAAATACTTGTTTTCTCATTAAGTGGAGAAAGTGAGAACTTTGGGGAACACTACTAGATCTCCGGTGGCAAGTAATGGAAGTATCTTATAAGAAGAATGATGAAATTGTGGCAGAAACTGCAGGCTTTCATTAAGACCTATTGGGTGCTCCAGATGTTAATTGCTCCAGTGGAATCATCTCTCAGCTGGTGTGATTACTTGAATATTAACTTTCTCATGATATACAGGATCTTGTGGGTGTTCATATTACAGCTGAGGAAATCCAAGCATCTCTTTGGTCTGAAACCTGATGAGTATTCCTCTCATTTTTTTTTAAAGATTCTCGGCCTAACACTGGTAGGGATTTTAGTGCTGCTATACTTAGCTTCTTTCAGGATAATCAATGGGTGAATTACTGGTATCACTATGGTCCCTAAAGTCCACAATGCCTCTGAGATGGCTGATTATAAGCCTATCTCCCACTGGACGTTGTCTTCAGATGCATAACTAAAATCCTGGCAAATTGATTGAAGATAGTGCTCCGTTATTTTGTCAGTAAGTACCAATGAGCTTTCATTGAGGTGAGGGTAGGAAAATCGCTGATAATATCTTGCTTGCTCTTGAAGGTGTTAAGCACTATCACAAGAAAGAAGTTGTCTTCTAAGGGTGTTATAAAGGCATATCTTATGAAGGCCTTTGCTTAAGTGCATTAGCCTTTTATTTTCAATGTCATGGCCGCATTGGGTTTCCTAAACCCTAAAAATTTTGCATTGCTTATGCATGCTTCTCTGTTACTATTAATGGTGGCCTTAACTGTTGATTTCAAGGTGGTAAGGATCCCAGGCAAGGTGACCCAAATTTTTCTTATGGCGATTGAAGTGTTATGTAAGGCTGCTAAGCAAGGAAATGTGAAGTTTCACCATTTGTGCAAAAAATAAAGCTCACTCATCGTTGTTTTGCTGATGATATTTTGATACTAACTGATGGACTTGTTGGGGCTCCAAAGGAGACATTGGAAACATTTCAGTGCTTCTATAACCATTCAAGCATAATTTTGAATGCAATGAAAACTGCAAAGTATCCGCAGGAGATGGTTCAGCTGAGTGGTTTTAAAAGAGGTTCTCCACCTGGGGCTTCCTTTAATACCATGGAAGCTATCTGAAGCTGATTGCAAGATCTTAATTGAGAGACTTTTTAGTTAAGAAGCTGGCCTACTAGGAGGTTGTCTTTTGCTGGCAAGTTACAACTCATAAGCTCAGTCCTATACAGCACTGTCTCTTATTGGTGTGTTATCTTTATTTTGCCCAAAAAAGTCATCAAAACAATAGACAGGTATTGTAATTTCTTTCTTTGGACTAGTAATGATGATAAGTTGAGGGGACTGAAAGTGAAATGGGAGGTTGTTTATCTACCAACGAAAGAAGGGGATCGGGATTGAAGCAGATATACCACTGGGCCTGTTTGGTTTGACTTTAGGGAAATGCCTTTGGAAGAAAGCAAATACCTTGGAGGTAAAGGGGTTTTCCGAAATGCTACACCATTTGGTAAATTGTAGTCTCAAATAGCATTGAAAGGCAATTTTAGCATAAATACTATTTGGCAAAACTTACATTACAAATGGGCTTTTGCTTTTATTTTTTTATTTAAATCTAAAAATCAAATTCGGCAGCCAACTAACCGCCAGCCCGCCGGCCAACTACTGGGTGGCCAGCAGCCAGATCAGGCCGCCTGAGGTCGCAACCTCAAGCGATGCCATTGCCGCTTGGAGGTGCAGAGGCCAGATCTGGCCGCTCGGTGGCTAGATCTAGCGGCCTGAGGTCGTGCGAACCCAGGCGGTGTGACCTCAGGCAACGCCGTTGCCACTTGGAGGCATGACCTTAGACACCTGAGGTCACAGAGGCTAGATCTGGTGGCCTGAGGTCGCGTGGACCCAAGCAACGTCGCCTGGTTCGCGCGGAACCAGGCAACACCGCCTTGGTCTGTGCGACCTCAGGCGACGCTACCTTGGTCCGCGTGACCTCAGGCAGTGTCGCCTGAGGTCTGCACGACCCAGGCGACACCGCTTGGGTCGTGGGTCACGTCACCCCCAGGCGGTGGTCACTGGAGACGCGCAACCCTCAGGCGACGGTGGCGGCTGCCGGAGAAGCCCAATGGGCGGGGAAGAAGAAGATGAACATGGAAGAAGATGGTTGGGAAGAAGAAGACGAAGGGGGAAGAAGAATGAATAGTGACGCGATGAAATTTTGCATTTGCCAAATGCCAAATGCCTAAAGCAGCCCCTCCCTAGCATTCAGCTTTGAGCATTGGGAATGCTCACATTTGGCAAATGAGCTTCCAAAAACATTTGCCAAACACAAAAAATTTGCCCCTTGGGCCCCTTGGGAAAGTCGAACCAAACGGGGCCTAAAGTTGTAGCCAAAGTTAATTTGGTTGCAATTGATTGAATCTGGATCCTTTTGGATAGCTTGTGTTAAAGCTTATTTCTTGAAGAATAATAGCATATGACAGGTTGCCTCTTCTGCTAATTCCTCTTATGTTTGGAGGAAATTGCTTAAGCTTAGACATAAGTTTAGACCTTTTATTCAATATGTAATTTGGGGTGGAAAGAACACTTTTCTGTCAAGGATCCACGGCATTGGTTGGGCACTCTTGGAAATCTTCAGAAGAAGGATTGTGCGTGATTCTGGTCTCCCTCTCCAAGCCAAAGTTGCTGATGTGATTGAAGATAGCTTATGGAACTAGCCTATTGCAAGATCAGATGATTCGGTATTGATTCAATCATCTTTGTGTGACTCTATCTATCAAGACAGCCTGATAAGGTCCATTAGACTATGTCATCTTCAAAGAAGCAAAGAAAGTGGAATGGTACAAGCTGATTTGTTCACCACTAACATACCAAAGCATAGACTCATATGCTGACTGGCCATTTTGAAAACACATTATCCACAAAGGATAGGATAAGAAAGTGTTTTCTTCTATGAATGAGTGTTGTGCTCTTTATGAATCTCACTTTGAGTCAAGTGGCCATCAATTAAGGAATGTGTGTTATCTAAATAAGTACAGCAGCAAGTTCATAGCAGATGCGTTGTTTGATCTCTACAGAGTTGGAATTAAGAACTGCAATGCGCTTAAAGGAATTGGAGAGGCCAACTGTTCCTGTTGTGATTTTCAAGTTAGCATGGTGTGCAACAATTACTCACATATGGGCTGCGAGGAATTAATAGATACATGAAGACTCTTATGTTGTTTCAAATAGTTATATTTTTTTTATTGTTTAGCATGATGTCATGTATAGGGTGATAAGAGACTAAGTGATACTGCTGCTTTCTCTCAACTATATCGTAGATAGAGGTTGTTGTAATTTTGTTGTTGCTGTGTTTGGGCTAATGCCATACTGCCCTAATCTATTTTGTGAATAAGAATGCTCACTTACTCAACAAAAAAAAAATGGCTCATATATTTTTTCTTTTTTGTTTATTAAGGTAGTTGATCTTTTTCTCTGACCAACTCAGAATTTGTGACAGCTAGATTCTTTGCTTGCCCTATCATAATTTCCAGCCAGAAAAGTACTCAGTAAAACACTTTAGAATCTAGTTGAAGGTAGGCCCACATTTACCCCCACCTAAAAAGGAGGTAGGAAAATGGTTGTTTGTGCCTCATCTGGTTTATCACCGGATAATAATTGTGGGAATTGGGTACCTAATCTTTTGCTTCAAGTAAGAAAATAAGTTCCCCTAGACTCTACAGACAATTGTTTGATGATTTTTTTTGGCCAGAGTTAGATGAGTTCAAATCGCCATTAACAGGCTTGACATTGAATCCTTCTCAAACATCAAAGAGGATGCTGTTAAATGCAAGTTCACTGATGTCCGATCACTAATTGTTATAAACATTGATGAAAATATCATGAAAGTGAGAGCAAAATATTTGTGCAAAGTTTTAAGTGACCCTGAAGGTGCATGAGGGCTAGAACTTAAAAATTCTTCGACAAGCAACTGCTTTGAATTAGTCGAGCAACTGGATAGTGGAACCCATCCACAGGGTGACATTATATAATAGCATCTATGTATTTCTAGAGCAAGAAAAATCGGCCAAGATAACAACATAAGCAAAATGTTTAAAAGTGCCCCTAAGGCACTTGCTTAAGGCCATCAGTTGTGCTTGGAAAACTTACTCAATTTTTAATGTGTTTTTACACTTAATAACTATTTTTAGTGGTCTTAACTAGTGCCTTTGAACCTCTCGTTACTAAGACCCATAACACAAATATACAAGCCAATAAGAGATTGACTCTATTTCGAATGGTTTCTGCTGTATATCAAAAGCTTTCCTTATCAATACTGGAAAAATGGGAATGCTACATGCAAGTATAGTTGCTTAACAAACCACTACCCTTTGTCACTGTGAGAAAGGGAGAGGGGAGAGAGAGAGGGAGAGAGATCACGAGGTTTTAACATAAAAAACACCATCAGAATTTTCAGTGCGAGTCATAACTCTCGCTCATTTTGAGTGAGGCCGTCATCTGTGCACCACAGGACAAGTTGGGAGAAGCAAGCCATGTCCCCCTCAGTCAACCACATCAGTGGTAAAAGCTTTGCTATTTATCATGCCATAATGCGACTAAACATATTCATGCCTATGCTCCAAGGTCATTTTAAACAGCAGTGTAACAAATTTTGCAAGTATCAGATCTGTCGATGTTCTAGTTCCAAGCATAGTGCTCTTGTCGTTCACAGTTGCCTTTCAGTATTTGCATAGAATGATTTCTATTTATTAAACTTGTTGATATGATTCCATCAAGAGCATTAAAAATTGTACCTCCTAGCCAATCAAAGAAACTAGATCTCCATCCTCAACTCAAAATCATCAATCCAAAAGATGAAATAGGGGATCATCAATCCACTTGTTATTTCTCGCTGGAGAAATCTTCTAAGGTGAAGAAACTATTAAATATTTCAATTTGGCTTTCCATGTTAGGAGATATTGCAACTTCTTTGCCATTCAAGAACAATATCTGCTAACAAATTTATGGTATAATACAAACATAACTGAGACATAAATCAGAAAGAGCAAATGTCAGAATGACTCACAGGTCGGAGGGCTATGCTAAATTCTTTCACTTCTCCATCCCGAAGAACTCTGATTAAGGCCGTTTCATTCGGCTTCTTCATGGATGCCAAATGATCAAATGTAATGCGCTCTCTGTTCCGGAAAGGAACTGCAATATGCATAGCGTAGAAAGAGCATTAGTTTCAACACCAGAAAAAGTACAAAAACAAAACTCAAAAACAAAACCATTAGAAAATTCCAGCGTCACAAAGACAGAAAGCCAGGTACTTGCGCCTAACTTTTACAAACTCAAAAACACTGAAATTGCTGAGATGCCAAAGAAAAAAAAATGCATGACCCATTGAGGGTGGCTACGAGTAAAGCCAGGGTGTTTATGAAATTAATACTATCCATATATTTTGACTAGCAAGAATTATATTTACACAAATATATTCACTGCTATTGCTATGATGGCAAACTACGGCTGAATGCTATAATTGTATAAACATACTTGTTCCATCATTTGCCACGGGCACACCATCAAATGCAAGGATGATATCATCCTTCTTGAGGATCCTATAAGCATCTGAAAGAGGGTTGATTTTGTTTACAAGAACTCCAGTCATTTCTGGTAGCATCCCGAAGTGGTTTCTCAGTTGAGAATTTTCAGTTGGCTGGCATGACAAGCCAAGGGAGCAAAATCCTGTGTATTCTCCACTTTCTTCAACACCAGATATGAAGTGTTTGATTACTGGAACCGGAATTATATATCTACAAACCATAAATAAAAAATTAGTGGAGAATTAAGAGAAATAATTTATGAGAATTACAAGAGAAAATACCTCCAAATAATGATTACAACTTCTTAGCAATTCCAACCACCTTAATTAACTATATTGACTTCTAGAAGTATGGTGACTTCAAAATGAATCCAAGCCAGAAAGAATTATCTGTTGAACACGCTCATATTCAATTGTTGAAATCTATAAATATGTGATTTTGAAGATATGCATACTTTATTCTATGGCATATAGTGATGATGATCTGCATGAAGTACTGATAGTGATATAGTTTTGTGACAGCAATTAAAAGAAAGGAATTCATTAAGTATCCACGTGCTGCCTTTCTAGGTACACAACCATGCATATGAAGCTAAAAGGAGTGCAATGGCCAAGGCAACTCTATAACGCAAATCTGAACACTCAGGTATATTATAAGAAGCTCATGCTAAGAAGTTGCACCATCCTTAATGTTGCAAAGAGTGATCTGCCAGCCAAGCCTCAGTACTAGAACTTTTTGCTTAAGTGAAGTCCGAGAAGGGTTTTTTGGCCAGAACAGTAGCCACAGGAACACTGGCAGGATACAAGAAGGTTGATGATTTGCTGTTGAGGTGATAGCTTTTTCCATCCACGAAACAGGACAGATATGCACATGATCGTTGAAGATAGAAGATAGCTTGAATCAACAACTCGAGCACATTTTGACTAGGATTCTCGATGCATGCTAGATAACAATCAAATTGGACAAAGAGGAATGACCGGTTTGAGTAAGTACATCCATTGATAAGCAAACAGCTGATTCTACTCAACTTAAATTGAAAGTGTCTAGGGGGAAGTCCAAAAAGAAATTATTCATGTATGATAGCTCTATAGAGAACACAAAGTGAGTCGATTGGAATTTAACAAGATAAAAAGGTTTAGCATAATTTTTAAGTTCTAAGTGTATGAGGAAGTTCTAACAGAATAAGTACCTACATGAGAAAGGAGGGAATAAAGCAAGGTCAGCACAATAGAAGTCTGGTATTTAGAGCGTGACCAATGTTCTCATCATAAAAGGAACAGAAGAACTCACCCAATATTCTCAGAACCGGTTAGGTTCTGGAAAGCCACACCGACAACTTTATCACCCATGAGAGCAGGGCCCCCACTATTTCCCGGGTTTATAGCTGCATCGATTTGGATTGCCATAAGTTGGGTTGCACCATGCGCATATTGAGTAGGCTCAACTCTGGAGACAACGCCTTTGGTTATGGAAATATTGTCCCCACCTACAGAGAGAAATAAGAGTTAATCTGTTACTCACTAATTGTGTAATATAGGTTGGGAATTGAGCCGCAAGTACCTTGAGGATACCCAACAACAGCTATAGCTTCTTGTAGAAATGGAATGTCTCCGAGCTCCAAGAAACGCATGCCCGCCCAGAATTCTTCACTGTCCACCCTCAGAATGGCCAAGTCACATTCATGACCAACAGACAGGACATGTGCCCTATACTTGTTAGGCGAACCATGCTTTCTCACGAGAACGAATGTATGGTCTGCAACTACATGAGCGTTGGTAACGATTCTTCTGCCAGGAATGACAAATCCTTCAGTTCAGTTAGCAGGGAAATAGGTTAGATTTTTAGATAGGGGAGACAACAATGATCAATTAGGAACGTGAGGAGGGGTACCCACCAGAACCCCAAGTCTCGCGAGGGGGCTTGTTCTGCCAGGGAAGCAAGTAGTTGGGGCTGCTGGAGACAGTGAAAATCTTGACCACCGAGTCCAATGCCGTTTCTATCCCCGAATATGCGGCGCTCTCGTCTACACTGGCAACACTCGAGAAGGACCGCGAGGCAGAAAACCGACCCGAAGCGGTATCGGCAGCGTTGGCGACACCACGGAGGTAATAGCTATAAGGGTCGGAACTAGAAGGAGGAGGAGGAGGAGGAGGAGGAGACAAGAACCTCCTGCAACAGCCTGCATCGCCATCGGACAGAGGCAGACGACTGAGACTCAGCAGCGACAAGGAAAGCCTGCGAACCCTCGCACTCGCAGCCGACCAGCTCGATATCATCATCTGTTTAGCCCGGGGTGGCAATGCCAAAAATATGCCTCGCCCTTCCACCTTACTACCAAGGGCGAGGCGACATCACTTCATGCCACCGGGGTTTTACCAAGTTCTACGAGCTGCTTGCTTCTCTACTGTTTCAGATAGCCGATGCCCCACCGGATGCTGAAACATCGCCCGAGTTCTTTATCACTGTAGAAATGGGTTCTCTGCGTACGAGAATTTGTGACAGCAAACCGGATGGTGAGAAGAAGTTATGGGGGAAGACGGGTTGCAGGACCCCGTGTTGAGACGGAGGACGGCGGCGGCGTAGACGGTGACCCCGCGGGGGGCTAAGGAAAAAGGTCGGTGACTTTAGGACCCGTAAGCTTAACCTAATGAAGTCCGGGCGGTGGAAACGAGACATTTTCCTCTTCAAATAAAAGTCCGTATCGCGAGAAAGCAAAATTACTCCTCTGAAAATTAGAAGAAGATAGGAACGAAGAATTGAAATGTAACCACCCGCCGTGGTGGTGGTTCCATTTGGACAGCTTCGACTTCATTTCACCTGAGAGTGCAGGTTTGAAGCTCGTGACACAAAGTTGCGAGAGAGGTGGCGTGAGGCATTGGTGACTTACCCAGTGGCATGTGTGTGGTGGGCTAAGCACGTGTCGCCCCGGTGATTTATCTCCATTGCCGCCGTGCGGGGGCCCCGAGTTATCAAAAAAAAAAAAAAAAAATGAAATGTAAGAATTCAATTTAGAAAAAAAAAAAAAAAACTCCCAATGGTTAATTAATGATAGGGTTAATACCCTTAAAAACTCCAAACTGGTACATCTGTGACAAATTTACCCCAAACTATTTTTTTGATCACTAAAAACCCAAAACTGGTACATATGTAACAAATCTACCCTCCGTTAACTTCCGTTCGATTTTGCCGTTAATTTTGCCGACGTGGTTCGACGTGGCAAGCCATGTGGAAATTCACAAGTTTAATACCGTTAAAAACCCCAAACCGGTATATTTATGATAAATTTACCCCAAACCGGTATATTTGTGACAAATTTACCCCAAACGGTATATTTATGACAAATTTACCCCAAGCAAGTATATTTATGAGAAATTTACTCTAAATTAATTTTTTCGATCATAAAAACCTAAATGGGTACACGTGCGGTACATTTACCCTCTTTCAATTTTTCCAAATTTGATTGAGTTGTGATTACCAATCAATTTTATTTTCTAGATTATTTTCTACGTGGCATTAACCTTACTAAAACATGTAATATAAGATTAAAACAATATGAACTTTTGATAGCTGCTTAATTTCATTTTATATTATTATGAAAATATTTAATGTGATCATTTCATTGATTCAAGTTAATGGAATTTGCTAATTTGGTTTCCAATTCGATATGTTTGAACGGTGAAAAAAAAATGTTATGCGTGGATTATTCACGTAAGATATTCAATTTAAATTAATCAATTGTGATCCTCACCGAGCCCTCACCGACCCTTTTTCTACAGCCAAAACAAGGGCCTGTAGCCCTTGTCTTTTTTTTTCCTTTCCTTTTTATTTATTTTTTATTTTTTAGAGAAAAAATAGGTTTTCTTTAATCTAATTCAATTAAGATGTTAGTTAAAAATTAGGATTTGAGCCTAAATGACATTGTTTTAATCTTATATTACATGTTTTAGTAAAGTTAATGCCACGTAGAAAATAATTCGGAAAATAAAATTGATTGGTAATCACAATTCGATCAAATTTGGGAAAATTGAAAGAGGGTAAATGTGCCGCACGTGTACCCATTTAGGTTTTTTATGATCGAAAAAATTAATTTAGAGTAAATTTCTCGTAAATATACTTGCTTAGGATAAATTTGTCATAAATATACCAGTTTGGGGTAAATTTGTCATAAATATACCAGTTTGGGGTTTTTAACGGTATTAAACTTGTGAATTTCCACATGGCTTGCCACGTCAGCAACCACGTCAGCAAAATTAACGGCAAAATCGAACGGAAGCTAACGGAGGGTAGATTTGTCACATATGTACCAGTTTGGGATTTTTGGTGGTCAAAAAAATAGTTTAGGGTAAATTTGTCACAGGTGTACCAGTTTGGGGTTTTTTAGGGTATTAACCCTTAATGATAAAAGGGGAAATAAATATTTTTAGTTTTATTTTAATTATTAATACAGAAGAGTGCGGAGAAAATGAGAAACAGTATGTTACTAAAGTCATACAATTCATGCAAAGAAATTTGCAGATTTTAAAGGCGTGATTGCGTTGAGGCGCGTGTTTATAGCGATGGGGGCCAACCATAACCATGTACACCCCACACCCCGCATGCAGGGCAGGGAAATTATCCCTAAAATCCTCATGTTTTTCAATTATTCACCAGATACCCCCTAGGAGCACCGAATAAAATCCTGAACTTCAAAAAATAAAAAAATAAAAAAAATAAAAAAATAACCTCAAAACGCTAGGAGGTAATTAACCTATGAAAATCTCCACTTCTGAATTAACCTCTAAACTTGAAAGAGACCCGAACTAATTTTAAAATGAGCTCGAATAATCTCGATCATGATACCTAAACCCTTACTAACTCCTTAATCCGAATGATCCTCAATGAAACTCTCAAATCATCTTGATATTATAAGTAATCCGTGATTAGTAAATACACCTTGAGTAATCTCTTAACCTCTAATTAACCTCAGAATCCAAATACCCTATAAAAAAAACCCTACACTTGCAATAACCCCTATATCCAAAATAGTACTTCAATAGTAATTGTGGGTTGAAAGTGAGGGTTATTGGAAGTGACCGACGTCCAAAAGGATTGCTATTTTCATTTTTTTGAATTTGCGAAATTAACATTTTAACTGAACATGCTTTGATTATTACAAAGATATTGAACTTTCACTTTAAGTCGAAAGCGCTGTGTGGGGGTCGATTTCAAGTTATAAAAAAACGATTTTTTTTGTTTAGAAACTTGGTTTAAGATCACTAGAAAAGCTTAAATTATGTCTATTGTGATGATAACAATAACCCAAAATTTTTATTTTGTCACAAAAAATCCTAAACTACATTTAATGTAACACCGATACCTCAAACTTTTCTTTTTTCGTATCATCAATGCAACAAATTTCTATTAATCTTTTTCCGATGTGGACACTAAATAGTTAAGTCCAAACAACAAATAAATGAATTTATCACATAGTTATCATCTTCTTATTCTCAAATGTTTATTGAAGAATTATCGATGATACAACCTTTGATCTATAAAAATCTTTCTTAAATAATTGCATGTCGTGCCAGGGGTCTATTTCTAAGAGGAGACGAGTGCGATGACGGGATTCTGAGTTGGCCATGAGTGCGGTACCCCCAATTTTCCATATATGTCCTGATATTTGATTCTCTCGGCCAAAGCAGATGATTGACAAGCAAATGATTGACAAAACTATAGAAAAAAATAATGATTGATGAATGTAGAATGATACTCTGTTTATTTAGCTTAACCGTTCCTCACTTTCAAATCCGGACACCCCCAAGCTAACGTTCGGAAATTTTTATGACTTGTTACATATACACCACATTGATTAAAGACTACACGCTACCAAGATCAACATGACACATACCTAATAAGCGATAATCATGCTATTTTTGTGGTAATTTTTGTGACTTTAAAGGTGACATAGCTTATTGACTTATGGACCTTGCTCAAAGTTCTTAGAATAATGCATATTCATCATAAGATATCTTCTCATGCCGACTCTTTTTTCCGGGTGAAAGAAAACTTATAGAGTAACTGACTATGGCAACTATATATATATATATATATATATATATATATATATATATATATATATATATATATATATATATTTGAGGTGCTAGAAATTTAGTTAAAAGTTGAGACTGGCCATACGATAGAGTTGCAATAAAACCTCTCTTTTCAAGTGCGCACCCCAAGTTAGGCATAACATAAATATCCCGGCACGATCAAATAGCATGGCCCATATGAACTATATTTGTGGTCCTTAAATAAATTTATATAATCTTTCCAAATACTACTAGTGATTTGTGGTCCTTAAATTTATATAGTTTTTACTTTTCTTTTTTTTTTTTACTCTTCCCACCACTCTCTTAGCTTGGACAGTGAGCAGCACGAGCCTATTATAATCCTGACCCAATATTAAACTAGATTTAACCCTTAATCTTTCTCAAATTCCACCTTAGCTAAGTTTGGAAGCGTTTTTTTTTTTTTTTTTTTTTTTTCCAGTCATGTCTTGTTGTAAGGTTATCACCACGTTTTTCCTTTTCTTATTAAATCGTATTTGATTGCTGGACAAGTAGTCCATCAGAAAATCGAAATTTAAATAATATTTTACTGGCTTTCATTATTGTTATCGTTTGGAAAAGAAGATAATTAGAATTGATAATTGATTCCATTGGTTATAATAATATACAACTAAACATTTTTACCAAAAGTGGGAAAATAAGTGCTTTAAGCATGCTAGGCGTTATTTCTACCCTCTAGATAACTAAATCTGTCATGTCCCGATCTCCAAGCCCATGCCTATCCCTGCTTGGTCGATAAAATAACGATGTCCCAAGACGCATTGTTGACCCATTCAATTTAATACGCATGTGGAAGCGAATAATAATCCCCAGACAATAACACAATATGATAGGAAAGTAGGGCTATAAATTTTCAAATTGAAACAACCACACTAGTATATATAACATAACCAATCATATATATACAATACGAACCAAGCCATGTATACACACACACACACACACACACACACACACACACACACACACACACATAAGGTTTGATAAACAGGGGGGTTTTCTTAATACTCCTAGTTATCATCCTCATCATTTTCCTCCACACTCCAGCTGGAGTCTACTGCTGAATACATTGGGGAGTTTGGTTCTTCGAGGGCAGGGTCCACTAGGTCTATCATCGAATCACCTGGAGGATTAGTAGTACCCTTTCCAAAAGCAACCTCCATCACATACAGAGGTATCTCACATTCCGGCACGGGGCCCTCTCTTTGTCCATTATGATACAGGTGATACCATGCCCTGTATTGATGGGGCACTTTTTTGGATAGACTCGCATCAACCCAGACTATAGTTTTCACCAGTTCGTATTGCAGTCCCTTGGGATGCCCATGGATCGGAATGCAGTTCTTTTGTTTTGTGATCTTCCTTGGTTGTCCAAAATGTTCAGGAGGAGCTGCCATCTATAAGCTCGAAATTGTTATCCCACAATGGAATGAGATGATGTCTCAGTAAGTTTAACCCCCTAAAACCTGATTAGGAAGAAAATACGCCTTAATGGCTGCCTAAGCACAACCACGAGTCAGAGGACTTACCTTGGCTTCAGTCTCTTCCTACATGTCAATTCAATATGCACTTCATTGAATCAAACAACAAATCAATTCACTACAACATATCGAATCATCGATTAATCGACTTAGTCGATTACATGTCATAGGACCATCCCATAGTCAATTCAGTCAATACTATCTATAAGTTTGATCTCATCAAGGACTGCTCACCCATAAGCTAAAAATAGATAGTAGCTTGCCTCAAAGGCTAATAAATAGTATACTGTTCATTCTCTAAGATGACATATTGAGCGATCGAGCTGCTCTAGTATACTAACAATGCTCACCAAAGCTGTGCAAACCTTACTTGCTCACTGAAGCTGTGTGATACTTAGGGTATACTACCACTCTAAGCTAAGGTATCAAGCTAATAGGCTGATACTGTATACCATTCTAATCCACCAATGATTTCTCAACTTTTATCATACCCGATAAAAAAACTCATGTGTGGGTACACGGTCGGCCTTAACCAAAATATAATATTTTCACTTTTGGATGTCCCACTAACTTTAACAATAAATAGATTTTTGGTGCTGTAGACTGAGACCTGGTAATTTTCCAATTAATTAACAAAATTATCAATTTTTGGGATAATTATCCATAATCACCAATCACACTCAAATTTCACAATCTGGTGCTCAATTAAATAAACAGAATGCACCACTGCAATCAGCACAAGATTCCAGTCACCGGCTATCCCAGTCTAATTTTTGAAAAACAAATAAGTAATTAAGATAATTACAAAAATTAATAAATAAATACCAATAAATAGCAAATAAACAAACTTAGGCCCGTAAAGCCTAATTAAAAGTCGAGACGAGCCCGGAAAATTTTCGAACTACTCTACATAAATACTAGAGCTTGTCTAGGCTCTAACTACACTACTCTAACCACCTAACATGCAACAACAATTAATTAAATTGCTAATTTAATCTAACTATCCACCTAAACCAAGCTTAGCCTAAACTAATCAACCCTTAAGCGCCATTAACTTACTAAGTAAGGATTAGTGAGTTAAACTCACTTGTTCGACAATCCGCTCGGATCAAACTGACGGGAACATGACGAGGGACGAGAAACTCCAAAGTGGGCTAGCCTTTTGGGGTTGGGAATGCACCGAAACGGGCCTAAACAACAACTTGAAACCCTGGAACTTAGCCTCTATTCAGTGCTGACCTTGGGGTCGAGAAGGGCTGCTCGATGATTGGATGGGGTGAAAACAGCGAGGCTGAACCGGCGGTGGCTACAGCAAGCTTGGCGGACAAAGGCAGTAGCGTACAGCGACGGAGGGAGCTCCGACAGTGGCCTGTTGGATGGCGAGACACTGCTGGACATGCGAATGACAGGGGTGAAGCAGTTGGGATGCGGCTGAAGCGGAGGGGCACGTGCAGGCGGGTAGTGGCGTCGTGGTGGTTTTGGCGGTGGTGTGCGACGGGCGAGAGGCTTCCACGGTTAGCTGGTTCTTCTCTGCAAGTTTTTGAAGTTCTCAAAGCACAATGAAGAAGAAGAAAGGTTGGTCGACGGCTTGAGGGGGAGAGGGGCAAGGGGACCACTTGGTCTCTCTTATCTCATCTCTTTGTCCCCCATGGAGGTCCCCACCAACACAGCTGGAATCCTTAGCCATTCTTAGCCACTCACACCCTTCTAGAAGCCTTAGAAATGGTCCACATGTCATGGGCAAGGGGGGCTACGAATTTCACTTGATTCCCTCTCAATTGGACTTCAAATGCTACTTGAATCAACTCAATTTGGCCTCTATAAATTCCAATATCAAGTCCTTGATCAAATTGGTATTTTTCCTCACCAATTGATCCTACTTGCATCCCAATTTCATGATAAAAAATGATCCTCTGAATTTTCTGGACAAAAACGACCCTACCACGACTTTTTCCCAAAAAGTCTCGGTTTGCAGAAAAATCTTTGGAAACTGATTCGACATTCCTAAAATGACCTGTGACATGACAGAACTTTCAATTTCTGAAATCGGATTCAAATTCACGGTTAATTTCAATCCGGCACGATTTTAGCATGATCTAGGCTACCAAGTAGCTTTCAGAATTTTTTGTGCAAATGACCCGTGGTCAATTTTTTTCCAACCATTATGAACCTTTTCGACACATTGGCGATTCTCGGTGGTCATGAAAATCTCAAGGTTCTGAATACGGACATAGGGTACCAAAACGACATAAAAGTCAATCTAGTGTCGATCGATGAGAATTTTGCAATTTAGTGGAATCGCCCACGTTTAACCACATATCTCGATCGAACCGACCTATCTCTGATCTCTAATCGATTTCTAACTGTGTCTTAATGATATTTGCCTATCAGCACGGTCGAGCAGCCGATTTCTGGTCGAATCTTCAAGTTTATTTACTTTAAAATCTCTTAATGACTTCCATAAATAGTCTAGTTATCTCACGAGTGATTAACTCTGAGAATAGCACTATAGGCGCGTCGATGAAAGGCCCGATTTATTGAATTGAAAATAAGATTGAAAATCCAGAATGTCACAACTCTTCCCCTTTTATAAAATTTCGTCATTGAAATTTAAACCATTATACACTTTGAACAAAAAGGTGGGAGTACAAACGTCTCATTGATTCTTCGCTCTCCTAGGTTGCTCTTTCATTGCCGTGGTGTTACCAGACAACTTTGATCAACGAAATGGTCTTTGTACCAGAATTTGCTTTTTTCGATCCATGATTTGAACCGGGCTTTCAACATACGACATTCGGTCGTCCACATCCAATTCCTTGAAATTAAGCACGTGGGTCGGGTCAGGCTCATACTTTCTCAACATCGACACGTGAAAGACGTCGTGCACTTGCACCAATCTCGGCGGCAACACAAGATGATACGCCAGGGTCCTGATTTTCTCAAGAATCTCAAACGGATCTACGTACCTTGGACTTAGTTTTCCTTTCTTGCCAAAGCGCGAAGTTCCCCTCATTGGTGATGTGACATTCTAGAATTTCACCTCTACTTTCAATTTAATAAATCGGGCATTTAATCGACGTGCCTATAGTGTTATTTTCAGAGCTAATCATTCGTGAGATAACTAGACTATTTAGGGAAGTCATTAAGAGATTTTAAGGCAAATGGACTTGAGGATTCGACCAAGAATCGGCTACTCGACCGTGCTCATATGCAAAGATCATTAAGGCACAGTTAAAAATTGATTAGAGATTACAGATAGGTCGGTTCGATTGAGATATGTGGTTAAACGTGGGTGATCCCACTAAATTGCAAAATTCTCATCGATCGGCGCTAGATTGATTTTTCTGTCATTTTGATACCCTATGTTCATATTTGAATCATCGGGATTTTTACGACCACCAAGAGTCGCCATTGTGTCGAAAGGGTTCATTGTGGCTCGAAGAAAATCAACCACGGGTCATTTGTACTAAAAAGTTCTGAAAGCTACCTGGTAGCTTAGGTCACGCTAAAATCGCACCGAATTGAAATTAACCACGAATTTGAATCCTATCTTAGAAATTAAAAGTCTTGTCATGTCACAAATCATTTTAGGAATGTCGACTCAGTCTTCGAAGATTTTTTCGCAAACCGAGACTTTTTGGAAAAAAGTCGTCATAGGGCCGTTTTTGTCCAGAAAATGGCAGGGACCATTTTTGATCGTACAATTGGGATGCAAGTAGGATCAATTGGTGAGGAAAAATACTGGTTTGATTGAGGGTTCGACAATTGAATTTATAGAGGCCAATTTGTTGATTCAAAGAAAGATTGAATGGAAATTGAACCTAAAGTCTTCAAAATTCGTGTGCCCCCATGGACCCAACATTTTGGACCTCTTCAAGGCTTCTAGAAGGGCCATATTGGGCTAAAAACTTGTTGTGGACACCGGCTAGGTTTGGTGGAGCCTTCAAGGGGGACAAAAGAGATAGAGATGAGCCATGTGGTCCCCTTGCCTCTTCCTCCCTCTCTCCTCTACCCTACTGTCGGCCAAGCCCTTTCTTCTTCTCCATTTTGTTGTTTGAAGTCTAGAAAAACATAGAGAAGACCGAGTAGCAAGCCAGCAACCCACCAAGACCCGTAGATGCCGTTTGCTACACGCCGGAGCCGCTCGCAATGCCATCGCTGGCCTGCGCATGCCTTGCTGCCTCTGCACGTCTAGCTATGTTGTCTTCACTCGTCCCTGCCTCCAGTAGGCTACCGAGGACGCTTGGGCTGCCGTAGACCACCACCGGAACTCCCACTGCCATCGCTTGGACCGGTTTAGCCCATCTTATCCCGTCTCCATTTTAACTAGGCTACCAGCCATCCATTTCAGCTTTCAACCAGCACCACATAGAGACAGAACCGAGTGGGTCTCGTGGCTGCTATCTTGGCCCATTTTGGGCCTTTCGGACCTCGGTTGGTAAGCCCGCTTTGGAGAAAGTTAATCCTCGCCGCGTCCCCGTCATTTTGAATCGAGCGGTTTGTTAATCAAGTGAGGTTAACTCACTAATCCTTGCTTAGTAAGTTAATGACGTTTAGGGATTGATTAGTTTAGACTAAGATTGGATTGGGTGAATAGTTAGAGTAGATTAGCAATTTAATTAATTGTGATTGCATGTTAGGTGGTTAGAGTAGTGTAGCTAGAGCCTAGATAAGCTCTGGAATTCATCTAGAGTAGTTTGAAAATTTTTTGGGCTCGTCTTGGCTTCCAATTAGACTTCTTCGGGCCCAAGTTGCATTTATGGTATTTCTTAATTAATTTCCATAATTATTTAATTAATTATTTATTTTCCGGAGATTAGACATGGGTAGTCGATGATCGGAATTTCGTGCTGATTGCAGTGGTGCATTCTATTTATTTAATTGAGTACCAGATCGTGAAAATTAACTATAATTGCCGTTTGTGAATAAAATGTGATTTTAGGAATTTATTCCTAAATTTCCTTAATTTCAATTATTGATTGAAAAATAACTGTGTGAGATTGTGAGTTGGGTCAAGAAAACCGTCGAAGTATGGCCGTGCCCGTTGAATTGTGATTTACTACCGAATTTGTAATCGATTGTGTCCACTAGGCCGTGATTTATCACCTAACATAGGCCGTGCCCATTGGGCCATGATTTACCACCGAACTTGGAATCGGTTGTGCCCATTGGCCATGATTACCACCTAATCTAGGTTGTACCCGTTGGGCAGTGATTCTTCGCTAAAGATTTAATAGGTTGTGCCCGTTGGGCCATGATTAAGAGTTGGGAACGAATAATTGAAATGCATGTTGGTCCTGTTGACATGTAATCGACTAGGTCAATTGATTGATGATTTGATCCGAGTTCCGAGTTTGATGTGATTTATTGATTGCGTAAATTGAACTGATTTGCAGGAAGAAAACTGAGGCCAAGGTAAGTCCTCTGACTCATAGTTGTGCTTAGGTAGCCCTTAGGGCGTATTTTCTTCCTAATCATGTCTTAGGGAGTTGAACTTGCTGAAACGTCGTCTCATCCCATTATAGGATAATATTTCAGGCCCATAAATGGCAGCCCTACTAGAACATTTTGGTTAGCCAAAGAAATTCATAGTACAGAGTTACCATATTCCGATACATGGGCACCCTGATGGACTAGAGTATGTGTTGGTGAAGTCCATAGTTTGGGTTGATGCGGGTTTACCCAAAAAGGTGCCCCATCAATACAGGGCATGGTATCGCCATTATCATAATGGTCAAAGAGAGGGCCCTGTATTAGAATCTGAGATACCTCTGTATGTGATGGAGGTTGCTTTTAGAAAGGGTATGGCAGACCCTAAGGATGATTTGGTGGTGGATGCGAAGGACCCTAAGCTTGATGATCCAGATTCTTCGGTGTACTTAGCAATAAGCTCCAATTGGAGTGTGGAAGAAGGAGAAATTGAGGATGATGATGAACTGTAGTGGTTTGGAAACCCCCACCCCTATTTGTAGACTTTGCTTTCTGATTGGCTTATGTAGGACCTGACTTGGGTAGTTGTATTGTAATATATACATTCTGGTTGTGATGTATATAAGTGTGGTTGTGGTTTTTAGGTTCGAAATTTGTGGCTCTACTTTCCTACCCCATTATTTTATTGTCTGGGGATTTTATATCTACTTCCGCATGCGTATTTAAAAGAATGTATCGGCGATGTGTTCTAGGATATCGCTATTATGTCGACTAAGCAAGGATGGGCACGGGCTCAGAGGACCATGATGTGACATTCCCGTTTAGTGGTATCAGAGTATGGTCGTTAGAGATTGGAGTGATAAGGTGCGATGGTTCATGGGATAGAAAGTAGGAAAGGCCTTTAAATTCATGACCGGTGCATGTCTATGATAGTTGATTAGTAGAGTTGTTAGTCGTGTGGATCGCTCAGCTTCTAATCCAGTGTGGATTTGGAAGACAGGTTTCAGTAAAAAGTTGAGCCATGAGTGATCAAGAACAGAGGACTCCTAGTAAAAGATCAATTAGGCCTATGACTCGGGGTAGGATGCCGACCAGTGTCGGTACCTGAGGAGGTCGAGGTAGGGCGCCAGCACAGGCTAGCGCGAGTGGAGTAGCACCACCTCTCGTTGGTGCTGGGGTAGCAGCCCCAACTGATTAGGGAACCACTGGGATCACCCAGGCCTTGGATGCGATGAGGGAATTGATGGGGCAACAGGCCTGGGATCAAGCTGCTGCCTCACCGTCGCTGTTGCAGCCGTCGCTCAAGCCGCCATTACTATTGCTATTGTCGCCCTATTGAGGCCATAGCCGCTGCCGCACCTATTGTTGTACCTGCCGTCGCTCCTGCTGAGGTTCCACTAGGGAATGTGGCCGTAGAGACACCGATCCACAAGTTGGTTGAACAGTTCTTAAAGCTAAACCTGCCTAGGTTCATGGGTACTGGAGATTCAGAGATCGCTTCTCTTTGGATTCGGGACATGGATAAGGCGTTTACACTTCTGAAGTGCAATGAAGAGGAGAAAGTGGTTTTAGCAGTGTACCAACTACAAGGTAATGCAAATATTTGGTGGTGAGCCGCCAAGGAGTCAGTGTTTCCGGAAGGTGTGGTTCCGTTGTGGGACGCCTTCCTCAGAGCCTTCAATGATCAGTACTTTTCAGGTAGCGCTCGAGAGCAAAAGATGGAGGAATTTCAGTGTCTTCGTCAAGGATCGATGTCTATTGACCAGTATGGGGTCAAATTCGCTGAACTTTCTCAGTACACGCTGAGATTAATTGAAGACCTTGAAGACAAGTTTGAAAATTCAAGAATGGTCTTCGATAAAAATTGATACAGCCGCTGGTGCCGTTCGATTTAAAGGATTACCAGAAGATATAAAATCAAGCCCAGCTACTAGAGAGGAGCCTGAATGAGTAAGCCGCCTCGTCTGGATCGAGGTTTAATTCGAATAGAGATGCGATCCGTCATGGGAAGAGGCCCATGACTTGAGGAAGATTCCAAGTTCTGCCTAAGAGGAAGGGTGGAATTGGAAAGACAGGGCCTAGCCAGAATGGCGTGTGTCGCTTGTGTGGAAGGCGACGTGGATCGGTCCCATGTAATTCTAGGCTGGGTACTTGCTTTGAGTGTGACCAGCCGAGTCACATAGCTAGAAACTATCCCAGAAGATAGGGGAGACCTCAACAGTTGCCACCACCACCACCACCTTGGGTCAAATCAAAGGTTTTGCGCCACAGAACGCACCACAAGGTGGATATCTAAGACCCCCGGTTCAAGGGACAGTCTATGCACTCACTAGAGGTCAGGTAGAGGACGCGCCTAATGTGATCATAGGTATGGTTTTGTTGAACGACCATCCTGTTTATGCTTTATTTGACCCAGGGGCAACTCATTCTTTTATTGTCGAGCAGTATGTTAAGCTGATAGGATTAAATCCTGTATTATTGGAGTTTGTTGTTAGCATATCTACACCATTGAAGGATGAGGTGTTATCTGCTTTGGGTTGTTCTGGTTGCAAGTTGGCGATTGATGAGCGAGAGGGGAAAATAAACTTGTTAGTCCTAGCCATGTATGACTTTGATTTGATAATTGGCATGGACTAGCTCACCAAGCAACGAGCTAAAATGGACTGCTATCGCAAGTCGATTAAGTTTAACCTGTTAAAAGGTGAGAGCTTCGAGTTTGTAGGGAACCGAGGAGGACCCTCAATTTCCTCAATCTTGTCGCAAGAGGCAACCTGTTTGTTAGACAGAGTTGTCAAGGTTACCTGGCGACTGTCGTGGATATGATAGTTGAGGAGCTGAAGATTGAAGGCATTTTAGTTGTGCAAGAATTTCCAGATATATTCTTGAAAGAGTTGCTAGGATTGCCGCCAGAGAGAGAAATTGAGTTCGTAATTGAGTTAGCACCTGGGATAGAGCCAATCTTTAAGGCTTCTTACTGGATAGCATTATTGGAGTAGTAGGAACTGAAGGTGCAGATGCAAGAGTTGTTGGATAAGGGATTCACACGTCCCAGTGCATTACCTTAGGGAGCACCAGTTCTATTCATAAAGAATAAGGATGATTCGTTGCGTTTGTGCATCGACTACTACCAACTCAATCAAGTGACAATCAAGAACAAGTATCCATTACCGAGGATCGATGACTTGTTTCATTAGTTACAAGGAGCGTCGGTATTTTCGAAAATCGACTTGACGACAGGATATCGTCAACTGAGGATTAGGAAAGAAGACATTCCAAAGTTAGCATTTCGTACTCGGTATGATCATTACGAGTTCACTGTGATGCCATTCGGGTTGATGAATGCTCTAACTGCTTTCACTAATTTGATGAACCGAGTATTCAAGGAATATCTGGATCAATTCGTGATTGTGTTCATTTATGATATTCTGGGGTATTCGAGAAGTGTTAAGGAGCATGGGAATCATTTGAGATTAGTGCTCCACACTTTAAAGATTCATCAACTGTATGCTAAGTTTAGCAAATGCAAGTTTTGATTGACTCGTGTTGCATTTTTGGGTCACATGATTTCAGGAGAAGGAATCTCCATGGACCCGTCCAAGATTGAAGCAGTTATCAACTGGCCAAAACCGACAACAATGACAGAGATTTGAAATTTTTTGGGTTTGGCAAATTACTACAAATGATTCGTGGAGGGATTTTCAGCTTTAGCATCGCCTTTGACAAGACTCCTGAAGAAAGAAGAGAAATTTATGTGGATAGACAAGTGCAAGTGTAGTTTCCAAGAGTTGAAGCAAAAGCTAACTACCGTACCTGTACTGACGATTTCATTTGGTCCTGGAGGATACGAGATCTATAGTGATGCGTCGTTCAAAGAAATGGGTTGTATGTTGATGCAATATGGCAAGGTTGCTGCATACGCCTCTTGTCAGTTGAGACCTCATGAACTGAACTACCCGACACATGACTTAGAATTCGCAGCTATCATTTTCACGTTGAAGATTTGGAGACATTACTTGTGTAGAGAAAGATTTCAGATCTTCACAGACCATCAAAGTCTCAAGTACCTATTCTCTCAAAAGGAGCTGAATATGAGATAGCGTCGATGGATGGAATTGCTGAAGGATTATGATTGTGATATTCTATATCACCCAGGAAAGGTGAATAAGTTCGCCGACGCTTTGAGCTGAAAGTCTTCAGTTGCTCACATGTTGGTTAAGGAGTGGAATCTACTCGAAAGAGCTCGAGATTCGGTTTTCAATTTGAGGTTGGCCACCTTTCTCATTTTATGGCCATTCTCAAGATTAAGCCGGATGTGCAGATCAGAATAAAACAACTTCAGCTGACAAACCCAAATGTTCAGAAGATTTTACAAGAGGATATTGAAGAGAGAAAAGCTGACTTTCAGGATTCTGATGATGGAACACTGAAGTTTTGAGGACGTCTGGTTGTACCTGACGATGAGAAGCTTAGAAAGGATATTTTATCAGAAGCTCATCATAGTAGTTACAGCATTCATCCTGGAAGTACCAAGATGTATCAGAATTTGCATCAACAGTATTGGTGGTTAGGTATGAAGGCGGACATCGCCAAGCATGTCGTCAAGTGTTTAACGTGTTAGCAGGTCAAAGCTCAGCATTGCAAGCTGGGAGGACTTTTGCAACCTCTTGAGATCCCAAAGTGGAAATAGGAGCATATCACGATGGATTTCGTGACTGGATTATCGAGGAGTCAGAGAGGTAATGATTTTATTTGGGTAGTAGTTGACAGGTTGACAAAGTCGGCTCACTTTATTGTAGTGTGAAAGGATCTTGACTTGGATATGCACGCTGAGTTGTATGTGTGCCAGATAGTTTGACTGCATGGAGTGCCAGTTACTATTACTTCAGATCGAAACCCAAGATTCACCCCCGCTTTTTGGAAGAGCTTGCAGAGTGCTTTAAGTACGAAGCTCCAATATAGTACAACATATCATCCTTAGATGGATGGCCAATCTGAGAGGACGATTCAGACCCTCGAAGACACGCTACAAGCTTGTGTACTGGATTTTAAAGGAAGTTGGGAGGAACAGCTTCATCTTGTGGAGTTTGCTTACAACAACAGTTATCAGCAGAGCATCCGGATGGCTCATTTCGAAACATTGAATGGCAAAGCGTGCAAAACACTCGTGTGTTTGGATGAAGTTGGAGAAAGAAAGATTCTAGGCTCAGAGTTGGTTCAGCAATTAGTGGATGCCGTCGCTGTGATCAAAAGTAGATTAAAGACCGCTCAGATTCATCAGAAAAGCTACGCAGATAAGCGTTGAAGGCTTTTGGAATTTCAAATTGGTGATTACGTTTTTCTAAAGGTGTCACCAATGAGAGGAACTTCGCGCTTTGGTAAGAAAGGAAAACTGAGTCCGAGGTACGTAGGTCCGTTTGAAATTCTTAAGAGAATCGGGACTTTGGCGTATTGTTTTGTGTTGTCATCAAGATTAGCGCAAGTGCATGACGTCTTTCACGTGTCGATGTTGAGGAAGCATGAGCTTGACCCAACCCACGTGCTTAATTTCGAGGAATTGGACGTGGATGACCAGTGTCATACGTTGAAAGCCCGGTTCAGATTGTGGACAGAAAAGAGCAAGTTCTGTGTACAAAGACCATCCCGTTGGTCAAAGTGGTTTGGCAACACCACGGTACTAAGAGAGCAACCTGGGAAATTGAAGAGTCGATGAGATGATTGTACCCCCACCTTTTTGCTTAAATATTGTAAAGGTTTAAATTTCGAGAACGGAATTTTTATAAGAGGGGAAGAGTTGTGACATTTTGGATTTTCAATCCTATTTTCAATTGAATAAATCGGGCCTTTCATTGATGCCCTTATAGTGCTATTCTCAGAGCTGATCACTCGTGAGATAACTAGACTATTTAGGGAAGTTATTAAGAGATTTTAAGGCAAATAGACTTGAGGATTCGACCAGGAATTGGCTGCTCGACCGTGCTCATCTACAGAGATCATTACAGCACAGTTAAAAATCAATTAGAGATTAGAGATAGGTCGGTTTGATTGAGATATATGGTTAAACGTGGATGATCCACTAAATTGCAAAATTCCCATCGATCGGCACTAAATTGATTTTTTTATCGTTTTGTTACCCTGTGTCCATATTAGAATCCTTGGGATTTTCACAAACACCAAGAATCACCATTGTGTCGAAGGGGTTCATTGTGACTTGAAGAAAATCGATCACGGGTCATTTGTACTAAAAAGTGCTGCAAGCTACTCGGTAGTTTAGGTCATGCTAAAATCGCGTCGGATTGAAATTAACCACGAATTTGAATATGATTTCAGAAATTGAAAGTTCTGTCATGTCACAAATCATTTTAGAAACGTCGACTCAGTCTCTAAAGATTTTTCTACAAATCGAGACTTTTTGGGAAAAAAGTCGTCATAGGGCCGTTTTTCTCCAGAAAATATCAAGGACTGTTTTTGATTGCGTAATTGGCATGCAAGTAGGATCAATTGGTGATGAAAATACCAATTTGATCGAGGGTTCGACAATTGAATTGATAAAGGCCAATTTGAGTTGATTCAAAGAAAGATTGAATGGAAATTGAACCCAAAGTCTTCAAAATTCGTGTGCCCCATGGACCCAACATTTTGGACATCTTCAAGGCTTTTAGAAGGGGCCTATTGGGCTGAAAACTTACTGTGGACAATACTAGGTTTGGTGGAGCCCTCAAAGGGGACAAAAGAGAGAGATGAGCCAAGTGGTCCCCTTGCCTCTTTCTCCCTCTCTCTCCTACCCTACCGTCGACCAGCCCCTTTCTTCTTCTCCATTTTGCCGTTTGAAGTCTAGAAAAACATAGAAGATCGAGCAGCAAGCCAGCAACCTGCCAAGACCTGCTGACGTTGTTTGCTGTCTGCTGGAGCCACTTGCAACACCATCGCTCACCCGCGCATGCCCCACCGCCTTTGCACGTCCAACCGCATCGTCTCCACTTGTCTCCGCCTCCAGTAAGCTACTGAGGACGCCTGGGCTGCCGTAGACCATTGCCGGAGCTCTCATTGCCACCACCTGAACCGGTTAAACCCATTTTAGCTCGTCTCCATTTCAACCGGGCCACCAGCCATCCATTTCATCTTTCAACGAGCATTGGACAGACAGAACCGAGTGGGTCCCGTGGCTGCTGTCTTGGCCCGTTTTGGTGCCTTCCGAACCTCGGTTGGCAAGCCCGCTTTGGAGAAAGTTGATCCTCATCGCGTTCTCGTCATTTGAATCGTGCGATTCGTTAATCAAGTGAGTTTAACTCACTAATCCTTTCTTAGTAAGTTAATGACATTTAGGGATTGATTAGTTTAGACTAAGATTGAATTAGGTGGATAGTTAGAGTAGATTAGCATTTAATTAATTGTGATTGCATGTTAGGTGGTTAGAGTAGTTTAATTAGAGCCTAGACAAGCTCTAGAGTTTATCTAGAGTAGTTCGGAAATTTTCCGGACTCGTCTCGGCTTCCAATTAGGTTTTTTGGTCCCAAGTCGTATTTATGATTTTTATTATTTAATTTCCATAATTAATTAATTAATTAATTATTTTCCAGATATTAGACCAGAGTAGCCAATGACTGGAATGAATTTTGTGCTAATTGCAATGGTGCATTTTGTTTATTTAATTGAGTACCAAATTGTGAAAATTGACTATGATTGCCGTTTGTGAATAAATCATGATTTTTGGAATTTATTCTTAAATTTTCTTAATTTTAGTTATTGATTGGAAAATAACCATGTGAGATTGTGAGTTGGATCAAGAAAATGGTCGAAGTATGGCTGTGCCCATTGGACTACAATTTACCACTGAATTCAAAATCGGTTGTGCCCACTAGTGTAACACCCTAAAACCCTCTTAAGGTCGCCAGAGTTATCCTTCATACTTCGCATCTCAGATTGAGCCATGAATTCTTAGGCTCTTTTTTTTTTTTTTTTACAAATGGTCCAAGCGCAACTTAATAGCGGAAGCATAACCACATCTCTCCAATTCTCCCTTCACATAACCAAAAGGGCAATGCACACTAACTAAACATCATAGGATAGCGAAACCGAGTCATTTTTATATACATATCTACAAGATGGATTCTTTTAGCGTAGGTACATATCAAAAGGAAAGCCAGCTCGTAGCTAACATGACTTATCTAAAAAAAAAAAAAAACAAAACCATCTACCCCTCTAACCGATCATACACAGACTAATCCATCTATCGGTCTCGACTCCGTTCAAAAAAAAATCTTAGCTCCTAGCTCCTAGCTCCCCCTCAGGCTCTACATGCACCCTGGTGCGTCGGATGGCTGTGGTGGTAGCATGCCTCGCATGATCCCGTCCCGGCGCACGTGGACGGAAATAAACTCTTGAAACACTGGGTCGTCCTCCAGGCCCACCTCATAACGTATCAACACTTGCACCCGGAAGAACGTCAACCTAGGGACGGATGGACAGTCGATCTCAGACACCTCCACCTCTAGGTCTGATGGAATACCATAAAAAGTGCCTGGCGGGACTGGCTGGAGCGGCATGGCTAGGCTGAAAGTTAGTCCCCAAAAAGGGGTGAGTATAACAACTCAGCAAATACATGATCCCTTTAGCTACTCATGCATCACACCAAAACAATCAAACATGTCATTGCATCACATAACCTCATCAAATATGTCATTTCATCATATAATATCAACAGGTGTATCTTTGCATCATATATCATTGTGAAATGCTCATGCATATGCCAATATCATGCATCACGCCATAGGTATTCTTTCATCCAGCATTCATTTCCAATGCTCATGCATATACCATGCACACATGTCTCTGAATACCTATGCACACATACCATGCATACATCTCATCCCATGCACGACTCAACCTCAAATTCACAACTTTTAATGTGCTTTTATTGCTCACACCCAATCTTGGTGAATGCAAAAGAAAAACAAACAACCCCCCGGGCATGTATTCGAAAATACAACCGGGCTTCCGGCATCCCCTACACTTCCTGACCGGGCATCTCGCACCCCAATTGGCATCACGAGGAATCCGCCGGCACACACCATCCGGGCTTCCGGCATCCCCTACGCTCCGGGCATCTCAACTCCGAGGCTATCCAGAATTACGCCCCCAGCGCCACTGGGCATTCGGCATTTTCACTCCCTGGCCGGGCATCCCGACACTCCCGGGGCATCATCGGCTCACACCATCCGATGGCCTTCTCATTTATCATGATTTACATACACATGCATGGTTCATGGCATATAATATGATGCTCACTCTTCATGACTATATGCAACGCCAAACATCATCACTCATGTGGCATGAAAATCACATAGGACAACTCCATTCATTTAGTTTCCATCCTTTTCTTTAAAACTCATAAAATTCAGCATGTATGGTTTTCTGAAAATGTTTCGATTAAATACCAAATGACTCTAAAAAATTGTAAGACTTACACACGTGACAGTCAAGACATAATGGCACACTTTCCATGAAGAATGCATGTTCTAAATGTCACCACATATGAAGATACAACTCAACCATTGCAGCACAACAACTTCGGACATAACAGCATTACACGGTTCCGGAATATCCCTAAATTAAATATCCAAACAACATCTAAAATCATAAAATTTTACCACATCACCATTAAGACATAAAGGCACAACTTTCATGAAGAACTCATGTCCAAACAATCCTCACACAAAAAGATATAAACTCGGCAATACCAATCACAGTTTCAGGCACTCCAGATTGTACAGCTTTGGAATTTCTTCAAATTAAATACCCAAACAACATTAAAAAATTATGAAATTTTCACCACGTGATAGCCAAGAGTTTAAAGTAGATTTCTCATGAAGACATTAACATCAGATTCGTCCTAGATGATTAGTTACAACAAACAAAAGCTTCTGTCCATAATACCGAACCGTCCAGAATCAACCCATCACCGAAATTTCACCCTTTGACCTACCTATCCTCCTTCTTTTCTCCTGAATTTTGGATATGTTCTAGTTTAACATGTTTTATTCAACTTTCATTTAGAAGTCAAAGTAAGATTTCCAAAAGAAAGTCACCTTATGATCGCCGTAACCTACTGACGTTCCACAAGACAGTCCAGATTCCATGTCTTTGAGAAATGATGTGTTTCACTAGGCTATACTTGTTAGATTGGTCTTAATTTTTAGTATGTTGTTCTTCAAGATGTTCCCTACAATTCTTATCAAGGAGTTGAAAAGAGATTTCCAGTAGAAAGTCATGTACAACAACCAAAGTCACCAAAGGTCGACATGCAAACCCAGAATTAGCCGGTTCCGTATAAAATGAGTTTTACCCCCCAAATTCATCCATTTTGCTTCAAATTTGAGTATCTTATAATTCAAGATGTGGGCTACAACTTTCATTTAGAAATCGAAGTCAGAATCTCACTCTAAAGTCACCTACAGATCATCACAAAATTCAGGTACAGAGAATCTACTCGAGAACAGCTTAACCTCTCTAGCCAAAACATATCCAAACTCCGGTTTTCATGCTCAATTCACACAAAATCAACTACCACACAGCCAACCATTCACAATACAGCATGCATGAGTAGTGCAAGGATCAAGGCTTGCCTCAAAATTCAACAAAATCAAGCGAAATTTGAGCGGCAAAGGACGGCGTCGCACGACCTCCTCTCTTCCTCCTCCTTCTTCTTCCTTCTCTTTTCTCCTCTCTCTCTCTCTCTCTCTCTCTCTCTTAGGCACGGTCGAAACCCCTCAAGAACCGGCCGAACCCCTTTTATTTCCCTCTAAACTATCATCATTATACATAATGATGATTTTCTCATGCAGATGGACACTTAGCACATGCTGGTGACACTTGGACAGCCACATGGACACCTCATTCTCCCTTGGCGTGCGCGTGGGGTGGCTCGGCCGAAGCCTCTCCATGGGCCCATAGGCCAGCCCACCAACTCCTTAAAGTCCACGCCATTCAACCCAATTTCAAGCCCAACCTAATTTAATTCTAATCCCACTTATATATATTTAACTACAAATGCTAACTTAGCCGTATAACATTACTACAATATCAATCAAGGGTAGTTCAATTGTAACCCATTAGTCCAATGACTAAAATCTAACAGTTCTTCCATCGATCGGCCACAGTCATCGCATACTCAAGGGTTGTCGAAATTCTTGGGTGCCACAACTAGGCCATGATTTACCGCCTAACATAGGCCGGGCCCATTAGGCCATGATTTACCATCGAATTTGGAATCGGTTGTGCCCATTGGGATGTGATTACCACCTAATCTAGGTTGTGCCCGTTGGGCAGTGATTCTTCGCTAAAAAATTAGTAGGCTATGCCCGTTAGGCCGTGATTAAGAGTTAGGAATGACTAATTGAAATGACCGCGTGTTGGTCCTGTTGATATGTAATCGACTAGGTCGGTTGATCAATGATTCAATCTGAGTTCCGGATTTGATGTGATTTATTGATTGTGTAAATTGAAATGATTTGCAAGAAGAAAACTGAGGCCAAGGTAAGTCCTTTGACTCATAGTTGTGCTTAGGTAGCCCTTAGGGCGTATTTTCTTCCTAATCATGTCTTAGGGAGTTGAACTTGCTGAGACGTCGTCTCACCCCATTGTAGGATAATATTTCAGGCCCATAAATGGCAGTCCTGCTAGAACATTTTGGTTAACCAAAGAAATTCACAGAACAAAGTTACCATATTCCGATACATGGGCACCCTGATGGACTAGAGCATGTGTCGGTGAAGTCCATAGTTTGGGTTGATGCGGGTTTACCCAAAAAGGTGCCCCATCAATACAGGGCATGGTATCGCCATTATCATAATGGTCAAAGAAAGGGCCTTGTACCAGAATATGAGATACCTCTGTATGTGATGGAGGTTGCTTTTGGAAAGGGGAAAGGGTACAACAGATCCTACAGATGGTTCGATGGTGGATGCAAGGACCCTAAGCTTGATGATCCAGATTCGTCGTTGTACTCTGTAGTAGGCTCTAGTTAGAGTGTGGAAGAAGGAGAAATCGAGGATGATGATGACCCGTAGTGGTTTGGAAACCCCCACCCCTGTTTGTAGACTTTGCTTTCTAATTGGCTTATGTAGGACTTGACTTGGGTTGTTGTATTGTAATATATACATTATGGTTGTGATGTATATAAGTGTGGTTGTGGTTTTCAGGTTCGAAATTTGTGGCCCTACTTTCCTATCCTATTGTTTTATTGTTTGGGGATTTTATATCCGCTTCCGCATGCGTATTTAAAAGAATGGATCGGCGATGCATCTTGGGACATTGCTATTATATCAACCAAGCAGGGATGGGCATGGGCTCGGAGAACCTGGACGTGACAGGTGACACCTTCAGAAAAACGTGATCACCAACTTGGAATTCCAATAGCCTTCGACGCTTATCTGCGTAACTTTTTTAGCGACTCTGAGTGGTCTTTAATCTGTTTCTGATCACTGCGACAACATCCATTGACTATTAAACCAACTCTGGATCTGTGATCTTTCTCTCTCCAACTTCATCGCAACACACGGGTGTTCTGCATTCTTTGCCATATAATGCTTCAAAAGGAGCCATGTGGATGCTTTGCTGATAACTGTTGTTGTAGGCAAACTCCATGAGATGAAGCTGTTCTTCCTAAGTTCCCTTGAAATCTAGTGCACAAGCTCGCAGCATGTCTTTGAGGGTCTGAATTGTCCTCTCAGACTGGCTATCCGTCTGAGGATGAAATGCCGTATTGTACTGCAGCTTTGTACCTAAAGCACTCTACAAGCTCTTACAAAAAGCAGCTGTGAATCTCGGGTCTCGATTCGAAGTTATCGTAACCGGCACTCCATCCATTCGAACTATCTGGCGCACGTATAACTCAGCGTGCCTATCCAAGTCAAGATTTTTTCATATTGCAATTAAGTGAGCCAACTTTGTCAACCTATCGACTACTATCCAAATAAAATCATTACCTCTCTTACTCTTTGGTAATTCGGTCATGAAATCCATCGTGATATGCTCCCATTTTCACTCTAGGATCTCGAGAGGTTGTAGAAGTTCTCCCAGCTTGCAATTTTGTTCTTTGACCTGCTGACACGTCAAACACTTGGTGACATGCTTGGCAATATCCGTCTTCATATCAGACCATCAATAGTGTTGATGCGAATTTTGATACATCTTGGTACTACTACAATGAATGCTGTAACTGCTACGATGATCTTCTGATAAAATATCCCTTCTAAGCTTCGCATCGTCAGGTACAATCAATCGTCCTCGAAACTTCAGTGTTCCATCGTCAGAAACCTGAAAGTCAGCTTTTCTCTCTTCAATATCCTCTTGCAAAATCTTTTGAATGTTGGGGTCTGTCGATTGAAGTAATTTAATCCTGATTTGCACCTCCGACTCAATTTTGAGGGTGGCCATAAGATGAGAAAGGTGGCATACCTCAATTTTGAAAATCGAATCTCGAGCTCTCTTGAGTGGATTCCACTTTTTAACCAGCAAGTGAGCAATTGAAGACTTTCGGCTCAAAGCGTTGGCGACCTTATTTGCTTTTCCTAGGTGATATAAAATATCACAATCATAATCTTTTAGAAGTTCCATCCATCGGCGTTGTCTCATATTCAACTCCTTATGAGAGAATAGGTACTCGAGACTCTGATGTTCCGTGAAGATCTGAAATCTTTCCCCACACAAATAATGTTTCCAAATCTTCAATGCGAAATGATTGGTGCGAGTTCTAAGTTATGTGTCGGGTAGTTCAATTCATGAGGTATCAACTGACGGGAGGCGTATGCAACAACTTTACCATATTGCATCAACACGCAACCCAGTCCTCTAAATGACGCATCGCTATAGATCTCGTACCCTCTAAGACCAGATGGAATCGTCAACACAGGTGCAGTAGTTTGCTTTTGCTTCAACTCTGGGAAACTACACTCGCACTTGTCTGTCCACACAAATTTCTCTTCTTTCTTCAGAAGTCTAGTCAAAGGTGACGCTAATGCTGAAAATCCCTCTACGAACCGTTTGGAGTAACCTGCCAAACCTAGGAAACTTCTGATCTCTGTTATGGTAGTCGGTCTCGCCAGTTAACCACCGCTTCGATAGTGGACGGATACACGAAGATTCCTTCGCTTGAAATCACGTGGCTTGGGAACGCAACACGAGTCAGCGAAAACTTGCATTTGCTAAACTTAGCATACAACTGATGAATCCTTAAGGTTTGGAGCACTAATCTCAAATGATTCTCGTGCTCCTCAGCACTTCTCGAATATACCAGAATATTATCGATGAACATGATCACAAACTGATCCAGATATTCTTTGAATACTCGATTTATCAAATCCATGAAAGCAGCTGGAGCATTCGTCAACTCGAACAGCATCAGAGTGAACTCATAATGACCATACCAAGTACGAAATGCTAACTTTGGAATGTCTTCTTTCCTGATCCTCAGCTGATAATATCCTGTCCTCAAGTCGATTTTTGAAATATCGACACTCCTTGTAACTAATCAAACAAGTCATTGATCCTCGGGAGTGGATACTTGTTCTTGATCATCACCTGATTGAGTTGGCGATAATCGATGCACAAGCGCAACGAACCATCCTTTTTCTTTACAAAGAGAACTGGTGCTCCCTAAGGTGATGCACTGGGACGTATGAATCCCTTATTCAACAACTCTTGCATCTGCGCCTTTAGTTTCTTCAACTCCAATAACGTCATCCGATAAGGAGCCTTAGAAATTGGCTCTGTCCCCGTTGCTAACTCAATCACGGACTCAATCTCTCTCACTAGCGGCAATCCCAGCAATTCCTTTGGAAATACATTTGGAAATTCTTACACAACTGAAATATCTTCGATCTTTAGCTCCTTAACTGTTGTATCCACGATAGTCACCAGGTAACCTTGACAACCTCCGTCTAACAAACGGGTTGCCTCTTGCGACGAGATTAGGGAAATCGAGGGTTTTCCTCGGTTCCCGACAAACTCGAAGCTCTCACCTTTAACGGGTTAAACAGAATTGCTTTGCGATAGTAGTCCATTTTAGCTCATTGCTTGGTGAGCCAGTCCATGCCAATTATCAAATCAAAGTGATACATGGCTAGGACTAACAAATCTATTTTCCCCTCTCACTCACCAATCGCTAACTTGCAACCAGAGTAACCCAATGCAGACAACACCTTATTCTTTAACGGTGTAGATATGCTAACAACAGACTCTAGTAACTCCAGACTTAATCCTATTAACTTAACAAATTGCTCGACAATAAAAGAATGAGTTGCTCCTGGGTCAAAAAAAGCATAAGCGACATAGTTGTTTAGTGAAACTGTACCTGTGATCACGTCAGACGCGTCCTCAGCTTGACCTCGAGTGATGGCGTAAATTGTTCCTTGAGCCAGGGGTTTGAGCTGTCTACCCTACGATGCGTTTTGAGGCGCATATCCCCTGATTTGTCCCAATGGTGGCAGCGAGAACTGCAGTTGTCCTCTTGGTCTCCTCGGACAACCTTTGGCCAAGTGACCCTGTTGGCCACATTCGAAGCAAGCGCCCATTCTTCAAGGGCATGGGTTCTAACCATGTCGCCTTCCACAAAAGCGACACAAATCATTCCTACTTGGCCCTAACTTGCCAACTCCACTGTCACACCCCGATCCTCGAGTTTGCGCATATCCCTCTTTGTCAATAAAAATTTTATGACTTCTCAGGACAAGCCGCTAACCCTTTCTTTTTAGTGCACATTCGGAAGCGAATAATAAATCCCCTGATAGTAATCATCTCTGGATAGAAAAGGAGGACAATAGATTTTCAAACAAACATGCTTTTAAACACACACCGAGTCAAATATAAAAGTCTACAACCACAAGACTTCAAATGATTGACTCTTAAAAAGAAACTGTCCTATCTGACCTACACTTCAGATCCCCTCAACTCAGCTTTAGGTCTTACACCCTACAGTCCTGAAAAATGAAGCCCACGACGAGGTGAGATATAAATCACAACGAGTTCATGCTCTAAACCTTGATTAGGAGGGTAATATGCTTAAGACGTCCTAATCACACAATCATACAATCACGGAGACTTACCTTGTCTCAGATCCTCCCTGCAGGTCAACACAGTTCATATCACAATCATGTGTATATAGCGAATTCACACACCAATCTGGAATGTTCAAACCAATCATTACTCACACGAGCAAGAATCACAATTTAGTTACTGCTCACACAAGCAAGAACTACTGATACATATCAAAGCAAGAACTATAAGTAAATCACTGCTCACATGAGCAAGAACTACCAATACACATCAAAGCAAGAATTACCGACACACGTTGATCCATCAATTCAACTCAACATGCATTCCAATTAATTAACTATTACTACCCACGTGAGTAGTTTTATCCAACACACGCTGGGGAAGAATAAAAATCCACCGACACACGCCAGGGAAGAGTAATAACTACCGACACACACTGGGGAAGAATAATAACTATTGACACACGCCGGGAAAAGGTAAAATCCACCGACACATGCCGGGGAAGAATAATAACTTTTAACGTCCATCAAGACACATTGGGGATGGGTTCTCTTAACTATTAACATCCACCAACATACGTTGGGGATGGATTCTCTTAACTCTCACACGATCATCAAGCATAAAATCTAGGCATATCACAAACCAACCATATATCATCAATTATGCACTTTCTAGCAATCAAAGCCTTAAGAATCATCACAAAATTAAAACCGGCCCTAATCGACAGAATAGGCCCACTTGCATGTCTCCAAGTTTAAATCCAGAAACCAAATCAAACGAGTTCAGAAAATTCCCACATTTGAATATGTTGTAAAAGACATATAAAAGAACATTTTTCATGAAGACACCTTAACCTAGATCCTTCTATATTCGGCCCAGTAAATTGCTCAATCTAGCACCAAAACTGGGTCTGTTTCCAGAAAGTTTGTTTTCCAAAATCAGTTTGGTTCAAGGTCCAAAACATGTCCGTTTGGTCTATAATTTGAGTATGTTAAACTAGAAGATATGAAAAATAACTTTTGTGAAGAAATCATTTTGAAAAATTTGAACCCTAAGAGTTGATAAATATCCCTAGAATCCTAAAAGGTCACCAGTTTCAGCGAAAACTGAGTTTCTGTTTGTAAATGACGGAGCTAATATCTCCTTCTTTTAAACCTCTAAAAATCTTGAGAAAAATATATGTTGTAGCTGAGGATGTATAAAACATTTTTCGCAAAGATATCAATGTCAAATTCATAACCCATTTCGATCTACAAAAATGGCAAATGGTGAGTGTCCAGGAATCAGTTCTGAAGAACAACCACTGAATTTGACCAAACCATCCTCAATGGTGCAAATCTCACTAATTAGGTTAACACTTATCCATTCTAAGGCTAATCTAACCATTCTAGATTATCACTAATATATACTTAAGCTATTCTAAACAACCCTTAGGCATAATTAATTTACTAAGTAATGTTTAGTGAGCAAACTCACCGGTTTTGTGTTCCGGTGAGTCCACGGCGACAGCAACGCCAAGGCAGACGATAAACCTCGAAGTGGTGACACCAACCAAGGTTGGGAAGGGTCCTAAACTGGGCCTTGAAGTCTCCAAATTCTTGTTTTCTTTAGCTTCTGTTCTTGGACCGAACTAGTTGGAACTAATGGCGGAAAGGGCTGGAAACGGCGAATGAGGGATAGCGGGCTGTAGGCGGTGGCTCTGGTGGCCATGACGGTGACTTACGGTGGCTAGGGGTCTTCGGGATAGCAGCTGGAGGCGCGACACAGGTGGGATGATCGCAGGATGGCAAGGACGACGGCACGGTGTGCGGCTAGACGTGCGACGCTTGGATGGGCGCGACATGGGCTCCGGTGGCCTTGGCGGGTGGCTAGACAGCAAGGGGGAAGGTTGGCTGCTTTCCTTTGGTTTCTCAAGCTTCTCTAGGTCCTCAATAATGGAGAAAGTAGCTGGGTTGAAGGAGAAGAAGGCTGCTGAAGAGGGGGACCCCAAAGTGGCTTCCAAGGGCTTCACACTTGTCTTTCTCTCCTCACTCATGCCCCCACCAGCCATGGCCCTCACCCTCAGCCATTTTCCACTCCTTAGCTTCCTCAAGAAGCTTGCCAAAAGGTCCAAAGGTTGAGCACCATGGGGGGCTACGAATTTTGGGCATCTCTCCTTCAATCCCTCATCAATTCCAATCAATTCTCACTCAAATCCATCCAATTGAAGCTCAAATAAATCCATCAAGGTGTCCTCATCCATCTCATGACTTTTCCCTGTCAATTGATCCAACTTGGCGGCCAAAGATGCGACCAAAAACTGTCCTCTGACTTTCTCGATAAAAAACGGCCTTACTTTGATTTTTTGCCAAAAATCTCGGTTTGCAGAAAAATCTTCTGAGGATGAGTCGACGTTCCTAAAATGAATTGTGACATGACAGAACTTTTAATTTCTGAAATCGGGTTTAAATTCACAGTTAATTTCAATCTGGTACGATTTGAGCGTGTCCTAATCTACTAGGTAGCTTTTAGGAAATTTCAGTGCAATTGACCCGTGGTTGATTATTTTCAAGCCACGACATAAATCTTCGACACATTGGCGACTTTCGATTGTCGTGAAAATCTCAAGATTTCAAATACGGACACAGGGTGTCCAAAATGACAGAAAAATCGGTTTAGTGTCGATCGACGAGAATATTGAAATCAGGTAGAATCACCCACGCTCTAATCACATACCTCAGTCGAATCGACCTATCACTATTCTTTGTTCGATTCTGACATGTCGTAATGACCCTTGCAAATTAACACGGTCGAATAGTTGATTCTTGATCGAGTTCTCAAGTCTATTGCGTTTAGATTCTTTAATAGCTTCATTTGATAGACTAGTTATCTTGTGAGTGATCAGCTCGGAGAATTAAGCTATAGGCGTGTCGATGGAAAGCCCGACTTATTTAATTGAAAACAGAATTAGAAATTTGGGATGTCACATCCACCCTACCTATTGGGCGAGATTTTAAATCTTCCTCTGGTCATGGGCCTCTTCCCGTGGCGAATTGCATCCTTGTTCGAGTTAAACCTCGATCCATACGAGGCAACTTGTTCGTTCAAACTCCTCTCCAGCAGTTGGGCTCAATTATATACCTCACAACAATCCTTTAAGTCGAATGGCACCAGCGGCTCCTTCAACTCATGTCAAAGTCCATTCTTGAACCTTCGTGCCTTATCTTTAGGGTCCTCAATTAGTCACGGAGCGTACTAAGAGAGCTCAGTGAATTTGACCTCATACTGGTCAACAGTCATCATCCCTTGGCGGAGACTCTTAAACTCTTCCATTTTTTGTTCTCGGGCACTACTCGAGAAATACTTCTCATTAAGAACTCTGAGGAAGGTGTCCCACAACGGGACCACACCTTTCGGAAACATCATCCCTTTGTCGGCTCTCCACCAAATATTTGCATTGTCTTGTAGTTGATACATTGCCGGAACCGTTTTCTCCTCATCGTTGCACTTCGGAAGTGCAAATGCCTTATCCATATCATGAATCCAAAGAGATGTAGTCTCTGGATCCTCGATACCCGTGAACCTTGGCGGGTTCAACTTCAAGAACTGTTCCACCAAGTTGTGAATAGGCCTCTCTCTCTACACTACCACATTCTCAAGATGAACTTCGGCGGGTGTAGCAATAGGTGCGACGGTGGGTGTGGCCTCAATGGTGGCGGCAACGGTAGCAGTAGTAGCGGTTGCAGCTGCAGCAACGGCGGCTTGATTCTGGGCCTGTTGCCTTATCAAGTCTCTCATAGCTTCAAGCGCTTGCATGATCCTTTCCATTTTG
This sequence comes from Eucalyptus erythrocorys, assembly GCA_014182555.1. NCBI lineage: Eukaryota > Viridiplantae > Streptophyta > Magnoliopsida > Myrtales > Myrtaceae > Eucalyptus > Eucalyptus erythrocorys. Next base: position 114,939 of record CM024605.1, on the reverse strand, counting down.
GGATCACTAGGGGTTGTTGCCCCAGCACCAACTGGAGGTGGTGCTACTCCACTCGTGCTAGCCTATGCTGGCGCTTTACCATGGCCTCCTCGGGTATCGACCCTTGTTGGCGTCCTACCCCGAGCTGCAGGCTTAACGGATCTCTTACTAGGAGTCCTTTGCTCCTAATCGCTCATGGCTCAACTTTCTATTGAAACCTATCTTCCAAATCCACACTGGAATAGAAGTTGAGTGATCCACACAACAAACAATTCCACCAATCAACTATCACAGACATGCACGGTCATTAATTTAAAGGCCATCCTACTAACTATCCCATAAACCATCGCACCTTATCACTCCAATCTCTAACGACCATGCTCTGATACCACTAAATGGGGATGTCACGTCCCGATCCTCTGAGCTCGTGCCCATCCCTGCTTGGTCGATAAAATAGCGATGTCCAGGACGCATCGCCGACCCATTCAATTTAATATGCATATGCAGAAGCGAATAATAATCCTCAAACAATAATACATTAGGATAGAAAAGCAGGGCCATAAATTTTCAAACTGAAACAACAACCACACTAGTATATATAACATAACCAGCCATATATATATATATATATATATATATATATATATATATAAGGTTTGACAAACAGGGGGGTTTTGTCAACACTCTTAGTCTTCATCCTCCTCATCATCTCCCTCCACACTCAAGCTGGAGTCTACTGCTGAATACACTGGAGAGTTTGGTTCTTTGAGGGCAGGTGTCGCGACCTAAAAATTCCAGGTGCACCACCTAAAGTTTTAGGTTAATGGTTCACTAAGCCTAGACTTAGCTTAGGCCCTCTCAAGCCTATAGCAATTCGCGACTTAATATTCAAATATTTAGCATGCAAATGATTATTATCTAAGAGTCGCCACTAATCGGTTTATAGTAGGTCGATTAGACACCTAAGTAAAATAACGGGAGAGTTATTTTACTCCTACGAACCAGAGACCGAGGGTACGGGGACTTGGTTACACTAGATTCCTCTAATGCCCTTTCGGTACCATTTCTTTTTTAAGTTTTCAAAAATGTTTTCTTGCAGGCAGCTTGGATTTATTTTAACTTAAACTAACTAGCATGCAGATGATGACCATGCAGATGCACAATCAATGAAATAACATTCAATGAACCAAAGTGTTAAAATTATAAGAAATTATAAACTATAACTTTTATTAAGGTCTATCCTCTAACAAAAAAATCATAAAAAGGCTAATAGAAATGTATGCCCTAAATATGTTTTTTAAATGACATGATATCTAATTTTATATTAATTAAATGTAATCTTAATTTAACCTAATGTGCATGGATTTATTTTTATGACATGCAAGATGCAATTTATGTGGCATAACTTGAACTGTCACTATATGTATGCAATCTAATTTATATGATCCTAGGTATGCATGTACTACATGATATGGGATGAATGACGTGGAATTTCTATATGCATGTTCTTTTATGATTTTTTTTTAACGATGATTCATTTTTTAATGCATATGTATGACCTACGCTAAATGCTGATGATATGAAATGAGATTAATTATAAATTAATCTATTAATTAACTAAGCAAATGAACTTTTTATTTTCTTTTATTTTTACCTTTTAACTAAATAACCTAATTTTCTAATATGCAAATTCTAATTAAGTAAACCTATTATGCAAACAAATTAACGTGCACTTTAAATGTTCCCTAGAAACTAAACCTAAACTCTATTATGCAAGTTAATGTAACATGTTCCTAATATTACCAAATAAACAAATTTTAGTTAAATGGATTTATTATGCAAATAAATTAATATGCATTTCATGACCTAATTTTGCTAGGAAAATATATTCTAATTAAATAACCTTATTATGTAGGCTAATTAATATGCAACTAATATTATTGTTGTTTTTTTAATCCTTTTTATTGAAATTTAAAACTGATAAAACCTTAATTAAACTATCTAAAAAAGGATAATTTTCTAATTCATTTTAGGATTAATTTGACTTAAAACCCTAATTTGTCTTAGAAAAACTATTGCTAAAAAATGAGGTAATTAAAATGAGCGAATACTATCTTAAACCCTACTTATGTATAAAGATTAGGTTTGACCCTAAACTAAAAAAATCTAAAGGTGCAATTCTAAAAATGTAATCCTAAAAAAATCTAATTTACTTAAACCTACATATCTAATTCACTAAACCTATATGCTCATGCAGGATTTTAATTTTTTGATTTTTTTATTTAAAATTCGGAATTAATAAAACCTTAATTAAACTATCTAAAGTAAATTCTAATCTATTTTAGGGATCAATTTAACTATATATTATCATTAAAGCTATTTTTAAAAAAAGTTAACGAGATGTGCCAACACTATTTGAAATTAGTTCTAACAAAAATCACTCATCTAGAAATTATAATTTTAGAAATAAAATTCTACTTTACTAAACCTAGAAAATGCAGTCTTGATTTATTAAACCTAAATGTTCTAATGCAATATTTAGATTTTTTTAAATTTTTTATGATTTTATGATTTTTATTTTTCTTTAAGGATAATAAATTTAAACAATCAAGAAGGATTAAAATAATCGAAAAAATAACCCGTCGTCTCACAGATCAAATTAATGACTATTATAACCCTAATTATCATGACAAAGAGATCAAAATAATTAAAAATCTGATCCGAAGTCTTACGGATCAAATTAATAATTATAATGATTTCACTATTAAAATCCTGCTAAAAAGTCCAACAATTAATATAATTAGAAAAATGGCCCGATGTCTCTCGGGTCAAATTAATAATTAAGATAATTCCGGACAAAATCCCTGTGGATAATGCCTACAAAACTCACAAATATTAACATTCAATATTGCAACTTAAATAAACTTAAAAGTATAGACAAAATAAAGTAAATAAAAAAAACTACGTAATATAGTTTTCTTTCTTTTCTTTTATCTTTTTCTTCTTTTTCTTCAGTCACGTGTGGCGGTGGGCCTCTAGGTCACCGGGGAACGGCACGTCATCGGATCGGCAGGGAGCTCCGGCGAAGGGCGGCCGCAGGCGAATCGGCGCATTGGTAGGGATTGGGCTCGATCTGCAGGCGGATCGGCGCGACTGATTTGGCACGGCGGCCTTCGAGTCTCGAGCTGAGGACTCTAGGTGTCGTGGGTGGCCGCTGTGAGGGCGAACGGTGGCATCGGGGTCGGCGGTCCAATCGCCGGAGGCGCGAGGCCGAGGCGGAGATGGTGGGTTCGCGGGCGAGGGTCTCGGTGAGATGGGACACCGACGACTTCACAGGTCTGGCTCTGAATCTACTGGCCCCGCGGGTCAGCAGCAAGTTGGGGGCGAGATCGGCGCTCCGGTGCGGTAGATCGGGCTCCGAGCGGGTGCAGGGACTGAGCAGAGGGCGGTGATGGCGCGGCGAGAGGGAGGCGCAGCAGTGCGAGCGCGGCTGCGCGGGCACGATCGTCGGAGGCAGCAGGCGGAGGCGTCGGCACAAGCGTGTGGGGGGTGCGTCGGTGAGGAGAGTTCCACGGAGAAGAAGCACAGTAAATTTGCTTTTTACTGTGTCTTCTCTCTCTTCTGCTGGCTTGTACTTTTTGCTTCTGCTTTTTTTGCTTTTTTTTTTTTTTTTTATCGAAAAGCAACCCCCCTGTCTCCCTCACGTCTCTTCTCTGCTTCTTTTTTCTTTGACTTTTCTTCAAGCTTTTCCTCTCTCTCTCTCTCTCTCTCTCTCTCTCTCTCTCTCTCTCTCTCTCTCTCAGATCCCACGGACGGCCCTCCCATTTTCTATTTTTTCTTTCTTCCCTCTCCTCACGTCACATTCACTTTACCTTCTGTACTTCTTCTCTTTGCTTATTTTTTTTCTCTTGTGAACGAATTGAAGCCCCCCCTTTTGGCGAAGCCGTACCCCCATATTTATATCCAAAAATGAATCAGTCTGTTTCTCAGATATATCAACCTAACTGTTAAAGATAACTCAAAATATTAAAGATAAAGCTTCCTTAACCAACTTAAAAACCTTTCGAAATCTCTATCCACAACAAAATTTTAGATTATCCCTCATCCTCCTTAATATTCCCAATGATTTTATCATCTATTGATAAAGATAAGATTACAATGCGATTTTCTTAATTTTCAAAAATCATAATATCGCATCAAATCTTAATTTTTCACAAGATAATTAATTAAACATAACGATGGGCTTGGGTTAATTTTTTCTTCGTGGGCCTAGCCCGGCCTACCGAACTAGAGCTAGAAATATTAATTCGAAACATTCCACCACCGGCCTAGTAAAAATGCAAAACATGTAAATTAAAAATAAATGCACCTAAGTCTATGTGTTATGCAATTAATTAATAATTTTAATGACTGAATGGATAGTAAAAATTTAGGTGTCAACAGCTGCCCCTCTTTGAAGGCGAGCTCATAGAGGTTGCTTTCAAAAACAAATTGAGACCTAAATTTTTACCATGAATTCCATTTTAAAATGCAATTTACATGATGCATGGAAATGCCAATACAAATGCATGATGCAAAAGGAAAGAACGTACCTACAATTACTTACCAATCAGTGCGGTAAAGCATGTTGAGGTACATGATAAATCTTCCTTACTAAGAAGAACATTCACATCCAGAGTGAAATGCTCAAAAAAAGAATTAAGACATCTAGATCCTGAGATGTCAAAGATGAATCTACCTGGAATAACTTACCTTCAATGAGGGTAGAGTAACTCAAGATAGATTGGTGTTACAAGTCCAGGACCTGTACCATTCTACGGTCGCCCAAAATAGTAACATGACCTTACAAGAGAATGCTTTCCCAGGACCCGTACCATTCTATGGTCGCCCGGTATAGCATTGTTTGGTTGTGTCTAGGACCCGTACCATTCTACGGTCACCTAAACGGGGATTTACCTTCCAAGACCTGTACCATTCTACGGTCACTTGAATAGGGAAATAAATGTTGTCTAGGACCTGTACCATTCTACGGTCACCTAAACTAAAAAGGATTTTCCAAGACCCGTACCATTCTACGGTCGCCTGAAATGGTGTCTAGGACCCGTACCATTCTACGGTTGCCTAAACTAAGATTCATCTTCAGGACCCATATCATTCTACGGTCGCTTGAATAGGTGTTGTCTAGGACCCGTACCATTCTACGGTCGCTTAAACTAAAAAAGAATTTTCAGGACCCGTACCATTCTACGGTTGCCTGAAATGGTGTCTAGGACCGGTACCATTCTACAGTCGCCTAAACTAAGATTCTTTTTCAGGACCCGTACCATTTTACGGAAGCCTGAATGAGGAAATAGGTGTTGTCTAGGACCCGTACCATTCTACGGTCGCCTAAATGGGGTCTTACCTTCCAGGACTTGTACCGTTCTACGGTCGCCTGAATAGGGAGATAAATGTTTGGGGGACAACTCAATCGAGTGTCAATGTAAAGGACTCTGGGCTACGAAAGCACGCCAGGTCGATAAAAGAAAACCAGGCTATGGAAGCACGCTGGTTCAATAAATGAACACCGGGCTACGAAAGCACGCCGGGTCGATAAAGATGGACTCTGGGCTACAAAAGCACGCCAGGTCAGGAACTGGGACACTGGGCTACGAAAGCACGTCGGGTCAATATAAAAGACACCGGGCTACGGAAGCACGCCGGGTCAATGAAAATGGACAGCTGGACTGAGTCAAGTGTCTATGCATTTGAGAGAGAATACTTGCACAATGACAAGTATTTAGAGTATGGATAGAGATATACTTACCTGATGATATCTCTGATCTTCGGGGATATGTCTCCTGCAAAGCATGGTCATAGGAGAGATAACATGCATTCTCAAACATGCATTAATTCAAGTGAGGTTCATGCAAAGCATGGTCATAGGAGAGGTAACATGCATTCACAGACATGCATTAATTCAAGTGAGGTTCATGTGCGATGAATTCCTAATTCCCATTGGGGATGATTCCAATCTGAACATATGAGTGTTATGGATATGTCAAATGAGAGACTCCTCAGTCTGAAAGGACTTTTCACTCATCCTCATCCAAAATGGCCATTTCATCCTGACCTTTGATGCAGGATTTTTAACAGTCACTCTATCTCACTATCATCATGCCAAACAAGGGTCTGAGCAATCTTGCAAATTGTACGACCTTACCAATCTGAGAGGTCTTTAACAAGGACCGTAATGTGGGCTTGGTGAATGGCTTAACAAAGAGGACTTTTTGAGTCGAGGCTATAAAAAATGACATTTCACAATTGTCTTGGGGTTTACAAGTCAAGAATCATACGAAATGAAGTAGGAACTATTTTACTCGCACTTCTTCGAATGATACCTTCACACATATGAACTTTTACGTTAATTCAAGTGCCATAATCTGAAGAGACTTTGCAAAGGATGTAACATAGGCTTGGTTTATGGGTTGAGAAACGAAAGGATCGTTAGGCTCAAAAAGTGTTTAGGGGTTCAAAGTTGGTGATCATCTTGACACTTCCACCAATTTTCTTCTCCATCATCGAGAATTTTTCATATCACAACTCCACTGATTGCAACATCTCAGCATTTGAGTTTTTTTTAGTACCACATGATTGGAGGGTACGACTTCAACCAATGTTTGATTTTTTTTTTTTGTGGGCATTGGCCTTACTTTTACCAGGCACACTGCTTTTTTATGCCCATTTTTTTTACTCACTTTCTTTGGACTCACACAGCCTTTATTTTTCATCAGCATTCTAAGCCATGTTTCTTGAATGATTTTTTGTCTTGGCCCAGTGTGAGGGATGATCACCAACTGGGTTTAATGTGAAATGAATTTATAGGCTCAAAGGGGCTAAGCAATGGATAAAAGTGTGTAGGATAGAGAAAGAAATTCTCTTCATCATCCTAAGACACTTCAATTATCGTATAAGTTACACTGCAAAAGCAATATTCGAAGATTGATGCAAGTGTAAGTAAGAAAATTCCTATCATTCATTTCAAATTTGGTCTCAGTGCAAGATGATTCTTGACGGGGATAATTTAAAAAGCTCTTCATGTGTGTGGGCTCAAAGGGGTACACAATGGGTATACCTGTAGTGTTTTGGGTAGAAGAAGAAATTGCTTTTCATTACCTCAGTTGACATACCCTTTGCAAGATCGCCCTTTTCCTTATGAGCATGGAATTTCTCACACAACTCTCCGGAGATTAGTGTATGGAATAAGGCTTGCCTTTCGTCATTCCAAAATATCTCATTTGACACATTTAATTAATCTCACATAGTTCATCAGGAAAGACATGCAAGATTTGTGACAGGTTTCGACCATTGAATTTGCAGCTTAATGAGGCAATGCTTACAGTTCAAAATATGATACAACAAATTCAATCATGGATAATACTTTTGATTGCATCAGAATTGGAGTGGGAAAATCATGAACATTCATTTATGCTAGGATGGCACCTTTAGAAAGTACCTTCCTTACCACATATGATCTATAATTTGGAGCAAACTTGCCCCCAGAATCTTTTGTTGGAGAATGATGGGCCTCTTTTACTTGCCCCAAATTTTCATTGCAAGCACTCTCTAAGCCTATTGATTGCAATCCAAATTTATGATTATTGAATCTTGATATGCTATTTTTAGATTTCTCGTCATAACAAGTTAAAACTATGCTCTGAGACAAGAAGTAAATGAGTGAGACAAACAAACAAGTTTAATCTGTTACAAGTTTTGGGAAAATTTTTAGCAATGAAATGCTTTTGTTTTTGAAAAAAACTTTTGGGAGGAAGCATGAAAGTCCAATCCACAGGATTTCTCCGTGGATGATATTTTTTCATAGTTGGATATCGTCATTGGACTGGTTTGGTATACCTCGTCATGTCCTCAAAATTGGAAATAAAATGTGTAATTTCATTGAATAAAATCAAATGAATTACATTATTGGAATTGAAATTGCGATTCCTAATCCCTAAAAAGAGAGTAAAAGAAGAAATCAAAAACAACTCCTAGCAAGTGAAAGCGATTCCTAAAAAGCAATAAGAAATCCTAGAAAGCAATGAAACTTCCCGCACGGGGGAATGTGCAAAAGTAAGATTACTCTTGCGGGCCTATGTCTTTCGAAGGTCCTTTGTCAGTAGCTCCTATGAATGCATCATCAAATAGGCTTGTGATTCCTTCCAATGCACCATCAGGGTTCTCTGTCTCCAGGGGTGTCGGATCATCCATGCCACCCCATCCATCTGGGACTATGCTGCGAGGGTCGTTGTAAAAGCTGGGAAGAGCTGAATACTTTACCAGATAGTCAAATTTGCCGCTTGGTTGCCCCAAAGTGTCTATCACTTCTGCATCATCTTGCATCCTCATCGTAGGACCAGGGAATGTCTCACGCATGCTTGGGGGTAGTGAGTCTTGCCTCCCTTGTCTTTGATTAGGTGTCGGGTTCCGCCCTTCTTGTCTTCGTTCTCTGTCTCGGGAAGAAGAGGTGCAAGATTTAAATCGCTCGAAGGGATTGGATTTCAGTTGTCAAGAGTTGCATAGAGATGAGCAACTGTTGGAGTTGGTCTTCCATACGATCACGCACTTCAGTCTGGTCGGTCATTTTTGCTCTCGATTGTGGAGGATCCATTATCACCTAATTTGTAAAAGAGATGATGTAAGAACCAATTATAATGTTGGAAAATGGTCCATGGCAACGATCTAAACGCCTCATTTCATTCGGAATCTGAAACAAATTCCTAACAACGAACTAAGAATTGAAATTCATGTTCCTAAACATTGCACTAAAAATTAACAATACTGAATTCAAAATCCCTAAACATTGAACTAGGAAACTAAAACATCCTACTTTATATGCTTTCGGGAACCCAGTGCTCTGCAAAGCTTCTTATTTTTAGCTTCGAGCATTTCCACTTTCCGCTTAAGATGCTCAATTTGTGCTCGTTGAGTGGGCTTCTCGGTCACATCAGGGACAACTGGACGCAATGCGGCAGGAATCCGGTGTTGTTGGATGTAGAGCGTCGATGCATGGTGAATCTCTTCCTAGCCTTTCAGTCTCTTGGGCACCAAAATCTTCTCCAGGTGGCATTCACTCCACGCAGTAATAACCATCCAAATCTCGTGGAAGTAATCGTAATCCTTACGTACAAAATGAACTTGGAACAATTTTGTCTTGAGGGGCAGGGGAATTTCTTGAAGAGCTCTGTACTGACGGGCCACCCTATACGGGTAATAAGAAGTAACACCAGAAAGGCCCAGCAACGGAATTGGCTCGTCATACTTGTGAGAAAAGCGAGCTTCCTCGATGTGGAGCCACTTAGTATGCCATAAGAATGCCTTAGGATCGGGGTTTGTCAAAAAATTAATCCAACGGGCATACTGTTTATGTGGGGAAAAAATTCTAGGACCACAAATTTTTGTATGGGATGCCGAGAATCATCTATCCTGAATTGTTTCATAAGATGCCCAAACCCTCTTATGTGGGAGAAAAACCATATTTGCAAAAGTTCAGGGAGGGCACGCATTGTCTTTTCCTCATTTTGTTTGAAACGGGTTAATGACAAAAATATTTTGGCTAAAATCATATTCACATAATTCAACCCGTCGCAAACCCGATTAACCACCCATGAAATTGCAGGATTAATGGCATTTTTTCGATAAGGAAAAACGATTAGCCCAAAAAATACTAACATGAAAATCCTGACTTTTGAGATTATTGGTTGGTTTGTAAAACACTTTTCCAAAAAAGACAATGGACATGCATAGCAATTGGCTTTGACAACCTTTCTTACCGCTTCGGCTTCTATTTTTAAAAATTGAGATAATTCAGAGATAGAATCTATACCGATAGGCGGCCTAACAAGTTCCTTTTCCAGGAACATTCCAATGGCAATACTATACTCTTCTAGTGTCGGCGTCAACTCAAACTTACCAAAGATAAATGTGGAAGTCTGTGGACACCAGAAGTGAGGGAGTGCCTGTGTCACACTAGAATGGATGTTGATCTCTAACAGCGGGAGAAGCCGGGCGATTCTAGCTTTCACATATCTCTGGCCATCCTGATCCAATTGGTCCAGCCACATTTTGAGCTCTTTTTTGGTAGTGGAAATGAATTGTACGTCGGTCTTCCCCATCGCATATAAAATAAGACTAACGACGAAACCTAATTGTCATGGACCAACAAAATTATAAGTAAATAAGTTGCAGAGAATTTAGACAACTTACTTTCACCATAAAAGGGATGACAATCACATAGACACACACATGAAATGTGAGGTTCGATTTCTATCTAGATGGCTTAACAAAGTGGAGCTAAGAGGATGATCTGACCGTTGCAATCTCGCATTAACGCATCAGGTCCTCCTAACTTCGGCTCAGTCGAATGAAATGCCCAATAATCACGCAGCCTCGCGGATATGGACAAATACATTCGACACCATGAAAGAAATTTCGGGGAAGAGAAGGTCAACCTCTACATAGTAGTCTCGCTTTGGAGAAAGTACCCTTCTCAACACCATCCTAAAAATCCTATCGCGGCCCGGGTCCAACCGCAGGTTGTGTGTGTAATAGTGTAGTGCTAAAAATAATACAACATGCACAATAGTTTAATTACAAACAACGCTTCAATAGTTTAAACTCAAGCATTCATCCTTAACTCCAACCTGCAAGACAAGGATTAGCAAAGACTACTCCCTTTATACCTCCCATCTACAACAACATTTAACACTCAAATCAGGGGCGTACCTGGTATCTTCACTGCCAATCAAAAACATTTTAAAAGAAAAAGAAAAATTGGTCTAAGTCCACTAAATGTTTTAATACACATTCCCCAGTAGAGTCGTCAAACTGTCGCGACCTAAAAATTCCAGGTGCACCACCTAAAGTTTTAGGTTAATGGTTCGCTAAGCCTAGACTTAGCTTGTGGCATCCAAGAAATTCGACAACCCTCGAGGATGTGATGACTGTGGCCAATCGATAGAGACACTGATAGACTTTAGTCGGTGGATTAATAAGTTACAATTGAGCCAAAAGCCGAGCATTCGATGAACTATGGTTTTGTAGGCTCATGTATGACTAAGTCTGGATTGAAAAAGGGATTGAGAGGGATTTCTATACCTAACTGTGTGTCCTACGAAATTAAATTACCCTTGATTGACATTGTAGTCATGTTATATGGCTAAGTTAGTATTTATAGTTAACTATATATAAGTTAGAATTAGAAATTAAATTAGGAAATGGGCTTAAGGACTTGGGCCAAGTGGAATCGGACTCAAGGGGGAATGGATTTGGGCCGGCCAAGCAAGCCCATGGAGAGCTCGGCCGAAGCCTCCCACGCACGCCAAGGGGGTGGCCGAGAGAGTCCATGTGGTGTCCATGTGGCTTACGCCTTGTGCAAGTGTCTTCAAGTCTTGCCAAGTGTTAAGCTGCATGAAAATTCATCGTTAAACCCAAATGATGAAGGCTTAAGGAACTATAAAAAAGAGGGAATGGCCGGTGGTGAGGGGTCTTCGACCGGCTGAAGTGAGAGAGAGAGGGAAAGGCAAAAATCAGAGGAAAAGAAGAATAAGGCGAAGCCGAGCCGCCCGTGAGCTGTCGCCGTGTCCTTGCCGCCCATTTCTTCGCACGTTTAGCTGAATTCTAAGGCAAGATTGGTCTCTCAACTACTCATGCATGCTGTGATGTTGATGTGGTGTTGTCTCATGGTGAAATTTGTGAGCTTTGGGGGTAGGAATTGAGGTTTTGAAAGAGAAATTGTGATGGGTACAATCTGACCCGTGAGGACTTGTGTGCACCAGGATTTCGTGGAGGCTTGTAGAGGATCTTAGAGTTAGAATCTGGCTTCGTTTTCTTCATGGAAGTTGTAGAGAATTTCTTGAATTATAACATACTCAAATTTGAAGCAAAATGAATGAGATTTAAGGGGTGAAATCGATTTTCTATGAAATCGGGTAAATATCGGCTTGCATGTCGACCTTTGATGCTTGTTGGTTGTTGAACGTGACTTTCTGTTGGATATTTTTCTTCAACTTCTTCATATGAAATGTAGAGAACATCCTGATGAACAACATACTAAAAATTGAGACAAATCTAACCGGTGTAACCTAGTGAAACTCATATTTTCTCAAGAACATGGATTCTGGACTGTTTCTGTGGAACGTCAGTAGATTGTGAGGGTCATAAGGTGACTTTCTTTCGAGAATCTTGCTTTGACATCTAAATGAAAGTTGAAGAAAACATGTTAAACTAGAACATATCCAAAATCAGAAGAAAAGAAGGAGGTTAAGTTGCTCGATTGATGAAATTTCGTTGATGATTGATTCTGGACGGTTCGGTGGTAGAAACAGAAGTTTTGATTTTTAGAAAAAATTATGTAGGATGAATCTGATGGTAATGTCTTCATGAGAAATGTACTTTAGACTCTTGGCTATAACATAGTGAAATTTCATAATTTTTGAATGATGTTTGGGTATTTAATTTAATGTAATTCCAAAACTGTGTAAATTGGGAAGTCTGAAATTCTGACTTGTATTGCCAAGTTTATATCTTTTTATGTGAGGACTGTTTGAACATGGTTTCTTAATGAAAGTTGTACTTTTATGTCTTAATATTGATGTGGTAAAGTTTCATGATTTTTAGTGGTCAATTGAATATTTAATTTAGGGTTTTTCTACAACTGTGTAAGCTGTAATGTTCGAAAATCACTGTGTTTCAATGGCTGAGTGATATCTTTTTGTGTGTTGACATTTAGATCATACATTATTCATGAAAAATGTGCCATTTTGTCTTGACTGTCATGTGTGTGAGTTTCACAATTTTTGAGAGTCATTTGGTATTTAATTGAAACGTTTTCAGAAAACTATACATGCTGAATTTTATGAATTTATAAGGAAAGGATGAGAATTGATTAAATAGAGTTGTTTCATGTGAATTTCATGCCATATGAGTGAAAATGTTTGGCATTGCACATAGTTATGAGTGGTGAGCATCATGTTGTATGCCATAAACCATGCCTGTGTTTGTAATCATGATAAATGAGAAGGCCATCGGATGGTGTGAGCCGATGATGTCCCGGGAGTGTCGGGATGCCCGGCTAGGGAGTGAAAATGCCGGATGCCCAGTAGCCCTGTGAGCGTAAATCTGGATGGCCTCGGAGTTGAGATGCCCGGAGCGTAGGGGATGCCGGAAGCACGGATGGTGTGTGTCATGAATTCCTCGTGATGCCAGTTGGGGTGCGAGATGCCCGGAATGTGGGGGGCCGGAAGCTCGGATGGTGTGTGCCGGGAATGCATTAAAAGCTCACTAATATTGTGAAAACTGATAATGTGATGTGCATCTGGTGAAATTTGGTATGCATGGGCATTGAATGGTATATATGTGCACATGGTGAAATGTATGCATGGGCATTGGATGATATATATGTGCATATGATGATATGTATGCCTGAGTATTGATGATTTGTGTGCATGGTACAAGCATGAGCACTGGATAGTAAGTGCATGAATGATTGAGTGTCTATGGCTTAATGGTTGGCATATGCATGATTTTACCTGTTGATGCTATATGATGTCATGATATATCTGTTGCTGTTATGTAATGATGTGACATGTTTGACTGTTTTGTGTGATGTATGAGTGGCCATAGAGATCATGTATTTGCTGAGTTGTTATACTCACCCCTTTTTGGGGAATAACTTTCAGCCTAGTCATGTCGCTCCAGCCAGTCTCTCCAGGCACTTTTTATGGCATCCCATCTGACGTAGAGGTGGGGGTGACCCAGATTGATAGTCCAAACGTCCCTGGATTGATATTCTTTCGGGTGCGGGTGATAGTACGCTTTGAGGTGTGTCTAGAGGATGGCCCCGTATTCCAGGAGTTCATTTCCGTCTTCGTGCAGCGAGACGGGGTTATGCGAGGCATGCTACCACCACCTCTGTCCGACGCACCAGGAAGGAGGTAGGGCCTGAGGGGGAGCTGGGAGCTGAGAGCTGAGATTTTTTTGGACAAACCGAGACCGAGAGATGGATGAGCCTGTTTTTGAGGTTTTTTTGAGGGGTAGATGAGTTTACTCTTTTTGAGTATAAGCCTTGTTAGTATGAGCTGGCTTTCTGTTGATATGTACCTACCCTGAAAGAATCCATCTTGTAGTTATGTAAATAAAAGAGGTCCGATTTCATTATCCTATGATGTTTAGTAGTGTGCATTGCCCTTTTTGGTTATGTGAAGGGAGATTTGGTGAGATGTGATTTCGCTTCTGCAAGTCGAGTGTGCTGGGACCGTTTGAAAAAAAAAAAAAAAGAGAGAGCCTAAGAATTTACAGCTCAAACTGAAATGCAAATAGAAGAAGGATAGCTGTGGCGACCTTAAGGGGGTTATGGGGTGCTACATAGCTTAGGCCCTCTCAAGCCTATACCAATTCGCGACTTAACATTCAAATATTTAGCATGCAAATGATTATTATCTAAGAGTCGCTACTAATCGGTTTATGGTAGGTCGATTAGACACCTAAGTAAAATAACGGGAGAGTTATTTTACTCCTACGAATCAGAGACCGAGGGTACGGGGACTTGGTTACACTAGATTCCTCTAATGCCCTTTCGGTACCATTTCTTTTTTTAGTTTTCAAAAATGTTTTCTTGCAGGCAGCTTGGATTTATTTTAACTTAAACTAACTAGCATGCAGATGATGACCATGCGGATGCACAATCAATGAAATAACGACACGCGGACCCCTGGAGTGCCAAAAGTTGGCACAAAGGGACACTTAAGTGCCAAAAGTTACGAAAGGTACACTTAAGTGCCAAAATCGGAGCAAAATGGATCACTTGAGTGCCAATCCGGCGAAAATCTGGCCAAAACGTTGACGTGGCAATTTTCCGGCGAGGCAAAAATAAAACGGCGTCATTTTAATGTTGACGTGGAAAAAATAATATAAAAATTAATTAAATTAAATTAAAAATTAAATTTATTTTAAACATTTAAAAATAACAATTTTTGATATTAAAATTTTAAAAAAGGGAGGGGGTGGATACGGGTGAGGGCCGAGCCCTCGCCCGCCGCCGCAGCCTCGCTGGTGGCGCCCTGGCCGGGGGGAAAGGGTCGGCCGGGGTCGTCGGGCCCTGGCTAGGGGCCGGCGACCCCGGCCGACCGGCGGCGAGGGCCCATGACCCCGGCCGACCCTTCCCCCGGCCGGGCGCCACGGTAAGGCGGCGGCGGGCGAGGGCCCGGCCCTCGGCCGTATCCACCCCCTCCCTTTTTTTTTTAATTTTTTAATTTTTTAATTTTCAATTTAAATTTAATTTTCTTGAATTTTTTTAATATTAATATTAATATTTTAAAATATTTTTAGTTAATTTAGTTTAAATTAAATTTAATTACTTTTTACATTAATTTATTGCCACGTCAACACAAAAACGGCGTCGTTTTTTTCACTATTTGGCCACATCAGCGTGCAAAACGGCGTCATTTTGCACTTATTTCGCCGGAAATTGCACATGTCAGTACTTTGGCCGGATTTTGGCCGGATTTTGGCCGGAGTGACACTTAAGTGTCCCATTTCTTTTTGAATGTGGCACTTAAGTGTACCTTTCGTAACTTTTGGCACTTAAGTGTCCCTTTGTGCCAACTTTTGGCACTTGAAGCGTTCTTCTGCCATGAAATAACATTCAATGAACCAAAGTGTTAAAATTATAAGAAATTATAAACTATAACTTTTATTAAGGTCTATCCTCTAAAAAAAAATCATAAAAAGGCTAATAGAAATTTATGCCCTAAACATGTTTTTTAAATGACATGATATCTAATTTTATATTAATTAAATGTAATCTTACTTTAACCTAATGTGCATGGATTTATTTTAATGACATGCAAGATGCAATTTATGTGGCATAACTTGAACTATCACTATATGTATGCAATCTAATTTATATGATCCTAGGTATGCATGTACTACATGATATGGGATGAATGACGTGGAATTTCTATATGCATGTTCTTTTATGATTTTTTTTAACGATGATTCATTTTTAAATGCATATGTATGACCTATTCTAAATGCTGATGATATGAAATGAGATTAATTATAAATTAATCTATTAATTAACTAAGCAAATGACCTTTTTATTTTCTTTTATTTTTACCTTTTAACTAAATAACCTAATTTTCTAATATGCAAATTCTAATTAAGTAAACCTATTATGCAAACAAATTAACGTGCACTTTAAATGTTCCCTAGAAACTAAACCTAAACTCTATTATGCAAGTTAATGTAACATGTTCCTAATATTACCAAATAAACAAATTTTAGTTAAATGGATTTATTATGCAAATAAATTAATATGCATTTCATGACCTAATTTTGCTAGGAAAATATATTCTAATTAAATAACCTTATTATGCAGGCTAATTAATATGCAACTAATATTTTTGTTGTTTTTTTATCCTTTTTATTGAAATTTAAAACTGATAAAACCTTAATTAAACTATCTAAAAAAGGATAATTTTCTAATTCATTTTAGGATTAATTTGACTTAAAACCCTAATTTGTCTTAGAAAAACTATTGCTAAAAAATGAGGTAATTAAAATGAGCGAATACTATCTAAAACCCTACTTATGTATAAAGATTAGGTTTGACCCTAAACTAAAAAAAAAAATCTAAAGGTGCAATTCTAAAAATGTAATCCTAAAAAAAAATCTAATTTACTTAAACCTACATATCTAATTCACTAAACCTATATGCTCATGTAGGATTTTAATTTTTGATTTTTTTATTTAAAATTCGGAATTAATAAAACCTTAATTAAACTATCTAAAGTAAATTCTAATCTATTTTAGGGATCAATTTAACTATATCTTATCATTAAAGCTATTTTAAAAAAAGTTAACGAGATGTGCCAACACTATTTGAAATTAGTCCTAAAAAAAATCACTCATCTAGAAATTATAATTTTAGAAATAAAATTCTACTTTACTAAACCTAGAAAATGTAGTCTTGATTTATTAAACCTAAATGTTCTAATGCAATATTTAGATTTTTTAAAATTTTTTATGATTTTATGATTTTTATTTTTCTTTAAGGATACTAAATTTAAACAATCAAGAAGGATTAAAATAATCGAAAAAATAACTTTGTCGTCTCACAGTGAGGACTCCGGGTGTTGTGGGTGGCCGCGAGGGCGAGCGGTGGCGTTGGGGTCGGTGGTC
This sequence comes from Eucalyptus erythrocorys, assembly GCA_014182555.1. Lineage (NCBI taxonomy): Eukaryota > Viridiplantae > Streptophyta > Magnoliopsida > Myrtales > Myrtaceae > Eucalyptus > Eucalyptus erythrocorys. Next base: position 97,743 of record CM024605.1, on the reverse strand, counting down.
CCGATCTCTGCCGGAGGCGCGAGGCGAGGCGGAGATGGTGGGTTCGTGGGCGAGGGTCTCGGCGAGATGGGACACCGACGACTTCGCGGGTTTGGCTGTGGATCTAACGACGACACAGGTCAACAGCAAGTTGGGGGCGAGATCGGCGCTCCGGTGTGGTAGATCGGGCTTCGAGCGGGTGTGGGGACTGAGCAGAGGGCGGTGATGGCGCGACGAGAGGGAGGCGCAGCAGTGCGAGCGCGGCTGCGTGGGCATGATCGTCGGAGGCAGCAGGCGGAGGCGTCGGCACAAGCGTGTGGGGGTGCGTCAGTGAGGAGAGTTCCACGAAGAAGAAGCACAATAAATTTGCTTTTTACTGTGTCTTCTCTCTCTTCTGCTGGCTTGTACTTTTTGCTTCTGCTTTTTGCTTTTTTTTTTTTATTTATTGAAAAGCAACCCCCCTGTCTCCCTCGCGTCTCTTCTCTGCTTCTTTTTTATTTGACTTTTCTTCAAGCTTTTCCTCTCTCTCTCTCTCTCTCTCTCTCTCTCTCTCTCTCTCTCTCTCTCAGATCCCACGGACGGCCCTCCCCTTTTCTATTTTCTCTTTCTTCCCTCTCCTCACGTCACATTCACTCTACCTTCTATACTTCTTCTCTTTGCTTATTTTCTTTCTCTTGTGAACGAATTGAAGCCCCCCTTCTGGTGAAGCCGTACCCCCATATTTATATCCAAAAACGAATCAGTCTGTTTCTCAGATATATCGACCTAACTATTAAAGATAACTCAAAATATTAAAGATAAAGCTTCCTTAACCAACTTAAAAACCTTTCGAAATCTCTATCCACAACAAAATATTTTAGATTATCCCTCATCCTCCTTAATATTCCCAACGATTTTATCATCTATTGATAAAGATAAGATTACAATGCGATTTTCTTAATTTTCAAAAATCATAATATTGCATCAAATCTTAATTTTTCACAAAATAATTAATTAAACATAACGATGGGCTTGGGTTAATTTTTTCTTCGTGGGCCTAGCTCGGTCGACTGAACTAGATTTCAGAAATATTAATTCGAACCATTCCACCACCGGCCCAGTAAAAATGCAAAACATGTAAATTAAAAATAAATGCACCTAAATCTATATGTTATGCAATTAATTAATAATTTTGATGACTGAATGGATAGTAAAAATTTAGGTGTCAACAACAGGGTCGACTGGGTTTGTCACCAAACCACCTGGAGGATCAGCACTACCCTTTCCAAAAGCAACCTCCATCACATACAAAGGTATCTCACATTCTAGCATGGGGCCCTCTCTCTGCCCGTTACGATAAAAGCGATACCATGCCCTATATTGATGGGGTACCTTTTTGGGTAGACCCGCATCAATTCAGACTATTGTTTTCACCAGTTCCTATTGCAGTCCCTCGGGATGCTCATGGATTGGAATGTAGTTCTTCTGTTTTGTGATCTTCCTTGGTTGTCCAAAATGTTCAGGAGGAGCTGCCACCTATGAGCCTGAAATTGTTATCTCACAATAGGGTGAGACGACGTCTCAGTAAGTTTAACCCCTTAAGACCTTATTAGGAATAAAATACGCCCTAAGGGCTGCCTAAGCACAACCACGAGTCAGAGGACTTACCTTGGCCTCAGTCTCTTCCTGCATGTCAATTCAAAATGCACTTCATTGAATCAAACAATAAATCAATTTACTCCAATAGATCGAATCATTAATCAATTGACTTAGTTGATTACATGTCATCGGATCATCCCATGGTCAATTTAATTAATACTATTTATAAGTTCGATCTCATCAAGGACTGCTCACCCTTAAGCTGAAAATGGATAATAGTTTGCCTCAAAGGCTAATAAATAGTATACTATTCCTTCTCTAAGATAACATATCGAGCCATCGATCTGCTATAGTAGACTAACAATGCTCATCAAAGCTGTGTGAACCTTACTTGCTCACCAAAGTTGTGCAGACCTTAATTGCTCACCGAAGCTGTGCGATACTTAGGGTATACTGCCACTCTAAGTTGAGGTATCAAGCCTGTAGGCTGATACCGTATACTATTCTAATCCACCAATGATATCTCAACTTTTGTCATACCTGATAAAAATACTCGTGTGTGGGTACACGGTCGGCTTTAACCAAAATATAATATTTTCACTTTTGGATATCCCACTAAGTTTAGCAGTCCCAAAATAGATTTTTGACGCTGTAAACTGACGGCTGGTAATTTTCCAATTGATTATCGAAATTATTAATTTTTGGGATAATTACTCACAATCACCAATCACACTCAAATTTCACAATCTGGTACTCAATTAAATAGACAGAATGCACCACTGCAATCAGCACGAGATTCCGATCACCGACTATCCCGGTCTAATTTTTAGAAAAAAATAATAAATTAAATAATTACGAAAAGTAATAAATAAATACCAATAAATAGCAAATACGCAAACTTAGGCCCGTAAAGCCTAATTAAAAATCGAGACGGGCCCAGAAAATTTCCAAACTACTCTGGATAAATACTAGAGCTTGTCTAGACTCTAACTACACTACTCTAACCACCTAACATGCAACAACAATTGATTAAATTGCTAATCTAATCCAACTATCAATCTAAACCAAGCTTAGCCTAAACTAATCAACCCTTAAGCGTCATTAACTTATTAAGCAAGGATTAGTGAGTTTAACTCACTTGTTCGACAATCCACTCGGATCAAACTAACGAGAACGTGACGAGGGACGAGAAACTCCAAAGCGAGCTAGCCTTTCGAGGTTGGGAAAGTACCGAAACCGGCCTAAACGACACCTTGAAACCCTGGAACTTCAGCCTCTGTTCAATGCTAACCTTGAGACTGAGAAGGGCTGCTCGACGATTGGATGGGGCGGAAATAGTGAGGTTGAATCGGCGATGGTTGCAGCAAGCTTGGCAGACAAAGGCGGCAGAGTACGGTGATGGAGGGAGCTTTGACGGTGGTTTGCTAGACGGGGAGACATTGCTGGGCGTGTGAACGACGGGGGCGAAGCAGTTGGGATGCGACTGAGGTGGAGAGGCATGCGCAGGCAGGCGGTGGCATCGTAGTGGTTCCGATGATGGCGTGCAACAGGCGAGAGGCTTCCATGGCTGGCTGGTTCTTCTTTGCAAGTTTTTGAATTTCTCAAAGCACAATGAAGAAGAAGAAAGGCTGGTCAACGGCTTGAGGGGGAGAGGGGGCAAGGGGACTACTTGGTCTCTCTTATCTCATCTCTTTGTTCCCCATGGAGGTCCCCACCAACACAGCTGGAATCCTCAACCGTTCTTAGCCACTCACACCCTTCTAGAAGCCTTAGAAATGGTCCACATGTCATGGGCAAGGGGGGGCTGCGAATTTCACTTGATTCCCTCTAAATTGGACTTCAAATGCTACTTGAATCAACTCAATTTGGCCTTTATAAATTCCGATATCAAGTCCTTGATCAAATTGGTATTTTTCTTCACCAATTGATCCAACTCGCATCCCAATTTCATGATAAAAAAATGATCATCTGAATTTTCGGGACAAAAACGACCCTACCTCGACTTTTTCCCAAAAAGTCTCGGTTTGCAGAAGAATCTTTGGAGACTGAGTCAACGTTCCTAAATTGACCTGTGACATGACATAACTTTCAATTTCTGAAATCGGATTCAAATTTGTGGTTAATTTTAATCCGGTGTGATTTTAGCGTAACCTAAGCTATTGGGTAGCTTTCAGAAATTTTTAGTGTAAATGACCCATGGTCGATTTTCTTCAAGCCAATATGAACTTCTTTGACACATTGGCAACTCTCGGTGATTGTGAAAATCTCAAGGTTTCAAATACTGACATACGGTACCAAAACGATAGAAAAATCACATACATTTTATCACATATTTCGATCGAACCAACCTATCTCTGATCTCTAATCGATTTTTAACTGTGCCGTAATGATATCTGTAGATGAGCACGGTCGAGCAGCCGATTCCTGATCGAATCCTCAAGTCTATTTGCCTCAAAAACCTCTTAATGACTTCCCTAGATAGTCTAGTTATTTTACGAGTGATCAGCTCTGAAAATAGCACCATAAGCACGTCGATGAAAAGCCCGATTTATTCAATTGAAAATATGATTAAAAATCGAGGATGTCACAAAATCTACCCCTTTTATATTAAGGTTGCGCTTGGTAGTCAGGATAAAATTTAGAATTTAATAAAATTTATCCTATTTTGTATTTGGTACTTGGGTAAGATTGGATAAAGTCAGATATAAGTAAGACATATGCCGGATAAAATCATTTCATGGGTGGTGGGATAAAAGTAATTAGGATTTGTAATATCCATAATAGGGAATATATTTTTCTGAACGTGTGCCCAAGGTCAAACCTTTGACCTTGGGCCCCACCAACTTTGATTCTTCACGTGCAGGGGCTTCAGTCCAAAGAAGGAAATTCATACGCGTGTGGCTTCACTTTTCTTCACGTTGCAGATTCCACAGCAAAGAGTAAATTCATATCTATTTTATTTTTTCTTTATTTCCTTTTTGTAATCCTCAAAAGTCCAGCGAATTATATTTTGTAAACACTTAAACTCGAGACATAAATTAATAGCACTCCCTTCACCGAGCGATAGTACGTTAGTGAGAAGACACAACTGACAACAAAGGACCGTAAAAAAGTCAAGTCAAGCCAACTTTTGATTCAGAATAACCGAGGAAAGGAGATTCCGCGTACATATGGCGGGTCCGTGAACACTTGTTTCTGGTTTGATCTCTCGGCACAAGCCTCAGCCTAGCGCTACATCAGAGGTTATCTGGAGCAGGGTTAGGGCGAGTGAATATGAGATTGCTGTGTGAGATTTCGAGAAGCTTGAGATGAGCTGAGTATCTTCTATTAGTAGTTAGCATGAGAGATACCTTAAAAAAAGAATCTGCAACCATCAACTTTCCTTTCCGCTCAATGGAGTGTTTTCAGTTGAGTAAAATTATGAACCCGCAGTTTTGTTTTTTCTTTTAAAATAAAATTAGCCAGTTTCAGCTTTAAATTCATCAAACGACTTTAGTGTCTCCAGCCGGGTAGTCAGCGCAGCCTTTTTTTTTTGACTATAGTGGTTTGAATATTCGATTGCCCGACCTACTTTCGCTACTCTGCGGGTCCTCTGTTTCGCAGAAACTTACCAGCAGAGCCAATTAATATTGTTCTCTTTCCTCCCCACCTTTCTCGACTTTTTCTTCATTCTAGAGCAATCGCAGAGCCAAAAAAAAATACTTGTCCTTGAGAAGCGTTAGTCGGATCTTCTTCCACTATAGTCTTGTCGCAACGAGCTCTTTCTACACACCGTGGTTATATTGTTGGTGACTGTAATCGTAGATGATCGGCTGCAAATTGGACTCCATCGAGGCGCCGCTTTAATCAAATCCTGAGCTTTGCCGTGCCAGGGGTACGGTAAGTACGTCATCTCTTGACTTCTTTTTTGGTCGAAACTGCTGAAATATTATATTAGAGAATATAAACATCCAGATGCTAAAGCATCAGCGTATATTATATCTTGACAGACCTCGAGGCACGCGAAAGAAAGTTGCACCTATAGATGTTTGATGTAATTGGCTGTGCTTTTTTTTATTTTTTTATGGAATTCCTATTCCCAGGTCTCATTATCGACAGGTTTCTGAAACGACTGACTGAAATCAAGATGAAGAAGAAGAGCTCGGAGGCAATCCTGAGTATGGAAATTGAGCCAGAAGAGGAGTATCAAGTGTTTTTGAGTTTCAGGGGACCAGACATACATAAAACATTCGCTGATTTCCTTTACTACTGTTTAGTAGATGCTGGAATCCATGTTTTCCTAGATGATGAAGGACTCCAAGTCGGGAAAGAAATTGGCAGAGAGCTTTCGAAAGCGCTTGAGAGGTCTCGAATCTACATACCCATTTTCTCTAGAAACTACGCTGCCAGTTCTTGGTGTCTCCGTGAGGTCGCAAACATGGTAGAATGCACATCAAAATCAAATGGGAAGAAAGAGATACTCCTGGTCTTTTATGATGTGTACCCTGATGACGTGAAGCTCAAATCCCAATTGTACAAGGAAGCTATAGCCGAACACAAAAAGAAGTTTGCCTCCGAGGAATTGAAGCGGTGGGAAAATGCCCTTGTTGAGGTTGCACATATCAAAGGATGGGAGTTTAGCCAAGGTCACGGGTAATTTTCCTCAACTTTTTTGGCTAGCAAGCACGATATTTACAGTTCATTGGACGAAAGTTAGTCCCTAGAAATTTGCAAACAATTTGGCTATTTTTTTGTTTAAGATTTGCATTAAAGTTCATGAAAGCTAGACCGAACACCCGAGAACCCACATTAGAAAATAGAATATGGCTGACTTTTTTTAAAGCACAACGAATCGTCAAACCCAACCCAGCAAGGCATTTTCTATTTCATGTTGGGTTCGCCCAATATGACTCGACAGCTAAGACCAATTTCATACTTAATAAAATTTTTTACTTAATCGACTATTTTACGTAATCATGTTATCACAATAAATTGTAGTGCAATCATGCGATTCTATGCAGTGCAATGGTCATCAGAAAATATTGTACAATAACAAAGTCGTGTTATTATTATTATTATTATTATATATATATTTTTGGGTTTGTAACTTGTGTTAAAGTGTTGAGTCAATAGGAATATTGCAATTTTATACCTATAGCGAGACATGGTTAGATTTTTTTTTCCCTGAAAATTGCATGATTAAACGTTGCAAAAGTGCATGCACGACGCTTGTATGCAAAAAAATGGACGTTTAAAAAGATATTACAAAATTTCGCTATCATAAAATGTTAGAATTATTAATTAAATGAAAATAAATTTTGACATAATATGAAGAAATCAAACACATATATGTGAAGAGAAAAATATTTCAAGATTTAAACTTTTCTCTAGCAAAGTTATTTGACGATAGAAACTATCTAAAATTTAAATTGAAATATGTTATTAATAAAATAGAATTATTAACTTAGGTATTTTGTCTATTAATAGAACATAGATGAAACAACTAATCGATGATTTTTTTAAGGAAGTAAAGATAATTACAATCAAGTTGGACCTCTTGGATTTATACAATAATATAGATAAGATTATCAATTATATCCTGACACTACCAATAAAAATTACAACAAACGTTTCCTTTACAATTGTGAGTTGATCAAAATGGATAGGGCGTGCCTATTTTCTTAAAACTCTTTCTAGATGAAAAGTAAAAAACTTACATGAATCTGTTCATTTTGGCTTAAAAAGGCAAATATCATTTTTTTTTCACTTTCTCGCTATAAACTGAAGTTTTTTCAATCATTAAATTTAAATTCACGTCTAGATTAGTATACCCTAAAATTTTAGGAAAGATTGAAAAGGAAATCAAAATTTCCCTCGCACAATTGGGGAAAAAAAGAGTTAAAGATGAAAGTTAAGATGGACAAGCCAATTAGTGGACCAAAAAAACAACATTCATTATCCAACCACATTTTTTTTCGGTCGGCCTTATCCAACCACATTACTTAAGGTGATTCTTTTGTTGCAAAAAGGAAAAGAAAAAACCTTTGTTTTCTCTGTCTTCTAGCTCGTGCACTTTTTTGGGCCAAAGTCCCACTGAAAAGCATCAATAGGTCAAAACAAGAAAGAACCAAACCATTTTACCGTTTACTTAGGCTGCGTATGACAACGCTTCTTGGCTGGAAAGCAGGTTTTTTTTTTTTTTTTTTTTTTCTATTCCGGGGAACAATTTATGTGTAAAAAAACTCGTTTGATAATGTCACGACCTAATTTTTCAGTGCACCACCTAAAACTAGGTTAATGGATTACTAAGTCTCTAACTTAGCTCGGGCTCTCCAGGCCCATACCAATTCGTGACTTATGTTCAAATATTTAACATGCAGATGATTTTTATTTAGGAGTCGCCACTAATCATTTTTTGGTAGGTTGATTAGACACCTAAGTAAAATAACGGGAGAATTATTTTACCCCTGCGAACTAGAGACTAAGGGTACGGGGACTTCATTACATTAGACTACCCTAATGCCCTTTCGGTACCATTTTTGAAAAAATGTTTTGCAGGCAGCTTGAATTGATTTTAATTCACTTTCCTAACGTGTGAGGTGATCATGCGGGTGCACGAGACCACCAATTTACCACCCAAGAAAAACAGTAAATAAATTGCAAAACTTACCTCAAAGCAGCAAAAGCATCTGCAATGTTAAATTAAAATCCACATCGTCAATCCTAGACATGGTTTCTAATTAACACACAATTTTCTGATTTTTGTTTTCACTTTATTTAACGGAATTTAATCTAAATGCAATGCATGCTAACAACCTAATATGACACGGCAAAATGATCTAATTAGATGACATGAACAAAGTAGGTCCTAAAGAAGTGCAGTAATTTAAATGGCAACTTAAATGTCTTAATATGCAAATTTTAATTAAATGGCCCTAAAATGCAAATTACTTAACATGCACCTAATTTTTGGATTTTTTTATTTGGAATTTTGAACTAATAAAAAGTCCTAATTGAACTACCCTAAATGAATAATTTTCTAATTCATGTTTGGGATTAATTTGAATTAACCCTATTATGACTTAGAAAACCATTTCTTTATTTATTTATTTTTTTAAAAAAAAAGGTGCCAGGTTTCCTAAGAATGAAATTATCTAAATCTAATCCTAACCTATTTAAAAAAGATTTCTAAAAATATGATCCTAAAAATGTGATTATAAAAAAAACCTAATTTACTAGCCTAAATGCTAAATCTATATTCCTAATTCTACATGCTCATGCAAGATTTTTTGATTTTTTTCTTTTTGATTTTTATAATTTTTATTTTTCTAAAAATTGCAATTTATCCTAAAAAGGTGGAAGTAATCTATCCTAAGATATTTGAATGAAATTCCTAACTAAATTAAAATTCTATCCTAGTTAAACTAGGAATTAGGTCATCCTAATTTAAATTAAGACATTGTTTTAATTTAGTAATTTCTAGCCTAAGATGCAATCTATCTAAAACAATGATCTAAGCTTAAAATCAAACATGCAATTCTATTCTAAAATTCATGATGATGTTTGTTTGCTTTTTGTTTTTTTCTTTTTATGATCTAAATAAAATCCCTAATCTAAATATGCAAGACAATAAAAAAACCTAATCCTAATCTAAGATTTTTTTTTGAGTTTTTTTTTTTTTTCACTTTTTTTGTGTTTTGAAATTAACAACTCCTAAACATGCAACCTAAACTAGTTAATTTGATTTTTTTTTTTTTGATTTTTATTTAAAAAATGAAATTTCGATCCTAATCATGCAAATCCTAAAAAGCTACATTTTTTTTTGATTTTTTTTAAAGAGAAAATTAGTTAAACAGCCCTAGCAAATCAAGCAAAATTGATTCCCCACATTGACGAACCGTATCTCGCGCATGAGATCGGGTTGGCCAATTTCGCGAAAAATCACAAATCGGATCTCGGGCTGGAGATCGGATTGGCAATTTTTTAAGTAATTGCGAGTCGGATTTCGGGCTCGAAAATCGAACTGACAATTACTAATTTCAATGCAATTTCATATAAGGCAATCTCAATTTTACATTAAGGGATATTTAAACTACGAAAGAACAAATAAAGTAAAACAATAAAAAAAGTAATAGAATAAGGCAAATAAATAAAATAACTACCTAATTTTTTCTTTTTCTCTTTTTTTCTAAAAAAAAAAAAAAAAACTGGGCTGTCGGCTTGGAGCTCCGGCGAGGGTTTCGGCGAGGATCCGGGGTGATGGCGGCGCGGCGGCGATGCAGGGTCGCGGGTCGGCGGAGCAAAGGCTTGGCGCGGCGTCTGGGCTTTGCGAGCAAGGACGTCAGGTCGGCGTGGCGTCTGGGCTCATTGCGAGACCTCGATGGGGTAACGGCGTCGGGGGAACTCGGCGCAGCGACCAATAGGCGTCAGACGGTCACCGTGGGCAGAGGCACGCGATGGTGGTAGGCGCTACAGATCGCGGAGGAGAGCTGCAGGGGCGAGATCTGGGACAGGGGTGTTGTGCGTCGCGGAGGAATCGGACTGCAAGCACAGAAATTCCACCGTGGCTGGAGACGATTCAACGGTGGATGACCCAATCACAGGGGTCGGCCACGGCGACAGCTTCGTTGGATTAGGGACGGCGCGTCGATTGGCTCGGGATTGGGTCGGAGCGGCGGTGGAGGCGGTGCTGGTGCGGCGGCCGACGTGGTGGGCTTCGCGGTCGAGGGTCCCCCTCGCTCGGGAAGAAGACGAAGGGGTTTTCCCCCTCTTTTTTGCACCTTTTCTCCCACGAACACAGCTCTCCTTCTCTCTCTCTCTCTCTCTCTCTCTCTCTCTCTCTCTCTCTCTCTCTCTCTCTCTCTCTCTCTCTCTCTCTCTCTCTCTCTCTCTCTCTCACGTCACTTTCACTTTGTTGCTCTGTCTCTGACTTTTTGACCTCCTTTTTTCAACCGAGAGACCCCCTATTTATAGGATGAAACCGAGTTGTTACTGGTGAAGATTTGCGTATTTCAACCCCATCCCTAAGGATCATTCTTCAAAAAAATGAAATATACACTCTGGAGTCGACCCAATTGCTAAGGATTATCCTTCGAAAAGGATATATACGCTCAAACGAGAACATAGCCCCAAATTCTCTACGATCAATTTTGATATCGCTTCATTATCCAAAATCTTTCGAAATCTCATCTACAAAAATATTCTATCCTATCCCTTATCCCTTTTATTTTCATTTTTCATTTTCATCTTTTCAAAATCTTAAGGATAAATTGAAAATATGAAATGCCTTATAAAAATAATCAAAATTTTAGGTGTCAACAGCTGCCCCTCTTTGAAGGTGAGCTCGTAGAGATTGCCTTCAAAGATAAATTGAAACCTAAATTTTGACCATGCACATGCATTGAAATTTTTTTTTTTTTTATGAACTCTATTTAAAAAATGCAATTTTCATGATGCATGGAAATGCCAATGCAAATGCGTGATGCAAATGGAAAGAACGTACCCACAATTACTTACCAATCAATGCGGTAAAGCATGTTGAGGTACATGATGAATCTTCCCTTACTAAGAAGAACACTCACATCCAGAGTGAAATGCCCATAAAAAAAATGAAAAAATGAATGAGAACTAAGGGCATGAAAAAGCGGTGTACCTGGTAAAAGCAAGGCCAATGCCCATAGATGAAAAAAGAGGGTTGAGATAAGTTTGTATCTCCAATGAAACAATACTCAAAGAGCTCAAATGTTGAGTCTTTACAATCAATGGAGGCATTATGAAGACAATCCCTGATGGCGGCAATGCCAAGATGATCATCAACTCTCACCCTTTACACACATTTTGAGCCTAATGATCCTTTCATTTCTCAACCCAGGAACCTAGCCTACGTTACGTCCCTTACAAAGTCTCTTCAGATTATGGCACTTGAATTAACATAGGAGTTCATGTGTTTTTAAGCATTGCTCGAAGAAGTGCGAGCAAGATTATTTCTTTCTCATTTTGCAGGGTTCTTGACTTGTAAACCTGGAGATGAATACAAAATTGTTCTTTCAAAAGCCTTGACTCAAAGAGTCCCTTTTGTTAAGCCGTTGACCAAGCCCACATTACTATCCCTATTAAAGACCTCTCAGATTGGTAAGGTCGTACCACTTGCGAGAATACTTAGACCCTTATTGATATGATGATAGTGAGATTGAGTGATTCTCATAAAATAGCCATTCTAAATGAGAGTGAGTGAAAGTCCTTTCTAACTGAAAGTCTCTCATTTAGCATTCTTAAAAAATCAATGAACATTGTCTTGAGCAACAATTCTCTCCAGTGGAAATTTGGGTGATGCAGATATGGTAAAGTCATTATGCAGAAACCTTGATTAAATTGAAAGAAAACCCTTAGAACTTTGAAATGTGCATTCTAGAGTAGCTCAAATTGTCTAACTCTTTGATGAATGCATATAAGTTTTTGCTCTAATCATGTCTGACAAGCTTAAGAGCTCCTGACATTTAGGTTCCTTTCAGAATGCCTCATGATATTAGAAGATGAGAAACCATCACGAACATTTGAGGTGGATCCTTGATGTTCCAAAATTTATCTCTACCAGGAGGTGAGAGACCTCCACAGGATTCCAAAAGACATATCCCCAAGAATCAGAGATATCACCAGGTAAGTATATCTCTACCCATACTCAAAATACTTGTCATTGCGCAGGTATTCTCTCTCAAGTGCATCGACACTTGACTCGGTCAAGCTGTCATTCTCATCGACCCGGCGTGCTTCCGTAGCCCGGTGTCCCTTATATTGACCTGGCGTGCTTTCGTAGCCCAGAGTCCCTTTCATCGACCCGGCGTGCTTCCGTAGCCCGGTGTCCTTTATATTGACCCGGCGTGCTTTCGTAACCCGGTGTCCAGCCCTTGACTCGGCGTGCTTCCGTAGCCCGATATCTCTTTATATTGACTTGGCGTGCTTTCGTAGCCCAGTGTCCCATTTCATTGACCTGGTGTGCTTTTGTAGCCCAGAGTCCCTTTCATTGACCCGGCGTGCTTCCATAGCCCGGTGTCCATTCATTTATTGACATGGCGTGCTTTCGTAGCCCAGAGTCCATTTTTAGTGACCCGGCATGCTTCCGTAGCCTGGTGTCCATTCATTTATTGACCTGGCGTGCTTTCGTAGCCCAGAGTCCATTTTTATTGACTCGGCGTGCTTTCGTAGCCCGGTGTCCATTCATTTATTGACCTGGCGTGCTTTCGTAGCCTAGAGTCCTTTACATTGACACTCGATGGAGTTGTCCCCTAAAGATTTTTCTCCAGATTCAATCTGATTAAGGCGACCGAAGAATGGTTCGGGTCCTGGTCAGATGATTTTTGTCGCAAGGCTAGGCGACCGAAGAATGGTTCGGGTCGTAGCCAAGCAAAACCTCAGTCAGTCTAGGTGACCGTACCATAGAACGGGTCCTAGACAGCATTCATTGCTTTAACAGGTGACCGTAGCATAGAACGAATCCTGGAAAAGCAATTTTTCCATTCAGGTGACCGTAGCATAGAACGGATCCTGAAAAATAAATTTCTTCGTCAAGGTGACCGTAGCATAGAACGAGTCCTTGACAATACCTATTGCTTTAATAGGTGACCGTAGCATAGAACGAAATCTGGAAAAGCAATTTCTCCATTCAGGTGACCGTAGCATAGAACGAATCCTGAAAAATAAATTTCTTCGTCGAGGCGACCGTAGAATGGTACAGGTCCTGGCCAAGCAAAATCCCAGTTTAGGCGACCGTAGAATGGTACGGGTCCTAGACAACATTTATTTCCCTATTTAGGTGACCGTAGAATGGTATGGGTCCTAGAAGGTAAATCCCCGTTTAGGCGACCGTAGAATGGTACGGGGTCCTAGACACAACCAAACAATGCTATACTGGGCGACCGTAGAATGGTACGGGTCCTGGGAAAGCATTCTCTTGTAAAGTCATGTTACTATTCTGGGCGACCGTAGAATGGTACGGGTCCTGGGCTTGTAACACCAATCTATCTTGAGTTACTCCACCCTCATTGAAGGTAAGTTATTCCAGGTAGATTCCTTTTGACATCTTAGTCAGGATCCGGGTGTCTTGATTTAAGTTTTTCATCTTTCTCGTTATACTTTAGTCTGGATCTAAGTATTTCGAGCCCAAAAACTCTTGACATCTCAGTCTGGATCTGGATGTTTCGATTTAAACATTTCACTCTGGATGTGAATGTTTTCAATCTTTCTCGTTATACCTTAGTCTGGATCTAGGTATTTCGAGCCCAAAACTCTTGACATCTCAATCTGGACCTGGATGTCTTGATTTGAACACTTCACTTTGGATGTGAATGTTCAATTTATTACCTGTTAGGCTTTTCAAGGAACTTGAGTGAGAATTGGGTACTTGTGAAGCAAATGGGTATTTATCATGTACCTTAAGATGCTCTACAACACTGATTGGTGAGCAATTATAGGTACGTTATTTCCTTTCGCATCATGCATTTGCATTAGCGTTTCCATGCATAGAATTCATTTTCCAACAAAAAATCATTCATTGCACATGCATGACCAAAATTTAGGTCTCAATTTGTCTTTGAAGGCAACCTCTGCGAGCTCACCTCTTTGAAGGGCAGCTGTTGACACCTAATTTTGGCGACCCGATTAATCATTTATTGCATTAAAAAATTAAGGGTTAATTTTATCCCTGAAAAAAAAAAATCAATTGCATAGCATATAGATTTAGGTGCATTCGCATTTTTGCATTTATTGGACCGGTAGTGGATGAATTCAAATTAGTGGTTCTGAGCTTTAATCTAATGAGTCGAGCTAAGCCCACGAAGAGAGCAGATCGGCCAAAGCCCGTATCTTCAAGGAGATTTTACTGATTTATCTTCGTGAGATTTCAATTCAAAAGCAAATATTGCGTTTGAAAAAAAATCTTTGTGGATATCGATTTGGAAAAAAATTGAAAACCTAATCGGTGGCCTATAAATAGGTTTGTTCGTTTAGGGTTTTCGTGAGGAGGCCACACAATTCCATACACGGCCAGACAATTGAGATACACGGCCACAATTCTGAAAAGAGAGGACGTTAATTGAGTACCCAATGAAAACAAACGCAGAAAGGGGGCGAATCGTGAAGGGCTAGGGGACTCCCTTGACGTCAGGGAATTCCACGCATGCCTACAGCTCTTCCTTGCTGTTTTTGTTGATCCATCACGCAAGGTCTTCTGCCGTCATCCCAATTGCAGTTCTCGGCTTCACCAGCAAATACTCGGATCTTCACACGCCAGGTGTTGCTCCCATTGATCTGCCTCGCCAAACGCTGCATCTGCTGCTTCGTCATCCTACCGCGTCATCCCCGGCTTCTACCAGCAACCCAGGCGTGCCTCCAGGTGGCCGGGACAGTGTTGCCGGCGCCCATCCACTCGTGCGGACGCTACTGCAGTCTAGGTGTGGTTCGAAATTCCCTGATGTTCCAGATTTCCCTGCCAGGTGTTGGGTCCGTGAGTGGCGCCCTCAATTTCTCCAGCATCAACGTGGACTTTCAAGCATCAACTGGCTTGTTGTTCCTTCCGCTTTGCCACTCCGGCGTTCCTTTATTATCGCGGAAGCGCCCGCTGATTCTTCAACCTCGGATCGCGCCTAGCACGGCCCTGCAACATTGGCGATGCTCGCTAGTTTTGCTGTATTAACGTTGCCGTTTCTTGTTCAAATCGACGCCACAGATTTCTTTGTGTCCCGAATGATGGCTCATCAAATTTGCCGCCGCATTGTCAAGCCACACAATCGATACATACGGCCACGTTGAGAACGCATTGAGACATACGCCAACACCGAGTTGCTGTGCCCCACGTTGTTCTCGCAATTATCAATGCTCAATCATCGTCGGCAATTTTAGAGAGAACACACGCTAGAGAGAATAGAAGGGAGAAATCGTGGGGGTCAACGCCTTCCGAAGCTGAGAAGTTGCTGCCTCGCAAAGAACTTGGGAATTACCACTGTTTGTGAGTCATACGTGCATGGTGGGGTTCACTTCAACAACATACCCTCATGGTCAAAGTTTGGTAATCAAGGAGTTTTATCTCAAGACCTGCAGAATTCGCAAAGAACTTGGGAATTAGCCAAGTTTCTCATTGGTCAAAGTCTCCTTGGTGTCCTTTGCTACCTTGCCGAGAAGCATTACCACTTGTTATGGGCGTCGGATTCTACACCACCATCGAGCCTTCATCGCTAGATTTGCAACAATTGTCCAGCAAGGAAGTTCCAACGATCGAACTCCTATAGTGGCGTACACGGACTCGGAGCCAATTCCTGAAAAATCCAACAAGTTTCCATGATTTTCTGACGCCACAAGACCGGCGACGTTCCTGGCGGGTCCTCATCAAGTCGAGCACAGTAGGTCACCCTTCCATGATTTGTAAAGTTTCTATCTTGTAGGGAACCGATGAATAGTCGCGATGACCCACCACCATAGCCACCGCCCTTGAGCCATGCCGCGCCGAGCCTCCATCGTTGGTCCCATCATCTGACCAACGAATTCAGGAACGATATTACGAAATAGGTTACCGCCATCTGTCGTTCGTCCGAACTCGACAATGTGATCCACTTGACACCATATATTAGGTAAGAATCTCTTTTAATTCAATTTTCATATATCCTTAGTGTCTAATTTATGGAATTATCTCGTATGAATATTTGAATGATACCATCATATCCACAAAAATCGATTAGCCTTTTAAATTGGGAAATCTTCCTAATTTCGCAACGTACATATGATTGACGGTCCGATTTCACGCTCGAAATACGACCCGCAATCGTACGGAAAATCACCAATCCGATTTCACGCTCAAGATACGATTCGTGATTTTGTTTAAAAATTGGCCAATCCGATCTCATGCGCGAGATACGATTCGTCAATTTATTTCTCAAATTAAATGGACATGGATGATATCTCGTTAGATTAGATGCATGTTAGGATATTACTTGTTTTAGATTATTTTGCATGTCTAGAATAGGAAATTTATTTATTTCGAATTCCTTAAATAAAAATCCAAAAAAGATGCATTCATTTAGGATGTTAGTTTTTTTTTTTGCACGTCTAATTATTGGACAATTTTTAATTTTGAAATTAATAAAAAATCATCATGCATATAAGATTAGGGTATCTTTTGCACGTCATTGCATATTGCATGCTTATTAGGAAAATAAAAATCATGTGCACGTCATATAGAATTAGGTTCATACAATGCACGTCATTTAGTGATTTTTGTTAGGTTCATTTAATTAGAAATTGTCAATCATTAGAATTAGGTCATTAGATTAATTTAGATTGCATATTTAAGTGTTGCATTTCTTTAATTTCGAATCTCATGGAAAATATAAAAAAATTATTTTTAGAATAAATCCATCTCATGCTTAGGATAGACTACATGCTTATTTATGTCATATTGCTTAGGTCATATAGCCAAGTCATGTTGCCATGTCATATCATTTTATGTTAAATTAGTGGCATGCATTGCATATAGATTAAGTTCCCATTAAACAAAGTGAAAACACAAAAGAAATTGCGTGTTAATTAGAAATCATATCTAGGGTTGATGATATGAATTCTGATCTAACGATGCAGATGCTTTCGTTGCTACAAGGTAAGCCCCTTAACCTTATTCATTGTTTTATTGGGTGTTAAATTGGTGGATTGCGCACCCGCATGATCACCTCACATGTTAGGGAGATAATTAAAATCAATTCAAGCTGCCTGTTAAACATTTTTCAAAATAAAAAAATGGTACCGAAAGGGCGTTAGAGGCGTAACCAAGTCCCCGTATCTAGAATCTCTGGTTCGCAGGAGTAAAGTAAATCTCCCATTACTTTACTTGGGTTTCTAATCGACCCACCAAAAATAGATTAGTGGCGACTCCTAGTTAAAAAATAATTGCATGTTAATAATTTGAACCTAAGTCGCGAATTGGTATGGGTTTGGGAGAGCCCGAGTTAAGTCTAGGCTTAACAATCCATTAGCCAAACCTTAGGTGGTTCACTTGAAAATTTGGTCGCGACAGCTTGGCGACTCCGCTGGGGATTTCATCACTTAGCTGTCAACATTTAAGAAATAAATGTTGACCCTAATTTTCTATGCAATAAATAAATGATCGGACCGTCAAAATTTAGGTGTCAACATCAGTTAAGAAAGTGCATCAGCATTTGAAACTTCAGGAGTGGGTGGTGGTAGGTCTCGAGATGCATCAGCTAAGTGATAACCTGATTCGAATTCAACGTCTGGTTCCAGGATAGCATTAACCATACTCTCATGTTCCGGTAGCGGATCCTCCTGGACACGAAGGCCTTTTCATTCCAAACCGCTCGGCCGAATGTCCAGAAGAATCCGCTATCGGAACATGAGAGTATGGTTAATGCTATCCTGGAACCGGACGTTGAATTCGAATCAGGTTATCACTTAGCTGATGCATCTCGAGACCTACCACCACCCACTCCTGAAGTTTCAAATGCTGCCTTTATGATAGGAGGGGTCATGGATGGGAATGATTTTGTTCCTGAGAGTAGCCTTGGAAGGAATGGTCAGGGTATTCAAAGTCCCAATTAAGCCCTTCAGAGGTCCCATGCTGCTGGAGGAGGGGGACAAAATCCTGGAGGACGAAGGCAGGAAGGACAGAGCCTAGTACCTAACCAAAGGCAAGGGAGGCAAAACCCATTGCCCCCAAGCATTCACGAGACATTCCTTGATCCTCCAATAATGATGCAAGAGGAGGCGGAAGTGATAGACACCCTAGGGCAGCCAAGCAACAAGTTTGACTACCTGGTGAAGTATTCGGCCCCTCCAAGCTTCTACATTGATCCCCCCAGTTTTTACTTTGACTCCCGCAAAATAGTTCCAACTGGATGGGATGACATGGATGATCCAACGTCTCCGAAGATAGAGAATGCTGATGACGCCTTGGAGGGAATCACCAACTTGTTCGATGACATCATCATAGGAGCCATCGATGAAGGATCTCCAGAAGAAATGGGCCCACGCCCACAAGAGTAACTCATTTATCGCTTTCTCACATTCCCCTGCGTGGGAATTTTTATTGCTTTCTAGGAATAATTATCGCTATTTAGCGGTTGTTTTCGATTTCTTTCGCTTTCTTTTTAGGACTTGGATTCGCATTTTCCATTCAATAAATGTAATTGATTGATGAATATCAATAAAATTACAATTTTTATTTTGAGGGCATGATGAGGTACACCAAACCAGCCCGGTGATGATATCCAGCCGATAAAACAAAAGAGAAATCCAAGGAGAACTCTGAGGCCTGGGCTTCATCATGTTTTCTCATGTTAAAATACTTTTGCAAATATTTTTCAAAAATCTTTCAAAAAATCTTTCAAAAAAATCTTCCAAAAATACACATTATTTTGTTTGTTTTTCTGATTTATCTACTTACTGTTTCAGGGATAATCTTATAGCATGTAAAGATGTGAAAATGGTCCAATCCAATTTTAAATCCTAGGGGCAAGTTTGCTCCAAATTACGGTGGGCCATATGTGGTGAATTTCCTGGAGGTACCTTAATCTTAGCAGAAAAGGATGGTCGTGAATTTTCTACTCTAGATAATTATCATGCTGTCAAGAAGTATCATCCATGATTGAATTTGCTGCTTCTTGTTTTGAATTGCAAGCATTTTTATGATGAACAAATTGCCTCAATGAGTTGCAAATTCAATTATTCAAATTTGTTGCAAATTTTGCATGTTCCCCATGATGTGAGGTAAAGGGAATGTGTCAAATGGGATACCTTGGAATGATGAAAGGCAAGCTTTATTCCATACACTATTTCATACATTAATCCCCAGTGAGTTGTGTGAAAAATTCCATGCTCGCAAGGAAAAGGGCGGTCTTGCAAAGGATACGTCATCCAAAGTGACGAGGGGCAGTTTCTTCCTCTACTCAAAACACTACAGGTATATCCATTGTTTAGCCCTTTGAGCCCACACACGTGAAAAGCTTTTAAATTACCCTCGTCAAGAACCATCCCACATTGGGGCAAATTTGAAATCAAGGATAGGAATTTTCTTACTTACACTTGCATCAATCTTCGGGTATTGCTTTCGCGGTGTAACTTGTACGATAATTGAAGTGCCTTAGGATGAGGAAGAGTAGTCATTTCTCTATCCCATACACTTTTATCCATTGCATAGCCCACTTGAGCCTACAATTTCATTTCATATTAAACCCAGTTGGTGATTATCCCCCACACTGGGGCAAGAAAAAAATATTCAAGTGGCATGAACTAGGATGCCCACAAAAAATGAAGATTTTGGTCAAAGAAAAAAAGTGCAAAATGGGGCATGAAAGAGCAGTGTGCCTAGTAAAAGCAAGGCCGATGCCCAAAGAAAAAAAAAGAAGAAAATGCCTGATATGGTTAGTCATACCCGGAACAAGGCGGTACAAAAGAAAAGAAAAAAGCTCAAACGATGTTGCAATCAATGAGTGCAAGAGAAAATCTTCGACATTGAGGAAGAAAATCAATGAAAGTGTCAAGATGATCACCAACCTTTACCCTCTAAACACTTTTTGAGCCTAATGATCCTTTCGTTTCTTAACCCATGAACCAAGCCTACGTTACGTCCCTTGCAAAGTCTCTTCAGATTAGGGCACTTAAATTAACGTAAAGGTTCATATGTTCGAAAGCATTGCTCGAAGAAGTGTGATTAAGATAATTTCTGCCTCATTTCTTGTGTTTCTTGACTTGTAAACCCCAAGATGATTGCAGAATATCTCTCATTAAAAAAGCTTGACTCAAAGAATCCCATTTGTTAAGCCATTAACCAAGCCCACATTACGGTCCCCTTCAAAAGACCTCTCAGATTGGTAAAGTCGTACAATTTGCGAGATTGCTCAGACCCTTGTTCGGCATGATGACAGTGAGATAGGGTGACTGTTAAAAAATCCTGTATCAAAGGTCAGGATGAAATAACCATTTTAATGAGGATGAGAGAAAAGTCCTTTCAGACCGAAAGATCCCTCATTTGACACATTCATGACACTCATGTGTTCATAATAGAATGGAAATTATCATGAACATCCATTAAATTCATGCATGTTTATGATTGCAAACGCATGTTGCCTCTCCTATAACCATGTTTTGGGAGACGTATCCCTGAAAATCAGAGATTTTACCAGGTAAGTATATCTTTATCCATACCTTGAATATTTGTCACTGTGCAGGTATTCCCTTTTAAGTATATTTGACACTCAATTGAGTTGTCTCCCAAAAATTTTCCTCTAGATTCAATCTGATTAAGGCGACCGAAGAATGGTTTGGGTCCTGGTCGGATGATTTCTGTCGCAAGGCTAGGCGACCGAAGAATAGTTTGGGTCCTGGCCAAGCAAAATCCCAGTTTAGGCGACCGTAGAATGGTACGGGTCCTAGACAACACCTATTTCCTCATTTAGGCGACCGTAGAATGGTACGGGTCCTGAAGATGAATCTTAGTTTAGGCGACCGTAGAATGGTACGGGTCCTAAACACCATTTCAGTTCTCCAGATTTAGTTTGATTAAGGCGACCGAAGAATGGTTCGGGTCCTGGTCAGCTGATCTCTGTTGCAAGGTCGGGCGACCGTAGAATGGTACGGGTCCTGGCCAAGCAAAATCCTAGTTTAGGTGACCGTAGAATGGTACGGGTCCTAGACAATATTTATTTCCCTATTTAGGCGACCGTAGAATAGTACGGGTCCTAAACACAACCAAACAATGCTATACTGGGCGACCGTAGAATGGTACGGGTCCTGGAAAAGCATTCTCGTGTAAAGTTATGTTACTATTCTGGGCGACCGTAGAATGGTACGGGTCCTGGGCTTGTAACACCAATCTATCTTGAGTTATTCCACCCTCATTGAAGGTAAGTTATTCTAGGTAGATTCCTCTTGACATCTCGATCTGGATCTGGATGTCTCATTTCTTTTATTGAGCATTTCACTCTGGATGTGAGTGTTCTTCTTAGTAAGGGAAGATTCATCATGTACCTCAACATGCTTTACCGCACTGATTGGTAAGTAATTGTGGGTACGTTCTTTCCTTTTGCATCACGCATTTGCATTGGCATTTCCATGCATCATGAAAATTGCTTTTTTTAAATAGAGTTATCAATGCATGTGCATGGTCAAAATTTAGGTTTCAATTTATCTTTGAAGGCAATCTCTACGAGCTCACCTTCAAAGAATGGCAGCTGTTGACACCTTAAATTTTGATTATTTTTATAAGGCATTTCATTTTTTCAATTTATCCTTAAGATTTTGAAAAGATGAAAATGAAAAATGAAAATAAAAGGGATAAGGGATAGGATAGAATATTTTTGTAGATGAGATTTCGAAAGATTTTGGATAATGAAGCCATATCAAAATTGATCGTAGAGAATTTGGGGCTATGTTCTGTTTGAGCGTATATATCCTTTTCGAAGGATAATCCTTAGCGATTGGGTCGACTTATTGAGCGTATATTTCATTTTTTGAAGAATGATCCTTAGCGATGGGGTTGAAATACGCAAATCTTCACCGGTACCAACTCGGTTTCGTTCTATAAATACGGGGGGTCTCTCTCGGTTTTGAAAAAGAAAAAAAGGAGGTCAAAAAGTCAGAGACAGCGCAACAAAGTGAAAGTGACGTGAGAGAGAGAGAGAGAGAGAGAGAGAGAGAGAGAGAGAGAGAGAAGGAGAGCTGTGTTCGAGGGAGAAAAGGTGCAACAAAGAGGGGAAAAACCCCTTCGTCTTCTTCCCGAGTGAGGGGGACCCTCGACCGCGAAGCCCACCACGTTGGCCGCCGCACCAGCACCGCCTCCACCGCCGCTCCGACCCAATCCCGAGCCAATCGACGCGCCGTCCCTAATCCAACGAAGCTGTCGCCGTGGCCGACCCCTGTGATTGGGTCATCCACCATTGAATCGTCTCCAGCCACGGTGGAATTTCTGTGCTTGCAGGTCCGATTCCTCCGCGACGCACAACACCCCTGTCCCAGATCTCGCCCTTGCAGCTCTCCTCCGCGATCTATAGTGCCTACCACCATCGCGCGCCTCTGCCCACGGTGACCGTCTGACGCCTATTGGTCGCTGCGCCGAGTTCCCTCGACGCCGTTACCCCATCGAGGTCTCGCAACGAGCCCAGACGCCACGCCGACCTGACGTCCTTGCTCGTAAAGCCCAGACGCCGCGCCGAGCCTTTGCTCCGCCGACCCGCGACCCTGCATCGCCGCCGCGCCGCCATCACCCCCGATCCTCGCCGGAGCTCCAAGCCGACAGCCCAGTTTTTTTTTTCTTTTTTTAGAAAAAAAGAGAAAAAGAAAAAAATAGGTAGTTATTTTATTTATTTGCCTTATTCTATTACTTTTTTTATTATTTTACTTTATTTGTTCTTTCGTAGTTTAAATATCCCTTAATGTAAAATTGAGATTGCCTTATATGAAATTGCATTGAAATTAGTAATTGTCGGTTCCATTTTCGAGCCCGAAATCCGACTCGCAATTACTTAAAAATTGCCAATCCGATCTCCAGCCCGAGATCCGATTTGTGATTTTTCGCGAAATTGGCCAACCCGATCTCATGCGCGAGATACGGTTCGTCAATGTGGGGAATCAATTTTGCTTGATTTGCTAGGGCTGTTTAACTAATTTTCTATTTAAAAAAAATCAAAAAAAAAATGTAGCTTTTCAGGATTTGCATGATTAGGATCGAAATTTCATTTTTTAAATAAAAAAATCAAAAAAATCAAATTAACTAGTTTAGGTTGCATGTTTAGGAGTTGTTAATTTCAAAACACAAAAAAGTGAAAAAAAACTCAAAAAAAAAAAAAAATCTTAGATTAGGATTAGGTTTTTTTTATTGTCTTGCATATTTAGATTTGGGATTTTATTTAGATCATAAAAAGAAAAAAACAAAAAGCAAACAAACATCATCATGAATTTTAGAATAGAATTGCATGTTTGATTTTAAGCTTAGATCATTGTTTTAGATAGATTGCATCTTAGGCTAGAAATTACTAAATTAAAACAATGTCTTAATTTAAATTAGGATGACCTAATTCCTAGTTTAACTAGGATAGAATTTTAATTTAGTTAGGAATTTCATTCAAATATCTTAGGATAGATTACTTCCACCTTTTTAGGATAAATTGCAATTTTTAGAAAAATAAAAATTATAAAAATCAAAAAGAAAAATCAAAAATCTTGCATGAGCATGTAGAATTAGGAATATAGATTTAGCATTTAGGCTAGTAAATTAGGTTTTTTTTATAATCACATTTTTAGGATCATATTTTTTAGAAATTTTTTTTTTTTAAATAGGTTAGGATTAGATTTAGATAATTTCATTCTTAGGAAACCTGGCACCTTTTTTAAAAAAAAAATAAATAAATAAAGAAATGGTTTTCTAAGTCATAATAGGGTTAATTCAAATTAATCCCAAACATGAATTAGAAAATTATTCATTTAGGGTAGTTCAATTAGGACTTTTTATTAGTTCAAAATTCCAAATAAAAAAATCCAAAAAATTAGGTGCATGTTAAGTAATTTGCATTTTAGGGCCATTTAATTAAAATTTGCATATTAAGACATTTAAGTTGCCATTTAAATTACTGCACTTCTTTAGGACCTACTTTGTTCATGTCATTTAATTAGATCATTTTGCCGTGTCATATTAGGTTGTTAGCATGCATTGCATTTAGATTAAATTCCGTTAAATAAAGTGAAAACAAAAATCAGAAAATTGTGTGTTAATTAGAAACCATGTCTAGGATTGACGATGTGGATTTTAATTTAACATTGCATATGCTTTTGCTGCTTTGAGGTAAGTTTTGCAATTTATTTACTGTTTTTCTTGGGTGGTAAATTGGTGGTCTGTGCACCCGCATAATCACCTCACACGTTAGGAAAGTGAATTAAAATCAATTCAAGCTGCTTGCAAAACATTTTTTCAAAAATGGTACCGAAAGGGCATTAGGGTAGTCTAATGTAATGAAGTCCCCGTACCCTTAGTCTCTGGTTCGCAGGGGTAAAATAATTCTCCCGTTATTTTACTTAGGTGTCTAATCAACCTACCAAAAAATGATTAGTGGCGACTCCTAAATAAAAATCATCTGCATGTTAAATATTTGAACATAAGTCACGAATTGGTATGGGCACGGGAGAGCCCGAGCTAAGTTAGAGACTTAGTAATCCATTAACCTAGTTTTAGGTGGTGCACTGAAAAATTAGGTCGTGACAGCTTGGCGACTCCGCTGGGGATTTGAGTTGAAACTCTTAGTGGACTTAGGCCAATTTTTCTTTTGTTAATCAAATTTAGGTGTCAACAGCTGCCCCTCTTTGAAGGTGAGCTCGTAGAGATTGCCTTCAAAGATAAATTGAAACCTAAATTTTGACCATGCACATGCATTGAAATTTTTTTTTTTTTTTATGAACTCTATTTAAAAAATGCAATTTTTATGATGCATGGAAATGCCAATGCAAATGCGTGATGCAAAAGGAAAGAACGTACCCACAATTACTTACCAATCAATGTGGTAAAGCATATTGAGGTACATGATGAATCTTCCCTTACTAAGAAGAACACTCACATCCAGAGTGAAATGCTCAATAAAAGAAATGAGACATCTACATCCAGACTGAGATGTCAAGAGGAATCTACCTGGAATAACTTACCTTCAATGAGGGTGGAGTAACTCAAGATAGGTTGGTGTTACAAGCCTAGGACCCGTACCATTCTACGGTTGCCCAGTATAGCATTGTTTGGTTGTGTTTAGGACCCGTACCATTCTACGGTCGCCTAAATAGGGAAATAAATATTGTCTAGGACCCGTACCATTCTACGGTCACCTGACCTTGCAACAGAAATCAGCTGACCAGGACCCGAACCATTCTTCGGTCACCTTAATCAAACTAAATCTGGAGAACTGAAATGGTGTCTAAGACCCGTACCATTCTACGGTCGCCTGAATGAGGAAAAATGTGTTGTCTAGGACCCATACCATTCTACGGTCGCCTAAACTGGGATTTTGCTTGGCCAGGACCCGAACCATTCTTCGGTCGCCTAGCCTTGCGACATAAATCATCCGACCAGGACCCGAACCATTCTTCAGTCGCCTTAATCAGATTGAATCTGGAGGAAAATTTTTGGGGGACAACTCAATTGAGTGTCAAATATACTTAAAAGGAAATACCTGCACAGTGACAACTATTCAAGGTATGGATAAAGATATACTTACCTGGTAAAATCTCTCGATTTTCGGGGATACGTCTCCTGCAAAACATGGTTATAGGAGAGGCAACATGCATTTGCAATCATAAACATACATGAATTTAATGGATATTCATGATAATTTCCATTCCATTATGAACACATGAGTGTCATGAATGTGTCAAATGAGGGATCTTTCGGTCTGAAAGGACTTTTCTCTCATCCTCATTAAAATGGCTAATTCATCCTGACCTTTGATACAGGATTTTTTAGCAGTCACCCTATCTCACTGTCATCATGCCGAACAAGGGTCTGAGCAATCTCGCAAATTGTACGACCTTACCAATTTGAGAGGTCTTTTGCGAGGGACTGTAATGTGAGCTTGGTTAATGGCTTAACAAATAGGACTCTTTGAGTCAAGCTTTTTTTTTTAATGAGAGATATTCTGCAATCATCTTGGGGTTTACAAGTCAAGAAACACAAGAAATGAGGCAGAAATTATCTTAATCACACTTCTTCGAGCAATGCTTTCGAACATATGAACCTTTACGTTAATTTAAGTGCCCTAATCTGAAGAGACTTTCCAAGGG
Source organism: Eucalyptus erythrocorys (assembly GCA_014182555.1). Taxonomy (NCBI): domain Eukaryota; kingdom Viridiplantae; phylum Streptophyta; class Magnoliopsida; order Myrtales; family Myrtaceae; genus Eucalyptus; species Eucalyptus erythrocorys. The sequence goes on along the minus strand of CM024605.1, from coordinate 71,400 downwards.
ATGTAACGTAGGCTTGGTTCATGGGTTAAGAAACGAAAGGATCATTAGGCTCAAAAAGTGTTTAGAGGGTAAAGGTTGGTGATCATCTTGACACTTTCATTGATTTTCTTCCTCAATGTCGAAGATTTTCTCTTGCACTCATTGATTGCAACATCGTTTGAGCTTTTTTCTTTTCTTTTGTACCGCCTTGTTCCGGGTATGACTAACCATATCAGGCATTTTCTTCTTTTTTTTCTTTGGGCATCGGCCTTGCTTTTACTAGGCACACTGCTCTTTCATGCCCCATTTTGCACTTTTTTCTTTGACCAAAATCTTCATTTTTTGTGGGCATCCTAGTTCATGCCACTTGAATATTTTTGTCTTGCCCCAGTGTGGGGGATGATCACCAACTGGGTTTAATATGAAATGAAATTGTAGGCTCAAGTGGGCTATGCAATGGATAAAAGTGTATGGGATAGAGAAATGACTGCTCTTCCTCATCCTAAGGCACTTCAATTATCGTACAAGTTACCCCGCGAAAGCAATACCCGAAGATTGATGCAAGTGTAAGTAAGAAAATTCCTATCCTTGATTTCAAATTTGCCCCAATGTGGGATGGTTCTTGACAGGGGTAATTTAAACAAACTCTTCATGTGTGTGGGCTCAAAGGGCTAAACAATGGATATACCTGTAGTGTTTTGGGTAGAGGAAGAAACTGCCCCTCATTACTTTGGATAACGTATCCTTTGCGAGACCGCCCTTTTCCTTGCGGGCATCGAATTTTTCACACAACTCACTGGGGATTAGTGTATGAAATAACGTATGGAATAAGGCTTGCCTTTTATCATTCCACGATGTCCCATTTGACACATTCAATTTACCTCACATAATCCATCATGAGGAACATGCAAAATTTGCAACAAATTTGAATAATTGAATTTGCAACTCATTGAGGCAATTTGTTCATCAGAAAAATGCTTGCAGTTCAAAACAAGAAATAGCAAATTCAATCATGGATAATACTTCTTGACAGCATGAGAATTAACTAGAGTGGAAAATTCACTACCATCCTTTTCTGCTAAGATTAAGGTACCTCCAGGAAATTCACCACATATGGCCCACCGTAATTTGGAGCAAACTTGCCCCTAGAATTTAGAATTGGATTGGACCATTTCCACATCTTTACACGCTATAGGGTTATCCCTGAAACAGGAAGTAGATAAATTAGAAAAACAAACAAGATAATTTGTATTTTTGGAAGATTTTTTTTTGAAAGATTTTTTTGAAAGATTTTTGAAAAGCATTTGCAAAAGTATTTTAACGTGAGAAAACATGATGAAGCCCAGGCCTCAGAGTTCTCCTTGGATTTCTCTTTTGTTTTATCGGCTGGATATCATCACCGGGCTGGTTTGGTGTACCTCATCATGCCCTCAAAATAAAAATTGTAATTTTATTGATATTCATCAATCAATTACATTTATTGAATGGAAAATGTGAATCCAAGTCCTAAAAAGAAAAACAACCGCTAGATCGCAATAATTATTCCTAAAAAGCAATAAAAATTCCCACGCAAGGGAGCAGTAAATGAGTTACTCTTGTGGGCTGGGGCCCATTTCTTCTGGAGATCCTTCGTCAATGACTCCAATGACGATGTCATCAAACAAGCTTGTAACTCCTTCCAGCATATTTTCAGGGTCCTCGGTCTTCGAGGGTGTCAGATCATCCATGCCACCCCATCCATCTGGGACAATGCTCCGAGGATCAATGTAGAAGCTTGGGGGCCGAATACTTCACCGGGTAGTCAAACTTGCCGCTTGGCTGCCCTGTGGTGTCTATCACTTTCGCCTCATCCTGCATCATTCTTGGAGGACCAAGGAATGTCTCGTGAATGCTTGGGGGCAATGGGTTTTGCCTCCCGGCCTTTGGTTAGGTACCTGGCTCGTCCTTCCTGTCTTCGTCCTCCGTGATTTTGTCCCCTTCTTCCAAAGCATGGGACCTCGAAGGGCTTCATTGGGACTTTGAATACCCTGACCATTCCTTCCAAAGCTATTATCAGGAACAAAATCATTCCCATCCATGACCCCTTCCATCATAAAGGCAGCATTTGAAATTTCAGGAGTGGGTGGTGGTAGGTCTCGAGATGCATCAGCTAAGTGATAACCTGATTCAAATTCAACGTCTAGTTCCAGGATAGCATTAACCATACCCTCATGTTCCGGTAGCGGATTCTTCTGGACATTCGGCCGAGCAGTTTGGAATGAAAAGGCTTTTGTGTCCAGGAGGTTTTGGATCTTGTGCTTGAGGGTGAAACACTCATCAGTTGAATGCCCCAATTCCCCACTATGGTAGTTACACTTCTTTGTCGGGTCGTAACTGCGCATGCTTTCGCGGTTAGGGTGCTTTGGTTCAGTAGAAAGCAAACCTTTCTTCTGGAGAATTACTAACACCTGGGATGGAGATCTAGGGAGGGGAGTGAATTGTCTTCTTGCTTGGGCAAATGACTAATGGCCAGCAGTTTGTTGTTGCCTTGCATTCATCTGGATGGCCGGGGCATGGTTGGCACTTTCTTGGCTGTAAGCTACATTCACATCCACAGCCGCTTCTTTCTCCTTCTTGGCGGAGAATCTCTTATTTGATGACTCAGCAAACCATCCTTCTCTTATCCCCATCTCGATTTGTTCTCCGACAGGAATAAGCTGATTGAAACTCTCGACATACGTGCTTGCCATCCGATTGCGGAACTCAGACGGGAGGGTCTTCACAAACAACTTCATTAACTCATTGTTAGTAGGCTCAGGAGTGATTTGGGCTGCCAGGTTTCTCCATCTCACAGCGTATTCTTTAAATGACTCGCTCCTCTTCTTTTCCATCCGCTCAAGATCCTCCCGGGAGGGTGCAATATCCATGTTGAACTTATACTGCGTCAGGAAGGCGTCAGCTACTTCACTCCAAGTGCCGAGAAGATTTATATTCTTTATTACGTACCAGTTGAGGGCGGGCCCAGTCAAGCTTGCATGAAACGACTGGATCATGAGAGGCTCGTTCTTGACATATTGGGCCATGCGTACGTGGTACATCTGCAAATGAGCTTTCGGACAGGAAGTACCGTCATATTTCTCAAACTCCGGCATCTTAAACTTCTTCGGCATTTTGACCTTCTCATAAACTGACAAGTCAAATGGGAGCGAATTCTGCGACTCTTGCAATTGTTTCAATTTCTCCTCAAGTTTGGCGAAGCGTTCATCCTGCTCTGCTTTAGGGGCGTTATTAGCAGGCTTAGTCTTTTCGTCGGTAACAATCAGCGGGTCGTCCTCCAAATCAGGCATGTTGACATCACCCACTTGGGCCTTGTTCGCCTGGTTTGGTGTCACTATCTCAGCAAGGGCCGGTGCAAGAGTTTGACTCACTTTGAGGGATTTTACTTGATCCGTCATAGACTGCATCGAGGTAAGCAACTGCGCAAGTTGACTTTCCATGGCGGACATGTGATCATGCATTTCATTTTGATCGGCCATTTTTGCTCTTGATCGTGTAATGATGGGTGACCGTGGAGGATCCGTTATCACCTAATTAGGTAAAAAAGATGATATAAGAACCAATTATAAGATTGGAAAAATGGCCCATGACAATGGTCTAAACACCTCATTTTATTAGAAATTTGAAATAAATTCCTAACAACGAACTATGAATTGAAAATTCATGTTCCTAAACATTGCACTAAAAATTAAAAATACCGAATTCGAAATCCCTAAACATTGAACTAGGAAAGTAAAAGACTCGACTCCCTAAACATCAATCTAGAAATGAGAATGACGAGATTGATTCAAGCACTTCATTTAGCTTGATCAATATACACTCGGGACACCATCCGGCGCAATCGCTTATTCTCCTCTCGAGCTTTCTCGGCAACCCTCTTGAGGCGTTTATTTTCAGCACGGTTGGTGATCTTTAGTGGCGCCTCAGGTATCTTCGGAAGTAACTCCTCTGGAATCTTGTGTCGTCGAATATAGTTGGTTGAGGCATAATACTTCCTTTCCTTACCCTCCAACTCCTCCTCGGGCCACTTGAGTTTTCGTGAACGGCACATATCCCACATTGATTTGATTGTGAGAATGGAATCTTCATGGTCTTGGCTTCCATCTATGAAGTTGACTTGGAGTGGATCTGCTTGCAAAGCCGGGGGAAGCTCTTGCACGACTTGGTATTGACGAGTCACTCTAATCGGATAGTACTCCAAAGCTCCAGTAAATCCCAACAGAGGAATTGGGCCAACGCCTCCACACGTGAGTCTCGCCGCACGGACTTGAAACCACATAGCATGCCATAGAAAACCCTTGGAAGTTGGTTTTTTATGAAAGCTAGCCACTCAGAATAGTGGTAATCCGGTGCATGTTTTTGCTTATCTTCGAATTTCATAATGGGGTGATTAGAGTCATTGACATCATGTATAGTCATTAGACCACCAAATCCCTTCAAATGAGAAAGAAACCAAATTTGCAAAAGCTCTGGAGAGGAATGGAAAGTCTTATCACCACCTCCTTTAAATCGAGTGAGGGAAAGGAAAGTTTCAGTTAAAACAGTGTTTACAAAATTCTTTCCTTCCAACACTTGTTTGACTAAGTGAGCCATCAAAGGGTTAATAGCATTCTTGTAATAAGGAAAAACTATAAACCCAAAGAAGGCTAAAAGAAAAACCCTTCGCATTTGAGATGAAGAGCCAATTTCAAAATGTTCTTTTAGAAAAGATAGGGGACATGTGTTGCGATGAGCCTTTAAAATCCTTCTCACATCATCCCCTTTAATTCTCAAAAAATCAGATAAAGCCATAACGGGATCTATCCCGATAGGCGGACCAATTAACTCAGCTTTCAAAGGCCTTCCTATGGCAATGCTATATTCTTCCAAGGTGGGCGTGAGCTCATGCTTACCGCCATGAATGAAGGTGGAAGTCTTGGGGCACCAAGAGTGGGTGAGTGCTTGGATAAGGCCGCCATGGATGTTGATACGCAGCAATGGAAGCAATCGGCCAATGTATGACTCCACAAATCGACGGCCATCTTGGTCTAACTTGTCCCACCATGTGCCGAGCTCTTGCTTCGGAGGGAGAATAATTCGAAGGTCCGGTATCCCCATTGTATATTAACCAAGACTCAATAAAATCCTAATGCCATGGACCGACAAAATAATATGACAAGGTAAGTAAATTTCAAGGGTGAAAGTTTAGAGAACTTACTTTACCAATGAGAGGAAATCACATAGACATGCGCATGATAAGTGGTTCGATTTCCACTCTAGAAGGCTTAACAAAGTGGAGCTACAAGGATAATCAGACTAGCCACGGGCGCGTGGACTATGTCGGGTCCTCATGACTCCGGCTTGGTCAAAGAGCCGACCTAGGTCACGGAAATGCGGACCGAGGTGGGTACTCTTGACACCATGAATAAAATTTCGGGATTGAGATGGGCGACTCGTACCACGAGCTTGCGGCCGGAGTAGTATCCATCTCAATACCATCCTAGATGATCCTATGCGGCCCAGGTCCGGCGGCAAGTTGTGTGTGCAATAGTGTAGTGCTAAATGCAAGGCATGCACAACAGTTTATATCAAGCAACACTTCATACATAAAAATAAACCATTCATTCCTACACCTCCTTGCAAAACAAAGGTCAGCAAACACTTCCCCTTATACCTCCCAATCTGCAAAAACATTTAACACCTTAAATGTTAGGGATGTACCTGGGATCCTCGCTGCCAAACAAAAACATTTTTCAAAAGAAAAGAAAAATTGGCCTAAGTCCACTAAGAGCTTTAACTTAATCCCCAGCGGAGTCACCAAGCTATCACGACCTAATTTTTCAGTGCACCACCTAAAACTAGGTTAATGGATTACTAAGTCTCTAACTTAGCTCGGGCTCTCCCAGGCCCATACCAATTCGTGACTTATGTTCAAATATTTAACATGCAGATGATTTTTATTTAGGAGTCGCCACTAATCATTTTTTGGTAGGTTGATTAGACACCTAAGTAAAATAACGGGATAATTATTTTACCCCTGCGAACCAGAGACTAAGGGTACGGGGACTTCATTACATTAGACTACCCTAATGCCCTCTCGGTACCATTTTTGAAAAAATGTTTTGCAGGCAGCTTGAATTGATTTTAATTCACTTTCCTAACGTGTGAGGTGATCATGCGGGTGCACAGACCACCAATTTACCACCCAAGAAAAACAGTAAATAAATTGCAAAACTTACCTCAAAGCAGCAAAAGCATCTCGCAATGTTAAATTAAAATCCACATCGTCAATCCTAGACATGGTTTCTAATTAACACACAATTTTCTGATTTTTGTTTTCACTTTATTTAACGGAATTTAATCTAAATGCAATGCATGCTAACAACCTAATATGACACGGCAAAATGATCTAATTAGATGACATGAACAAAGTAGGTCCTAAAGAAGTGCAGTAATTTAAATGGCAACTTAAATGTCTTAATATGCAAATTTTAATTAAATGGCCCTAAAATGCAAATTACTTAACATGCACCTAATTTTTGGATTTTTTTATTTGGAATTTTGAACTAATAAAAAGTCCTAATTGAACTACCCTAAATGAATAATTTTCTAATTCATGTTTGGGATTAATTTGAATTAACCCTATTATGACTTAGAAAACCATTTCTTTATTTATTTATTTTTTTTAAAAAAAAGGTGCCAGGTTTCCTAAGAATGAAATTATCTAAATCTAATCCTAACCTATTTAAAAAAAAGATTTCTAAAAAATATGATCCTAAAAATGTGATTATAAAAAAAACCTAATTTACTAGCCTAAATGCTAAATCTATATTCCTAATTCTACATGCTCATGCAAGATTTTTTGATTTTTTCTTTTTGATTTTTATAATTTTTATTTTTCTAAAAATTGCAATTTATCCTAAAAAGGTGGAAGTAATCTATCCTAAGATATTTGAATGAAATTCCTAACTAAATTAAAATTCTATCCTAGTTAAACTAGGAATTAGGTCATCCTAATTTAAATTAAGACATTGTTTTAATTTAGTAATTTCTAGCCTAAGATGCAATCTATCTAAAACAATGATCTAAGCTTAAAATCAAACATGCAATTCTATTCTAAAATTCATGATGATGTTTGTTTGCTTTTTTTTTTTTCTTTTTATGATCTAAATAAAATCCCTAATCTAAATATGCAAGACAATAAAAAAAAACCTAATCCTAATCTAAGATTTTTTTTTGAGTTTTTTTTTTTTTTTTTCACTTTTTGTGTTTTGAAATTAACAACTCCTAAACATGCAACCTAAACTAGTTAATTTGATTTTTTTGATTTTTTTATTTAAAAAATGAAATTTCGATCCTAATCATGCAAATCCTAAAAAGCTACATTTTTTTTTATTTTTTTTTAAAGAGAAAATTAGTTAAACAGCCCTAGCAAATCAAGCAAAATTGATTCCCCACATTGACGAGCCGTATCTCGCGCATGAGATCGGGTTGGCCAATTTCGCAAAAAATCACAAATCGGATCTCGGGCCGGAGATCGGATTGGCAATTTTTTAAGTAATTGCGAGTCGGATTTCGGGCTCGAAAATCGAACTGACAATTACTAATTTCAATGCAATTTCATATAAGGCAATCTCAATTTTACATTAAGGGATATTTAAACTACGAAAGAACAAATAAAGTAAAACAATAAAAAAAGTAATAGAATAAGGCAAATAAATAAAATAACTACCTAATTTTTCTTTTTCTCTTTTTTTTAAAAAAGAAAAAAACTGGGCTGTCGGCTTGGAGCTCCGGCGAGGGTTTCGGCGAGGATCCGGGTGATGGCGGCGCGCGGCGGCGATGCAGGGTCGCGGGTCGGCGGAGCAAAGGCTCGGCGCGGCGTCTGGGCTTTGCGAGCAAGGACGTCAGGTCGGCGTGGCGTCTAGGCTCGTTGCGAGACCTCAATGGGGTAACGGCGTCGGGGGAACTCGGCGCAGCGACCAATAGGCGTCAAACGGTCACCGTGGGCAGAGGCGCGCGATGGTGGTTGGCGCTACAGATCGCGGAGGAGAGCTGCAGGGGCGAGATCTGGGACAGGGGTGTTGTCCGTCGCGGAGGAATCGGACCTGCAAGCATAGGAATTCCACCGTGGCTGGAGACGATTCAACGGTGGATGACCCAATCACAGGGGTCGGCCACGGTGACAGCTTCGTTGGATTAGGGACGGCGCGTCGATTGGCTCGGGATTGGGTCGGAGCGACGGTGGAGGCGGTGCTGGTGCAGCGGCCGACGTGGTGGGCTTCACGGTCGAGGGTCCCCCTCACTCGGGAAGAAGACGAAGCGGTTTTTCCCCTCTTTTTTGCACCTTTTCTCCCACGAACACAGCTCTCCTTCTCTCTCTCTCTCTCTCTCTCTCTCTCTCTCTCTCTCTCACGTCACTTTCACTTTGTTGCTCTGTCTCTGACTTTTTGACCACCTTTTTTCAACCGAGAGACCCCCCTATTTATAGGACGAAACCGAGTTGTTACTGGTGAAGATTTGCGTATTTCAACCCCATCCCTAAGGATCATTCTTCAAAAAAATGAAATATACGCTCTGGAGTCGACCCAATTGTTAAGGATTATCCTTCGAAAAGGATATATACGCTCAAACAGAACATAGCCCCAAATTCTCTACGATCAATTTTGATATGGCTTCATTATCCAAAATCTATCGAAATCTCATCTACAAAAATATTCTATCCTATCCCTTATCCCTTTTATTTTCATTTTTCATTTTCATCTTTTCAAAATCTTAAGGATAAATTGAAAAAATGAAATGCCTTATAAAAATAATCAAAATTTTAGGTGTCAATAGATAACTACACAAAATTTTTACTCTAGAAATAGAAAAAGAATAGAAATGCATTTGGTAAAAAACAGTTTCTTTTTTATATTTATTTGTTTTTTATTTTTGCCGGGCGATCGCCATTGGATGCTGTCACCGTCGGTCGATCATCGCTGGATGTTGCCACCGCCGGTCGATCGTTGCCCATTGTCGCACGTCGCCGCCGGCTGACTGCCGTCGCCGATCGCCGCCGCATGGCCCATCGGCCGTCGTCGACCGTTGGCCGTCGGAGGCGGCCAGGTGGCCACGGGAGGTGGCGGCCGATGGGTTGTGCGGTGGCGATCGGCGGTGGTGGTCGGTGGCCAGCGGTTGGCCAGCAGCGACGTGCGGCGGCGGGCGGCGATCGGGCTGGCGGCGGTTGGCGGCGGTCGGCTGCGCTCGGTGATGGTGGCGGCCGGCGGTGGTCGGTCGGCCTCGGTGATCGGCGGCGGCGACGGTCAGTCGGCCTTCGGTGACCAACGGCAGCAGCAACACTCAGTGGCGGCGATCGATCGGCGGCGGTGGCGGGCAGTAGGGGTCGGTCGGCTGCGGTCCACGGCGGTGGCCGGCAACGGTCGGCGGCGGTTGGTTGACGACGGTCAGCGGTGATCGGTCGGCAACCGGCGGCGGCGGTGACGGGCGGCGGCGGTTGGCGGCGATCGGCGGCGGTGGTCGGCGGCGGCGGTCGATCCGCGGTGGCGGGCGGCGATTGACCGGCAATCGGCGGGGGCGATTGGCGGCGGCGGCAGTAGTCAATGGCGGTCGACGACAGCGGCAAGAGAAAAATAAAAGAAAAAAATTTCAATTATTTCTGAAACTTGTTCCAGGGAAAAAGAAGCAATTTTTTTTTTTTACTTCTCATTTCTATTCCAAAACTATTCCCAAGCTAACTTTTTGTTCCCAGGGAATAAAAAAACAACTTGCCGTTACTAAACGAGTTTCTTTTTTTTTTTTTTTTTTTTTGTTCCGGGGAAGAAAAGAATATAAATTCTTGAGCTGGAGAAGTTTACCATGCACAGCCTTATAAGTCAGAAAAAAAAAAGCCGAGTACTTTCAAATTTAAAAACAAATCTAGCCAATGTCCCTCTATCGCTGTTAAAACTTGGATATTATGTTAAAGTCCTCCCGAAATATCAGTTTTGCCCCTTTCTGTTTTCTTTTTATTTTTTATTTTTTGTATTGTTGGTGGGATTTTGTTTAATTGTACGACTGTTGGACCATGTGCGTTGCACCTGACCTGGTGATATTGGGCTTTAGCTACCACTCACAAAAGTGTTATCCTTAAGTTTTGGGTCAAAATTTTATTTTTCTCCATTACATCGTAATAGACAACCCTTATCAAAATAAGGAGGAAATCCATTAAAATAAAAGGATGCGTTCATTTTGCAAAAAATGAGTGATTTGGAAATATCTTTTAAAAAATGATTGTTTATATCGTTTAGAAAAATAAATGAATGAAAAAATTTATTATTACCCACGACAATATTTAGACATAGCTTGTTATCGATGATGTTAATATTTTTCCAAATAATAAGAGCAATCATTTTTTGAAAAATATTTTCAAAATACTTATTTCCATGGAATAGACGCACACGGAATGTTTTCTTTGACATAAACAAAAGCAATGACAGTCTCTATGCATTTACTTTCACTCTGTACTTGTATTTTTTTTTTTCCCTTAAGTGAGAACTTGGTTAGATTTAAGGGTTGATACCCTAAAAACCCCAAATTGATACACCTATAACAAATTTACCACAAATTATTTTTTTGACCACAAAAAATCCAAAACTTGTATACCTTTAACAAATTTACCCCAAATTGGTATACTTATGACAAATTTACCATCTGTTAATTTTCGTTAAATTTTACTATCAAATTATTAAGTTAAATGACACATGACAGTTAACTGGTATACCAATTTAGGATTCTACGCTCCATTTGTCACAGTTTATAATTTTTGTAATTTTTGTGTTGTGTTAATCCAATTTAGTGGATGGTATATTTGTCACAAATTTACTAATTTGGGATTTTTTTGTGGTCAAATAAATTATTTTGGGGTAAATTTGTTATAAATGTATCAGTTTAGGGTTTTTTATGGTCGGTCGGGGTAAATTCGTCACAGATGTACTAGTTTGGGGTTTTTCATGGTAAAAAAAATAGTTTGGAGTAAATTTTTCACAGGTGTATCAGTTTGGGGTTTTTCAGGATATTAACCTTAAATTTAATATTCTCATTTTAGTAGTTTTTTCATTGTAAAGGCCTAAAAAGAAATATGCTCTAGACTTATGTGCAACAAAAGCAAAACACACCTTAAACCTAATTTTGTAGTACACACCTGATCTCATGTGTACGGCTGCATGCAAATCGACATTCTGGCCATTAAGTGAAATATGGTAGATGAAATTTCTAAGAGAAAGAAAAATTACATGTTAGCAATCTACTTACTAATCTTTAACAAATTTTTGTGGTGGCAATATCGGGCTAGAGCCCAAAATTAGAATTTTATACGAACTTGTCTTGGCAAAGACGTGCCAACTTTAAATTAATAAGCACAAGTTTTACGTAACTTTATATCAAATAAATTTAGTCACTACATTATTCTTAGTAAATTAGATAAGTTGCTTAAAATAACTTATGCTAAAATTAAATGAGTTCCAAAACATTATATCAAATATGTATCTAGAAATTTGAAATCTAAATTAATATATAAGATTATAAGTTGACATTTCAATCTTCTTGTGTATATATAATAAGCACACCAAAACAAGGTTGTAAAACTTGAGACAATAAATAATTTACATATAGAATCATATGCCACTTCAGTAATTTTTATTAGTGAAACTACATGATGGTCAATTAAATAGAAATTATTCAGTTGATAAGTTGGTATATAGAAATGTATGTTAAATTGCTTGAGTTAATATGATGTATTATAAGTTATCACTAATTATTTTCATCTTTTGTTTGTCTTTATAGCCAAATTTTATTTGGATAATGAATTATCTTATCATTTTCTAGCTAAATATATTTATGTGGGTACGTTTATGATTAAGTGCAGTTACAAAATATGCAATGAAATGCATTAAAAATAAAAATAAATTTCTTTGAACTAGTTGGATCGTTATTCAATGTTTTCAATTGTTCATGTATTTATATTAAGTAAACAAATTGACAAACTAAGAAATAAGACAGCTTATATATATGATTACAATATTGTTGTTGTCAATTTTATATAATTAGGTTAAATGCATGTATCTTTAATTGTATTGGACTTGTGTATGATTTTTTATTGGGAAAAGACCACCAAAAACTCTAAACTTTGCCCAAAGTGACAAATTTACTCAATTTTTTTTTTTTGTGACAAGAAAAATCCCAAATTTTGCAAACCGTGACACATTTACCCCACTAAGGGCATTTTCGTCTTATTCTTTCTGTTTTTTTTTTCCTTCTCTCTTCTCTTCACCGGAGCTGGCGTTCGGCGAGGGCTGCCCTCGCAGGCGTCGGCCCAGGTGAGGGCGACCCTCGCCAGATCCTCGCCGGCGTCGGGCAAGGGTGCCCTCGCCAGATCTGGTTAGGAAGGCCCTCACTCGACCCAGCCAAGGGCCGCCCTCGCTCGACGCTGGCGAGGGCGGCCCTAGCCGGCATCGGGTGAGGGTCGCCCTTGCTTGGGCCGACACCCGCGAGGGCAGCCCTTGCCGGACACCGGCTTCCCTCCGCCAGAGGGAAGAGAGAAGGGAAAAAAAAAAGAAAAAAAAGAAAAAAAATTTTAAAAGTAAAAAGATCAAAATGCCCTTATGATTTAGGATAAATGTGTCACACAAATGAAAGTTTGGGATTTTTTGTGTTACAAAAAATAGTTTGGGGTAAATGTGTCACTGTTAGCAAATTTCGAGGTTTTTCATGTTACAAAACAAGTTTGGAGTACTTTACCCAAAAAAAAAATGTTTGGAGTAAATTTGTTACTTTGGATAAAGTTTGGGGTTTATGGTGATTTTTTCTTCTTTTTATTTTATTTTATTTTACATAGGCGTACTTGGGAAATCAGCATTTTAACCATCTGGAAAAAGCTGATGATGCTAGAGAGCATATAAACCACTCACTGTTCACTTCTCTTATTTTAAGTTACTCACCGTGTCAACCATTGTAAAAAGCATTCCATAATGCTTCAGAGCAAATTAGTTATTACAATAAGACTTTTTGCTAGTGTTAGAAAATTAACATAATGTGCAGATCTATTGTGGGTCCTTGCAAAGTGGATATGCTACACGAAGTCAAAAGATGCTTATTTGGAAGGAGTAGTTTGTTGATTTGAAAGCGGTCGAGAGCAAATAGGTTGAAGTTTATTTGTTTCGGAAAAAGGACAGAGCTACAAACCATATCACTAAAAGAGCGGAGCCGCCCTTACATTTTTATTTTGCAGAGGTTAGACTTTTGTCTAGTTTCTTCATTATTAAACAACTTAAATAACAAGAAGTATTTCGACCAAAAAAAAAAAAAAAAAAAAAGAAAGAATAACAAGAAGTATGTATAGCAACCTAAGACTAGTGAGTTATATTGAAGGGTTAATACCCTGAAAAACCCCAAACTGTTACGCCTGTGACAAATTTACCCCAAACTATTTTTTTGACCACCAAAAACCCCAAACTTGTATACCTTTGACAAATTTACCCTAAACTGGTACACTTGTGACAAATTTACCCTATGTTAGTTTTAGTTAAATTTTCTTGTTAAATTATAAAGTTAAATGACACGTGACAATTGACCGGTATATCAATTTGGGATTTTACACTCTATTTTTCACAATTTACAATTTTTGTGATTTTTTTGTGGTATTAATCTAATTTAGCGGGGGTATATTAGTCACAAATTTACCAGTTTGGGGTTTTTTGTGGTCAAATAAATTAGCTTGGAGTAAATTTGTCATAAAAGTACCAGTTTAAGGTTTTTTATAGTTAGTCGGGGTAAATTTGTCACAGGTGTACCAGTTTGGGGTTTTTTATGGTCAAAAAAATAGTTTGGGGTAAATTTGTCACAAGTGTACCGGTTTAGGGTTTTTCAAGGTATGAAGTTATATCGAAAGAAGTTATATCATTTTAATCTTTCCATAATTTATTTTGTTTACTATTTAGATAAGATAAATTTATTCTTAATTTACTAAGATATGTACGATTGTTTTTTTTTTTATTTTTAAAATACTTACATGGAAAAAATCACCCTATTGTGATAAAAATATGGTGCTTCTTTTGATCTTACTTAGAAAACGAGAAAACATACCCTTTTTTTTCTTTCCTGAAACGAGAAAATACTTTTACCTCGCACGAATCGTGCTTCTTTTGCTCTTGCACTAGACCCCATATATTGTAGTTTTATAAAAGAATTCAACCGAACTTCCACAGCAACAATAGTATAAGTTTATGAGAATCCAATTTGAATTTTATGACTTTACATTTTAATTAGTTAGTCAACCTCGGCATTACTTTAAAAAAGTGTATTCCTTCCCGAATAATTTAATTTGTGAATCTTATTCCGTCCATTCCATAAAAGATCTTCTTCACATCGGCTCATGTTTAAAAGCATGATGGGGGATACAAAGAGAGAGAGCCTGAGAATCCACCTAGACTAGCGTGTCCATTTATAAGCTTAAAGTAACTTTTCCACTTTAATTTTTTCAATTAACCGTTAAAAATTTACTTATAGTACAATTTTGTACTTTTCTCACTCCTTAGATAATGTATGTACCTACTTCAATGTTATTAGAAGTAAGCAATTTCAGATTCCGTAAATATTCCACCTAAAACCTGAAATCTACCCGTTTAAACAAGTTCCTCATTTTTTAGAATCTGAAACCTACCTTACATACCTTAAAACTTGGAATCTATCCTGTCATAGGTTCCATAGTTGTATCTAGAGTCTATCCAAGTTCTACCTATATAATTAATTGAATGGTTGCAATAAATTAAAACCTTTAATGGCCATCACTTGCTGCTATAATACATTGACCATAGCTTATATTTACATACATGAAAAATATGAACATTAATGAAATAAAAGTCTCAATCATAAAATGAAAGCTCAGACTGGTGCTTCCAAATTATATACTCATCATTGAATAGTGTGGAATATCTCAGGATCGCTTGAAGACATGGACCAAGAAAAATATTTAAACTTATTTCAAGTTCTAGGTTGTATGTTACATGATATAGATTCCAAGTTTCTTCAACTAAGAACTTGGAACCTACTCGTTGAAACAGGTTCTTCATTCATTGGAACCTGAAACCTACATGTTTCCACCGATTCAGTTTTCAGATTCCAGGTTCTACCCTGGAATCATATTTACCCTTAGATGTTATTATCCAATATTACATACCACATTTATTTAAAGGGAAAAAGTCACGAAAAACCCTGAACTTTTGTTGTATGACACATTTACCCCAAATTTAGAAGGCATTTTAGTCTTTCATTTTTTTTTAATTTTTTTTTTTTTTTTTCTTTTCTCTTCCCTCCGCGCCTTCGGCGGAGGGAAGCCGGCATCCGGCGAGGGCTGCCCTCGCCGGTGTCTGGCGAGGGTCGCCCTTGTCGGCGTCGGGCGAGGGCCATCCTCGCTGGCGTCGGCAAGGACGGCCCTCGCGGGCACGCAGCGCAGGGGCCCTGCCCGTGTGTCGGGCGAGGGCGTCCTCACCTGATGTCAGCAAGGGCAGCCCTCGTCGGACGTCAGCTTCCCTCCGCCGGCTCCGCCATGGCCGGCGGAGGGAAGAAGAAGAAAAAAAGAAAAAAATAAAAAGAAAAAAAACTAAAAAGACAAAAATGCCCTTATGGGGTAAATGTGTCACGGTTTGGAAAGTTTGGGGTTTTTGGTGTCACAAAGAAAAGTTTGGGATAGATGTGTCACTCGGGGCAAAGCTCGAGTTTTTCGTGGCTTTTTCCCTTATTTAAAATGACATCACTTATGTTATTTTGTTATTTTCTACATTATTTTATTATTTTGTTAACTAAAATAATTGATGATTCAGTCAAACCTTACTTGCTATGTAAAAAAAAAAAAAAATGCTTAGAACTATTGGATAAGTTTAAATTACGACAAAAGATGGAATATCGTGTGTGTCATGAGTCTACTTTGAAGCCATCACCCTTTCTATTTGTGTATGTATTAAAAAGTTAATTTCTCTTCTCAATTCTTCAAATTGAGGGCCTTTCCATGAAATATAAATTTCAACGGATGAGAGGTCATTGGAATAGTCAGCTCATTTAACCATATCTTTGACTGAAACAATATCTTTCCCACTTTGCTGGAGCCACGGACATATCTTTGTATTGTGCTAATTTCTTTTTGGATTTTATGTCACTGCATTATTTTATTTTCTAGCATTAGTAAAACAAATCACCCGGTCCAGATTTATGAATCTTATTCTGTCCATTTCATTAAGAATATCTCCTTCATGTCGGCTAATGCATTGGTAAACATCTCAAATTCGTCAAACTGATCAGTGACATGAATACACAAATTTCCACGTATGCATCAATTTAACCATACTGTACCAAGCTGAAGGACATTATCTATGCACTTTCTTTCTTGCCTTTGACTGAAACAACTTCTTCTTGCTTTGCTGCAGTCACGGAGAAATGACAAGATTTATTGTTGACGAGGTCGTGCATAAGATTGGTGACAAACGTGTGGACGTGCCTAAAAATTTGGTTGAAGATCATCATCAGATAAAAGCCATAATAGAGAAGTTGGATATTTACTCTGATGATGTACGTTTCATTGGGATACATGGAATGGGGGGTATTGGTAAAACAACACTTGCGAAGGTTGTGCTCAACAAACTATATTCTCGCTTTGATGGTGTTTGTTTCTTGAATGACATTCGGGGAGCAACGGGACATGGTCTTATAAAATTTCAGAAAAAAGTTGTTATCAAGTATTGTTTGTTTTAGGAATGCTATACAAATTAAAGACATCATAGATGGGATGAAATGGATCCAGAGAGTTTGTTGTACTAAAAAAGTCCTCATTGTCCTTGATAATCTAGACAAGAAAGAGCAACTCGAGAAGCTAGCTGGGAAATGTGATTGGTTTGGTCTTGGTAGTAGGATCATTATCACAACTAGGGACAAAGGTATCTTGATGACTCAAATGGAATCATCCAGTAAAGAGAACTTAAGTCAACCCAAAGGAATTTTGGACTTTGAAGTTAATGCAATGGAATTTGATCAAGCACTTCAGTTATTTTCTAAGCATACTTTTGGAAGTGACTCTCCTAGGGAAGACTATGTTACTCTCTCAGATACTATTGTTAATAAAGTGGACAGGCTTCCGTTGGCTGTCGAGGTGATTGGTTCATTTCTCTATTGCTATGGCTCTACCTTGGAGCCATATTTTGATAAAAGAAACCTATGGAAAGACACATTGAAGAAGTTAGATAGAGGTCCTTTTAAGGATGTTCGTGATGTATTAATGATAAGTTATGAAGGATTGGAGAATGAGCAAAAAGAAGTATTTCTGGATATTGCTTGCTTTTTCACCAACGAGGACAAGACATATCCAATTATCATGTGGGATAATTGTAATTACAATCCTCACATTGCAATATCTATCCTCCTCCAACATTCCTTGATAAAAATTGGAGATGATAATAAGTTTTGGATGCATGACCAAGTTTGAGATTAGGGAAGGTACATCATCCTTGAAGAATATCCTCGCAAAGAATGTCCTCACAAATATAGTAGGGTGTGGATTCATGAGGATGTTGTAAAATTACTGGAGAGTAAAGAGGTAAAATGAAAGAGCATGACCCATAATTTTAATTTGGAAAAAGAAACCTCTTGAATATTCTCTTTTGTTCTATAGTTAGCTTTGTTTAACTTTTTATATGTCTTGTGAGACTAGGTAGATAGATTGTTTGATAGTTAGCTTTATTGTCTAGAATCTGTAGAATGCAAAAGGGCTTTTTGGAAATTCTGAAACAACAAAGTGCCGTTTCACGTGCCATACAAGTGAAGTCAGCAGAAAACTAGCCGTATGAAGAATTTTAAATTACTTCCAAACACAATTATGGAGAAAATGAAAAAAAAAATGAAGATTTGAATTGATATGCTAATTATATTTCCTGAAAAGTCGAATTTGGGAAGTGCGGAAATGATTCATAAGATGTCTTCCAATAGAAGCTGAAAAATTTCGTTAATGGCGTGAATGAAACATATAAGTCTACTTGTTGGGAAAAGGCGTGCGTCATGATAGGTATTTTGTTGGAGAAATTATTTACTAGTGTTCATATGCTTCTTTTCTTTATAACTCTAGAATAGTGTTGAGAGTTGTGCTAATCAATTAATATTGAGTTTGTATTGGCAGAGACATGATGTAGATGCGCTAAGCTTGACTTCCAATGGCCGCAGCCGCAGCATTACACCAAAAAAAATTGGCTTCATTACCAAATCTAAGGTTCCTTCGAGTGAAAGGCATTGGTATTTTTGGCAACTTTGACAATCTTCTTTTAAAGCAAAGGTGGCTTTTTTCACGAAGGTGGCAAACGATTTTCAGTGCAAATGACTTTCACTTCCATAATTTGGTCACGCTTGACCTTTCAGATAGCAATATTAAAGATGGTTGGGGTGAGTGGAGCCAAATGAAGGTGATATACCTTACTTAAGTACTTCTTTCTTTCATTACCTCATTCATGATGAATGAGGTGATGATAGAAGCAATATATATAGTTTACTTCTTTCTATCATTACCTTATTTGCTTGTAGAATATATCTTGCATTAGTACCATTCTATGTCTTGTTATACACGTAAGTAAAGCACAATTATGTCCCACCTAAAAAAACTCTCTATGTTCTTTACATCCTTGATTTCCCAGTTCTGCAAGTTGTTTAGGCTTTGAAAATGGTGTATTTCAACAGAAGTAATTGCCATTTTGCTTCAGTATGCATCATGTATGCTTTGAATGACATAAAGTTTGAGATTGGTAATACTCAACTTATATTGTGTAAAGGATCACAAGTTTATTTGACAATATTGATTCAAGCGCCTCACTGGCCTAATTTAGTTTTTCAGTATATGTTTAAATGGATTTTTGTTCTAAGTTGCACACCGTGGGTTTGGAATAAAAGACGTGACGAAAAGAGTGGAAAGGTTCTTCATATTTTTCTCGTGAGATACATTTGACTCCTCAAGGGGCCTTTCTCCAAATTTTTTTTCTAAAAAAAAAAAAAAGTCAAGTTGGCGATTTTTCTGAAAAGTTTTAAGTACGAGGGTCATTTGCAACATCTTTTATTCTACAAATAATTCTCATTTATTCTTATTGCCATATACACTGATGTTTCTCATTTATTCTTTTACTTCAAAATTTTTTTTTTTTTTTATTACAGATGATTCAATTGAAGGTTCTAAATTTGACGGGTTGCATACAACTAAAAAGGACACCTGACTTCTCTAATTTTGTGTCCTTGGAGATGTTAATTCTTGCTCAGTGTGTGAAGTTAACTAGAATTCACAGGTCCATTGGCAAGCTAAAACGCCTACAAACTTTAAATATTAGGGGATGCAAGTTGCTTCGTAGTTTGCCAGTAGAAATCGGTTCTCTACAATCTTTAACAGAGATTATCATGCCTCAAAATTTTCAGCCCTTCAAGCTTCCCAAGACATTCAGTGACCTCAAATCTTTGTCGACTTTTATATTAGACGAGCACCCTAGAATCATCCAACTTCTGAACTCTATTGGAGGGTTGGTGAAACTTACACATTTATCTTTACGTGGGTGTGTGGGCATAAAAGAACTTCCATCATCTATCGGAGAAATGGAAATGTTGGTTAAGTTGGATTTATCACATTTAGGAATAGTTGAACTATCGGATTCCATTGGATGTCTAGAGAAACTAGAATTGATCTGGGTAAGTTATACAGATATAAGAAAGTTTCCTCATACTATCGGACAGCTGAAGATGCTTGAAGAGTTACATGCCAAGAAATGTCGACACCTGTCAGACGAAAATCTGGAGGAAATCAGGAAGTTATCCCATTTGAGGGTATTGGACTTATCCTATACTGTTTTATCTAGATTCCCTTCGGCACTACGTTGTCTTTCTTGTCTCCAAACACTTGAATTTGGTTCAAGTCACCTTCAAGAAATACTTGATCTTCCCTTAAGTCTGACACGCCTTCACATGCAAGCACATCACTTCCCGTCTATCATTGACCTCTCAAGTCTCCTTAGTTTAGATTATCTAGAATTTTATAGATTAACCGCTTCAACAGAGGAACCTGGCCCAACTTGGATGAACAATTTGCCAGAAGAGCAACTGATCCATCCACTTCCATCTGGTTTGTCAACCTTGAAAGTTAGGGGCATCAGTCTACTGCCACACTTTTTCGACTTAAAAAAATTGGTGGATTTGTGCATCATAGAATCTCAAATGTCTTGCTTCTCCATCTCTCCAGACCAAATAAATCTGACAAAATTGAAACTAAGTGAATGCAAATTGCTCGTGGAAATAACTGGTATGTCACTCTTGAAAAGTCTACGGTGCTTGGATCTGGACAGGTTAGAAAGTTTGGTTGAGATTCATGGTTTGTTAGAACTGGAATCCTTGCGGTGCTTTCGTATTTCCCATTGTTGTAGGATAGAAAGGTTACCCAATTTATCAAAGTTAGATAAGTTACGGAAGATTGAAATAGAAGATTGTCTGAAGATAAGAGCCATCGAAGGTCTCGAGGGCTTAGAAAGCTTGGAGTTGGATAATCATGGCTGCAATGTTTTGGAAAGATTGCTGGATGGCAAGAGATGGACCTAGCTTTCCCGCAATGCCCCTTAGTACAAGGTGTTCCTGACTTTTAGGCCACCGGACACTTATCATAACATCGTCAATTTCCTTCACGAGAACCTGATTGGCAGTGTAATTCGTCTTTTTGCAAACAATGTCCAACTAACTGAGATGTGGTGATGCAATTGTTGAGCAGCTTCTGCCAGTGTTAGACGACTACCATATCTACAAACTTATCTTATCTAAAAGCTGTGCTTCTAGTAAGTGGTGTTTTCGTGGACTAGGCCACATGGAAAACTGCACATCAAAGACAAATGGGAAAAAAAGAATTGGACCCATTTTCTGCTATGCGGAGATTGATGACGATAAGCTTCAAACTAATTTGTACATAATGCCCTGGATGAGCACAGAATGAAATTTGGCAACAAAGTGGAGGAATGGGAAGAGGTTGTTGATATCAGGGGCTTCGACCTGAAAACTAACAGGTAATGCTGCTATTTTGACTAAATTATGAGGCAATATGTTATTCAACTGAATTTTACCACCGTAGTCTTTCAAAGTCACTGCAATGCAAACTTTTGCTTAAAAATATTCAAGAGCACTCAAGTTGATTCTTACGCCATGTTTGGAAGAATTTTTGGGTGGGTGCAGAAATTTGGGGTAAAGAAAAGATATTCTTTGTGTTGGCTGGAAGTTGTAGGATGCGGAGATGCAGCAATTTTTTCTTAAGTTGAAAAATCAAGGAAAATTCGATTTTACTCATTGAACTTTTGAGATGGTGCATATTAAAACTCCTAACTTCCAAGAGTAATATTTCATGCCGCCACCCCCTTCCCATGGAGGGGGTGTTCGGTTGGTTTAAAGTGTGACTTTTTATCGAATTTTGTGCCAAATGCCCCTTGTTTTTCTCAATTAAAATAAAAATAAATAAAATACATAAGAAGAAAAAATAATCAACTGTTTGATATGTTCGAAAATCGTCTAATATGGCTTGTTAGCACTAATGGTAATCAACTTTTGGGTTTCTTGAAATTCTTAGATTCTCATAATTTTCATCTGAAGTCATTCTTTTGTTGTCGCTTAAGCTACCCCAATAGTTTTATTTATGTTCTAGGTTTCTATATTTTTTCCATCAATAAAGAGATTAAATAATAGTGGCAAACTTCCTTTTCTGTACTTCAGCTTATTGTCTATTTGAATTTGAAATGAGGGTAGAATAGGCATTGAATAGAGAAACTTTAGGTGAAAATGCACTGAATACCTTTAAAGGTTATGTACATGACATATGCCAATGGAAAAAAATTGATTGGATTAACGGCCGTAACAAAAAGGACTTTTAAATTCTGTGTCTCACGGGTGTTCTACTAATTTAAATGTGACGACAAAGAAGATGTACAATAGGAGAACCTCTTTTCTTTATGGATAGAATAGGTAAATATGATAATACAATATTGCCAATTAATTTTTTTTTGTTGGAATATCTCTAAAAATAGCTTGTAATAATGATCTCGGGTTTCTCGAGATTTCATTTCGAACCCGCACATGTAGTTTCAAAAAGATTCATGGAAGTTATTTATTTATTTCACTACATGGCCCCTGCCCTAGATATGTCCATAGAAGTAAATCCATAGAGTCCATTGCGTGGGGAAACAGAGTTGCAAAACGGTACCATGAAAGACCTTAAGGTTTTGTTCTATTATTATTATTGTTGTT
The DNA here is from genome assembly GCA_014182555.1 of Eucalyptus erythrocorys. Taxonomy (NCBI): domain Eukaryota; kingdom Viridiplantae; phylum Streptophyta; class Magnoliopsida; order Myrtales; family Myrtaceae; genus Eucalyptus; species Eucalyptus erythrocorys. The sequence goes on along the minus strand of CM024605.1, from coordinate 49,086 downwards.
GTTGTTATTATTTGGTTCTCTTCCATCGTGTATGAGTTAAAAGATATGAGGCTCGTGTTTGTTTGAGACATTGAATCAACAATTAGGTTGTCATTTTGCATCACTTTGTTTTTCATCGGACTAATATGAACTTTTTTCTGTCTCTAAGCATTGCTGCAGCCAAGGAGAAGCGGTTGAATTGATTATTGCAGAGATTTTGAATCATCTGATGGATGTCGGTCCCATAATTTGAATAAAGTTTAGCTGAAGCTCGGTGATAGCTGATTTTCGCGGTAAGGAAACTGTTTCTCGAGCCTTCATTAGGTTCATTGACGAAGAAAAAGAAATGGTGTTCTGCCGATCCATTCCACGAAATGATGTTCTCTAGAACTGTATATATTTTCTAATTGGGGATGTACTAGAAACTTCATTTTAATGTGAAGATGGATTAAGAATCTTATGCTTGGTAAGTTGTTTGGAAGATTAGAATGAAATATTAAAGATGGTCAACCTACCTGATTCAATTGGAATTTCAAAGAAATTGAAAGTAATTAGAACAAACCTTTCAGTAATGAGAAAGTTATGTGGCTAGTATGCAAGTTGGACGGATGAAATTTCTGGTCCTGATTTCTCAAAATTTTGCTTGTACCTCGTGTCCAATTTGCTTATCTCAGAGTTCATGTTTTGTCGCGAGCGTCAAGTTATTTCGAACAGATCCAAGGATTTTGAATGTTTGTGCATCAAAGAACTAATGACAAATGATCTCAAGCAGATCCCTGTATTTCGTCATAGCGAGAGGAATTGTGTGGGGGAAAATAGACCTCAAGTTTTTGTTTTTTGTTAATTTCTCTTCTTTGGTGTACAAGTTAAAAGATCTTTGGGTTACGTTTGTTCGAGTCACTAGTCTGAACCTTTCCGTTTTTGGGCAATGCAACCTGAAGAAGTGGTTGAATTTGATTATTGCAGAGGTTTTGACTGGAGTTTAGTTGAACACTCTTACCTCACCACTTGTCATCTGATGGATGTCAACGCCAGAATTTGACTGAAGTTTAGTTGGAGAACGGTGATAGCTGATACACGCTGTAGATGCTGGATCTTGTCTAGAAAGTTATTAGACTTTTCTAGCACAAAATATCTTCAGGAATTTCAAGGTAAATTTTATTGACTTTTGCTGAACTTTAGCTTATTCATTGGATAAATTTAACTGTACTTTTTCATCTAGTGATGGGCCAACATATGGTAGTGACATGGCATCCGAAAAATTGATCATTGCAGTTGAAAGTGCATCAAATGTAAAAGAAAAAGGGAAAGTACAGCACTTTTAGTGGTAGAAGTCAAAATTCATGATATTGATTGCAAAATCAAAGAAAATTCAGTGACCATCGGAGAAATCTCCTGGAAATTTTCGAGAAATGAGAGTGATATTTGTAATCGATACGTTAGCTCAGACGAATTACTATTAAGAAGTCGGAGTTTTCTAATCAAGCTGCCAATGGAGCCTTGTTTCACTTTGATCGAATCATCTGGGTGACTCTTCAGTATTAAATCCATTCACATGATATGACTTTCACATTCTAGGTTTCTTCACATAATCCCATGTCTCGTTCTGCCACAAGGTTTGGATCTTTTATTGCATCGCCCTTCTATTTTCCCTAGGATTTTTACTTCCAATCTCCCTTCCATTCACATGATTTACCTCAATATCCTCTATTAACGCTGCATTAGCGCACTTGGGATTCGGTCGGGTAGACCGTCCGCGTGTCCTCGTAATGAGACCATTACATTCCGCTTTCAGACCGTGTAGTAGCGATCCTCCTCGCCCGTCCTTGTTTCTATGATTGGCTTTTGTGGATCCAATTACAAGATTGTCGGCAGAACATTCACAAAATGTTGGCTCGTGATTATATTTCTGGTGCGTGATGGGTAAAAGGTCGTTCTTCTGCTTCTGGAGCTTTGCATCATTTCCCTAAGCAACGAGAGTTATCGGCGCGTCCCATTCGTCTTTCAGTTCTTGCATCGTCGGCCAACATGTACATAGCTTTGCCCGCTTTCCTTTTCTAGTTCCACTCCACGAGCTCATTTTTATAATTTGAATATCCAGTGATTTTTTGTCAAAAATGGCGGCATGTGCACGATTTCTTTATGCAAATAGCTATTTTATTTACGTTCTCAACAACCAAGATATAGTATACTTTTTCAGTTTTTTGTGCAGTGAGTTAAAGATCTTCACATTACAGTTTGTTTAAGGCATCATATCAACAATGAGAACGTCATTTTGATATCCTTTCTGATTCTGTTTGTCGGACTAAAATAAACCGCCCTTCCCTATGCATTTTCGCAGCCCTGAAGAAAAAGTTCAGAAGGTTTATTGCCGAGGCTATTGAGAGCAAGGCAATTATTAGACGGACTCCTCAAGGCTTCTTTTGGTTCGATGTGAAAGAGAAAAATAATGGATTTGCTTTCTATGTCATAAAATTTTGTACAATTGCATTCTGTTTCGACTCTTTAGAGGATCTGTATATTTCATTTTGTAACGAGATCAGTTCACAATTCCAATCCTTTGGGGCATTATTACAAGGTCAGTGTACCTGTTTAAAAGAGAATATCAGTGAAACTCCCGTGTTTTGTTGGAGGGTCAGTGAAACTTTCACATTTGTCTTTGTAAGTCCTATCTGGACATAGAGGAGCTTTCATGCTCTACTGGAGAGTTAATTGAGCTTCGTACGACTTTGTTCACGTAAGCCCTCTGCAACAAAAGAAAGGAGCTTCCATACTCAGTTGGGAAAATTAGAATAGTTGATTGAGTTGGATTCGCAACGTTTGAAAATAGTTGATCTACCTAATTCAACTGGAGATTTAAAAAGGCATTGAAATTAATTAGGATGGACAGCTCCTCTATAAGAAAGTTACCATAAATATCCCAATGTTCCCCCTAATACTTTCTTGCTTGGAATTCAACAAATAATCCAATTTTTTGAAGCCAAAATTTGCTGTCCAAGTCTAAATCCGAATTTCACACTTTGGCACTCAAATTTGGCTTCAAATTCTTCTCCAATTCCTCCAATTTGAAGTCCAATTTTGTTGAAGAAAAGTTCACAAAATTTCTATAAGTTCCCATCAGCACATAGCCCGGCTTGGAAGTCAAAATTTCCTTCAAATGAGCCCATCCGAATTTCTGTTCGTTTTCTAAATCGATTTTTCGTAAAGATCTCGGAATCTCTGAAAATTCTTCGGAAGATGAGTCAACATTCCTAAAATGAATTGTGACACGACAGAATGTTCAATTTCTGAAATTGAGTTCAATTTTGTAGCTAAATTCAATCTGATGTGATTTTAGTGCGTCCTATTATACCGGGTAGCTTTTAGGAATTTTTAATACAATTGACCCATGGTCAATTATTTTCGAATCATATTGTGCATTTTCGACACATTGGCGACTCTCGATTGTCGTGAAAGTCTCAAGGTTTTAAATACAGACACAGTGGTCTCTGATCAATTTTAACGGTGCCGTAATGACCCCTGCAAATTAGCACGGTCGAGCAGTCGATTCCTAGTCCAATTCTCAACTCTATTGCGTTTAGATTCCTTAACGGCTTTACCTGATAGGCTAGTTAACTCATGAGTGGCCAACTCAGAGGAAAAGGTTATAGACACGTCAATTAAAAACCCGTTTCATCTCATCAAAATCAGACTCGAAAATCAGGATGTCACATTTTCCATACAAATCTTAGCTTTCGGATTTCAAGCGAATTTAAGGGTGTTGTAATGTCCAATACATTAAATCATATGGAAATAAAGCTTTTTGAATACATTTATCCCCGCAGATTCCCAATTGTCAAAGGGTTTTGAGCAAAATACCATAAAGGAATTTTTCATGGAGAAAAAGGGAAGTTTTCCTGACAAATCATCGTTTCCTGATTTCAGATGATTTTAAGGGTCTTGTGATATCCAATACATTATATTATATGGAAATAAAGCTTTTTGAACACATTTGTTCCCGTAGATTCCCAACTGTCGAAGGGATTTGGGCAAAATACTGAAAATGAATTTTTCATGGAGCAAAAGGGAATTTTTCTTGAAAAATCTTAGCTTTCGGATTTCACGTGACTTTAAGGGTGTTGTGATGTCCAATACATTAAATCATAAGAAAATAAAGCTTTTTGAATGCATTTATCCCCGGAGATTCCCAACTGTTGGAGGGTTTTGGGCAAACTACCAAAAGAGAATTTTTCATGGAGGAAAAGGGAATTTTTTCTGACAAATCATTGTTTTCCGATTTCACGCGAATTTGAGGGCGTCGTTATCTCCAATACATTAATTCATAGGGAAATAGAGCTTTCTGAAGATATTTTTCCCCACAGATTCCCAACTATTAGAGGGTTTCGGGCAAAATGCCGAAAGGGTATATTTCATGGAGCAAAAGGGAATTTTTCCTGACAAATCTTCGTTTTTTGATTTCATGCAACCTTAAGGGTGTTGTGACCTCCAATACATTACATCATACGAAAATAAATCTTTTTGAACACATTTGTCCCCGCAGATTGCCAACAATTGTAGGTTTTTGTGCAAAATACCGAATGGGAATTTTTCATGGAGCAAAAGGAAATTTTTCCTGACAAACCTCCGTTTTCCAATTTCATGCAACTTTAAGGGTGTTGTGATCTTGAATACATTAAATCATAGGGAAATAGAGCTTTTTGAACATATTTGTCCTCACAGATTCGCAACTATCGAAGGGTTTCAGGCAAAATACCGGAAGGGAATTTTTCATGGAGGAAAAGGGAATTTTTCCTTACAAATATTAGCTTTCGGATTTCACACGACTTTAAGGGTGTTGTGATGTCCAATAGATTAAATCATAAGAAAATAAAGCTTTTTGAATACATTTATCCTCGCAAATTCCCAATTGTCGGAGGGTTTTGAGCAAAATACCAAAAATGAATTTTTCATGGAGCAAAAGCGAAGTTTTCTTGAAAAATCATCGTTTTCTGATTTCACACGATTTTAAGGGTGTTGTGATCTCCAATACATTAAATCAATGGAAATAAAGCTTTTTGAACACATTTGTCCCTGCAAATTCCCGACTATCGGAGTGTTTTAGACAAAATACCAAAAGGGAATTTTCATTTGACAGAAGGGAATTTTTCCTGACAAATCTTCGTTTTCCAATTTCACGCGACTTTAAGGGTGTTGTTATCTCGAATACATTAAATCATCTAGAAATAAAGCTTCTTGAATACATTTATCCCCACAGATTCTCAACTGTCGGAGGGTTCTAGGAAAACTACCGAAAGAGAATTTTTCATGGAGCAAAAGGGAATTTTTTCTTACAAATTGTTGTTTTCCGATTTCATGCGGCTTGAATGTTGTGGTGATCTCCAATACATTAAATACTATGGAAATGAAGCTTTTTGAACACATTTATTCCCGTAGATTCTCACTTGTCGAAGGGTTTTGGGCAAAATACTGAGAGGAAATTTTTCATGGAGGAAAAGGGAATTTTTCCTTACAAATCTTAGCTTTCCGATTTCAAGCGACTTTAAGGGTGTTGTGATGTCCAATACATTAAATCATATGAAAATAAAGCTTTTTGAATACATTTATCCCTGCAAATTCCCAACTGTTGGAGAGTTTTGAGCAAAATACCAAAAAGGAATTTTTCATGGGGCAAAAGGGAAGTTTTCCTGACAAATCCTCGTTTTCTGATTTCACACGATTTTAAGGGTGTTGTGACCTCCAATACATTAAATCAATGGAAATAAAGCTTTCTGAACACATTTGTCCCTGCAGATTCCCAACTGTCAGAGTGTTTTAGGCAAAATACCGAAAGGGAATTTTTTCGGATAAATGTTCGTTTTTCGATTTCACGCGACTTTAATGGTGTCGTTATCTCCAATACATTAATTCATAGGGAAATAGAGCTTTCTGAAGATATTTGTCCCAGTAGATTCCCAACTATCGAAGGGTTTTGGGCAAAATGCCGAAAGGGAATATTTCATGGATCAAAAGGGAATTTTTCCTGACAAATCTTCGTTTTTCGATTTCACGTGACCTTAATGGTGTTGTGATCTCCAATACATTAAATCATACTGAAATAAAGCTTTTTGAACACATTTGTCCCCGCAGATTGCCAATAGTTGTAGGTTTTTGCGCAAAATACCAAACGGGAATTCTTCATAGAACAAAAGCGAATTTTTCCTGATAAACCTCCGTTTTCCGATTTCACGCGAGTTTAAGGGTGTTGTTATCTTGAATACATTAAATCATAGGGAAATAGAGCATTTTGAACATATTTGTCCTCGCAGATTCACAACTATCAGAGGGTTTCGGGCAAAATACCGAAAGGGTATTTTTCGTGGAGCAAAAAGGAATTTTTCCTGACAAATCTTTGTTTTCGGATTGCATGCGACTTTTAGGGTGTTGTGATCTCCAATACAATAAATCATACGGAAATAAAGCATTTTGAACACATTTGTCCCTGCAGATTCCCGACTGTCGGAGTGTTTCAAACAAAATGTCGAAAGGGAATTTTTCATTTAACAAAAGGGAATTTTTCTAGATAAATCTTCGTTTTCCGATTTCACGCAAGTTTAATGGTGTCGTTATCTCCAATACATTAATTCATAGGGAAATAGAGCTTTTTGAAGATCTTTGTCCCCGTAGATTCCCAACTATCGGAGGGTTTCAAGGCAAAATGCCGAAAGGGTATATTTCATGGAGCAAAAGGGAATTTTTCCTGGCAAATCTTCGTTTTTCGATTTCACGTGACCTTAAGGGTGTTGTGATCTCCGATACATTAAATCATACGGAAATAAAGCTTTTTGAACACATTTGTCCTCGCAGATTGCAAAAGTCATAGGTTTTTGCGCAAAATGCTGAACGAGAATTTTTCATGGAGCAAAAGGGAATTTTTCCTGATAAACCTTCGTTTTCCGATTTCATGCAAGTTTAAGGGTGTTGTGATCTCGAATACATTAAATCATAGGGAAATAGAGCATTTTGGACATATGTGTCCTCGCAGATTCGCAACTATCGGAGGGTTTCGGGCAAAATACCGAAAGGGTATTTTTCATGGAGCAAAAGGGAATTTTTCCTGACAAATCTTTGTTTTCTGATTTCATGTGACTTTTAGGGTGTTGTGATTTCCAATACAATAAATCTTACAAAAATAAAGCATTTTGAACACTTGTCCCTATAGGTTGCCAATTGTCGGAGAGTTTTGGGCAAAATACCAATAGGGAATTTTTCATGGAGCAAACGAAAAATTTTCTTGATAAAATCTTCGTTTTTCGATTTCACACGACTTTAAGGGTGTTGTGATCTCCAATACATTAAATCATATGGAAATAAAGCTTTTTGAACACATTTATTCCTGCAGATTCCCAACTGTCCAAGGGGTTTAGGTAAAATACCGAAAATGAATATTTCATGGAGCAAAAGGGAAGTTTTCCTGACAAATTGTAGGGTTCGGATTTCACGCGACTTTAAGGGTGTTGTGATGTCCAATACATTAAATCATAAGAAAATAAAGCTTTTTGAATGCATTTATCCCCGTAGATTCCCAACTGTCGGAGGGCTTTGGGCAAACTACCAGAAGAGAACTTTTCATGGAGCAAAAGGGAATTTTTTCTGACAAATCGTCGTTTTCCGATTTCACAGGACTTTAATGGTGTGGTGATCTACAATACATTAAATAATATGCAAATGAAGCTTTTTGAACACATTTATTGCCGTAGATTCCTACTTGTCGAAGGGTTTGGGCAAAATACCGAGAGGGAATTTTTCATGGAGGAAAAGGGAATATTTCCTTACAAATGTTAGCTTTCGATGTTCAAGCGACTTTAAGGGTGTTGTGGTGTCCAATACATTAAATCATATGAAAATAAAGCTTTTTGAATACATTTATGTGGCACCCAAGAATTTCGACAACCCTCGAATGTACGATGACCATGACTAATCAATAGAAGTACTGTTGGATGGTGTAATCAGTATTTTTGCACGAGTATTGTTTGGTTCCATCATCGGACCAATGAGCCACGTTTAGAAATATTTTGATCGTCGCATAAGGCATAGTCCCATCCCTGCATGCTATCACTGATAAGGCCGAGGGAGTACCATAAGATATGTAGACAAGATATTTTTCCATATTGATTTTTGGCCATCCAATTATGTACCCTACTAATCGAAACCCAATACATTGTTGCGACCCCGTGTAGTCATGAGGGTAATGATTTTCAGCACATGCATATGTTGAAATTAAGAGACAAATATTGTGGGGGGGGATTGAGCCGTGAGTGAGGACTCGACACGGCCACACACACAGCCCTGTGAATGGACTACATTCAACTCATAGATATACGGAGGTTAAGGCGAATGTTTAGAGCAAGTATGGGCTGGATATTAAGAATAATACCGCAACCTACCGGCCCAAGACAGCCCCACACTACTTCTTCAATTAGTCGCCACATTAGTCAACTAATGGGAGGAAATTGTTGACCAAGGCCTAGCTAATGACGTTCACGTGGCTGGAAATGGAGCTGCCAGCGGATGCCAAGGGGTCTTCAACGGAGGACATGCCATCCGCACCTGTTTCTCTTTGCTGCTTCCACCGAAACTCCTGCATGCAAAAGGAAATCATTAGCTTAGTTAATAATTTAAAAAGAAACAAGTGCTCGTGTGTTTTGAAAAAGACAAGGAGGATTTTGAGCGACAAAGCGGTGAGTGGGAGAGAATCCGTGAGAGAGAGAGAGAAAGAGAGAAAGAGGAAGAGAAGCTGTCCGTCGCTGGCCCGCTTTGCCCGCCCGTTTTGGTGTTTGTTTTGCTGAATTTAAAGGCAAGAATTGATCCCTTAACTACTCTTGCTTGCTGTGTTGTGAATGTAGTGTCGTGTAGTGTTTGAATTTGTGGATTTTCAGTGTAGAAAGCAAGGTTTTGAAGTGTTCTTGTTGGAAGGTGCAATCTGTTTCGAGTAGATCAGTGGGTGCTAGAAGATTGTCAGGGCTTGCATGTGACTTTAGAGTTGGAATCTGACTTCGACTTCTTCATGAAAGTTGTAGATCACATATTAAACTACAACATACTAAAGATTGAGGTAAAATGGATGAGTTTTGAGGGGTGAAACCCATTTTCTACGAAAACGATCGAATCTGGAATTGCATGTGGAACTTTGGTGATTTTAGCTGCTGTACTCGACTTTTTACTGGGAATCTTTCTTCGATTTCTTCTTAAGAGTTGTAGAGAACATCATAAGGACCAACATACTCAAAATTGAAACAAAACTAACAAGTATAGCTTAGTGAAATGCATTTTTTTCTCAAAGATGTGGAATCTGGACGAGTTTTGTGGAACATCAGTGATTTCGGGGGCAATGAGACAATCTTTCTTTGGAAATTTCACCTTGACTCCTAAACGAAAGTTGAAGTGGACACTTTAAGCTAGAACATATCAAAAATCCAGAAGAAATGAAGGAGAATAAGTAGGTAAAATGGCGAAATTACGGTAATGTGTTGATCTGGATGCTACGATACCATGAACAGAAGATTTCGTCGACTGTAATTAATTATCTATAACAAATTTGATCTTAATGTCTTCATGAAAAATCTACTTTAGAATCTTGAATATCACGTGGTAAAATTTTATAATTTTTGAAAGCTGTTTGGGTATTTAATTTGAAGTAATTCTAAAGTGATGCAATCTGTTGCGTTCGAAACTGTTAGCTGTGTTACCTAAGTTGTATCTTTTTGTGTGGAGATCTTTTGGATATGAGTTCTTCATAAAAGTTGCGCCTTTATGTCTTAGTTGTTATGTGGTAAAATTTCACGATTTTTAAAGGTCATTTGGATATTTAAATTGGGAGAATTCTGAAACCGTGTAAACTGATATGTCCGAGAATTGTGTGCTGCAATATTTAAGTTGTATCTTTTTATGTGATGATTTTCAGAACATGCATCCTTCATGAAAAGTGTGTTTTTATATCTCGACTATCACGTGTGTAAATCTCATAATTTTTTTAGAATCATGGGACATGCAATTCCATTCTAATATGCATGAATGCATGATGATTTTTCTTTTTTTTTTTTTGTGAAATTCAAAATTCTTAAAATTTGCACATAATTAAACATGCAACCTAAAAATCTAACATCCTAGATTTTTTGGGATTTTTTTTTATTATAAAAATTTGAAGTGAAAATCCTATTCAAAATGGAAACGTGCAATTCTAGGAAAAAAACTAAAAAAAAAAAAAACTGATATCCTAAATGAGTGCCCCTTTTTTTTGGACATTTTTTATTTTTAATAAATGAAATAACTAAATACCCTAATCTTGAACCTAATCTAACATGCATTTTTTTGAATTTTTTTTTATGCAATAACAAAAGCTAATTCAAATAACCCGACATCTAATCCAATCGATATTAACGCTAATACCCAAAATTGACGAACCGTATCTCACGTATGAGATCGGGTTGGTCAATTTTAAAATTAAATCGCGAATCGAATCTCGGGCATGAGATTGGATTGTCGATTTTCACAAGAGATTGTGAGTCGGATTCGGCGCGAAAATCGGACTCCCAATCCCTAATTTGAGGAGTTATCTCACATTGGCATCTCAATCATGTATTAATGAATAATCACACTAAGAAAATATATATATAGAAACGAACTATGAACTATATAAGAAAAGGAATAAAGATAAAATAATAATAAAAAAAAACTACCTAATGTTCCCCTTTTTTTTTTTTTTTTTTTTTTATCTTTTTCCTTTCCCACGCACAGCTTCGCCGTGAGTCTCCAAGGGGAAGCAGGTCGTCGGTCCGGCAAGGGGAGCTCCGGCGAAGGGCGGTGGCTGGTGGGTTCGCGAGCAGCAACGGGTTGTGGACCAACGCGATAGTTCGGCGGGACAGCAGGGAGAGACGGATGCGCGGCGGAGAGGCAGGCGTCGGGCGCGATTGTTCGGTGGGGATGCAAGCGCGGGCGCCGGGCGTCCGCGGCGAAGATGCTGGGGCTGTCACGGGCCGGTAGGAGCAACGGTGCTGGTGCTGCGGGCGACGCGGGCTGAGACACGGCTTAGTGCTGGTGAGTGGAGAAGACTGATGCAGCGGCGAAGACGGGAACCTCAGATCTGGTTCAGGCTCGGCTCCAATGGGGCTCAACGCGGGTCGGCACGACTCGCAGAGAGTAAGGGGTCACAGGAGGAGCAATCGGGCGGCGAGCGTCGGATTCTGGTGGCGGATTGCAGTAGAGGGGTCGCGGGAGGCGGTGCGGGGGCGCGGTAGTCTCGCGAGTTGCGACGGCGGCGAGCAGTGGCGGCCTTCGGCGTTAGGTCGCGATTTTACGGGGCGAGGCAGCTGGTGGCTTTGGGAGATGCACGGGGCAGCAGATGGGCCACGAGCCGCTGGTGGGGCGAGCGCGGGCCGGTGCGGGGCAAGGTCGGCGGTGGCGCGACTGCTGATGCGCCGGTGAGGGGTTGCAAGTGAAGCGGCGGTGGCGAGTGCGAGCAGAAGTGGAGTCACGGGGGGGTCAGGCGTGCGGAGGCGCGATGGATAAGCCAAGCGGTGGTGAACGAGATGGAGTTCGGGGGTTCCTGGTGTCCGTTGTCGTCCCCCCTTTAAGAAGAAGACCTCCCCTTTTTATATTCTTTTTTTTTCTCTCTTTACGCTCCCTCTCTCTGGTGCTACACTCTCTGACTTCCCCTTCTTTTTTTAATATTTTTTCTTTCTTTACGCTCCCTCTCTCTGACTTCCCCTTCCTTTTTTAATATTTTTTTTCCTTCCCCCACACGTTCACTCTTCTTTTTTTATTACCCTCCCCCTGACACCTTTTTTCTCTTGTCCGCGGCCTCACGTCTTCTCTCTCTGTTCTCTTCATTTTCTTCTTTTTTTTTTTTTGGACTTTTCAACCTCCTGCTACACGTCTCCCTCCTGCTGCACGTCTCACCTTCTTTTCTCTCTGACACACTATTTTTTATTTCCTCCCCTTCTTTCCGTGAATTTCGCTTCAACTTCCCTCCTGACGCGGCTTCTTTTTTAATCTCTTCAAATCACTCAAAAATTTTTCTTCTTTCGCCCCCCCTTTTTATTTATTTCTCCAAACCTTTCTTGCGCGTGTGCATTTTCTCCATTAATGAGTTCATGCCTGCGAATTTTCCTTATGTCACCAAATCCAATATATATTATATAATGTTATGGGCATATTATAATAATGCATTATTATAATATGGCCATATCACATAATATATTATGGACGTGCGAGAACTTTCCTCATTTCCTCACTCACTTTTTTTTTTTTTTTTAGTATTGACGCAAATACAATTACCTGAGATGCAATTTTACTATTTTTCTTAGGCGTTAAAGACTAATCCCTAAATTTTATGCAATTAATTACTAAATGATTGGTCAAAATTTAGGTGTCAACAACACTCTTGCTGACATAATTGGGGTGGAAAGAGGGTGTTTCCAACCAATTAAAATGTCCAAAGCACATGCTACTCTTGAAATTGTGCGAGATAGGAATTTGGAAGGCAAAATATCCTACACTAGGATGAATGTCTCAAATGTTTTGCTGCACAAGATTATTATTAATTGTCTCAGGCCAAAGACAACCTCCAAAACTGACGTCTCCAAAACAGAAGCAAAACTGATGTTTGCTCTTAACCAAGGCAGGCCCTTTTCTCTCCCCCATGTTATCCTATTCCACATGTATAGGACTATGGTTAAGGATAAGGGTCAATTGCCTTATTCGTCTCTCATCACCAAGTTGTTCAGGCACTTCAAGATACAAATTCCTGCACCTTTATGGCTGACCAATCTAAGCTTGATGCTTGTGCGTTATAAAATGGTGGTGAAGATGAAGCTTCAAGAGCTGAACTCTATATTGAAAGGATTGAAAGAGAAGACTCCCTCCAAAGAGTTTGCTACTGCTTTTGCTAAGAGAAAGGGCAAAGAGCCCATGGCTGTCTCTGAGAAAAAGCGAAGGAAAGTCATCCTACAGGATGAGAATGATGAAGAAGATTTTGGCGATGCCATGACTCTTTCTGCTCTCACAAAGTTGAGGAGCAAAGTTAGTTTGCGAGATAATAATGAAGAGAGGGCACGGAGAGAAGCAGAAGAAAAAGAAGAAGCTAAGAGAGTGAGAAGAGAGGGAGAACAGAGGAAGAAAGAAGAGGAAAGGAAGAGAAAAGAAGAGGAAGAAGAGAGACAGAGGAGAGAAGAGGAGGAACAGAGGAAAGAAGAGGAGAGACAGAGGAAAGAAGAAGAGGAAGCACGAAGAAGAGAAGAAGAAGAAGTGAGAAGAGAAGAGGAAGAGAGAAGAAGGAAAGATGAAGAGGAGAGCAAGGCTTAGGAGGATATTGCTGAAGGAATTGAGCCATCTTTTGCTCAAGAATACTTTGGAAAGGAGGCTAAAATGCATCACAATGCTGAAGATGAAATGGATTTTCGTAAAGAATATTCGACTCCACCCACTGGCAACAAAATAGGGGGAGTTGCTGCTGATCAAGGAACCATATCGCCACTACATTACAGTGATGTCAGTAGGTTAGCAGCAGATGCAGAAGATATTTATGCATCTCATTTTCCAGAGATTGAAGAATCCTCTCCTTCTGGTGTGAATAGGGTTGAAAAGGATGCATCGAGCTTTCAAACTCCAAGAACAGAGTCTACTGGTCCTAGTATAGGTAATGCTAATTCAATAGCATTTTCACAATTGTTGGATATGATGCTAGACCTTAAAAAGCAGGTTTTTGGAATGGATTATGAGCTGAGGGATCTCAAGAAGGCAATGTTGAGTACTTCCATGTCTATGCAAGAGCAAATCAATGCACTCAAACTTCAAGTGGAATCGAATGTGAAGGGTGCTGAGTTTGATTCAGTGAAGGGTGCTGAGTTTGATTCAGTGAAGGAAGCTCTCACAAGCCTTGAGAAGACAGTGCAATTGCTCAGTGAATATCATCTTGTTCGCATTCCAAAGGAGCCTTGAATTTTATCAACCCCATTCTTGACTACTTTACCTCCTTTTGATGGGACAAAAAATGGGAAAGTTTTGCAGATTTGAGAACTTTGAACTTTTTTTAAAACTTTTATTTTGTTTATTTCGTTTTTATTAGACTATTTATGACCTTGAATTTTCTTTTGGGTTGTTTATTTGAACTTCTATGACTTTATTTATTAACTGATTTGATGATTGGATCTGTAGATTTGTGAATTTGCAAGATCATTATATTTGTGAGGATAAGTGTTATTTGACTAACATTTTTCTATTTTGCAGAAGTAATCCTCAAAATATACATGAGTTTTCTTTGCAAGTTATAAGTTTACAAATCTGCCGAGGTGTTTTGTCACCATCAAAAAGAGGGAGATTGTTGAAGAAAAATCCCTTATAAGTTTTGAAGTTAACAAAACATCCTCGTCAGTTAAGTCTAAAGAATCCAAGACTTAGTTGGTTAAGTCTGAAAAGTTCAAGACCCAAGCGTCTCTGTCTGAAGACAGTCAGACCTAGAGTTACAATTTGATGATCTCCAGACCCAATCAAAGTCTGAAGATAGTCAGACCCAGATTTTGTGATTTTGCCGGGCTGTCAGCAGTTTATTCTCACGGTTAAGGAAATCAAAATTTGGATATTATTTTCTCTAACTTATCCATGAAATATCTCTGGCTGTGATTGTGAGCTCAAAAGATTTTTTGGATTTTATCCACTGAAGATCAAGCAAGTTTTGGAATGATTTAATTTTGGAAACTCAAGATCATGATTGTATGGGCGAGCATGATTGACGAGCTATTTTCTACTTATATATTCGACAACGTGAAGATCACTTAAATTGATTCATTCCAACGGGTTGATTGGATGAATTCTTGGAAAGTGCTAACGGCTATGGAGGCATGAAGGGATATTTAAGGTGTGTCGAAGTTGTTCGAAAATATGAGAGAACCGATAGAAAAATTTCGAAGTTAGAACCTCTGTAATCTCTTGTTCTCAAAATCTCTTGTGCTCAAAATTGTGTAGTAAGTAGAGACACTTACGGTGTGAATTTGCGAGAAGTTGTAGAGGAGACTTTCTACTAAAGAAGTCTAGATCGTGAACTGTAAAAGCTCTCATTTGCTATATAGTGATTACAGCCAGTTAGCTACCAGCGTGGAGAGTGGACGTAGGCTTACAATAAGCCAAACCACTATAATACTTGTGTCATATTTCTCTTACCCTACTCTACTCATTTTTATAGCTGCGTGATTCACTTATCTCTGATGTGATTTTCATGCCAAAGGATATTTTGGTTAAAGTTTACAAAAGAAATTTATAAACACCTATTCACCCCCCCTCTGGGTGTATTTACTAGCCTTTATCAATGTGCTATAGGGATTATGTGCTAGATACATTATTTGGGTTATGTGTTATAGAAATTATTGGTTAGATGTTATGTTTGGGTTATGTGCTATAAGGACTATGTGTGAGTTGCATTATTTGGGTTATGTGCTATGAGGATTATTGGTTAGATGTGGCATTGGGGTTATATTTTATATTGATTATGATGATTTTATTCTACTTTGATAAGTAGTCTATGTGCCATGAGTTTATGAAGTAAATGGTACATGTGTGTGATATAATGTAATGCATGTGTATTGTTACGATAGGGCAAGCGATCGAACAATAATATAGACAAAAGAAGAAAATAAATCGGACAAGGATTTACGTGGTTCAGTCGTAAAGACCTACGTCCATGGGGAGAGCAGCAGCGAATTTCACTATAGATCAAGCGATACAAGGAGATTACACACGCAAGTCACTCAAACACTCTCTCGGTGTTTCCCAAGCCCAATTACATCCAAAAACGCACACAGTGTTTAGCCCCAAAATTCCTCTCAAAATAATCTCTCAATCTCACAAAGGAATTTACACACAAATCTTACCTCAAGATTTGTATCGGCTACAAACACTAAATCTTCTTGGATGTAATTGCATGAACAAGAATGACAAAGAAAATCCCTCCTAAGCACTCGACGACAAGACGGTGCTTCAAGACCAATTCTTCATGATCAACGGCGGAACACCAAGCACTCACGCGGCGCTTCAAGACAATTTGTGATCCACACATACCACCCACGGCCACAGGTCTATATATAAGTGACACCTGCCAACTTCTCATAGGATTATGTTTCCTATTTTAAACGATTTTATCCAAAACATATCTCTATATATTTTGAACAAAATCCAAATCCAAGTCGAAGTTGGACTTTCCTATTTCAATAAATCCGTTCGCGAAAAACTCGAGACATATTTAACAATCTCCACCTTGGCTCGACGTTTGAGCCAAATTACAATCGCTTCGTAAAAATTCAAATTCTACCGCTACTTTCCCATTGCCCCCGATGGGCTCAACCGCCACAGATATTATCCAAGTCCAAGCCTCGCTTGAACTTCGCCATAACTGAGGACCTCATCAGGATACCAACTCCACATGCACCTTTAACTACTTCGCAAGGATTTTCTGACACAACCTCTCTAACTGCAGATAAAGAAAAACCATTGTTGCATCCATATCTATCAAGAGATCGAATACGTACCTTATCAATATCAGCAGTTACAGCAACCGTTAGCTCTACAGGCTCCACCTCGCTATGAGCACCATCTGTGTCGATTACTTTGCTAGTACTCGTACTCGCTACCTCAGGAGTTTCTGGTCGCAACTCCACCTCAAGCTGAACACCGTTCAGATCCGTATTAACACTGCCACAAACACTCCTAGCCAGAAGTATCGGAGACTCATCAAGGGTAACTTCTCTGCTGTTAACAGGTGAATTTATATCCGGGCACCACAACTGATCACCCCGCTCACCTTGTGCATAGCCATGGAGTATGCACCTTGCCCTCCCGTCGAGCTTACCATCACTCACTTGAAAATAACACGGGCAACCAAGCATTCTAAAAATAGAATAATCAGCAACATTACCTGACCATACTTCTTTTGGAGTCCGCCTCTCAATAGCAGTTGATGGGGATCTATTCACCAGGTAGCTCATCGTACTTAGCACATCAACTAGGAATCTCCTAGCCATACAAGCACTAGAGATAATTTTTCGGGCCATCTCTAGTAATGTTCTGCTCATCAATTCTGCAAATTGTTGTGATTTATTGGCACTAGTGCGGTGTTTCACTATGCCCTCTCTCATGCAGAATTTATTTGTCGCTCCGAGCGTAACTCCATGCTATTGTCGGGCACTCCGCACATGCTTGATCGACTTCCCGTCTCCGTCTCGATCAAAGCTCTTGACTGCATGATCCTGACACCAGCATCAAACTTGTGCCTTGGCATAAACACCCAGGTCTTCTTCGAGCAGTCCATAGACCCTCGAACAGATGCATCCAACGTCTCCGGAGCGAAACCTGTCATTGTCTCGCCTTGAAGTTTATACAGGCCTCCATGCTTGATTCCTTTCATTATCACTAGGGCACCTCGAACAACCTTCAAAACTCCACCTTTTGAAGAATACTTGCAACCAGCTGAATCTAGGGCACCCAAGGAAATTAAGTTCTTCTTTAACTCTGGAACATGCCTCACTCCAGTCAATGTCCTCACAATACCATCATGCATTCGATTTTAACATCACCAACACCCACAACATCGCACTTAGCGTTGTTCCCTAACTGGACTTTACCACTACCCGTGCACCGATAAGTGATAAACCAGTTTTTATTTGGTGTGACATGAAAAGAACAACTAGAATCCATAATCCATCCATCAAGCGATGAATCATTAGTGACAGACAAGACATAATCGGCATTATCTGCTACAGCTGCAACATTATCTGCAGAATCAACTATAATTCCCTTACCCTTTTCATTCTTCAGCTTAAGGCAATCCCTTCTAAGATGCCCCCTCTTGCCACAGCTCCAACAGACAATATTAGCAGTCTTAGACTGACTACGCCTGTTCATATTAGTACTACTATTACCCACACGTGTTCTAGATCTTCCTCTATTTTCACCTACTAAAGCGGTAGATACATGTTCGCGATTCTCTTCTACGAATGTCCTCGCTCGAATCAAATCTCGAACTCCATCAAACGTCAAACTTGTTGACCCGGAGGAATTACTAAAGTAGTAAAAAGTAGTATTCCAACTATCAGGCAATGAGGATAATAGAATCAAAGCACGTACCTCATCTTTAAAGTCAATCTCAACTGAACTCAATTGACTAACAATCACATTGAATTCATTGATATGATCTGGAACTGACGCACCTTCGCTCATCTTCAAATTAAACAAACGTCGCATCAAATAGACCTTATTGATCGCAGAGGGCTTCTCGTACATATCCGACAAGGCTTGCATCAAATCAGCAGTGGTCTTCTCCTTCAGGATGTTAAACGCGACATTACGAGCCAACGTCAACCGAATAACACCCATAGCTCGTCTATCCAGCAAATCCCAATCAGCTTGCTTCGTCGTCTCTGGTTTCTCCCCAAACAATGACAAGTGCAGTTTCATCTGGTAAAGATAATCTTCAATCTGCATCTTCCAGAAACTAAAATCCTTCCCATCAAAATTTTCAATTCTCACTTTTACTTCTTCTGTCGCCATTGATTCGCTTCAACTTAGCCAAGCTTGGCTCTGATACCACTAGTTGAGATAAGGCGAGCGATCGAACAATAATATAGACAAAAGAAGAAAATAAATCGGACAAGGATTTACGTGGTTCAGTCGTAAGGACCTACGTCCACGGGGAGAGCAGCAGCGAATTTCACTATAGATCAAGCGATACAAGGAGATTACACACTCAAGTCACTCAAACACTCTCTCGGTGTTTCCTAAGCCCAATTACATCCAAAAACGCACACAGTGTTTAGCCCCAAAATTCCTCACAAAATAATCTCTCAATCTCACAAAGGAATTTACACACAAATCTTACCTCAAGATTTGTATCAGCTACAAACACTAAATCTTCTTGGATGTAATTGCATGAACAAGAACGACAAAGAAAATCCCTCCCAAGCACTCGACGACAAGACGGCGCTTCAAGACCAATTCTTCATGATCAACGGCGGAATACCAAGCACTCACGCGGCGCTTCAAGACAATTTGTGATCCACACATACCACCCACGGCCACAGGTCTATATATAAGTGAAACCTGCCAACTTCTCATAGGATTATGTTTCCTATTTTAAACGATTTTATCCAAAACATATCTCTATATATTTTGAACAAAATCCAAATCCAAGTCGAAGTTGGACTTTCCTATTTCAGTAAATCCGTTCCTGCGAAAAACTCGAGACATATTTAACATGTATGACATGATGGTTTATGGCAAATAAAGTTGCATATCGCATGGGTATCACAGGAGTTAAATGAGAAAGATAAGAAATGGATTGTATGATGATATGTTCGTGTGATCACCTAAGACCCTGATGTGTTTTACGTGGGGTGTGAACTTGTGCTGAGGCGTTATACGCAGGACGATGCCTGATTAAGGTTGGATGCCCCCAAGTCAACAGGATGTCGTTCGTGAATGGATTTTGGTGCGAAGCTCCTTATAGGAATGCCCCCAAGTCAATGGGATGCCGTGCTCGATGGGGCAAGACAATGTCCGATTATGCCAGATGATTGCTAACCTTTAGGTTGGCCTTGGGTTCTAAGTGGTCATAATAATCTGGACATATGTGTATGGGAAGTGCGTAAGATTTGTATATGTTTAGGTTCGGATTATTTCATAGTATGACCGCATGACTTAGACCATAATGCGCATTCGTATGTTTATCTCGAGAGCATGAAATATATATTACAGAATTGCCTATGTGTCTATATTGATAGCCTTGAATAATAGATTTATTATTATGAGACTGGTGAAAGAAAAGCGAGAAGAGCGTTGCCATGTTTTTCTATCGATAGATAATTGCTTGTTTAGGGCGCTTCCGAGGTGAACAACTTCCCTATGTGAGATTTACAAAGTTCACTCATTGAGATTATCTCATCTTTATTTGTTGAAATGTTTACAGGCCCTAGGAATGGCTGAGCCATTCCAGTAGATTCAGTTTAGCCTCCTCGTCAAGCACAGTTAGGAGGTGACGAAGTACCTTATAGCGGGAGGGGTCGACGCACACCACACGTATAACGTCACGGCCATTTAGGTCAATGAGGTCTACCTATCCTCGTGTCACACCAATTCATGGTCTAGTACTTTTGGGTGGGTGGCGAGAGCCATGGTCCCATCCATGACTTCGATGGTTCACCAAGTGTCGGAGGCTCTGGAGGAGGCATTAGTTGGGACGTGAAGGAAGGGGACATTCCCGATGGAGAAGTGTTTGATCCCGAGCTCAACTCCTAGTTGATCTTCAAGGAGCCAAAGCCATGGATCCCGAACGCCATTAAAGCTTAGGTAGTAGTGGGTTGCTAGCACTTTTTGGACCACCCTCCTAGTATTAAAGGCGTAGGTGTACCCCTGAGCCCTTTTTGTAGGAGGTCGTGACGAAGCCATTAGGCATGTTGGACATGATGAAGCCGATTATTTAATCTTTAAATTTGCTGTGTATGAGATGTTGACGCACGACGCATATATATGATTATGTTTTTAACTATCCACGTTGATTGATGGTTAGAGATTTGTTTACATTTCCGCTTGTGCGTTTTAATATTATCACAAATTTGGTCGGTGACGCCTCTTAGGACATCACAATCGAATGACCATAAGATAAGTAAAGCAGTGTCGAGCGAGGGTTGTCGCACGACCATACATGGATCGGGGCATGACACGGGAACTAGATTGGATTGGCTTCGGGACTAGGTGGTTCGGTTCTCAATTCCAAAAACTGGAAACTGATCCTTGAGGTCTGATTCCCAGTTCCTAAGTGGGATCGGACCGAACCTAGAATCGATTATCCCTACTTTTCTCGAATTTAAAGTTAGATATTATCTTGAGAAATTGAACATAGCATATATCATGAAACTTTGATGTATTCCAAAAGATGAATTTGTCATACATCGAATCAAATTTAATCTATGTTAACACACACACACATATAGTATTGAAGCATTAACTATGATGTGGAGTGATTTTATCTAAAATGAAAAGAAAGAACCAATTTAGGTGAAATTCGATGGTCACTTTATAGAGTGAATGTTGTCAGTAGCCACACGATATCCTTGAATTTGATGGTCACTTACTAAATTGACTTTACTAGGTGGTTATTATGAAATGTGCAAGAAATGAGACAAACACCACACGATATCCTTGAATTTGATGGTCACTTACTAAATTGATTTTAACAAAATAACAGCAGGAAAAGTTAAAAGTGAAAAATCGATCACTATTGCTCTTGAATTTGACTCTCTAAAGAAAAGCAACATTTTTATTTGTTTCTTCATCATAAAACGAAGATATATTCAGTGCCGTTCCTTGTCTAAAGCATCAGACGCAATTGACGATGACCTAGGCCTAGAAAGCGAAGCGACGACTTGCACAACTGACTTATATTTCTACGTTCCAAACGCCATACGACACGACGTTGACATTGACATGGAAAGCCAAGCAGCGACTTGTGGGGCCAACTGATGTCTCCCCAATTTGAAGGCCCGTGAGCTTTAATGATTTGGCCAATCCGGAATCCAAGGTTCGCTTTTATTAGGCATGCAATTCACGTTGTGATGTTATAGTCGATTGTAAGAATTTTCAAGCTGATTTGAAACTTGAAAAGAGACTTGCACTAAGGAGTCAATTTGATTTGTGTGTAACGAAGCCAACTTAACTGGAAATGAAACAAAGACAAAAGTAAAAGTAGGATTCTTGATTAAAAAAAAAAAAGATAGTTTGATTAATTTTGGTTTCTCAACTTTTTTGATAGATGTAGCAAAATAGTTAAAAGTTTTTTTCGCCAAATATAATATGGCAAAAATTGTAATGACATCATAGAATTATACCCTACAACTCTTATCAGAGAATTAAAGTAGGAATCTATCGACAAAGGGACTTTATAAAAGCTGTCTTTATGCCTGTCAAATTCCAAACAGTGTCGTTTAAAATTCCATGAAAAGGGCGTCAATTTTGGTGTGCCTCTCGAAGTTAGACCCTATAGCATGTCCTTTTACTAAAAACGCTTTTATGAGAATTTCACCCACTATGTTGACTGAGGTAAAAACATGAATTTGCATGATGAAGCTATTTTTTTTATTTAATTATTCTGTGATCTTAAATTGTAATTTCAAGCTTCTATTCAACATGATCCCTCGCAAACTTATGTTATTTTTAAGTTTTAGTTCATGCGGTCTGTGAAATTCTAAATATATACAAGAAATTGATTCATGTGAAGTGTCCTACCTTAGCCTATATTATGACTTGCAAACATTTTTGTGGGAAATTTGAATAGAGAATATGGCTAGTTTCGTCATTATGACATGATATACAACTCACCACTACTTAACTCATCCACAGTCAAGATAATTTGAATCCAATTCTAGCCTTACTATCTTTGATAAAGAAGACTTCTTTGTCTGCTAGGAGGGATGATCTAAATCGTTTGGCTAACAAAAAGAGAAAACAACGAAAAATAGGAATTGACACGGAGTCACTGGGTGCAAGCCGTTAAATAAGATTTAATGGAAAAAGTCCTTTGGTTTTGGGTACAATTCTGCTACAAATCGGACGGATAGAGAAAAATAATTGAAATGTGTTTGTCTATTTTGATGATCATTTCAACTGTCAAAGGAATCCCTTACCTGAGAACTCCTTTTGGGTTAGAAAAAATGATTTTTTTGACATGTACGACGCTTCTTTTTTTATTTATTTTCTAGTTGTCATTGTGTTTATGCCTCGTGTTGTCCGAGGGATATGGCAATATATACTAAAGTTTTTAAATATTAATAACCATGTGAGGCCAAGCCTCGCCATGGCTTGGCCTCTTCGGGGGTTGGCGACACTCCGGTGAGGTCGCCGGCCCTCGTTTGGCTGATTACCGGCGCCGACCATGGCCAAGGCTAGTGACCGGCAATATGAAGAAGATGAGGAAGAAGAAAAGAAAGAGAAAAAAGAAGAAGAAAAATGAGAAGAAAAAAAAGTGTTTCTCGTAAGTGTTCCCGAGAACAAGAAACAATTTTTTTACTTCTTGTTTTTGTTTCAAATTGTTCTCGGGAACAAAAAAGTAGATTTTTTGTTCTCAGGGACAAAAGTGCTAAAAACGCGTTTCTGTTCTTTTTTTTTTTTTTTTTTTTTTGTTTCCTGGAATAAAAGAACAAAAATTCATATTTTGGGGAACAGAAACAGAAATAAACGAACACACCCTTAGTAACCACAAGACGAGCCAGAGAAAAATATGGCCCTTCCCCCACTGATCTTATGGACTAGTAACATAAAGCATGAGTCACCGGATGAAAGGCCCAAACGTGAAGTTGATTTCGGTCGGCAGTGTGGAATTGAACATATGTCATGCGTATACTCGACACGCAAAAATCATTTTAAGCAAGACCATGGAATTGCCCAAGAAAAATATTCATGCAAGTTGGACAAACTATATTCTCGAACAAACTCAAAGACAAGATAGCTCCCTAATCTCAAAGTCATCACCAACATACGGTAGACGGAAGAGACCATTTTTACATCCTGTCGCTGAGTTATGTATAAACGCTTCTTAAAGCTAAAATACACATATCTATTACAACACACCCAAATATATATTGGTAACTTAAGTATTCTCATCTCGCACTACTGACTATTGACATGTCATGGTCTTCCATGTTATCCGTGTTCCCAGTGTTCATGGTCCCACTAATATTCAAGTACACATCAGTCTACTCTCCCGGCAGATGAACGATCTCCTCTCGATTCATGTTTTTACTACCATCATCAACAGGGTTAGCCAGTGCTCTGAGTCCCTCCAATTCAGTTGCTACTTCCTTCATGGTTGGTCTCTCCTCTCCTTTTATTGTCAAGCATTTTGTTGCAAGATTGGCAACTTCTCTCACCTGCTCATTGATTCCTTCGTTTGCAATAACTTCCTCAACAATTTGAAACAATTTGTCATTTTCCAGTGATGAAAGAAAGTACATTGCCAAGCTCCTCTCTTCTTCTGGTCGGTCAAATGAAAGTGCCTTCTTCCCTGTCAATAGCTCAACTAGCACGACCCCAAAGCTGTAAACATCACTCTTTTCAGTCAATTGGCTTGTATGCAAGTATTCAGGGTCTAAGTATCCCCATGTTCCCTGAACCATAGTGAACAAATGTGTTTGATCAATTGGAACTAATCTTGAAGCTCTGAAGTCGGAGATTTTCACGGTGTAATTAGCATCTAAAAGGATGTTTGCCGACTTAACATCTCGATGGATAATGGGAATGGAAGCTGTAGAGTGCAAGTATGAGAGGACTTCAGCAGTTTCGGAAGCAATTCTCAATCGAGTCTCCCAAGACAGCTTTGACGATTTGTTTGGGTTGTGGATGTGATCAAAGAGAGTCCCATTGTTGACGAACTCGTACACCAATAAAGGCACATCTGTTTCCAAACAACATCCCAAGAGCTTGACCACATTACGATGATTAATTTGAGAAAGCACAATGACTTCATTAATGAATTGTTCAATTTGGTTCCGGTCCACAACCTTGGACTTCTTAATTGCAACTACCATACCATTTGGCAATGATCCTTTGTAAACCATACCATATCCTCCTCGGCCAACTATTCTGCTTTCATTATAATTATTGGTGGCTTCCTCTAGCTCTTCAGCGCTGAAGATTTTTACGGCTTTTGTGGTTCTGTTTGGTCCATCTAATTGTTGCTGTAAAAACAAGCCCCCATTTTGCTTGAAATATTGTTCTTTGAGCCTAATGAGCTTCATTTTCTTGTGTCCCAAATATAGAAAGCCTATACTGAATAGCAGCGCTACGATGGCCCCAGCAACACCTATATATCACATAATTTTTTCAGAATAATTAATCATATGATCAATTGCACAGCAAATCATTGCACCGTGCAAAAGCAGCCACACTTTGAAACTTGCTGCAAAATTATATCACGAGGTTTCCTCGAAAAACTTAATAGTTTTGGGGCAATTCGAGTCTGAATTAGGACAATGGATTTGGTTAAGCTAACCTACCCAAAAAAAAAAAAAAAAAAAAAAAGAGCACAAGTTCCACGGCCTATAAAAAATGTCATCAATTGACAGGTTTAATGCAATACAAAAGAAGTAATGAATTCAAACGAACCACAAGAGTACGTATTTTTTTTCCCGTGGTACTACAGTATACTTGCTTACAGTTTTTTAGGTCTTACGCAACTAATTCCACGTCATTTAAATCATGCACGTATAGACTTTTGCGTTAACTATGCATGAGCCTAAATAACTCAATAGACGTCCTATCACTATAACCAGCCAGTCCCCTTTTCATCACACGCAGCTGGCAATGACTAGTAGCTTAGAAGAATTTTTTTCAAATGGATTAGCATAACTTCCTCTTTTACTCATGTCATCTCCTTGGATAGATGTTGTCAAATCACTAGTAATCTATCTGAATAATATCGTGGTAAATATGGCTTGTGTAAAAAATGAAAATGTTGTATAGGTCATGTATCTCACATAAAAGAAAGATGAAACAACCCATTGAACCATTTCTATCGGTTCTTAGATGCATGCTAATCAAAACATGAGAAAGAAAGAAACAAGTTTGACTTTTAGGAGGAAAAGAAAGAAAAGAAGCACATGAAAATCCACAATTCAGTCAGTCACTTACAGAAAGCAGCAATTAACATTGAGCATGTACTAGGGAACTGCAATGAGGTGGGGTGGGATAGGCCCGCCCGCCCCCACCCTAAAATTAATAAAGATGTTCCATACCCACCTCGTGCCTCATGTGGAACAGGTTTCTTTATACCATCACCGTTCTCATGATAATACCAAGGTTAAAAAAATTCAATAAGCACAACTCATGATTCTAAGAAGATAGAAACGACCTGAAGAGAAAACAAATTAAAGAATGTGTCACAAGTTGTTAAAAGATAATAGCAGCGTGTCAGAATGGTGTAAGTATTAGGAACAAATGGAGTGTCAAATTGGGTTACTATCAAAGTTAGTGCTGTATTTTAGCATGCTTGGTGGGTCAATCCCTACGCAAAATCAAGCTTTGTTTATCTTATAAAGTTTTTAAGTTAAATGAGGAAAGAATATAGGAAATAACACTTCAGCTAGGAAATCTTAGGAGGAAAAAAGAAAGGGCAAAGGAAAAGAAGGCCAGCCACATCCATTCGTCGCCCTGGCCTAGAGGTGGCGCATAAAAATATTACCAATCTCGGCCACAAAGTACATTCATCATGGGTTTCAGTCTCTACTTTGGATTAGGAAGTAGGGATATCCTCTTGGATTTATAAAATAGCCATTCCTAAGCGTACGTCTCTACCAGTTTTCAACAAAAAAAAGTCCTCGCCAATGCGCCACCAACTGCTGTTCGGACCATCGCTTTTTCTCCCTTTTCTTTCCAAAGGACATGTCAAATTGGGGATGCAAATCTCTCACATGACGACAAATCTCTAGTTGTGTGAGATAGGTGACTTCCGTTCGATTGAATATTGAAGGTCGCACGCGTCGAAATACCGTGTTTCCGCACGCGGTACTGATGTTATTCGCGATATGATCACGATGGTTGGAAAATGTATTCATATTTACCCAAAACCCAATGTAGCCTAGTCAAAAAATACTCGACGAGTACAGCCATTGACATGAGCGAGACCCATCTATTTTTGAAATTTAAAAGAGCTCAAATGTGATGTGCTCAATGCATCATAATGTAATTTATCTTCCGCAGAGAAACATCAGTCAGGAGGATATAGAAATTTTGATTGTTGAATTTTCCCAAGCAAGGGAAATAATGGAAGAAAAATTCGGCAAAATTGGGAATAATTAATTTTCGCATAAACCAAAAGGAAATTAAATTGTATATTCTCTAAATCAGCTAGAATATTATTTTTTTTTTTTTTTTTTCGTCAGGCACTCCTAGTCAAAATAAAGAACTTACCAACCAAAATCTCCATCAAATGTGATGAATTAGGATTAGCAATGCATCCTTGTGCATCTCCACCACCCTTCTTGCCATCACCATGATAACCCTTTGGGCATGAACATGTATAACTCCCCTCAATATTATGGCAATTTCTTACACACTGGCTCAACATTGGATCCGCACATTCATCAATATCTACATAAATTAATCACACACGCATCAAATGTATGTAATCTTCCTAGATCATATCAATATGAAGTGCAAGATAACAGATATGAATTTTATCAATGTACCTTGACAACCATTCACAAGGTAAGGATTACCTCGGTAACCTCCTTTACAAGAGCACTTGTATCCTAATCCATTTTTGGCATCAGTGCAAATGGTGTTGTTGGTGCACATGTAACTAGTACTGTTCTTCTTGGCATCCTCACATGTTTGCTTCCCTATTGCCCAGTCGAGAACCAGAGTGGATTGGTTAAATTCAAGCTGCTTAAGATCGCTAACCGAGAAGTCGTAGAAGCCAATTTCGGCGACAAAGGCATAGCTGCAAGGATTGAAATCCAGGACGTAAATATGTTCGTAAAAGCTTCCAATGGAGATATCGTAGCCGAAGGAGCCCCTAGGGATGCTCGTCTCGCAGCAACCGATACCGGAACACGACCCATTGCTGACATCCGAATGGTTGCTGCACGAAGACATACACCCGAAAGAGAACTTCCCAGAACGGTCTCGGAATGAGGCCAACGTGTCGCAACCGACAGCGAAGAACTTGTTCTTAGTGCTGGATATGGGGAAATCGGCTAGGGTGAGCCACGAATCTATGCTCGGATAGTCCCCGCGAGAGTTGTAGCATTTTCCACCAAAAAAAACATTTACTCGCATCTCGTGGTCCTCAACAGAAATGTCTAGTATTTCAATGTTATTACCTCTTTTATACATGTAAGGTCTTGGGGGGTTGGCAGAGGTGTCACAATCGACAGTAAAAGATGGGTGATTGATGCGGCAGTCAACACTGCTAGCCGATGATCCAAAGGGATATGGAATCGAGAGGGTTCCGCAAGCACTTCGGCATCGAGGCTTCGTCATCGAATGAGTAGCTTCTGCTATGCGATTGGGGTATGAACACAATAAAGCCCCAAGCACCACAACCTTCAAGAGAAGCTTTCGGACGACCATGGTTCTTCCTTCAACACTCTTCAAATATGTTGTTTTTTGATGAATTAACTCGATGGGTTCGGGGGATTATAAGGAGAAGTAAGATGGGTTTCTTCCTCTTTTGTTTTGTTTTGTTTTTTTTTTTTTCTGGTCAAGTGCAGTTATTGGTCCAAGCCACATGCGTGAGACGATTGCATGATGACTCCTTGTGTGGCGAATCTAGTGCAGTGCAGGGCACGTGACAATTTCCAAACGCACGATTTATTTGAGAGTCCATCACTAATATACACAAATGTTCTAGAATCGTTTTTTCCCCCAAGAAGGCATATTTATAATTTCTTTTATTTGTTTCAGTAAAAGAATTCCAGATATTCATTATAATGAATAATTTGTTTCTCAACTTTGTAAAGTTTAATTAGTTATTAGTTGATTAATCTTTTTTCCCTTCTTAATTCACCATGTTTAATATGTAGACATTCATGCCATAAATAGTGGAATATCAACGGCCCCAAACTTTAACATATCTATGCATTTAATCATAACAGTCATTAGTAATTATGCATTTAGTCATATTTATTGATAAAATATGGAAATTGTGTAATGGACAGAAAATAATTTTTTCCTCTATAAGCTTTACATAATTAGGGTTTTTATATTTGCTGAAATTTTAATGTACTTTTTATATTCATTTATGTTTAAGAACATCATATAATATGCCTAAGTAACCTCTAATATTATTTATTCAACAGATATGAGCTACGATGTTAAGTTGCACTTTATATGTAAAATAGACACACATTTTTCTAAAATTTTAAATTGTTAGTAAAAGGTGAGATTTTTAACATTTAAATAATTTAACACTCCTTTTATGAGTAGGTTTGATTTCATATAAGAGTAAATCCTTGATTTATATATTAGAGAAGACATAGAGACGTAAAAGGATCTAAACTCAACATGTCACGTTCTAATATCATGCAGGATTTTGTAAAATTGGTGCCAACTATTCAAAATGTTTAATTTATTTGATGAAAACATGGTTATTAATATTTAAAAAATTTAGTATATATTGCCATATCCCTCGGACAACGCGAGGCATAAACACAATGACAACTAGAAAATAAATAAAAAAAGAAGCGTCGTACATGTCAAAAAAATCATTTTTTCTAACCCAAAAAGGAGTTCTCAGGTAAGGGATTCCTTTGACAGTTGAAATGATCATCAAAATAGACAAACACATTTCATTTATTTTTCGCTATCCGTCCGATTTGTAGCAGAATTGTACCCAAAACCAAAGGACTTTTTCCATTAAATCTTATTTAACGGCTTGCACCCAGTGACTCCGTGTCAATTCCTATTTTTCGTTGTTTTCTCTTTTGTTAGCCAAACGATTTAGATCATCCCTCCTAGCAGACAAAGAAGTCTTCTTTATCAAAGACAGTAAGGCTAGAATTGGATTCAAATTATCCTGACTGTGGATGAGTTAAGTAGTGGTGAGTTGTATATCATGTCATAATGACGAAATTAGCCATATTCTCTATTTAAATTTCCCAAAAAAATGTTTGCAAGTCATAATATAGGTTAAGGTAGGACACTTCACATGAATCGATTTCTTGTATATATTTAGAATTTCACAGACCGCATGAACTAAAACTTAAAAATAACATAAGTTTGTGAGGGATCATGTTGAATAGAAGCTTGAAATTAGAATTTAAGATCACAGAATAATTAAATTAAAAAAATAGCTTCATCATGCAAATTCATGTTTATACCTCAGTCAACATAGTGGGTGAAATTCTCATAAAAGCGTTTTTAGTAAAAGGACATGCTATAGGGTCTACCTTCGAGAGGCACACCAAAATTGACGCCCTTTCCATGGAATTTTAAACAACACTATTTGGAATTCGACAGGCATAAAGACAGCTTTTATAAAGTCCCTTTGTCGATAGATTCCTACTTTAATTCTCTGATAAGAGTTGTAGGGTATAATTCTATGATGACATTACAATTTTTGCCATATTATATTTGGCGAAAAAAACTTTTAACTATTTTGCTATATCTATCAAGAAAGTTGAGAAACCAAAATTAATCAAACTATATATACATATATATTTTAATCAAGAATCCTACTTTTATTTTTGTCTTTGTTTCATTTCTAGTTAAGTTGGCTTCGTTACACACAAACCAAATTGACTCCTTAGTGCAAGTCTCTTTTCAAGTTTCAAATTGGCTTGAAAATTCTTACAATCGAATATAACATCACAACGTGAATTGCATGCCTAATAAAAGCAAACCTCAGATTCCGGATTGGCCAAATCATTAAAGCTCACGGGCCTTCAAATTAGGGAGACATCAGTTGGCCCCACAAGTCGCTGCTTGGCTTTTCATGTCAATGTCAACGTCGTGTCGCATGGCGTTTGGAACATAAAAACATGAGTCACCTGTGCAAGTCGTCGCTTCGCTTTCTAGGCCTAGGTCATTGTCAATTGCGTCTGATGCTTTAGACAAGGAATGGCACTGAATATATCTTCGTTTTATGGTGAAGAAACAAATAAAAAAGTTGCTTTTCTTTAGAGAGTCAAATTCAAGAGCAATAGTGATCAATTTTTCACTTTCAACTTTTCCTGCTGTTATTTTGTTAAAATCAATTTAGTAAGTGACCATCAAATTCAAGGATATCGTGTGGCTACTGACAACATCCACTCTATAAAGTGACCATTGAATTTCACCTAAATTGGTTCTTTCTTTTCATTTTAGATAAAATCACTCCACATCATAGTTAATGCTTCAATACTATTATATCTATATATGTGTGTTATATATGTGTGTGTGTGTTAACATAGATTAAATTTGATTTGATGTATGACAAATTAATCTTTTGGAATACATCAAAGTTTCATGATATATGCTATGTTCAATTTCTCAAAATAATAGCTAACTTTAAATTCAAGAAAAGTAGGGATAATCGATTTTAGGTCCAGTCTAATCCCACTTAGGAACTGGGAATCAGACCTCGAGGATCAGTTTCCAATTTTTGGAATTGAGAATCGGACCACCTAATCCCGAAGCCAATCCAATCTAGTTCCCGTGTCACGCCCCGATCCATGTACGGTCATGCGACAACCCTCACTCAACACTCTTTACTTATCTTATGGTCATTCGATTGTGATGTCCTAAGAGGCGTCATCGACCAAATTTGTGATAATATTAAAACGCACAAGCGGAAACGTAAACAAATCTCTAACCATCAATCAACGTGGATAGTTAAAAACATAATCATATATATGCGTCGTGCGTCAACATCTCATACACGGCAAATTTAAAGATTAAATAATCGGCTTCATGATGTCCAACATGCCTAACGGCTTCGTCACAACCTCCTACAAAAAGGGCTCAGGGGTACGCCTACACCTTTAATACTATGAGGGAGGTCCAAAAAGTGCTAGCAACCCACTACTACCTAAGATTTAATGGCGTCCGGGATCCATGGCTTTGGCTCCTTGAAGATCAACTAGGAGTTGAGCTCGGGGTCAAACACTTCTCCATCGGGAATGTCCCCTTCCTTCACGTCCCAACTGATGCCTCTTCCAGAGCCTCCGACACTCGGTGAACCATCGAAGTCACCCACCCAAAAAGTACTACACCATGAATTGGTGTGACACGAGGTTAGGTAGACCTCATTGACCTAAATGGATGTGACATTATAGGTGTGGTGTGCGTCGACCCCTCTCGCTATAAGGTACTTCGGCACCTCCTGACTGTGCTTGACGAGGAGGCTAAACTGAATCTACTGGAATGGCTCAGCCATTCCTAGAATTTAGGTTTTAGGGTTTAGGGTCTAGGGTTTAGGGTCTAGGGTTTGGGGTTTGGGGTATGGAGTTTGGGGTTCAGGGTTTAGGGTTATGAAATGTGCAAGAAATGAGACAAACACCACACGATATCCTTGAATTTGATGGTCACTTACCAAATTGATTTTAACAAAATAACAGCAGGAAAAGTTAAAAGTGAAAAATCGATCACTATTGCTCTTGAATTTGACTCTCTAAAGAAAAGCAACTTTTTTATTTGTTTCTTCACCATAAAACGAAGATATATTCAGTGCCGTTCCTTGTCTAAAGCATTAGACGCAATAGACGATGACCTAGGCCTCGAAAGCGAAGCGACGACTTGCACAACTGACTCATATTTCTACGTTCCAAACGCCATACGACACGACGTTGACATTGACATGACAAGCCAAGCAGTGACTTGTGGGGCGAACTGATGTCTCCCCAATTTGAAGGCCCGTGAGCTTTAATGATTTGGCCAAATTGGAAATGAAACAAAGACAAAAGTAAAATTAGGATTCTTGATTAAAAAAAAAAAAGATAGTTTGATTAATTTTGGTTGCTCAACTTTCTTAATAGATGTAGCAAAATAGTTAAAAGTTTTTTTCGCCAAATATAATATGGCAAAAATTGTAATGACATCATAGAATTATACCCTACAACACTTATCAGAGAATTAAAGTAGGGATCTATCGACAAAGGGACTTTATAAAAGCTGTCTTTATGCTTGTCAAATTCCAAACAGTGTCGTTTAAAATTCCATGGAAAGGGCGACAATTTTGGTGTGCCTCTCGAAGGTAGACCCTATAGCATGTCCTTTTTTTTTTTTGGTCGAAAATATATGCATTTCATTAATAAGAAAGGGATGAGAGGCCCTTAAGTTGGGCATCATAACATAACAAGTCCCATAAAGTTTGTGGAGGAGATGAGACCCAATTTGGACACAAAAATTTGTTCTTGTGGGCTTTAGCAAGCCAATCAGCCACACTATTGGCTTCTCTTGGGCAATGGGCTATCTTCACATTTAAAAAAGCCTGCAACAACTCTTTGCACGTGCTGATAATGGGTTGTACTTCCCAACTCAACTGTGCTGAACTTGTTACGGCTTGAACGAGTTGGCAACTATCTGACTCAAAAAGTAAGTCTTCGTGTCTTCTGGAATAGAAAAAGACGATGGCCCCCAAAAGAGCTAGGGTTTCAGCCATAAGTGGGGAGGAGGCTCTGATTTTGGTCACCGATCCTCCCACCAGATTCCCTTCCGAATCACGACAGACGCAGGCGACGGAGTGCTTCGCCGAACCCGGTGAGAACGTGCCGTCAATGTTGATTTTTAGGGCGCCTTCTTGGGGAGGAAACCATCTCAGAATAGGAGCATTTTGGTGAGATGTAGATCTGAACCTCTGTTCATCTTCTTCTCTCAGATCTGGGTTCTTGCCGCTGCCCCCTTGGTGTCGTCGTGTGTCCACTCTGGGCTGTGGGAGTGCCTCACCGTGCGCCGAATAAGGATAGTACTCAGATCTGGCCTCTCCGACTTGCTCAAGTCTTGTGTTCCGGTCAGATCTCGCGGCGCCTCCTCGTACTGGATGAGCTTCCTCCTGGGCCTGGTGACGCGGTTGAGTGAGAGAATTGCTGAGGAGCTTCTTAGATCTGCAGACTCCGCGGGACCCGTACAAGCGACGCCGGAGGATAGCAAGCCCGACCAGGTCACTCCCCTCTGCTTTCCCCTTCCTTCTCGCGTTTTCTTTTACAGATTTTCCCCTGTTCGGTGGCCGTGGGCCAGACCCACAGGCCGAGTCAACATCTACTTCATTCTCGGCGTTCATTGCACAGGATTGATGGCTTTCTGTCCAAGGTGGGTAAGATGCACAGATTAGACTCCACTGTTTCCCGTTCAAGCGATCATAATCAGCCATCCTTTGGTCTTGTAGAGGCAGAAATTGCCTTCCCCTGCTTTTCTCATGAACAGAGATTAGAGATTCAGGGGAGTTGGGTCGAGGTAACAGCGCATGCCTTCGAAGGTCCTGTTCAGATTCAGCTACTTCACCCTCTTTGATCCCACCCTTTTGAGTATTCCATCGCTGGTAGCTCATGATGAGTGCTTTTGCAGCTTCAACGATAGCCGATGCCTCAGGTTGTCGCCCTCTAAACACCTCTTGATTTCTGGCCTTCCACATATTCCATAGAGTTGCAGCAATCAGCGGTATATTTAAGGAGTGTAATGACTTTTTTGTAAGTTGACAGAGCCAATCTTCAATCCTGGTTAAGCTCTGACGTGATATCTTAATATGCAGTTCGGCTTCCCAGATTTGCTTGGTCCATGGGCACAAAAGGAAAAGATGTTCTACCGTTTCTCTTTCCATATTGCACAGCGGGCACATAGGATCAGGTGATATATTCCTTCCATATAAATTGTCTTTTGTAGGAAGAGCATTGTTGCACATATTCCACATAAAAATTCTAATCTTGGGTGGAGTGTGCAGGTGCCAGATATCCTTCCACAGAGAGAGAGGGGGCTGAAAGGAGGTTGATGCCTTATCCGCTGGTATATATTCTTTGGCCTCTTTAATATAATTATAGGCACTTTTCACTGTGTAATTTCCTGCCTGCGTTCCAGTCCAAATGAGCCGGTCCATCTCTGTTTGGGGCTTTATCGGAATAGTCAGAATTTCTTCAGCTATGGTTTCATCAAAGTGTGTTGCTATTTTACTTTCATCCCATCTCCCTTGCTCTTGATCAATGATTTCGACACTAAATGGGGTTCCAAGGCATTTCTTGGGCCCGCAATAATGCCTCTATGTAACCATCTATCCTCCCTTATTTTGATTTGTGAGCCATCCCCTACTTGCCACATCACTTTGGGTGCTATAGAATCTCTACCTAGAATCAGGCTTCTCCATCCCCATGAAGGGCGAATACCAATTTCTGCATGCCATAGATCTGTATTTGGATAGTACACTCCCTGGAGTAATTGGCCCCAAATTGATTTTGGTTGTTGTGCTAATCGCCAAGCCTGCTTCCCTAACATTGCTTGATTAAAAGATAAAAGGTCTTTAAAACCCATTCCACCCCGATCCTTCCTCGTTTTCAGTAACTCCCATCTCTTCCAGTGGATACCACCTTTTTTCTCATTAGATTTCCACCAAAAAGCAGCAATTTTCTGTTCTATGCTCTTACATATTGATACCGGTATCTTAAAAACTGACATAGCATACTGAGGAAGTGCTTGAATTACCGTTTTCAGCAGGACTTCTTTGCCAGCTTTGGATAAGAGCTTCTCCTTCCAGCTTTCGAGCTTTGCAGATATTCAGCCTAATATCCAGGCAAACATGTGTTTCTTGGACTCACCCCAATCCGAGGGGATCCCCAGGTATTTTCTGATTTTATCAATAATAGGAACTCTCAATTCCCGTGCCATATTGTCTTTCAATGATTGAGGGCAGCCTTTACTGAAGAATATCCCGGATTTATTCAAATTAATCTCTTGTCCAAATGACTAGGCAAAAGTATTGATTCAAAACCATAGCCAAGTTCTGACATTCTAGGATTGAGCCATTCATAAAAAAGATGGAGTCATCAGCAAATAATAAGTGAGACAGGGCAGGGCAGTTTCTATTTAACTTTAGGCCTTTAATACAACCATGCTCAACAGCTTGCTTCATCAGGGAGGATAACACATTTGCAACTATTATAAAGAGATAGGGAGATAAGGGATCCCCTTGCCTTAGTCCTCGTGAAGGTTGGAATTCCTGTAGGGGTTAACCATTGAAGAGTATACTAAATGTGGTCGTGGTAACACAATACATCACCCATTTCACCGATTGTTCAGCGAACCCAGTTTTTAGAAGACATGCCTCCAAAAAATCCCATTCTACTCGGTCGTAGGCCTTCTTCATGTCCGGTTTCAACCGCATTGAATTTTTCCTCCCGTTCCGATTCCGAGTTGATGTAATACTTCCTGGACTATGAAGATATTATCCTGGATTTGCCTCCCTCCTACAAAGGCACTCTGTTCTAGGGCTATTACATCTGATAACAGGGGTCTTAGACGATTAGCAAGCACCTTAGCAATTATCTTGTAGCCAAAGTTACAAAGACTGATCGGACGGTATTGATCTAGTCTTTCGGGATGCGGGACCTTCGGGATAAGGGATATATGCGTTTTGTTTAATTCTGGTGAGAAAGATGTAGTGGTCATAAAATCCTTCACCTCCTGAAAAATGTCGCTTTTTATTTCTTCCCAATGATGATGATAGAAAAGGCCGTTTAGCCCGTCTAGGCCAGGGGCTTTGTGGACCCTAGTTGAAATGCCGCATCAGTTACTTCCTTCATAGTGACCTCAGCCAGTAAGAGTCTGTTCATCTTTGCTGTTACTCTTGTAGGTAGCTGGTCAATCACTGGCTCAAAGTTTCTGGGACCGCTGGACTTGAATAACTCCCTGAAGAATTGCACGGTATGTTCTTTTAGCCTATTCTGTTCAACCAACCATGTGTTCTCTAAGGTTTGCAGCATAGAAATTCTGTTTCTTTGCCTTCTTTGAATAGTTGTTGCATGGAAGTATTTGGTGTTTCGATCTCCCCATTTCAGCCAAGTTATTCGTGATCTTAACCCCCAGTACATTTCCTCTTGTCTGCCAACTTCATCAATTTCTCTTTTCAAATAGTTAACGCGTTCTTTGTTATAGTCTGCAACACTATTATTGGTAATGCCTTCAAGTTCCTGCTTTAAACAACTAATGCGCCTTTTTCCATTCAGAAATCTCCGTTTACTCCACTTAGATAGCCCCTCTTGAACAGCCTGAAGTTTACTTTCTAATTTGGTTTGTTGTTGGTTCTGCGATGCCCATGAGTTGACCACCACATCCTTGCATTCAGCATTTTCCAGCCAGAAGGCCTCGAATCTAAATCTTCGTTTTCTTCTTTGTTGATTCCATTGCAGTGACAGGATAATGGGACTATGATCTGATCCCACTGCTGGAAGGGCGAAGACTTCAGCTTCTGGGTACGTCATACGCCATTCAATGGTACTTACCACTCTATCTATCCTTTCTTTGACATAATTAGAACTAACCCTGTTATTAGACCATGTATATGCACAACCTTTGCTGTCGATGTCCATTAAAGAGCATGCATTTAAGCAATCCCGGAACGCCGTCTTTCTGAAATTTTCAGCCATCCTTCTCCCGACTTTTTTCCGAATGATACATAACTTCATTAAAATCGCCTAAGCACACCCAAGGCAGGGAAGTATTATAACTGATCTCCCGTAAGCTGTCCCACAACCTCAGCCTCTGTGAGTATGTGCATGGGGCATGAACGAATGTTATTTGCATTTTTTTCCGGCTAACTCCCTCTTCACATGTCAGGTTAATGAAGCCTTCAGACGTTGAATCAATGGTCAAGAGTAAACGATCATCCCACATAAGAGCCAAACCGCCTGCCGTGCCCACTGGGTCAACTACAAACCAGTTCTGAAAGTTAAGTTTCCGTCTCACTCTCTCCACAACTTCAGCTTTATTCTTAGTTTCCATTAAAAACACCAACGCGGGCATGAACTGAGCCGTGATGGCTCTCAATTCTCGAACTGTCAAGGGTGTGCCCAACCCTTGACAGTTCCAGCTCATAATATTCATGTTTCAGTTGGTGGCTTATTAGGGCTAGCCACCACAGCCCATGTTGCCGTATCTTCTGTCATTAGGATCGGAGTCTCCAGTAATTGTGACTCATCGATCGCTTTTTGAGCGAGAGAACTTGTCAACTGCACGCAATTTTTCCTGGGTTTCTTAAAAGAGTAGGTTTTTGGTTGGGAAAGGTTCTTCTTCTTGCTGCTTTCAGTATATTTCACTGGTGGAATCTCTATATTTTGTTGCTGCTCTGGCCCAGTAAGCATGAGCATTCTTTTCCCAGAGTTATTCCTAGGAGCATCTGTTGGAAGGCTATGATGAGGTCCTTGTTGAACATGTTGATTCACCATAGGGGTGATAGGCTGTCCCACTTCCATAACATCTGCTTGTCGTTGTTGTTCAGGTGTTTCGGGAACTACCTCTTCCTGAGTTGCTGCCCCAGCAGGTCCATGGTAAAATGCTCTCTAGAAATAGCTTCGTTCAATGGCTTCTGCTTTCAGCCAACATCCAAAGCACCCTCCCGTCTCATTTAGGAATTTCTCCTCATCATAAGGTACGTCGGGACAGTATTTAGCAAGATGCCCTATTTTTCCACAAGAGTAGCAGTAATGTGGTAACCGTTCGTATTTGAAGTCCAGCCAAACTTTCTTATCCCCGTGGCTCATCAATTGTCCCACTCTCAATTCCTCATCTACAGCAATCTCAACTCTTGCTTTCCCTATTTTTTGAAAATCAGGACCCCTAGCATCTGTTTTAACCTCCAGCACTTTCCCCAATGAGGTAGCTATTTTTGCGATCATCCTTTCAGAGTTCCATTCCATAGGGAGGCCAAGAATGCGGACCCAGAAGGCACAAGTTTTAAATTCATAACAATGTGGGGGGGTATCCGGCTCCCAATTCTTTAATAGCAGTAAGTGATTAGAGAAGATCCAGGGGCCCCCCTCCATAACTCTGTTTTTTTCCTCTTCACTCCCAAAAGTGAAGCAGATGATCCCATTCTTGATTGGTTTGGCTTCTACTTTTTCATTCTTCCAGGCTTTTTTCATTGCCGTAGCAAGGCCTTGAAAATTAACGCTAGGGTTCGTATGTAACTTCCCCACTAAGGAAAATCGACATTCTTGTATTTTTTCTCCCGAGATTTCCTCATCCAGGACAACCATATCTGTCTCATACATAAGCTTACCCAGTTTATTGCAGAGATGAGCAAGCCGGTCCACTGCTTCTCGTTCCCCTTCCATGATCGTGGTGAGCCGCTGCTGAGATGCACTAGCCGAAGTGAAGCTGAAGATTTCTGCCCTATCACCCAGCCCAAAGACACGCGAAGGAGGGCTACGATCTAACAGCAGAGCTTTCGGATCTTCCAGATACAAGGAAAGGCCAGCACGGGCGATGGAAGAAACAGGGCCAAGAGAGAGTAATGGAATAGTGATTCTCGAGGGAGTGCGTGAGACAGGAGAAACTCAGGACTTGTCTTCAGAATGGAGAAGGTTTAGGGTTTGGAAATAGGCTAGATCAAGGTGGAGGTTTAGGGTTTGAAGAGTAAAGGGTGAGGGTTTTCATGGCTACACATACGGTAGATTAGGGCTCCTACGCAGGAGAGGGAAGCTCTGCTCACAGAGAAAGGACCGCGATTGTCTCTAGCCCCTATAGCATGTCCTTTTACTAAAAACGCTTTTATGAGAATTTCACCCACTATGTTGACTGAGGTAAAAACATGAATTTGCATGATGAAGCTATTTTTTTATTTAATTATTCTGTGATCTTAAATTGTAATTTCAAGATTCTATTCAACATGATCCCTCGCAAACTTATGTTATTTTTAAGTTTTAGTTCATGCGGTCTGTGAAATTCTAAATATATACAAGAAATTGATTCATGTGAAGTGTCCTACCTTAGCCTATATTATGACTTGCAAACATTTTTGTGGGAAATTTGAATAGAGAATATGGCTAGTTTCGTCATTATGACATGATATACAACTCACCCCTACTTAACTAATCCACAGTCAAGATAATTTGAATCCAATTCTAGCCTTACTATCTTTGATAAAGAAGACTTCTTTGTCTGCTAGGAGGGATGATCTAAATCGTTTGGCTAACAAAAAGAGAAAACAACGAAAAATAGGAATTGACACGGAGTCACTGGGTGCAAGCCGTTAAATAAGATTTAATGGAAAAAGTCCTTGGTTTTGGGTACAATTCTGCTACAAATCGGACGGATAGAGAAAAATAATTGAAATGTGTTTGTCTATTTTGATGATCATTTCAACTGTCAAAGGAATCCCTTACCTGAGAACTCCTTTTTGGGTTAGAAAAAATGATTTTTTTGACATGTACGACGCTTCTTTTTTTATTTATTTTCTAGTTGTCATTTGCATCTGATGCTTTAGACAAGGAACGACACTGAATATATCTTTGTTTTATGGTGAAGAAACAAATAAAAAAGTTGCTTTTCTTTAGAGAGTCAAATTCAAGAGCAATAGTGATCGATTTTTCACTTTCAACTTTTCCTGCTGTTATTTTGTTAAAATCAATTTAGTAAGTGACCATCAAATTCAAGGATATCGTGTGGCTACTTACAACATCCACTCTATAAAGTGACCATCGAATTTCACCTAAATTGGTTCTTTCTTTTCATTTGAGATAAAATCACTCCACATCATAGTTAATGCTTCAATACTATTATATCTATATATGTGTGTTATATATGTGTGCGTGTTAACATAGATTAAATTTGATTTGATGTATGACAAATTAATCTTTTGGAATACATCAAAGTTTCATGATATATGCTACGTTCAATTTCTCAAAATAATATCTAACTTTAAATTCAAGAAAAGTAGGGGTAATCGATTTTAGGTCGAGTCTAATCCCACTTAGGAACCGGGAATCAGACCTCGAGGATTAGTTTCCAATTTTTGGAATTGAGAATCGTACCACCTAATCCCGAAGCCAATCCAATCTAGTTCCCGTGTCACGCCCCGATCCATGTACGGTCATGCGACAACCCTCGCTCGACACTGCTTTACTTATCTTATGGTCATTCGATTGTGATGTCCTAAGAGGCGTCACCGACCAAATTTGTGATAATATTAAAACGCACAAGCGAAAACGTAAACAAATCTCTAACCATCAATCAAAGTGGATAGTTAAAAACATAATCATATATATGCGTCGTGGGTCAACATCTCATACACAGCAAATTTAAAGATTAAATAATCGGCTTCATCATGTCCAACATGCCTAACGACTTCGTCACAACCTCCTACAAAAAGGGCTTAGGGGTACGCCTACACCTTTAATACCATGAGGGTGGTCCAAAAAGTGCTAGCAACCCACTACTACCTAAGCTTTAATGGTGTCCGGGATCCATGGCTTTGGCTCCTTGAAGATCAACTAGGAGTTGAGCTCGGGGTCAAACACTTCTCCATCGGGAATGTGCCCTTCCTTCACGTCCCAACTAATGCCTCCTCCAGAGCCTCCGCACTCGGTGAACGATCGAAGTCACCCACCCAAAAAGTACTACACCATGAAATGGTGTGACACGAGGTTAGGTATACCTCATTGACCTAAATGGACGTGAAATTATAGGTGTGGTGTGCGTCGACCCCTCTCGCGTTAAGGTACCTCGGCACCTCCTGACTGTGCTTGACGAGGAGGCTAGGGTTTAGGGTTTAGGGTTGAGGGTTGAGGGTTGAGGGTTTAGGGTTGAGGGTTTAGGGTTTTAGGGTTTAGGGTTTTAGGGTTTAGGGTTGAGGGTTTAGGGTTGAGGGTTGAGGGTTTAGGGTTGAGGGTTGAGGGTTTAGGGTTGAAGGTTTAGGGTTTAGGGTTTAGGGTTGAGGGTTTAGGGTTGAGGGTTTAGGGTTTAGGGTTTAGGGTTTTAGGGTTGAGGGTTTTAGGGTTTAGGGTTTAGGGTTTAGGGTTGAGGGTTTTAGGGTTTAGGGTTTAGGGTTGAGGGTTGAGGGTTGAGGGTTGAGGGTTTAGGGTTTAGGGTTTAGGGTTGAGGGTTGAGGGTTTTAGGGTTTAGGGTTGAGGGTTGAGGGTTGAGGGTTGAGGGTTGAGGGTTTAGGGTTTAGGGTTTTTAGGGTTTAGGGTTGAGGGTTTTTAGGGTTTAGGGTTTAGGGTTTAGGGTTTAGGGTTTAGGGTTTAGGGTTTAGGGTTTAGGGTTTAGGGTTTAGGGTTTAGGGTTTAGGGTTTAGGGTTTAGGGTTTAGGGTTTAGGGTTTAGGGTTTAGGGTTTAGGGTTTAGGGTTTAGGGTTTAGGGTTTAGGGTTTAGGGTTTAGGGTTTAGGGTTTAGGGTTTAGGGTTTAGGGTTTAGGGTTTAGGGTTTAGGGTTTAGGGTTTAGGGTTTAGGGTTTAGGGTTTAGGGTTTAGGGTTTAGGGTTTAGGGTTTAGGGTTTAGGGTTTAGGGTTTAGGGTTTAGGGTTTAGGGTTTAGGGTTTAGGGTTTAGGGTTTAGGGTTTAGGGTTTAGGGTTTAGGGTTTAGGGTTTAGGGTTTAGGGTTTAGGGTTTAGGGTTTAGGGTTTAGGGTTTAGGGTTTAGGGTTTAGGGTTTAGGGTTTAGGGTTTAGGGTTTAGGGTTTAGGGTTTAGGGTTTAGGGTTTAGGGTTTAGGGTTTAGGGTTTAGGGTTTAGGGTTTAGGGTTTAGGGTTTAGGGTTTAGGGTTTAGGGTTTAGGGTTTAGGGTTTAGGGTTTAGGGTTTAGGGTTTAGGGTTTAGGGTTTAGGGTTTAGGGTTTAGGGTTTAGGGTTTAGGGTTTAGGGTTTAGGGTTTAGGGTTTAGGGTTTAGGGTTTAGGGTTTAGGGTTTAGGGTTTAGGGTTTAGGGTTTAGGGTTTAGGGTTTAGGGTTTAGGGTTTAGGGTTTAGGGTTTAGGGTTTAGGGTTTAGGGTTTAGGGTTTAGGGTTTAGGGTTTAGGGTTTAGGGTTTAGGGTTTAGGGTTTAGGGTTTAGGGTTTAGGGTTTAGGGTTTAGGGTTTAGGGTTTAGGGTTTAGGGTTTAGGGTTTAGGGTTTAGGGTTTAGGGTTTAGGGTTTAGGGTTTAGGGTTTAGGGTTTAGGGTTTAGGGTTTAGGGTTTAGGGTTTAGGGTTTAGGGTTTAGGGTTTAGGGTTTAGGGTTTAGGGTTTAGGGTTTAGGGTTTAGGGTTTAGGGTTTAGGGTTTAGGGTTTAGGGTTTAGGGTTTAGGGTTTAGGGTTTAGGGTTTAGGGTTTAGGGTTTAGGGTTTAGGGTTTAGGGTTTAGGGTTTAGGGTTTAGGGTTTAGGGTTTAGGGTTTAGGGTTTAGGGTTTAGGGTTTAGGGTTTAGGGTTTAGGGTTTAGGGTTTAGGGTTTAGGGTTTAGGGTTTAGGGTTTAGGGTTTAGGGTTTAGGGTTTAGGGTTTAGGGTTTAGGGTTTAGGGTTTAGGGTTTAGGGTTTAGGGTTTAGGGTTTAGGGTTTAGGGTTTAGGGTTTAGGGTTTAGGGTTTAGGGTTTAGGGTTTAGGGTTTAGGGTTTAGGGTTTAGGGTTTAGGGTTTAGGGTTTAGGGTTTAGGGTTTAGGGTTTAGGGTTTAGGGTTTAGGGTTTAGGGTTTAGGGTTTAGGGTTTAGGGTTTAGGGTTTAGGGTTTAGGGTTTAGGGTTTAGGGTTTAGGGTTTAGGGTTTAGGGTTTAGGGTTTAGGGTTTAGGGTTTAGGGTTTAGGGTTTAGGGTTTAGGGTTTAGGGTTTAGGGTTTAGGGTTTAGGGTTTAGGGTTTAGGGTTTAGGGTTTAGGGTTTAGGGTTTAGGGTTTAGGGTTTAGGGTTTAGGGTTTAGGGTTTAGGGTTTAGGGTTTAGGGTTTAGGGTTTAGGGTTTAGGGTTTAGGGTTTAGGGTTTAGGGTTTAGGGTTTAGGGTTTAGGGTTTAGGGTTTAGGGTTTAGGGTTTAGGGTTTAGGGTTTAGGGTTTAGGGTTTAGGGTTTAGGGTTTAGGGTTTAGGGTTTAGGGTTTAGGGTTTAGGGTTTAGGGTTTAGGGTTTAGGGTTTAGGGTTTAGGGTTTAGGGTTTAGGGTTTAGGGTTTAGGGTTTAGGGTTTAGGGTTTAGGGTTTAGGGTTTAGGGTTTAGGGTTTAGGGTTTAGGGTTTAGGGTTTAGGGTTTAGGGTTTAGGGTTTAGGGTTTAGGGTTTAGGGTTTAGGGTTTAGGGTTTAGGGTTTAGGGTTTAGGGTTTAGGGTTTAGGGTTTAGGGTTTAGGGTTTAGGGTTTAGGGTTTAGGGTTTAGGGTTTAGGGTTTAGGGTTTAGGGTTTAGGGTTTAGGGTTTAGGGTTTAGGGTTTAGGGTTTAGGGTTTAGGGTTTAGGGTTTAGGGTTTAGGGTTTAGGGTTTAGGGTTTAGGGTTTAGGGTTTAGGGTTTAGGGTTTAGGGTTTAGGGTTTAGGGTTTAGGGTTTAGGGTTTAGGGTTTAGGGTTTAGGGTTTAGGGTTTAGGGTTTAGGGTTTAGGGTTTAGGGTTTAGGGTTTAGGGTTTAGGGTTTAGGGTTTAGGGTTTAGGGTTTAGGGTTTAGGGTTTAGGGTTTAGGGTTTAGGGTTTAGGGTTTAGGGTTTAGG